>OY743183.1:33190106-33824506 GCA_963555705.1 Ligustrum vulgare | reverse complement strand
TGTGATTGGGTTAATGCATACCCCAACTCATTCTTGATCACTTTTATACCCAATATGGTATCCACTTGACCAAGATCTTTCATATTGAATGTTGACGATAGAAACCTCTTCGTTTCTTTTATGCCATTCATGTGATTACTTATAATCAACATGTCATCCACATACAAACACACAAATGTAACAAGTTTATCACAACTTTTAATATATAAACATTTATCTACCACATTATGTGAAAAACCAAAAGACAAAATTGCATTATCAAATTTCTCATGCCATTTTTTAGGAGCTTGTTTTAAACCATATAGCGATTTAATAAGTTTACAAACTTTATTTTCATTACCCGGAAGAACAAAACCTTCCGGTTGTTCCATGTAAACTTCTTCATCTAATTCTCCATTTAAAAATGCAGTCTTCACATCCATTTGATGCACATGCAAATCAAATATAGAAGATAGTGCAAATAGTATTCTAATAGTAGTGATCCTAGCCACCGGTGCATAAGTGTCAAAATAATCAATTCCTTCATTTTGTCGAAAACCTTTAGCAACTAATCTTGCTTTATAGGTTTGGATTGAACCATCGGTATTGTATTTCCTTAGAAATACCCACTTGCAACCAATGACTTTTGATCTAGCCGGTAAATCAACAATCTTCCAAGTATTGTTGGACGTTATAGAATCCATTTCATCATTGATAGCATCCTTCCAAAAGGTACTATCTCTAGAAGTCATCGCTTCTTTATAGGTTTTAGGATCACTATCAATTTGAAGAACATATGGAATTGTTCTTACTATATCTTCCTTACTTGCTTCAACCAAGTAAAAGGAGATCATTTGAGAATCAATCTCATCATGTCCTAATACCTTCTCTTTACGAGAACGCTTGCTTCTTCGAGTTTCACTAGTCTCAATTACATCTTGGGTAGATGTTTCTAGTGATTTAGAAGCCGGAAATTCATTTTGAATTTCTATTGAATTTTGAGGAATATCATCAACGCTTAATGAATTCTCAAAAAATTCCACATCTCGTGATTCTATAATCACATTGGATATTAGATCAAGTAACCTATACGCTTTACTATTTATAGCATATCCAACAAAAGCACTCTTGATCCCTCTTGGTCCTAGTTTTGTCCTACTAGGATTGGTGTTTTTATAATAAGCCAAACACCCCCACACTTTAAAATATCCAATGTTAGGCTTCCGACCTTTCCACAATTCATAAGGTGAAACTTTAAGTTTCTTAGAAGGAATTCTATTATGTATATGACACGCGGCAATTAATGCCTCACCCCATAAGTTATTAGGCAATTTAGACCTTGTTAGCATAGCATTTATCATCTCAACTAAGGTTCTATTTTTCCTTTCCGCCAGGCCATTTTGTTCCGGTGTTCTAGGTGCACTACATTGGTGTAAAATACCATGTTCTTCACAAAAGATATCAAATTCTTTAGAAAAATATTCACCGCCTCTATCACTTCTAAGAATTTTAATCCTTTTATCCTTTTGATTTTCTACTTCACTTTTATATGCTTTAAACATATGAAAAGCCTCATTTTTATGTTTCATTAGATAAACATAACAAAATCTAGAATAATCATCAATGAAAGTAATAAAATATTTATTACCACCCCTTGTTAACATGCCATTAAGTTCACAAATATCGGTATGAACTAAGTCAAGAATATTAGATGATCTTACTACACTTTGAAAAGGTTTTTTAATCATTTTGGACTTAGTGCAAATTTCACATTTTTCATACTTTGTAAAATCACAAGATAGCATGCCATTTCTAATCATTCTATGCAAAGTAGAATATCCAACATGTCCTAATCTATCATGCCATAAATTTAAAGAACACACAAAGTAAGAAGAATTTATTTTATTGATTGCATTGTCAATAGTACACAATTTGACCATTCCATTAGTGGAATAGCCTTTACCAACAAAGAAACCATTTCGGGACAATACAAGTTTTCCCGACTCAAAAATACATTTCACGCCCGGTTTTCCCAACAAATCACCACTTACAAGGTTTCTATTCATATCCGACACATGTAAGACATTTGTAAGAGTTACAACCTTTCCGGATGTGAATTGAAGATCAACATTCCCTTTGCCTATGACTTTTGAACAATGTTCATTTCCCATTTGAATTTGTTGACCATCATCAATCTCTTGATAGGTCTTGTATAGGGATTTGTCATAGCAAACATGAACGGTGGCGCATGTATCATACCACCATCCCGGAATTTTTCCTTTGACAGAATTCACTTCACTTATAGTAGCAATAATTTCATTCTTGTCAATGGAATTAACCTTGCCTCCAAAATTGCTTTGTTTTTTATGTCGGAAATCTTTCGCAAAGTGGCCGAATTTTCCACATACAAAGCATTCTCCCTTGGGCTTCTTTTTGAATTTGTTGTTGTTGTTGCTAGTAAACTTTCTTTTGTTTACTTTGATCACTTTGTTGTTCTCCAAGACATTGGCTTTAGAAGTGCCAACATGGGAATGTTCAATCCCATCTCTTGCCCTCGACTCTTCCTCAATTCGGAGATATTTTTGAATTTGCTCCATTGAAAAGTCTTCGGAGTTGTGAAGAATTTTCTTCCTATATCCTCTCCAAGTAGAAGGCAATTTTGCAATAATTGCTCCTACTTGAAATGATTCCGGAAGTTCTATCTTCACTGCTTTTAATTTATTGACAATCACTTGCAATTCATGAACTTGGGGTAATAGGGGAACATTTTCCAAAAATTTAAAATCAAAGTACCTTGTTATAAGGAATTTTGTAGTTCCTTCCTCTTCGGCCTTGTACTTGTTTTCAAGTGCATTCCAAATCTCTTTTGCAGATTTTGTGTTGGTGTACAAGTCGTAGAGACGATCCGAAAGTGCATTCAAGATATGACCACGAAAAATAAGTTCGTCTTCTTCTCGCTTCTTTCGATCAATCCTTGCTTGTTCGGTATCTTTCTCGGAAGGTTCTGGCAAGTCTTCCAAATTGGGATCAAGGATATAGAAGATTTTCAGCGCCGTTAGTAGAAACTTGATTTTGTCTTGCCACCTTGTGAAGTTGGTGCCATCAAAACGATCCAAGCGAACCAAGTCTTGATTCATCAATTTGATTGTTGCCATGGTGGTGTCTCCTTCGGTTGCCAACGCAGAAATTTCGCTTTTAGATTGTTGAGAAATTTCCTTTCTTAAATAAATATGCTATAATGAAGTTGACAAAAAAAACTTGCAACAAAGAATCAAGAAGAAAACAGAAATTGCTAAATGACTTGAATCGCAAAGAATGCTGTCCTAAAAGCGAAATTTGCGCCCTCTCGAAATAAGAATGCTAAAGGGCCTCCAAGCAAATTGCTTTAGCGGATTTCAAGCCTCAAACCAAGTATCAAATAGCACAATTGATAAACTTGGAGAATAGGAACAAGAAGAGCAAATTTGAAGATTCTAAGTTTCAAGATTTTGGATGATAATCACTATTGAAAGTATATTGATCAAAAGATTGTTAAAACCATGAATTCTATACCTATTTATAGAATTCTATCATCCCTATTCTTTGTTCATGCAACTCTTCACGAAAGAGTGCCAAATGTGGTTGAAAAGATGCTTGAGAATTTCTGAAAAAATTCTCCAACGGTCAAATTTTCATGCCACGCGATCGCCGGTAGGAGGATCGCGTGATCGCGCGATGCCATGAAAACTTATGCAATGCCTAAATCACTTAACCACGCGATCGCCGGACCATTAACCACGCGATCGCGTGGTTCTTCATTCTAGCCGGACCTTTAGGTCCGGTCCGGACCATTTTGGATCCAGTTGTATTTGGTCCGGTTTTTGCACTTTTTGGACTGGTTCCTTATATTTTGGACCGGTTCTCGCACTTTTTCAACTTTATTTATATATTTGAACAACATTTTCATAACAGATCGCATATGAACAAATTGATAATATATTTAATTATGTCTACTGTGATTTAAAATGCTTTTCTTCGTTTGCATTTTTTATTCTTTTGTAGATTGTTCCAGTTCTGAATCAAAATATATCAATTATACTGCAAAATTAGGATAATTATGTAATATTTCTCAAAATAGTTTGCTTAATTTTTATTTATTTATTTATTTTTATTTGTTATTACAACTCACACCCTTAGCCATGCAAGAAGAGTCTGTGTAACGCCCCAAAACCTATGTCTTGGAGGTTACTGAAATCATTCATACGTTCGTAAAAATATTAATTTGAAATATGATTTAATAACAATTTTAAAGAATAATTACGCGGAATAATATATTTAAACTTCATGTCTTACAAAACATCAAATAATTCAACATCATTCTTGAGACCTAAACAAATAAATAAACTTTAATTTATAAAACAATTGACTAACTAATTATTATAAGAAAAATTTAGTTTTCTTGACCCAGCGACACGGGCTCTGCCAGCATTCTCAACCTCCAACTCCGATCAATCAAGCATCTGTAAAACATTTTAAAAATATGGAATGAGCATATAAATATACTCAGTATAGATCTCACGCCAGTATTTTTACAATTTAATATAAAAAGCAAGTAAATTACGCATATAAAATACTTTCATAGTGGAATAGAAACCCGACCATCTCATTCCCGATTTAGGTCATGCCCATTCTCAATCTCAATTTAGGGTTTAGTCCTATAACTGGTTTCTGTAGATCTACATAATACCCTTTGGTATTACCCATAAGATCCTCATTACTATTAATTCGGATCACATAACAGAACATAAATTACTCAAACTTAAAACATTAAAGAGGGAGAGTACGAAACCACTTGGCACGTAGTGAAATCCATATCTTGTTCATTAAATTGATTGTAAACTTGAGTAATAAGGACTAAAAATTATTGCCAAACGGATCTCGAACACGTTGAAAAAATCTATAATTCTCCTTTATCAAATTCTTAGGATTGCGTGAATTACCATACACATACACGAATGGTCTATATTAGAATGGGTGTGAATAATAAAAAAATATTGTGCACTGGTGTCTTTAAATACTAGAATCTGTAGGTGTAATCCTTTCACTAACAGGTAAGTGCTTAATTGATATAATCGCTTTTTTGCGTGTATAATACGCTCATATAACCAGGTAAGCAGTTGTTTAGTAGATAATGTTAATCACATAATTTGAGTTCTACTATGAATCTAAATGAATTATTAGTTGGACGCATGGAATTTACATTTAAGAAGAATTCTAACAAACAATCAACAAGGATAAAATTTATATTTGAGAGAAATCCTAATTGCACAAGGATAATATTCTAATGTGGATATGTGCAAATTGTTTAAGTTTCATCCAAATACTTATCCGATAACTCATGAAAATAAATAATTAAATAATGCATGAATATTAAAATAAGTCGATAATTAATAAATATTTAAAATTAATATATCAAATTATAATTTCATGCAAAAACTTAAATTACCAAATATTAAAAATATTAGCACAAGGTTTCTATAAAATTCGGGGTGTTACAATCTGTGCTCTAAATTCATTTGGACTAATTAGATAGTTGAAATACATACTTTGTCAATTTAAAACAATCTCATATAATATTGATAATTGTATTATTAAAATTATTTAGGCTATCAAAAATGGACTAATTTGGGGTACTTTCACGTAATTATGTGTTTTTTTATTGTTGTAAGTTATAATCAAGTTTGAAGTGATTTCGACAAAAGAATTGAAATTGGCCAAAGTGGGGCAAAAAAATGATGAAGTCCAATGTTCAGCGATCTAAGTGCAAAAAATCAGAAGTTGATACTGACCACAAACATTGATTGAGGATCATTTGGGATCAATTGGATTTAATCCAATTCAAAGGGGTGAAGTATATTGAAATATAATCAAAGTATTTTCCACAAATTTAGATTCTTAGTATGAGATTGAGACCTATTTTTTGCCTAGCTAATTTTTTATCCCTTTAAGTTATCTTTTCTACGCACTTTAAAACAACTCATCCAAATATCGGGATAAAAAGATATGATAAAAACACAGACAGCGGCGCAAAGACATAATCATAGGCGCGAAGGACCAACTTTCCTTATTTGATTAGAATTCTTTTGGAACTCAATTTGGACAGACTTGTTGACCTAATTTCACCTCTTGTAAATCAAGAAAATGTTTAACCATTAAGAGGAACCCATCATCATACTATAAAATACACATATCTGTGAACAATTGAGAGGAGATCAAGGGAAGATCAAGAGAGAATAAAGAGTCATATTATATCAAAATTCATATAAAAATCTAGAGAAGATCAGGCAAACAAGATTTTCAGGCAATTGGAATTGAAGAATTAAGTTTGAAACCCTTCCTCAAAATCATTAATTCTTATATTTTTCGGGTGACGTCTATGTCATTATCCTTTTGTATTGACTCTTCAATCATGTTTCTTGGCTAGTTTAAGTGTTAGGGCGGAAAATGCATGCAGTTATTTAATTCCAACTTGTGCTTTAATATATTATTTTGGATATTTCTATATTAATTGTGTTGGATTGAGATTATTGATGTATTTTCATGAATTGTGTAACGAGAGTAAACTTCACGAAATATGTTGTAAGTTGATTGAGAAATTTCATGTACAATACTCAATATGCCTCTTATGAATTATTTTTTTAACTGAGAAAATGCAATATAAATTCACATGATTGTCCCATATGATTAAACATTTTTCTTATTAAGCTTTTAGTTGAGAGATTAAAATTTAATATTGAGATGTTGGTTAACTAGATCTTCAGAAAGGCATATAATTAATACTATAAATATGATATTTAGAGCAACAACAAAAAATTAATTATTAAGTGTGATTGAAGCATGAGTAGGATTAATTAGTTAAATTGAGTGTTCTAGCTATCACCTCTTATTTGATTCTTTCAATTACTTCGTTTGATTATTTTTGTTGAATATTAATTTCCCAAATAATTTGTTTGTCCAAATATAGCATAGAATTGAAATATTTCAGTAATTAAAGTCAATTCTCTGAGAACGATATTCAGCTCCTATGTCCATTTTATTATCGTGCACTTGCGATTCAATTTATAACTAACAAATATTATATTCATTGGTGAATGGACCTTACTAGACACTTATTATTGGAAAATAATTTTAAATTGGGATAGAGCATATTTTTCATCAAAGAATGGGAGATCAAGCAGATATCAACATAGAGAAAAAACCATCAGGCAAAGCAGCATAGAACAATAGTAAATTATATTACTCCAAGCTGGAGCTCAGTCTAGCGTTGCTCCATCAAGAGTAGACGCAAATAATTTCAAAATCAAGCCAGGAACAAATACAACATGTTTAATCTCTTGCTTATCTCATAAAGATCCACATGAGCATCTGACATGCTTCTTTGAAATTTGCAGCACATTTAAAATCGAGAGTTCAATGATGCAATTAGCTTTCAAATGTTCTCATTCTTATTACTTGGAAAGGAAAAAGCTTTCCTCATTCATTTCCTCTAGGGACTTTGACCATTTGAAATGATGTCTTAAAGAAATTTCATTCAAAATACTCCCGACCTACACGAGGACTTCAGTTAAGGAATTAAATTAACACCTTCAGTTAGCAGTTAGCAACCGAGTGAATTATTCTATCATGCATTGGAAAGGTGCTAGTATAATTTAAGAAAATGCCCAACTCATTATATGCCAATATGGATGCAAGTTCAAAATTTTTACAATTGGTTGAATGCAATAGCTAATATGGCATTTGTTCAAAAAATACCTCAAGAAGCTCATGATTTATTGAAAGATGTGGCTGCAAATTACTGTAGGTAGCATTCAGTAAGAAGACTCCAAGAAAAATAACAAGTTTACATAAAGTTACCGAGATCACATCATTGGCATCCCAAGATAGATGCACTGGTTAAAAAGTTTGAAACTCTCAAGCTATTAATAATAAACAAGGCCCTGCTCCGATATGTGAGGTTGTGAAGGGAATCACTTTAGGGTTGACTGTCAGGTTGGCAATCAATTTGATCGGCAAGATACATGTCACCAGGATCTCAAAACCATGAAAAGAAAGTGAAACTTGAAGAGGCAGTATTACGATTCAAGCAGAAAACATACAACATCATGCAAACTCATTCTGCATCTATAAAAAACTTGGAGACTTAGATTTGAAAGTTAGCCAAGAGTGTAACAACCCGGTTTATACTAGTCCAAAAAGTCAAGAAATTATTTAGTCAAAGTGTCACAACCCAATTTTATTTAGTCAAAGTCATAGTTCAATAAGGACTAAAATGGAATAAATATTTATTTTGGGTATATTTTGCAATTAAATATACTTAAGGGGGTTTCAATGGATTATATAGAAGTTGGAGAATTTACTTTATTATTATAGCAAGATATGGACCAAAGGATGGTGTAAAAAGAAATTGGGGGACTTAGAGTGCAAAAGTTGAGTTAGTGGTCCACTAACTTGACACTTCTTGCTTTCTTTTTCAATTGGAAAAAAATGGTGCAAGCTGGGAACGAAAAACAGAGCCAGAAACGTGAGAAAAAAAAAAGAAGGAGAAAAAGGAGAAGAAAAAGGGAAAAGAAAAGGAAGAAGTGATATTGGTTGCCAACTCGAAATTAGGCTTCAATTTTCGTTCTTCAAGAGGTAAGAAATCATAGAATTATGAGATATTTGTGGTAATTGATTAGAGATTTAACTTACTACTTCCATTCTTTTTCAGTTTGAGAAGGAAAGCTCCATTACAAGCTAAACACCTTAATTTCCATTCCTATTTTTAGCAAGGTAAGAAATTGAAATTATGACAAACCCTAGAATTTTATTTGGGTCTTGAATGTATGAAATGTTGGGGAAATCAATGTTTTTAGTGAGATGATTATTTGAAGGAATTGTCTAGAGGTTAAAGTAAGAATATAAATGAAGCATTATGGTTCATGGTTTTGTTAGAATAGAAGAAGGGAATGTTACCATGCTATTTAGTTTGATGGTAAATTTGATGATTATAGATTATTAAAGAGATAAGAAAATTTAGTAATCTTATATTGATTAAAGGAATTTAAGAATTTTGTTAAGTATGGAGATTCTAAGTCATTATGGTTTTATATATTTTTGGGGGTTGAAGTAGTCGTTAATTATGTGATTATTTATATTATATCTCAGGCGGGGAAGAGGAGGTTGGGAAAGCATATCGACCTTCCTAGTTGTGGCCCATACCCTGTGAGTGGAAAATACTTTTCTTAAGAAAATAAGTATTTGTTTAATGTATATTAATTCTAAAAGCATTATGAAATATTTATTTATTATAGTGCTTGTACATAATTATATAAATTGCAGAACTTGATTATTTTCAAGTGTTAAGTTTACAGCATGATTTTTAGAATAAAGTGAAGCTTTATTAATAAGCAACTCTTTTTAAAGTTAGATTCAGTTCAGTTAAATCACGTTTTGAGAAATATTACATTAGTAGTAGATATTCCAATATATGTAAAGAGATTTTAAAAACCACCAGAAAGTACCTAGGTGATTTTACTCGCTCTGCACTGATGTGAATCCGTTTCCACAGTGTATGACCAGATATAGTGATTTTACCCGCTCTGCACTGATGTGAATCCGTTTCCACAGTGTATGACCAGATATAGTGATTTTACCCGCTCTGCACTAATGTGAATCCGTTTCCACAGTGTATGACCAGATATAGTGATTTTACTCGGTCTGAACTATTGTGAATGCGTTTCCATAGTGTATGACCAGTTCATAGCCTTCGGGCAGCTCTGCGCGCGTATGACCAGAATTTCAGAACCACAGAATTTCAGAATTATCAGATTATGGGTACCTTTGGTGTGATTTTTTAGTATTATTATAGTTTACCAGAATTCAAGAATTTTTGAATGCAGTTATTTAATTTACTAAATATAGATTTCTGCTTATAGTATCTGGAAATGATATTTTACTCTTGTTTTTATTGATATAAGGTTATTTATACTCACCTGATTTGCAGTTACTCATCTAGAATAAACAGGGAAGTACTTTATGTTTCAATTATGTTTCAAGATAAGGTATGTATAAGAATTAAAGAATAATTAAAGCTTTTTCCAGTATATATGCAAAAATGGGTAAAGTATATTTATTTTTGAGCTATCCACTCACTGAGTTACAAACTCAGGAAATCCTTCTCTATTTCTCTTATCAGATAGTAACTGAGTTGAGCAACATTGGAGCATGTTGATCCACTGAGTCGAGCCGCATTTTGTTACTAGTTGTATGACTCATTTTGTCATTTTGTATAATTAATATTTCTTTTGGTGTATGCTTGTCATGTTAGATAAGCCATTTTGAGTTGTATATAAAAGTTGGGCTCGCTGCATTTTGCATAGTCAGTATATTTTTGGGCTTTTTAAATTCTGAAAAATAGAAAGGTCGATTCGCAAGTAATTATTTTTGACTAGTTGGTTATTATAGGGATATGGGTGTCCATTGGAAATCAAATTTTTATGTTTGAGAAAATTGTTGTTTTTCAGGTGGTTTTTAGTCCATTTTCTAAAGGAAACTCTGTCAAAATATTTTTAAAATATTTTTCATGGTCAATTAGTCAATGTAGCCTTGGTGGTAGGTCCAGTACCTAGCTGGCATCTTCCACCGGCGCACGACGCGTCTTGAGTCTATTAGGGTGATTTGGGACGGGTCGTGACAATTGGTATCAGAGCATGGTTAAAGAGGTTTAGAAAAATTCATAGTTAACGCATCAGCAGATCATGCATATTTAGTGCGGGTAATTATATGTGGTGGTGGAAGTCACAGGCTCCCAAGTTGTTTAAAACTCGTATTGTTACTCGAAGGTATGAATATCGAGATTATAAATGATATTTTAATAGGTTCATGAGCAGTTAGTATGAGGATATATTATTTTTAATGATAAGATGATTGAAAGAGTTATTTGTTGTTCAGCATTATAAGAGTACAATTTTGAACAGATTATCGATTTAGAGTAAAGTTTGATGACTTTACAGATAGTTTATGTATGGAGATTCATATTTATGAAGTATTGAACCATTTAAAGTGTCATAGTATACATAGAGTTATACGATCATTTGATGTGTACATAGGAAAATATGAAGTTACATCTTGAAGGATAATTGCAGGAAAATGTTATGACAATCATGTGACAAATCATAATTATTTTGGGAATTAATTGATTATTAGCAATATTTGAATTTTGTTGTATGTTTTGACTATTTATGGGAGAATGTTAGAAATCGTGATAGTCATGAATATAATATATGATAAGATTTAAGCACGGGATAAGCTGATGTCAGTTAGGTTGAATGTGATATGTGAATATATTTTATAGTGGAATATTTTTAATAAGGTAGAAACTTATTAAGATTGAGAAATTGGGGACATAAAATCTTATGTTTTGGGAGGTCGACAATGTAACTTCGACAGATTATGTTGTGAATTATGAGACTCAATATAATTAAAGGTTGAAGTTATGTGATATAATGATTCATGTCATAAGGTCATTTAATTATGAAAGTGTACTATAGATAACTATAAGCAGTAACGATGTTCCTATGATGAGAACAAAAGTGATGACCTATTGAGAGTATAAAGTAGTCGATCTTCCATGAATAAGTTAAGATGAATTTTTCTATCTTCCTCTCTGGTTGAGAATTTTCCTTCAGTGTAATGAAATCGATAGTGTGATGTAATGAACTTGATAAAAGTGGTCTCTTCACTGCTTTGATTATATACTTGTGAAGGGAGTTGGAAAAAGCTAAATCTGTAAATGTAAGATCTTCACTCGAAGTATTGATTCCATGTGAAATCCAAAGAAAAGATGGTGACAAGAAATTTCGAGTTGACTTTATGACTGAGAATACGCAGTTTCATTTGACTATAGTCTTTCCCTAAGATTTTGAAGCCACTGTGTTATATTAGAATTGATTATAGACGATCATGTTAAACAGGGCAAGTATTAGTTTGTTGTAATCGACTTTCTTTGATGTCATTTGAGTTGAAGATGTTTTAGTAATACATATAAATCAAATTTGGTATGAAAAAATAAGTTAGGTATTCCAGATAGTATATTTTTTCAGGAGAGGATATAAAGAGCAGATGTAAGATGGTTGGTGACATGTGAATTGAAGATGCAGTTGGTAACAATGGAATAAGAACATACTAGCAAAAATCATTGTGGGGCATAATTAATGGAAAAGAAGAAAGTGGAAGGTAGTTAAAACTTAATATCATCTTATGCTGTTTGCATTGGTAATTTCAGATATCAGTATAGGAAAGAAAGAGAATAAAAAGATGAGTGGTGAAACGTGAATATTCATGTAATATGATGGTGTTTGGGTGATTGTGGATAGATTGACGAAAACTGCCAGATTTTTGCCGATCAAAGCTACTTATTCTTTGAATAAGTTGGCCAAATTGTATGTTGATGAGATAGTTAACTTATATGGTGCTCCATTGTCTATAGTGTCAGATAGAGATCCTCGTTTTACATCTAAGTTTTGGCCTAGTTTGCAGGAAGCTATGGGCACTAAACTACATTTTAGTACAGCTTTCCATCCAAAGACAGATGGTCAGTCAGAGAGAACCATACAGACTCTTGAGGATATGTTGAGAGCATGTGTTTTAGAGTTCAAGGGTAGCTGGGATACTCACTTGTCTTTGATAGAGTTTGCTTACAACAATAGTTGCCACTTTAGTATTAAAATGGCTCCTTTTGAAGCTTTATATGGTAAGAAGTGCAGAACACCAATTTGTTGGGATGGAGCCGGTAGAAGGAAATTAGGAGGCCCTGAATTGATTCACATTGCTTCAGACAATGTGAGAATTATCAGAGAAAATTTGAAAGTAGCACATGATAGACAGAAAAGCTATCCTGATAGAAGAAGGAAAGATCTTGAATTTTTAGTTGGAGATAAAGTCTTTCTGAAATTGTTGCCATGGAAAGGTGTTTTGATATTTGGCAAGCGAGGAAAATTGATTCCGCGTTATATTGGGCCTTATGAGATCATTAAGAGGATTGGTCCAGTTGCATACCGATTGGCCTTACCAATTGAATTATCCAGGATCCATGATGTTTTCCATGTTTCTATGCTTCGCAAATACATCGCCGATCCTTCACAAGTTCTAGAGCCACAGCCTGTTGAACTTAAAGAGAATTTGACTTACGAAGAAGAGCCAGAAGGGATACTTGAAAGAAAAGAACAAATTCAGCGCAACAAGATCATTCCAGTAGTCAAAGTTCTTTGGAAGAATCATCCAGTAGACGAAGCTACATGGGAACATGAAGATCAAATTCGGGCCAAATATCCTCACCTTCTTAGATGGTAACCGACTGAATTTCGAGGACGAAATTCTTTAAAGGAGGTAAGATTGTCACAACCCAATTTTATTTAGTCAAAGTCATAGTTCAATAAGGACTAAAATGGAATAAATATTTATTTTGGGTATATTTTGCAATTAAATATACTTAAGGGGTTTCAATGGATTATATAGAAGTTGGAGAATTTACTTTATTATTATAGCAAGATATGGACCAAAGGATGGTGTAAAAAGAAATGGGGGGAAGTTGGAGAATTTACTTTATTAATAAGCTAAATAGATTGCAAGGAAGTTGTATGTGTGGATTTGATGGCTAAATTGATTTATTTGTGGAATGAGTTTTTAAATTAGTGCCTTGATCTTTGATTTTGGTATGATTATGTAATTTTAAACACTTGATTTGATATATATATAAGTGTGGATTAAGTATTAAGATTAAATAAGAAGAAAATGGGGAACAAGGACTAAAGAGAGCTTTTTGAGATTTTATATATTAATCACGATTTGAGAATTATGGATTTTGATAGAAAGAAAGCATAAAGTATAGAATTCCTTAATTTTAGTAAGGAGGTAGATGGAAACGAAATAAGTGATAGAGGATATTAAACGATTTTCAATGGTTGATATAGTTGATTTGAATACAAAAGAATTATATTTTTATTTCAGGAACGATGTGGAAATTTGACAAGCTTTTAAAACGGGCATATTTCAGTCAATAGCTCTGTGAGTGGAAAAATACTTTTCTTAAGAAAATAAGTATTTGTTTAATGTATATTAATTCTAAAAGCATTATAAAATATTTATTTATTATAGTGCTTGTACATAATTATATAAATTGCAGAACTTGATTATTTTCAAGTGTTAAGTTTACAACATGATTTTTAGTATAAAGTGAAGCTTTATTAATAAGCAACTCTTTTTAAAGTTAGATTCAGTTAAGTTAAATCACGTTTTGAGAAATATTACATCAGTAGATATTCCAATATATGTAAAGAGATTCTAAAAACCACCAGAAAGTACCCAAGTGATTTTACCCGCTCTGCACTGATGTGAATCCGTTTCCACAGTGTATGACCAGATATGTTATTTTACCCGCTCTGCACTATTGTGAATGCGTTTCCATAGTGTATGACTAGTTCATAGCCTTCGGGCAGCTCTGTGCGCGTATGACCAGAATCTCAGAAGTTCAGGAATTATCAGATTATCAGATTTTGGGTACCTTTTGTGTGGTTTTTTTTTTCAGTATTTCACAGTTTATCGGAATTAAGAATTAAGAATTTAGTTTTCAGTTTACAGAATCGAGACTGCAGCTTATAGCATGATTCCAGTGATTTCAGTTTTAAAGGTAATTATCCGATTTTTGAAGTTTTTAAAGTGAAAGTATATAAATTTTCTAGCAAATATGTATAAATGAGAAATTACACGTATTTATGAACTGTCCACTCATTGAGTTACAAACTCATTATTTTCCCATATATTTTTATATAATGCAGGTGAATGTGAGTTGCGAAGCATTTGAAGCATGTCGATTTGTCAAGTAGGGCCACGGTTATAATAAGATAGTATGATTTATTTAATTAGTATCTAAGTTTAAGGGTTCACTGAAATCTCTCAGCTTTATTTTTATTTGGGACATTCTGTAATTATATTAAATGATCGAGTTGGTGACACTTAGTTGATTAGTATGTGCGTTAGAGGCAGAGATAGTTCCCACTGTTTATGAGATATGTGTATGTTTGGGAAATGTTGTTGATATTCAGGTGAATTTAGTCTAATTTATAAAGGATATCATGTCAAATTTTCAGTAAATTCTTTATATTCAAAGAAAAGTCAAGGTTTCCTTGGTAGTGGGTCCAATATCTAGTTGACACCTGCTATCGGCACACGTCACGTTCTGGGTCTAGTATGGTGATTCGGGACGGGTCGTGACAAATGGTATCAGAGCCTGGTTAAGTTGGGAGAGGTAAAATATGAAGGGAAGGAGCTTGAAAATAATTGGATATGCAATTTTAATTCTTTGGGATGTTCAAAAGGGAGATATGATAAATTTAAGAATATAATCATTTTGTGATCATATTAGAATATGTGAGATTAAATATTTGAGGTCATGTGGTATGCCAACGATTATGTAACTAGATGAGAATGTTATAAGTATACATTTGATTGTGTAATGATATATTTGGGTTTCGAAATGAATTAGTTGTTCTATGACCATTTATGGGATTTTTGCATGTATTTGGAGGAAATGTCTTGTATACATCTTGGGTTATGTTGTATATATATTTTCAAGGATAGATATTGGTTAATTTTTGGATATATGCCTAGATGGTGACAATTACAAGAGAGAAACATGATTGAATAAAGAGGATAAATGATTCTAGTATCATTGGAATTTTATGAAAAATGATTTTTATATGGTATATGGTGGATGATATGTATTATTGATTTGGTTATTTATATGATACATGATTATTTGGGGAAAATGCCAGCTATTATTAGTGGGAGATGTTGAATATATTTTATAGTGGAATAAGATAGGCATTCACTAAGATTGAGAATTTGGAGAATATGTTGTTTGTTCTTAATAGTGCTAAGTTGTGGAAAGAGATTTAAGAATAAACTTCGCAGAAGTATTCACACATCTTTCCAGTAGAACATTAATTGATGACTGGATGTGGTGAAGGACAAAGTAGAATTTGTATTCAAATGTCCTGATTATCATTAAGTGAATTTGATTATCGCACATGTATGGTACACTCCAAAGGAATGAAGGTACATTACTATGGAATTTTATTAAGATTTCCTAGTGATTAGAAGGGTTGATTGATGTATATTAAGCATTTATCTTTACGTTATATTTGGTACTAGAATATCATGATAGGAGATTGTTTGGATAGAATTTAAGATTTATTTGAAGTTGAGATTTTAGTATATATGAAATCTTATGGTATGTTGGTGTATGATAGTTCGTGTGATAAACATGATACTATTATTTTATGATATTAAGAAATGATATGATTAAATATTGAGGTCATACGATATGGTAATAGAAGGTTAAGTAATAGTATGATTGTTCTATAGAAAAATAGTGTGATGATATAGTTCAGTTATGGAGTTAATTAATCTTCTCTTGATCATTTGATGGGTTATTGTGAAATATGCATTATGATTGAGAAGCTCCATTTCTAGTTATAAGATAAGAGGAATTTATTTCAAATTTTTGGGTGTTGCAGTTCTGGTTATTTATTGTCGGTTATACTTTAGATATGAGTGAAGTATTTTATTCTTATTAAGATTTATTTTCCATGGGATATGCATAAAGTGAAGTTTTGGGAGAACATTGAAAGTTGCATCTTGAACTTTAAATTGGGAAGTATTGAGTTTTTCTTAAATTTGGTAAACTAAAAAATCGAGAATGACATATCTGATCCTTATGATGATATTTAAAGCTTGGGTTTTAATGTTATGAATGAGATAGCAATGAGCTTATTTGGTGATCAAAGAATGTAATCACTAATGATAAGGCTTAGTAAGGAGGTATCGGGTTTAAACCATGTCCTAAGTTCGTTAGCATTGTTAAAGAAAGTCCAACTTAAAATAGTTGATAAGAGTTTGATTTTAAGGATCGAGGCAAGATAGGAAAGATTGAGATCTATGTCCATTGAAACGATCTTGGAGAAATTATTTAATGAAAAGGTAATATGGTTAAGAGGGTCATATATGTGTTTAATACATTCAAATGTTCATAGCTTAATCAAGTGAATTTCGAGGATGAAATTCTTTGAAGGTGGTAAGATTGTAACAACCCGGTTTATACTAGTCAAAAAAGTCAAGAAATTATTTAGTCAAAGTCAATTGTCAAGTTAAATAAGGACTAAAGTCGAACAAATGATATTTCATGGGGTTTATTTTGTTATTGCATATACTTGAAGACTAGAGATAATATAATAAGGAATTTAAGGACTTAGTTTCTATTATTGAGATTTTAAGGACTAAATCTTATATTATGTGCAAGTTTGGGATCTTGACTTGTTATTACACTTATAAATTGCCAATTAAATAGACATTAGAGGCTCATTTTCTCTTCATAATTTCGGTGGCCAGAGAAAGAAAGTTCAAGAACGAGAAAGCCAAGAAAAAAAGAAGAAAAGGGAAAGAAAGAAGAAGAGGAAAAAGGAGAAAAAGAAGAGGTATGGATAAATCCTTATTATTTTGGGCTCTTAATTTATCATTATTTTCCAAGAGGTATGTTAATTTAATTTCTAGGGTTTATGGATTATTAGCTTAAATTTGAAGTTTAGCTAGTATTAAGCTTTATTGACATGGATATGAGGTAATAAGCTAAATAGATTGCAAGGAAGTTGTATGTGTGGATTTGATGGCTAAATTGATTTATTTATGGAATGGGTTTTTAAATTAGTGCCTTGATCTTTGATTTTGGTATGATTATGTAATTCTAAACACTTGATTTGATATATATATATATATGTGTGTGTGTGTGTGTGTGTGTGTGTGTGTGTGTGTGGATTAAGTATTAAGATTAAATAAGAAGAAAATGGGGAACAAGGACTAAAGAGAGCTTTGTGAGATTTTATATATTAATCACGATTTGAGAATTATGGATTTTGATAGAAAGAAAGCATAAAGTATAGAATTCCTTAATTCTAGTAAGGAGATAGATGGAAATGAAATAAGTTATAGAGGATATTAAACGATTTTCAATGGTTGATATAGTTGATTTGAATACAAAAGAATTATATTTTTATTTCTGGAACGATGTTGAAATTTGACAGGCTTTCAAAACAGGCAGATTTCAGTCAATAGCTCTATGAGTGGAAAAATACTTTTTTAAAGAAAATAAGTATTTGTTTAATGTATATTAATTCTAAAAGCATTATAAAATATTTATTTATTATAGTGCTTGCACATAATTATATAAATTGCAGAACTTGATTATTTTCAAGTGTTAAGTTTACAGCATGATTTTTAGTATAAAGTGAAGCTTTATTAATAAGCAACTCTTTTTAAAGTTAGATTCAATTTAGTTAAATCACGTTTTGAGAAATATTACATCAGTAGTAGATATTCCAATATATGTAAAGAGATTTTAAAAACCACCAGAAAGTACCCAAGTGATTTTACCCGCTCTGCACTGATGTGAATCCGTTTCCACAGTGTATGACCTGATATGTTATTTTACCCGCTCTGTACTATTGTGAATGCGTTTCCATAGTGTATGACTAGTTCATAGCCTTCGGGCAGCTCTGTGCGCGTATGACCAGAATTTCAGAAGTTCAGAATCTCAGAATTATCAGATTTTGGGTACCTTTGGTGTGGTTTTTTTTTTCAGTATTTCACAGTTTATCGGAATTAAGAATTAAGAATTTAGTTTTCAGTTTACAAAATCAAGACTTCAGCTTATAGCATGATTCCAGTGATTTCAGTTTTAAAAGTAATTATCCGATTTTTGAAGTTTTTAAAGTGAAAGTATATAAATTTTCTAGCAAATATGTAGAAATGAGAAATTTCACGTATTTAAGAACTGTCCACTCACTGAGTTACAAACTCATTATTTTCCCATATATTTTTATATAATGCAGGTGAATGTGAGTTTCGAAGCATGTTGATTTGTCAAGTCGGGCCACGGTTATAATAAGATTGTATGATTTATTTAATTAGTATCTAAGTTTAAGGGCTCACTGAAATCTCTCAGCTTTATTTTTATTTGGGACATACTGTAATTATATTAAATGATCGAGTTGGTCACACTTAGTTGATTAGTATGTGCGTTAGAGGCAGAGGTAGTTCCCACTGTTGATGAGATATATGTATGTTTGGGAAATGTTGTTGATATTCAGGTGAATTTAGTCTAATTTATAAGGGAGATCATGTCAAGTTTTCAATAAATTCTGTATAGTCAAAGAAAAGTCAAGGTTGCCTTGATAGTGGGTCCAATATCTAGCTGACACCTGCTATCGGCACACGTCACGTTCTGAGTCTAGTAGGGTGATTCGAGACGGGTCGTGACAAAGAGCATATCAAAAAGACCAATGGGTCAACTACAAAGGAATATTGAAGTCAGCCCAAAGGAAAATGTGCAAGCAATCATAACTCCAAGTGGGGTACAGTTATTTGAAATACATGTCAAGAGACTAGCTAAAAAATAAGGTAATTAGAGAAGAAACAACACCAAAGATGGAGTGATTTTAAGCAATGTGAGAATAGTAGAAAAATTAAATCCCCAGAGCCAGTAAGATATGTGTGCCTCTCATCCCATTCCTACACTGGTTGAATCTAAAAAAGAAGAAGCAGGATCACCAGTTTGCACATTTCTTTGATCATATCAGGAAGTTACATATCAATGTGCCATTTGTGGAGGCCTTGACTCAAATGCCCAATTATGCCATGTTTATGAAATAATTGCTCACAAATAAAAAGGAGTTGGGAGAAGGGTAGACAATAAAGCTTACAAGGTAATTTCAGCGTCATGATGGATAAGCTACAAAATAAAAGAACTTATCCAGGAAGCTTCAAAATTCTTATCACCGCTGAGAACCTAAAGATCGACAAAGCACTATGTGATCTTGGTGCAAGTATCAATCTCTTGCCTCCTTCCATCTTTAGGCTTATAGGACTTGGTGAAGTTTAACCTACCAAATGTACTCTTCAATTGGATGTTCAATCTATCAAAAAGTCATTTGGAGTAATTGAAGATGTGTGATGAGTGTGGAGAAGTTCTTATTTCCCATTAAATTCATTGTTTTGGCATGCTTAGTGATGTAGAAATTCCTTTTGGGTCGACCATTCTTGGCTACTTCGGATACTCTCTTTAATTTATCTAGAAGTGTATTGACTTTGCAAGTCCGATATGAAAGAGAAGTATGTCATGTTGAGGAAAAAGATGAGACGAGCATGTTGTCGAAGTTGAAGAAGATATTCCGTACTTAAAGGCTGCATTTATCAAATGGAAGAAGATAAGCTACAGAATGGAAGAAGATAAGCTACAGAACCTGAAGTTGGAGATAAAAAGATTCTTGTAACACATTCGATGATCCAGACATCCCATCTACTTACACTTAAAGAAACAAACAAAAGTCACGGTAATTATCATAAATAAGCGTTGAATGGGAGGTAACACATTATTTTATCCTTTATTCTACTATGCATTACACATAATATTTAGGTGTGCATTAGTAAAATAGGCACGTTTCCCTTTTATTTTGAACTAGTATTTTCACATGTGCGATGCACGAGAATATGTTTGTAATAGTGATTTAGATCAAAATTCATGAAAATATGTTAATTATACAATCTTATCAAATAAAACATAAGTATAATAATATTTTAATATAAAATATTATCGAATTCAAAACTTTTAAAAAGACAAAATTAATCATAATAATTGCAACATCTACAAAACTAATCAAAAAGTAATTTCAAATAGTCCTTTTTTTAATTTTTTTTATTATTATTATTATTATTATTATTATTATTATTATTATTATTTTGCAAAAACTTTTCAAATTTAGCATGTAATTTTTGGCGGGAAAGTGTTTGTGTATTTTTCGTGACGGCTACTTTATTTTTATATATAGATGGATTTGAGATTATTATCCTCGTCCACCTTATGCGTTTAAGTTACAATGATTACAAATAAGAAATGAGACATGCTAGATTTACAAGCATTGACACCTATAGTCGGATCTTATATCTTCTACTATGCCCCCAATGAGTTTCTAAACCATTTATTTATTCATATTTGAGTTATATTGAGGGCAATAGATTTTAAGTTTGGGGATGTATGAAAGTAGAGTTGGAAATCTTGTTTGTTTTATTTATGTGAGATTTTGACTTTTGTTTATTTGTAGTTCATCCACCCATGCGATGCATGGGAAGCAACGACTGATTAAAGACGTAACGATTAACATTAGCAAGAATAATATTTCATCCTTAAATGTCTTCCTCTTATTACAAATTTTGGAAAAAATTATTACAAAATGCTTATCATCTATTTCCTCGTCAATTCAAGGCAAGAGAAATTCATAAAATCAGCCTCAAAATCCTGGTTGATTGCCTCAGTTTTCGGTAATGGCATTGACTTGTAGTTTCTGGCTTGGTTCTTCTTCCTCTTCTCATTTCCGTTCAGCTCGATGGTATGCCATAGCAAGTCAATAAATCATGGAATTACTTATACCAGTACTTTGTGACTCATCTGAGGGGATTCCTTATTGCAGTCGAATCGCTCACGTTCTCGTGTTTTCATCATTTGTAGCTGCAAATATAACAACTTTTAAACAATGAAATTTCACAATTTCTACATAATACTTGATATTAAGGAATCACACTTTCAAACTAAAATAATAAATCAAACACAATAACATTATTGGCAATACAACCAATACTATATATAAAACTAAAAAATTAAAACATCAAATATATGTGACACATATTTCAAACCATGGAATTTGGTCCTTCGAAATTAAAATCGTACTCCAACTCATCCCAACACTTATATTGAGTTCAATTTTATACCCAAGATAAATTTATACCCCCAGATGCAGCTGTTTAAATGTGGAAAAAATATTAATGGGAAGAAAGTATGAAAATGGGGAAATTGAAATGTTATAACCAAACTCCATCAGTGTTGACATACTTCCATCAAGCTCACTATGTGAAAAACATCTGTCCATCTCTATACATCGAACTTCTTCACAAACTTCATCAGAATCTTCATTGACTCCTACAAGAAAAGACCAAAATTAGTCCAACATTGTGCAAAAAAGGATCTAAATCATTCCATATTATGCAAGAAAAGACAAATCTTACTGTGACTGTCTAAGATTGAATGGTGTTGTTTTTTATCTGCCTCTCCAAATCCATTTGCCCCAGTATTTTCACAATAATTTTCAGTGATACTAAAAAAATTCCCAAAATCCCTCTTTATTGGCTTTCAGATAACTGAATTGGGAAATATACAAAAATAAGAACCTCTCAATCAACTGCTTTGCAAATGCGTATGAACACCTCTGCTTTTCAATTGGTCAAAATATAGCTATTCTTAGATGCTTTTCAAAATCACCATGGTATGACATAAATAGATGCTCTCAAAACATATTCCAGCCATTAGCTTTAGATCCCAACAGATCTAGCAATGAACAAAGCATAACAGCAAAGAAGGATTCATAGGTTGCATAAAAAAGTGGTTCTTCCAATGCATCAAGAACCTGTAAGTCATTCAAACCAGTGAAATTTATATTACTTGGCTATGGAAATCATGCATGAAATGATCAATAAGAAACAACAAAATGTCAACCAAATATTTTTTATTATAATGAAAATAATTCATGGAAGTTTTTAAAACTGGCCATACAACTTTACTCACGATTCCAAATGATGCCAACTGCCAAGTGTTGATTTGGGCAAACTGTGGTTTAAAACTACAACCCTTTCTTTTATTTGTTTGTTTAATTCTTCATTCTCTTTCCTGAGTTTGTACTACTACAAAAGTATAGCACATGCATGAATTCCATCAATTCTTGATTAGAGGCATAAGAATCATGTCATGTCTAACAATTATGAATTCCATCAAGTCTTGATTAGATGCATAATAATTAGGTCATGTCCAATAATTAAGATTAATGCCTTAATACCGTTCTTGAATTCTCTTCATCATAATTATAATTAATTAGATGAACCAAAAATATATAAAAACATTTTATTACTTCTACAACAATAATCAATTTTAGATGGTTAATGATTCCAAAGACTAAATTATACTAATACCAAATTATGTTACCTTCAACTATTCTTTGAAAATTGTGAGTAGTATGTTCACATCACCAATGAGACTAAATAGAAATTGTAACATAGATACTTGCATATCTAGAATTGAGTCCTCCAATCGGTTTTTCAGGGTCTTTAAATATTTAACATTATCTTTATGATACATAATTTTTTGACCCAGTACCTATAGATCATCCTGAAGTTTTTGCAAAAATTATATCAACTCAGTTTCAATTTGGTTGTTCACTAAAAGGGGCAAAGGATAAGAAAAAAAATTAAAGGGAAATAAAATCATAATTAGCAAAAATCTTCCCAAATGAGGTAATTGCCCATAGAGTTAGCGAGTTTCTTGCTGAGAGTGCAATTCCAACGAATTTTTATCGAGTTCTCAAAGTAAAATCCTTTAAATAATTTACACAGAAACATTAAGACATCTGCAAGAGGTTATTGAAGCAAAAGGAATGACTCCATGATCAAGGTGATCCAAAACTATTTTTGTCATAAAATCTGAATGTGTAGAAGTACAAATGAAAATCCAGAAAAATAATTTCGCACATAAATCCAAAAAAATCCTACTTTTTAATCACATTCTCCAAATAAATTATATTTTCCCAAAAAAAGTAAGAGCTAAATCAAACCCTTAAAATAATTCCAAAGCAAATATAAATCCAAAGACAATTTCTACACCAAACAAAGATATTAAATGTAATATGTAAAGCCAACATGTATAAACCAACATTCAAATCAAATACTAGAAGTTTACATTTTACAACTGAATTATCAATTATCAATTCAAATCAAATGCTAGTAATTTACATTTTACAATATCAAGAACTTTCCAAGAATCAAAATGAAGTCACTCAATCATCCAAAGTTTTCCATCAATTTTGGTAAGCAAGGTAGGAAGGGGGGATAACTGGAGATGTTTGGCTAAGCTTAAAAAGAAAAAGTTCTTTCCCGAGGAGTAAGAGAAGACTTGCTTTCAAATGATAAGTTCTTGAACTAAAACCCCGCCAAAAAAGTAACTTCTACAAAAGCTCAGCCAAACATGCCAAATTCCTGAGTAGCACGGACAACAAGTACTCAACAGAAAAGATTGCTTGAGACCAAAATATTTGACAAAAAGGCAAATGAATTTTCTTGATGTGAAAGTGCATTCTTACCTCTTTACAGGAGCAATTTTCACAGTTTCGAGGTTTGCTCTGTTTGCATTAGTACTTACTCCTCTTCTCCGCCTGTTTAATGAAATGAAAGTGCGGTGATAATGTAGGTATGATAATATTTACTATCTCATCACACCTAAGATGGTCCTAAGAGGATTTATAGAGATCAAAAAATTTGAACCATGGACAGATTTAAATAAACATCCTCAATCTAGGCCAGACTTTGTCATGTTTTTACAGAAGTACTAATCTGATGGACAAAGTTAATGGTTCTATACCTTTTAAAGGTAAGGGACCAGCATTGGCTACTTACTTGATTTGCTTGAGTTCTTCAACAAATGAAATTCATCAATTTAATTGAAGTAAAATTCCTGGGTGGGATATATTAGTGACTGCCGAGCCTAATAGATATAAAAAAACAATAGACTGTGAGACAAAAATATAAAATAAGGAAATACCTAGAACTTGATCTAAGCAATACTTTACATATATCTTCCCTCAAGTTCTATAGCTGCAATTTTCTCAAGCATGGTCCATTGATTTTACCATTTTGATAGATCTACCTAAAAATATCTATAACAAATAAATTTATGATCAGCAGGATTTATATTACTACTAAAGCCATCTCATATAAGTTACATTTCTTTCTCGAAGTGAAAAGCAAACCATTTCAACTAAATAGAGATCCCTCAACCAACCTATAACAAGTTTAACTTTCAAACATAATAGGAAACACCAAAGCAAGCTACTTGCTAAAGAACAATTTGCATTTCTTTCTACCTTCAACAAATAAATTCATAAGCATCCTTCTCCACAAAGGCATACATAGGTACACATGAAATCAACAATGTTTTTGCCCTGAAGTTCAATATATGCAGCTGTATCAACTTACTGAGAGGCAATACTAAAGCCAATCAGCTCGGCCAGCTGCATATATTACCAGTAGGCAGGTTACATCATCTATCAAATGACACCATAAAATCCCAATTTTTTTTTTTTTTTTTTTTGAAATCTCAAAAACCAACTCACCAATATCCTATAGTTCCATTCACATATAAATAAGAATAAAAAAATTTCTTTTATCCTCTGTGAAGACACCTAAATCTAAGAAGCAATCCAATACCTTATCTCTAAACGAATCAATGAGCTCTCTTGAGAGCATTCAAAGTACAATAGAAAAAGAAGAGAACCAGCAGCTAAAGAATACTGGCTTAAATAAAAGGGTAACTTTTTTGGCAAATCCCTAAAGACGAATGCTTTCATATATTGAACAGTGAAGGACAATTACAGATATCAAACATATAACATAAGTCCATATAGTTCAACAATGGAATCCAAAAGGAGTGTGAGTTCTCTAGAATTATAAAGTTATGAGCACTTTCTATAACTGACCATTTTACTTTGTTTCTCTTCACAACTAATAGAGCCACCCGAATCTTAAGTAATATGCAAACAAATTGATTTATCGATTTTTGTTATATGTTGTCTTTAATATTATAACCATAAAGAATCTTTACAAAATCCAATGTATCTTGTATGACCAATTGAACTTCAAATATATATATATATATAAAAAAAAACATTTACATCCTTCAGGCAAAGTAAGAATTTTCAAATTTTATTAGTCCAGTGGTATTAATGGAATAGAATAAAGCTGCCTCAATGATTGATTATGAACAATAAATTTCCATTATGGCACTTCCCAATTAATTTCATGAGGTTACCCCACAAATATGTCACGTGTTTAGGAACATACCCTGGTCTTACCAAGAAAGGAAAAGTACCAGACCAATAATGTATACAATAAGACATATTTAGTGCATTCTATGCAATAGGTTTCCCTTGCCACAGAAACTAGATCTAAAACAAATAAGAATTTACAGACACCTAATTGTGCCAGAAAATTGATACAATGAAGTGAAAGTAGCATAAGAGAAGAAATAACCCAGTTTTGTCCATAATAATGAGGAGATGGGCCCAAAAAGGCCAATCGAACCCACAATTAAATAGAAGACTATGTTGACATGTATGATAATCTTTAGTCTTTCCTTCACCGTAAAATATCCAGCATCTTCAAGAAACCTGAGAGCTCCCTTATCAAAAGAATAAAATACATTAAACAACTTGTTTAAGTATTCTCAAGAAACCTAATTAAAGGTATAAAACCAAACTTACCTGCTTCAATGACATCGAAAAAGTTAGTAACCCACATTCTTCAAGAGTCTTTACAACTTCCTTTACAACTTCTCTCCATGACCTACAAACCCCAGCACAAGCAACCACAGCCCTCTGAATTTAGAAAATGTACTACCTGGAAAATACAAATGCTAATTGGAATATAAAATAGTAGACGGGCTAAAATCTCTTCATATCCACTAAGTGGGGCTGTCTCTTGTCAATCAATTTGACAGAAATCCATGTGAAAAAGCTCTGTCAAAGATATATGGAGTTTCAATTGAGGTTTACCTTGGGATGTGCACAACTCAATTTGTTACTACAAAGATTAAAGCTTAGGCGACCCTTGCTTTGCTTGAAAGTCTGCTACAAAGATTCTCAGCCCTCAGCTCCCTCTTTTGATATTTGCATCTTTGCTCACTCATTACTGCACTTCTGCTGAAAATAATACACAATGAGGAGATGTGGGCCATTCTAGAAATCAAAATCTAAATCGCATAAAGCTATATAAATTTATAATTTACATCATATTCCCAAAATCAAATAACATTCTAAAAATCAAATAATCTAATATCTAAATCACAAATTCACAATAATCTAAAATTGTCAAAACCAATCCATATCATGCAATCACATTTTCAAATGAAAAGATTCAAAATCACATTAAAAAAATCTATATCAAATTAAATGACATTGCACTAAGCCACTAACCTTGCAGGCAGGCAGGAGCGGATCCTTGGCTTGACTGGTCACTGGAGTCTGGGGGAATCAATAGAAGATTTTAATCATTTTTCAAGTTTCCTGCAATCAATTGCAAATATACATCATTGAAAAACTTGAAATGGAAAAGATTAAAAGGAAGAAGAAAAATCCGATTTTGGAAGATTAGAAAATTTCAGAGAAGATATTGCTTTGAAAATAAAAACGTGTCAATAAAGAACATTTTTGGGTCATATATATAATACTATAATACCTAAAAAAGGCAAAACAAAATAGAACTAAAAAATGTAGACCGAGTAAATCTGAAGTTCCGGTGTAGACACCGGTAAGAAGAAAGTTACAACACAGAAAAACCCAGTAAATCCTAAAATCCGAAGTTCCGGCTTAGTAAATCTGTACAAAAAAATACACAGCGAACATATTATGAAGTACAAAAAAATTGGAAAGGGAAAAAGCAACAAAAGTACGCAATAAAATGATATCTCCACGACGAGGGACTATCTTCGTCCCCAAGCAATTTCTTTAGTCGTCGCCGGTGTGGAGTAATCGAAGGGCAGCAGCTTTTTTTAATTTCGGATCAGATCAGATTCGAGATGGGAGAGAGAGATGACAGATTTTAGGAGAGAGAGCTGAGCGCGTATAGAAGAAAAAAGAATTTGCAAAGGAAACTGTGGGGGTCACCTGATTGTAAGTGTGCAAAGCAAGCTTCATATTTTAAATTTTTTTATATTAATCATTAGAAAGATCCCATACTTTTGCTTCTTTGAGAAGTTTCGTTGGAGCCAAAATTGAATTTGGTAGAACTTTTGGAGGGAATTTGTGGAGCCAAAAATCTAAGCAACTATCCTTTATAATATTAATAAGATAAGATATTTTATAAGTGAAAAATAAAATTGAAAACTTTAAAAGTTCCAAAAAGATTTTCTCATTTTAAATGCTTGCTTATGTCTTATGTCAGATTTTCAGCTAACGATGTGAATTATTTGGAATTGTGTAATTCATGGTGTATTGAAATTGATGTTATGCATGTAGTGAATTGATCTATGTTTGATTTTATTTGAACATGTAGCCATCTTTAAAATTGCATAGATAAGTGACATATATGTAGTGCAATTTAGATTGATTATTAGTATGGAAGTGTGTTACAATATTTTGTGGAGTAATCTTCATTGATGAATTGAAGCTAATGACGAATGATAATAATATAATCCTCATTATTAAAAATTTTGCAGGAATCAGGAACTTGCGTATATCTTATACATCTCTTCATAGCTTAATTGACTCAAGTCGTTAAACCCATATAGGTATCTCAATACTCATTTCCCTATATGGTTTAATTAGATTGGGAATCATCGGCGTAAAGCTCACTATAGGGGTTATAAAAAATGCTTAAGGGAGAGAGGAATCATACATAAGATATAAAAAAAATCAAGCAAGTACAAAAAAAATGGAAAGAAAAATTTATAGCTAGCTAGATTAGATCATTAATTGCATTAAGGGGATTCATATAATTAGTTGATTTGACTAGTCTAGTGGATATTTGAAAGTTGTGGCACTCAATAAATGGAGAATCATCATAAACCTAGGTAGTTTCTATCATTGGTTAGACCCAAACAAATTTGAGCAGGAAAAGTAAAAGTGAATTAAGAAGCATTCTTAGAAATCATATCCTTGGCTAAAGAGAAAGTAACAAATTTGGGGAGTAAGTGAATCTGACGAAAGGGAAAGCAAAATTTGACCATTAAGTGTCGGGAGATCACCAATCAATGACTTAAATAATTGGGTTGATGTTGCACTATTCCTTACCGCAAGTGTACGGATCACAAAAGTAATATAGTGTGTTTTTAAGTCCGTGTATCGTACTCATGAGAATTGAACAAATCCGTTATCCTAAATTATTAACCTTAACAGAAATGAATAAAATCAATTTTTTTTTCCTGAAAAGTCTAAACCACTAATTAAACTACCAAATTATCTAAACTTATTGTATTAAAACAAAATGCAAGATTTGTGTATTAAATGTATGTGAATGTAGTGCTAGGATCTAGAATCCATCTTATTCTCAATATTTCACACAATGGTTTTGAATAAATAGTGACAAGATATATTTATTAATATCAATATTCCTATAAAATTTAAAATTCTATTTCTAACAAGAATTAAACATTTTCCTATATGTGACTCACCTATATTTCTATGGTCAATGTGAACATGTAGAAAAGAATTAAATATTCATGAACAATATAAGATCACATAAATCATAGTAGTATATTTCTATCCCTGTTGAACTTTATGGAAATTAATTTAAGTCTAACGATTTCCTACTCTTTGAAATATAGAAAAATGCCACAAACATCATGCAATTGCCGCATATATAATCATAGATGCAAAACAATACGAATTAATCACTCAAATGCCAATTGTCATTAAATTAAACAAACCAAAGCATTAAATAAGAGTTTAAGACTTAATCATGATCCTAACACTATGAAACGTTTAGCCTAGATACATAATAGATGATAAACAATCATATAATATGAAAATCATCACTTAGATCACAAAGAAATTTGATATTCAATGAAAATCTTCAATTTTCTTGCCTTGTAAGAGTGGAGAAGAGAGCCAAATTTCGTGCACACCAATGTATATATAGTTAGGGTTAAGGCCACACAAGTCTAGTTGTAAAAGGAAACCAAATATCGTTTCTCAATCAAAGGCGCTATCGCGTGGAAGGAATGGCTGCGATCGCATGGTTATTTCGAATTAAACTACTTATTTTTAATGCATAGGCACGATCACGTGGCTGTAATAGCCTTGATCATGTGGTTTTCCAGTTTAATGCAATTTCCAACTTTCAATTCCGTATGAGTTAGTCCCTATCCTTTATTTGTATGGAAAGTCCATCAACTTCTTATTTGGTTAATTTAGTCCTCAAACTTTTAAAAGTCTTTAAATTTGTGCTTTCTTCTTTTGATTTCTTCAATTTAATTCTTGATCCTTGGATTTCTTTAGATTCAGCTCTTCCTTGATCCATTATTTGCGTGCATGATTATTGCTTTGCCTACTTTAGTCCAAATTGCTATCTTTTTTCCAATTATTTGCTCCAGTTGCTTCCTTTTTTGGATTTTGGAATAAAACTAAAATATTTACAGATAATAGATAAAATCAGTAGCATTTATTCTCAAAAGGCTATATAAAATCCTATTCTAGCATATAAATAAGTGTATAAAATACACATATCAAATAGCCCCAAACTAGAACAATAGTTCGTCCTCGAACAAATTAAATTGAAACATGACTCTAAGAAAAATAATACTGACTCAACCTTTAATTTACACATGATATGCCTCAGGTTTGACTCAAAATATGCATTTCAAATGGAATATCAGACAACACAATAAAATATTTGTTACTTACTCATGCTCAACTTTTTATGTGAGTGTGTGAATAGCCAAAATCAAATGCATTCCCATATAAAGACATACTCAACACAGTATAGCTTTACTTGCATAAACCCAATTCCCATGTGGTCAAACAATGCATAGTTGTATAATTTTTTCTTGCATCTCTCATTTATGATCACAAACTCATGCTTTTCTCTCATATCCTGAGGTTTTTCTACTTAGGTCATTTCTAAACATCATTATATTGCATTTTTTTCCCAAACAAAGCAGTATGAATCGGCCAAGTTTGCATAAAACATTAATGGTAATCAGTTCCCTATTCCACACCTTCACTCTCTAAGGTTCGAACCACAAAGCTTATACCAAACACTTTAGTTTCTGGTTTTCTTTCTTTTTTCTCATCTTTTGTACAATAATTTTCTTATTTTCTATCTAAGTGACCAATGTAGCAAGCTTTAGGTTGGAGGCTCCCAAATAGATGACTTTAGGATACCAGGTTTTAAGAACACTTAAAGACCTAATTATTCGAGTTACCAAGGTTACAAAGAATAGTAAAAGATGGTATTATGTCTTATGTGTAAGTCTTGTCGAGGTATGTAGGCTACTACTGGTGTGAAGGTTTGGCAGATGGATCTGGTGGAGCCTGAGTCATTCTCCTCTCCATCGCCGCCATCCTTTTCTCAATGGACGTCACACGAGCTAATACTTGCAGTAGCTAAGTGTTGAGCTCATCTAACATACAACATGCTAAGCATTTCTCTCCTAGAATGTCAGCTCGAACAAGGGTCTACTGCCGCCTCTCTATATTGTCAATTGACATCTGCTGTGCAATCAGCATCTCCCTCATGGTGCTCTGGGTCTGTCCCATCAAGTCATCTCAGATAAAACCTGTCTCAACAGTCTGTCATCTATTGGATTGCAGGTGCAACAGTTGGCCTTGCTAGCTCTCTTACTGGTCAAATTAGAGCTACTTTTAGATATCGTAGTGCGCTGGACTGAGTGTTGTCTCTGGCCCTCCTATTGATAGTAGTCTCCTGTGGTGCAGGCTCATCACGTGGTAGCAGCTCTACTCCCTAGGAAACATCACCTGGAAAGTTGTGTCTAGTTGGGATGCAACTTGCAAGAGTGATGATAGAATCGAAAATATGGCATCTTAAATCCAGCTTGTTCCCCCTTGCAAGATGATGTATCAAGCTGGCCCTCTCTTCATTAAATTCAGTGCCATTGGAGGTGGAGTTGACATTGTGACAAATAAAAATATGCAGCACCCGAATGTTTTCCGTCATCTCCTCATGCTCAAAGTGACCAGGTCTATCCAGTACTCCATTCGTCTGACCATATAAGAAGCGAGTGATCAATTTGATGTCTATTTCATCTAGGATCTGCTCGAACCCCTTCCTCATAAGCTCAAGCACTCTCTCAATCACCATCGGGGAGAACCTAATCCATCTACCTCTTACCCAAGTCTTATATCTGTGGTCTGTGCTCTCTACTTCAATAGCATGGTTGAAATTTGTCAAGAACTCATTAACTAGTAGAGGGTTGGCTCAATGAGGTGTGGCTGCAAGCTTGTGCCACCCTACTGTTTCAATCAACTATTATAACTCAGTATTTGTGAAGTCCCCCAGAAGGACTTCACAAAAATATCATCAAACACACCCAAACTAATGATAGAATGCAAAATGAGAATTTAAGAAAAATATTTGACTAGTGCTTTTCAATCTCGGACATCGCTTAGAAAAAACAATTCCCAATATATCTCTAGGTATATGAAAGTACATGGCCTGATATATCTCATGTCCAAATTTTAGGCCAAACGAAGGTCGTTAGTGTTGAGAAACAGAGGGGCGAATGTGTGACGTGAAGTTGTAGTAGGGCTACAGCTGTGCAGTGATGTCGAGCAATGATGGAATGGTGATTTTCAACGAATCTATGCAATATAATGAACTAAAGCATGAACCAAGAAGATATAATCAATGATAAACATGTAATGAAGGAATGTGCTTGGAAGAATTTGTCAAAATTGATCAAAAATTTCGTTTGGGCTTTTTATCAAACACTTTGAATGCAATGAAAATTCTTCATAGAAATCACAAAGTTTGAACCGTGGATCAACCCAAGATTTTGAACTCATTATACACAACCAAAATATACACCAAAATCTACCTAAACTCATCCTCAAAACTTATTAAATTCGAAATTTCAAAATGAAGGCAAAAACTGAACTTCGGGTAGAATTCAAACGTTGGCCATGAAATTCATACTTATTTGGTGTAAAAGTGTAATAAACCTTTGATTTCGACCTCAAGATGAAGTTAAAGGAATTGGATTGAAGTGGGACTTGAATTCGTCTTCAGAAGAATGAGTCGCGTCGTAGAAGTTTTAAAATGAAGAATTGACCCTCAGTTTTAAATTTAACAATCCATGCCAGAATAACAGCACGATCAGCAGTTAAAATTCTCGCGATCACATGCTTAAGCATTTTAGAATGTGTTTATTTTAATGGAAAAGTCGTGATCACACCTATATACATGAGCGCGATTGTGTAGCTTACCAGTAGAATTTTTTTTCATTTTAGAATCCCTTTCGATTCCAATGTGTCTCATGATGCGTGCCAATGATTCCCAAGCTATATTTTCATATTCTAGGTGTATGTGTGTGCTAGTGATCATGATGTGTAATTTAAAAATTGCAACTAATATTAAAACATGCAAAAGTGTGAATGCATTAGGTCCTAAAACTAAGCGTAAAGCAAAATTTGAAAGCATAATAAATAAAACGGAAGAAAATTGATTGCCTCCCATAAAGTGCTCTGTTTATAATCTAAGCTCGATTTTTACGGTAAATGTGAAGGTTGTATGGTATATGTCATTTAGGCTTTGCACTGCTTGTAATTCCCGGCTTTGCAAACATCCTTCCTTTTCCAAGTCTTTTTTCACCTTGGGACAACTTTCAGATTGAAAAATATGTTCTTTCTATTGATGTATGTTGAAGGTTGCTTGATCTTCATCCACTATAAGTGTTACTTCTCCTTTCTCCACGTTCATCAACGCTCTTCCAGTTGAGATGAATAATCTACCCAAGATTAATAGCACTCTATTATCCTCTTCCATGTCCTAGATCATGAAATCAGCAGGAAATATGAATTTCCCAAATTTTTCCAAAGTATTCTTAATGATGTCATATGGAATCCGAATCGAGCGATCAACTAGTCGTAATGATAGCACGGTCGGTTTGAGCTTTCCTAAGACAATTCTCCTGTAGAATGACATGGGAATTAAATTAGTACTTGCACCTAAATCGTATAAAACACTACTAAATTGTAAATCACTGATTGTACAAGGTATAGATAAGCTCCCATGATCCTTTAACTTAGGTGGCAATTATTTTACAATATCTCATTGAATTCCTCCATTAATGATGCTATCTCCAACTCAATAGGCCTTCTTCTCTTGGAAATAATTGTGATGACTCCAAAACCCCTCACTATAAAATATAATATTATGTTGAAAATTGGAGTACTAAAATTTAAAATTTTTGGAACTCGGAACCCTAGGTGTCGATACCAACACTATTCACGAGGAAAAATAGTTTGGGGTTTAGATATAGGGTTTTGATGTCGACACGTGATAACCAAAAACCACATTTTTGCTTTGAAATGGGTAGCTTGAACAATATATTTGTTAAAAACTTAAAACTTACTACATATATAGATTATCCAACTATTTTACAACTGAGTTCGTGAAGATGTTAGAAAAGTAACATAAATCATCCTCCACTATATTTTAACAAAAAAAAAAAAGTTACATTAGTTCAAAGTTCTTCCCCGGGAAAGTAATAGGAGTACTCATACTCCATAGTTACACTATCATAAAAATCATCGTAAAAGTAAGAATGTAGAAAATGAGTCAAAGCAGGAAAGTCACAGTACGCCTTCCACATATGGATCTTCACCACATAGATATAATATTTCTCATTAGCCGACTTAATCCACTCCCAAGATATCACTTCAAAGTTGAAAAATTGCAATATCTACAAGTTAGAAAACATGAAAAATCTTGAATTGATAATTCAATAAGAAATTTGATACACATGCAACTACTTTTCAAAAATTACGATTTCACGGCCCGATTATAGATTATCTCCTCTACCCCAAAGTGCTTAACGTATTCACAATACGGATATCAATAAGATGACGATAAATATAATCATGTTACTTAGGATTTCTTTATCCTTTAGGACTTCTACATCCTATCATCTTTCCCCATATTCGACTCCAACAAGGTTACTAGATCACCATGTCATTCGTTGGAGCCTTAGAGTTGTAATGTCCTCAAGACATACATCGATATCCCAAAATCATACATTGATTATAGAGGATGCTGGAGTTCAAATCTATGATCTTTACTTGTAAATGCTTCTTTTATGGATCACAACACATTAAATATCAACCTAAAAATCATAGGATAACTTCGTATTATAATTAGAATTGAAAATAACTCCTGTGTTATACATGGGTGTCGCCACCATGATCATCATTTTATGATTGGTGTCGACACCAAGCATATTTTGAGAGACTGGAACTTAATTTCTTTGATTGGCTTGATCCCCAAACATCATATTTTGATAAATAACTTTGAGGAAACAGGTTTGGTGATTAAAAGGATGATTTAAATGGATTGAAACTTAATTTTTGCATAATGTCATTACCTAGGGTTTTGAAGAAGGAAGCAAGAATTTTGCTGTGTTTTTAGTTTGACTTTTGGTGTGTTTTCTCATTCACAATCACCTCTATATATAGAGGGAATAGGTTGCACGAATTAGGAGATAGGTTGGATATATAGGATTTGAACTTAGCCTCAAGGTCTAAAAATGGATGTTATCATTGCCAAGCTTGAGGTGGAGAGGTGTTTTCATGCAAAGTGGAGCTGGCTATGGTAGATAGGGAGTGATTCCTACAAGCTAGAGCTGGAGGTGGAGGTGTAGGTCTAGAGGCAGCCTCATGCTCATTTTTTTCCAGATTTCACAGTTTCAAGTGACCTTGTTTGAGTTCAGTTTTGAGGTAGTAAACGAACTCCGAATTGAGTTTTCTTGTTACCATTTCAAATTACTCATAAAGTAATTTCATATGAAATTTACCACACAAGATTTGGTTAGCCAAGTAGAAATTTAAAGCGTCCCAAAATTGGCAACCGAAACTATCTTTTCAAACTGTTAGGCGATGAGCCAACTTTGAAAATTCACCGAGGCTGTACATTAATCGAAACGACAAACGGATTTCAAATTCTCAAAGTTCATTCCGAGTATGTATCCGTACATATAACATATGCATTTATCGAAGGTCGGAAGTGGTCATACGAGTCTCATAAATAGAGACGTTAATCACGTTTTTCGTAACTTTTCGTTTTCAAAATAATTTAATCTTTTTTTTTTTTTTAAATTCCATAAAAATTAAATAAATTCATAAAAATGCATATATTACGTAATTTAAGTAAATAAGGATGTCAAATTTTTTCGAGGCGTTACAATCAACCCCTCTTAAAAGAATTTCATCCTCAAAATTACCTTTTACGAGAAGAGTTTTGGATAAGTCTTCATATATTCTCGTTCCCACATTTCTTCTTATATAGCATCACTGTCCATAACCCTCATACAATCGAAATTTCCTTATTCCGAAGCTTCTTGATGTCTCGTATTAAAATTCTGACTAGTTTTTCTTCTAAGGTCAAATTAGGCTGGATATATGTAGGTATCTCAGGTAAAATATGAGAATATCTGGGATGTATTTTCGAAGAGTAGATACATGAAATACATCATGCATTCTTTTCATCTTTTCTTGTAATTCTACTCTATAGGAAACTTCTTCAATTCTTTCCATGATATCAAAAGATCCAATAAACCAAGCAGTTAAATTTCCTCGCTTTCCAAATCATAGTAATCTCTTAATTGGAGATATCCGAATAAAAACCTTATCTTCAACTATGAATTCCAATGGCCTACGATGTTTATCTGCATTACTCCACCGCTGATCTTGGGATGTTTGTAATTTTCTTTTTTATCTTCTCTATAGCCTCAGTCATATCTTATACCAACTCAGAGTTTGAAATCTTATTCTCTCCTACTTCCCTCCAATATAATGGCGATTGGCCTTTCTGACCATACAATGCTTCAAGAGGCATTTTGATCAAAGTATGGTAGCTGTTGTTATACGGAAACTAAATTAAGGGTAGGTAGTGATCCCAAATTTGAGGAAATTCTAACAAGCATGCCCAAAGCATGTCTTCCAATGTTTGGATGGTTCGTTTTGATTGTCCATCAGTCTGAGGATGAAAACTTGTATTAAAATTTAGCTTTGTTCCACAGAAGTTATGCAATTCTTTCTAGAATCGAGATAAGAATCTAGGTTCTCGATTAGAGGTTATAGAAATTGGTATCCCATGTAATCTTACTATTTTTGAATGTACAAGTGTACCAATTGCTCCATCCTATAGGTCAGCTTATTGGTAGAAATGGGCTAATTTGGTTAATCGATCCACAATTACCCAAATCGCATTATATCTTTTAACTACATTTGGTAATCGACTAACAAAATTCATTGTTATTTTATCCCATTTCCATTCTGAGATTGGTAGTGGCTATAGAGCACCTGCTGGTTGTTGATGTTCGGCTTTGACTTGTTGGCAAATAAGGCACTTAGGCACATATTCCACAATTTCACTCTTCATAGCTGGCCACAATATATGGATTTTACCTCATGATACAACTTAGTACTTCTAGGATGTGCAGAATAAGGAATACTATAAGCCTCATGTAAAATTTCTTCTAATAATCCTGACACTGCAGGAACATAAACTCTATCTCTGTATCTTAAAATTCCTTGTGGAGAAGTATTATATTCGGTTGGCTTTCCTTTCGTCCAATTCTTATGAATCTTTCCAGCAAATGGATCATCTTTCTGTCCTTCTTTGACTTCATCTATAAGGGTAGACTGTTTAGTAAGTTCATTTAACTGGACATCGCCTAGTTTTGTTATTTCCAAGTTGAATTTTTCTACTTCTTTTTGTACTTCCTTGGATCCTTTCAATATAGGAATCTTTCTACCAATGCATCAGCTACAACATTTGCCTTCCAAAGGGTGGTAATTAATAGTACAATCATAGTCTTTTACTAGTTCCAACCATCTACATTGATGCATGTTCAAATCATTTTGGGTAAAGAAATACTTCAAGCTCTTGAGATTAGTGAAAATCTCACACTTTTCGCCGTACAAGTAATAGCGCCAAATGTTCATTTCAAAAACAATGGCTGCCAATTCTAATTCTTGAGTAGAGTAGTTTTGTTCATAAGGTTTCAATTGTCGATATGCATAAGCAATTACCATACAATTTTTCATGACTCCCCGAGTTATAAATACCTGGTTCGTCACGTCATCATCTCGTCTAACTTATAAATTAACGATTAATCGGAAGAATAATAAAAATTTTCATACTTGGCAACATTTAAATAAAAACCAAAGGGTAAATAAAATTTAATAATTTGGAATTTCTTGAAATAACAATTCAAAGAAAATCTTTTAACAAAGATATAAAATTTGCAAGCATTCTAAAATTTAACATGAATAAAATAAAATTTCTATTATTTAATTATTATTGCCACCACGTCCATCACGCGCCTCCATCTCCAATATTTGCAAATATTGTTAAAAAGGAAGAGCATTTCATAGAAATACTCAGTAAACTCATCGCCAACCTGTAAGTCGGCAACTCATGACAACTGACAACTTGTCTAACATCTGAGTGTAGAACCCTCTCAAATCGGCATGGCTTTTTAATTTCAGTCTCCACCAAGTGTGGAGCATATCAGGACAATTCTTCAAACTTCCTCTCATATTCAGTTACATCCATATTGCCCTAAACTAAATGCAGAAACTCAAACTCCTTATGATCACGGAGTGCCCGTGGAAAGAATTTGTCTCTGATTTCAGTTTTGAATTCCTCCCAGGTCAAAGCTACTTACTGTTCTGTTGTCTTGGTTCGGGATGCAGATTTCCACCAGAAGCCAATTATACTGACTAACATGAATTTAGCACAGATCACTTTCCTGTCTTCAGGGCAGAAAATGTGCCTAAACATCTTCTCAATGGTTTGAAGTCATTCCTCAACGGCTAAGGGATCATTTCCACATCAAAAGTGGACAAACAGTATCTCCTAAATTGTTCAATTATTGGCACTGAGGTACCCGCTAGGGCTTACTTCAAGTCCTGAACCGCCTCAAGTAAGTCCCAACGAGAAAACGAGGGGGGTGTTTGATAAAATTGTAAGTATATCATGATTATTTTTTCATAATTTAAATTCAAATTTACTTAAATATATACTTATATTTATGTTTCATTTTTCTGTTAATAGGTTGAAAAAGCTGAGCAGTCCACGCAGTGGACATTTGTGGCAAGTAAACAACATGATATTTTAAGTGAAGCCCTTGGTAAGCCGGATCACCCTGGTAGGGTGAGGGGGTATGGCGTCTACATGACCACGAGGGATGTTTACTGCAAGCCTGATGATAACATTAGACGTTCATGTGGGGTCGTCTCAGTAGACGATATTAAGGAGATGATCAGGTCAGAGATGGAGGATCGTATTGCCGAGCGGGTCAGGCATCAGACCATGTCGGAGATGCAGAGTAAATTTGATACTATGCAGAGGGACTACCATAGTATGCAGACTAAATACGATGCTATCCTCCAGTGCCTAGGCTTAAATATTGAGGCCGAGGTGGACGTAACTCCACAGCCCCGACCACCAACTCGCAGTAGTTGCCACTCCGTGGATCCAGATCCATTTCATGGACTTCAGGTATTTAATGTTATGTTATTTAGAATTTTTTAACATTATTTATGTTATTTCAACTGGAAGCTGCTAACATATATGTTCAATGATGTTGTACAATAGAAGCCGTCTCCTTGTCGTCTCGCCATAAGTCTTAATGGTGAGAAACAAATAGTAGGGAGCGGGATGGTTTATCCAGCCGGACCCGATACGGTGGTGCATCATCAACCTCTTTGGCCTGATCATGCTAAGGTGTCCATTGAACACATTGTCGATGGTCCAGAAGCGTTTTGTATTCCAGTGCCATCTCAATACCACACCACAGTGGGGGAAGCTATTGGAAGCTTCTTGCAATGGCCCAAGGAGTTGCTGATTTTTGGAGAGGTACAAACATTTAGTTATATAAAAGATTCTGTCAATATTAATTTCTTTTAAATTTGTATAACAACTGAAGATGATAAGAATTATCTTGTTGTAGGAAGAGGCACCACAACAGGCAAAAAAAATTAACGAAGGAAAAACCCCCCAGAGTTTCGAAATGTCATCCACTCAGCGACCTGCGATTGTCGACGATGAGACATTGCAACGTCTAGGTGATGATTGTAAAATGTTACACACTCTGGTCATTCAATTGCCTGTTGATAATGACTTCTACCAGGTACCCGTTGATGCTGCCGTGTTCAACTTTGCATTCGAGGATGGTTTCTATGTTACAGTCAGAGACATCACCGACTTGCTTACGATGCAATGGTTGGATACATCAATCTTACAAGTGTTTTCATTGTAAGACTTCTGATCAAAAATTATAATTTCAATTTAAATCATTATTTTATTTCTATTTATTGGTATTATTATTTTTTAGGTACCTCCATGAGTTGTGTCAGGAATACGTTATTGAAACGATTGGATTCATGTCTCAGACACACATTGCATCGGTTTCAGTAAGAACATGTTGGATATTGGTTAATAAATCGAGAATTGAAAATCGATTAAAGTGACTTTGTGTCGACTTCGGCCTAATACTCAAAAGCTCGACTCAATCCGTTTAGGGCAGCGCCCCTCGTGGGGGCTCGGGGGCAACGCCCCCGAAAGAGAATTTTGATTTCTCTGCATATATTGAAGGGTATATTTGGCATTTCGAAAACAAATATCGGATGAATGAGAAATTACGAAAAAGGACGAAAATCAGGTCAAAATGTTTGACCGTGCGACCGCACGGTTAGTAAACCGCGCGATCACACGTCAAAATTAATGTCCGGTTTTTTGAGTAAAACCGTGCGGCCGCACGGTTGTCCAGCCAGAAGGTACCTTTTCATAAAGGTGCATTGTTTGGAAATGGTGCATGGTTTGGGCCTCAACCACTTCGTCCACACCCTTTCATGGTCTATAAATAGGACCCTTTGGGTGTCCTATTCCTCACCTTTTGATATGCAAAACGTCTCTCATCCTCACTTCTCTCCAAAATCAAAATCATTTAATTTCATTTGTTTTGATATTCTTTCATTTCATCTTTGGAGTACATAAGCCTAATTTTGGTTCGTTGTACTTGTGTTTTGGAGTGCTACAAATACAAGTGTAGCTGTATCTTGGGAGTCGATTGCCAAAATCCGTAGGCACAGTTGCGGGGCAAATTCGACTTAAGGACAAAGAGTCCAACTCTTGCCTCGGCTTTGTCCCTTCTTCTCTTATTCTTTTTGTTTGTGTTTTTCTTTGCCGTTACTCTGTCCAATATTCGGCAAGGATTTACAAAACCATCATTATATTTATTTGGTGTCACTATTCACAAAATCCCTCCAACAATCTTAAGTTGAACTTTGTTATATTTTGTGAAAGTGACATTCTTGTTTGGTTAAACTTGTTAAGTTTAACTTCTTCTTCATTTCTATTTTTGTTTTGGTTGATCTTCTGTTTTACGTAAACAGAAATGAATACGGTTCTTAATACCGATACTACTTCGAACATGGGAACTTCTGAAGGAAGTGTTCCTACCGATGTGATTCCTCCCGTTGTGAATACAACTACTACTAATGTTATTCCTCCGGTTGTGGGTGCCCCTACTATCGTACATTCAAACTCCGTTTCACATGGGGAAAATTCGGAGAAATTTGTTGGGGTTGATTTCAAAAGGTGGCAACAGAAAATGTTGTTTTATCTCACAACCCTCAACTTGGCGAAATTCTTGAATGAAGATCCTCCCGCCATACAAGAAGGGGAAAATAATAGGGCATCTATGATTGCTTTGGATGCTTGGAAACATTCGGACTTCTTATGTAAGAATTATATTCTTAATGGCTTGGACAACGCCTTATACGGTGTATATTGTTACAAGAAATCTGCAAAGGAACTATGGGAGACCTTCGAAAAGAAGTACAAGACCGAAGATGCCGGAACCAATAAGTTCATTGTGGGAAAATTCTTGGACTATAAAATGGTAGATTCCACCGTCATCAGTCAAGTGAAAGAATTGCAAGTCATACTCCATGACATTCATGCGGAAAATATGTCCGTGAGCGAATCATTTCAAGTGGCTGCAATTATCGAGAAACTTCCACCCATGTGGAAGGACTTCAAAAACTATCTCAAGCACAAGCGTAAGGAGATGAACATTGAAGAACTTGTGGTCCGATTGAGGATTGAAGAAGACAACCGAAGTTCGGAAAAACGAGTTGGGAATAGTATACCACAAGCAAAGGCAAATGTGGTGGAATCTAGCAACAACAAAGAAAAGAAGAGAAAGCATTCCATTGAATCTACAAAGAAGAATGCAAAGAAGTTCAAGGGAAATTGCTACAATTGTGGAAAGGCTGGTCATCGCTCGGTTGATTGTCGCAAACCGAAGAAGCAATCCCAAGCCAACATTGTCGAATCTGATGCCATATCGAATGGCATGTCCGATATGAATTTATCGGCGGTTGTTTCTGAATGCAACCTTGTTGGAAATCCCATGGAATGGTGGGTTGATACGGGTGCAACCCGTCACATTTGTGCCGATAGAGGAATGTTCACATCATACACTCCAACTGAGGGAGAAAAATTGTTTATGGGGAACTCCTCAACATCCAAAGTGGAAGGACAAGGCAAAGTGGTCTTGAAGATGACGTCGGGAAAAGAACTTAGCCTTAATAATGTCCTTCATGTACCGGATATTCGCAAGAACCTTGTGTCGGGTTCTTTGTTAAGCAAGAATGACTTTAAACTAGTCTTTGTATCGGATAAGTTTGTACTTACCAAAAATGATATGTATGTAGGAAAAGGCTATGTAAAAGATGGACTATTCAAAATGAATGTCCTAACTGTTGTACCAAATCCTACAATCAATAAAACGTCATCTTCAATTTATATTCTTGAGTCATGTAATCTATGGCATCATAGATTAGGACATGCAAACTTTAATTCAATACGAAAGTTAATGAATTTAAGTTTACTTCAGAATATGCATTTTAATAATGGAAAATGCGAAACATGTGTAGAGGCAAAAGCAGCCAAAACACCATTTCATTCGGTTGAACGAAACACCACACCATTAGAACTAATTCACACGGATGTGTGTGATTTGAAGTTCGTACAAACAAGGGGTGGTAAAAAGTACTTCATCACATTCATAGATGATTGTACAAGATACTGTTATGTGTACTTGTTGAAAAGCAAAGATGAAGCTTTGGAAGTGTTTAAACACTACAAAAATGAAGTTGAAAATCAACTTGGAAAACGAATTAAAATGATTCGTAGTGATAGAGGTGGAGAATATGTTGCACCGTTTAAAGAATTTTGTGCAGAATCTGGAATAATTCATCAAACAACAGCACCATATTCACCACAATCTAATGGAATTGCTGAACGCAAAAATCAAACATTAAAGGAAATGATGAATGCAATGTTGATAAGTTCGGGCTTACCTCAAAACTTGTGGGGGGAAGCCATACTTTCTGCAAATCATATCCTAAATAAAATACCACACAAAGATAAGGTTGAATAGCCTTACGAATTATGGAAAGGTCGAAAACCTTCCTACAAATATCTCAAAGTGTGGGGGTGCTTAGCGAAAGTAAAAATACCCAAACCTAAACAAGTTAAGATTGGACCAAAGACAATTGATTGTGTCTTTATTGGATATACTATCAATAGTAGTGCATATCGATTCTTGGTTCACAAATCCGAAGTACTTGATGTACACGTAGGTACAATTATTGAATCAAGAAATGCGGTCTTCTTTGAAGACAGTTTTCCGTGTAAAGAAAAGGAAGTATGTTCAAATAAACGAACGTATGATAACATACATGGAAAGAATGATGATCTTCAAGTAAATGAAGAACCGAGACGTAGTAAAAGGCAACGAATTCCAAAGACATTCGGTCCAGAATTCGTAACCAATTTACTTGAAAATGATCCTAGGACATTTGATGAAGCAATGTCCTCTCCCAAAGCTCCTTTTTGGAAAGAAGCTGTACGCAATGAAATTGAATCCATCATGAGTAACCATACTTGGGAATTGGTTGAACTCCCTCCGGGAAACAAAGCTTTAGGCTGTAAATGGATCTTCAAAAAGAAATTGAAGTCGGATAGATCAATTGATAAATACAAGGCTAGATTAGTAGCCAAAGGGTATAGACAAAAAGAAGGACTAGATTTCTTTGATACCTATTCACCCATTACAAGAATTACGTCTATACGTGTCTTGATTGCAATCGCAGCATTGCATAATCTTGAAATACATCAAATGGATGTCAAAACCGCGTTTCTAAATGGTGAATTAGAAGAAGAAATCTACACAGAACAACCTGAAGGGTTTGTTGCACCAGGAAATGAAAAGAAGGTGTGTAGACTTGTAAAATCATTGTATGGATTGAAACAAGCACCGAAGCAATGGCATGAAAAGTTTGATAAAACTATGTTGTCAAATGGCTTCAAAATCAATGAATGTGACAAATGTGTCTACATTAAAAACACACCTAATGAATATGTAATCATATGCCTATATGTTGACGATATGCTAATTATGGGAAATAACTTCAAAGTCATTTCCTCGACTAAGAAAATGTTAACAAAACATTTTGACATGAAGGATATGTGAGTGACGGATGTAATATTAGGGATTAAAATCTCTAAGACATCCGATGGTTTGTCATTGTCTCAATCACATTATGTTGAGACTATACTTAAGAAATTTAAGGCGTATAACGATAAACCGGTTAAGTCACCAGTTGACTTAGGTATTCACTTAACCAAGAATACTGGCGAGCCCGTATCTCAATTGGAATATTCGCGTATCATTGGTAGTTTAATGTATATTACCAACTGCACAAGACCGGATATAGCATACATAGTCAACAAGTTGAGTAGATTCACTAGTAATCCAAGTGTTGTACATTGGAAGGCATTAAACCGAGTTCTTAGATATTTAAGACACACGGTTGAATATGGATTACACTACTCAAAATATCCTGTGGTGTTAGAAGGATATACTGATGCAAATTGGATATCTGACACTAAGGATTCAAAATCCACGAGTGGTTATGTATTTACCATTGGAGGTGGAGTCGTGTCCTGGAAATCGTCTAAGCAAACATGTATTGCTCGATCCACGATGGAATCTGAGTTTATTGCGTTAGACAAAGCCGGTAAAGAAGCAGAATGGATTCGTAATTTTCTTGAAGAAATTCCATGTTGGGATAAGCCGGTTTCTGCAATTAATATACATTGCGATAATCAGTCGGCAATTGCAAGGGCACAAAACAGTATGTATAATGGAAAGTCTCGACATATCCGTCGAAGACATAATACCATTAAACAGTTAATATCGAATGGTATAATCTCTATTAAGTATAATCTCTATTAACTATGTGAAGTCAAAAGAAAATTTGGCTGATCCTTTGACGAAAGGACTTGCAAGAGATCAAGTATACCATCTTTCGAGGGGAATGGGCCTAAAGCCTATTGAATAGATTTACTATGACGGAAACCCAACCTTGTAGATTGGAGATCCCAAGATCTTGGTACAATGGGACAACTAAGTCATAAATGATTCGGAATAAAGCACTTATTCCCATTCCTAAAATTTAAAGTGCTATGTAAAATGTGTATAAGGATAAGTATACATATATACTTTTAATGATTCATAACCTTGAGATAGAAAGGTATGAGATCACCTATATAAGTGTGAAGTGGGGCCGCTTCTACGAGAATTCGAGGCTTAATTCTCTTAGAACACTTATGAAACCAAGAGTAGTCCAGGGCCAAAATGGACTCAACCATGAGAACCAAATCGGTTAGATGAGTCATGGTGTTGGTACAGTTGTTTGGTTTTACACGAACGGTTGGATGGTTCAGAACATCGCATTCACCAACTAGCCTAGTAAATCCGATTGTATTCAACTAAAGAAGGTTCAAGGCCACAAGCTACCTATCTTGTTGCTATGACTTGTCGTCGTGTACTCCATTTGTTAGAGTCCGCATTTCATTTGCATTGCATTCGCATTGTGTTGCGCATATCGAGGAATTTCCATTCATGTGGGGGATTGTTGGATATTGGTTAATAAATCGAGAATTGAAAATCGATTAAAGTGACTTTGTGTCAACTTCGGCCTAATACTCAAAAGTTCGACTCAATCCGTTTAGGGCAGCGCCCCCCGTGGGGCTCGGGGGCAACGCCCCCGAAAGAGAATTTTGATTTCTCTGCATGTATTGAAGGGTATATTTGGCATTTCGAAAACCAATATCGGATGAATGAGAAATTACGAAAAAGGACGAAAATCAGGTCAAAATGTTTGACCGTGCCGCACGATCACACGTCAAAATTAATGTCCGGTTTTTTGAGTATAACCGTGCGGCCGCACGGTTGTCCGGCCAAAAAGTACCTTTTCATAAAGGTGCATTGTTTGGAAAGGGTGCATGGTTTGGGCCTCAACCACTTCGTCCACACCCTTTCATGGTCTATAAATAGGACCCTTTGGGTGTCCTATTCCTCACCTTTTGATATGCAAAACATCTCTCATCCTCACTTCTCTCCAAAATCAAAATCATTTCATTTGTTTTGATATTCTTTCGGTTCATCTTTGGAGTATATAAGCCTAATTTTGGTTCGTTGTACTTTTGTTTTGGAGTGCTACAAACACAAGTGTAGCCGTTGTATCTTGGGAGTCGATTGCCGAAATCCGTAGGCACCGTTGCGGGGAAAATTCGACTTAAGGACAAAGAGTCCAACTCTTTCCTCGGCTTTGTCCCTTCTTCTCTTATTCTTTTTGTTTGTGTTTTTCTTTGCCGCTCTGTCCAATATTCGGCAAGGATTTACAAAACCATCATTATATTTATTTGGCGTCACTATTCACAAAATCCCTCCAACAAAACAAATGCAAATGGTGTTATAAATTACTTGACCAGCACCATGAAGTAAATGAAAACTATAACCGACGCGTATTCCGTTTTCCAACCGACGCGAATTCCTATTTCTGTACTGGTGCAATTTAGTTGTTAGGATGAACGATGTAGCTGTTTAATTCTAAGTTGTGTTTTAATTTATTATTTTGAATTAATTATCTATAATAATTGTGTTGAATTGAGTTTATTTATCTATTTTCATGAATTTTTCAACAAGGATTAATTTCATAACATATGTTGCACGTTAATTGAGAATTGAGAGTAGAATACTCAATAATGCTTCTCATGAATTATTTGTTAATTGAGGAGTTGCAATTCTACAATTTCATTTGATTGTCTTATTTGGTTAAACAATTTTCTAATTAAATTTTTAATTGATAGATTAGGATTCAATATTGAGATGTAGGTTAACTAGATCTTGAGAGAAAACATAGAATTAATACTTTAAGTCGGATATTTAGACCGACAATGCAAGATTATTTCCAATATATGAATGAAGCGTGAATAAGATTTATGAAATCGAGAGTCCAAACTATCAAAAATATCTTGTTTCCAATTAATTCGTTTTATTGGTTTGATTGATTATTAATTCTTACCACAAATAATTTGATTGTTCAAATGAAGCATAGAATTGAAATATTCGAGTAATTAAAATAAATACCTGTAGGAATCTCAAGTTCATTTTATTACTTATTATGATATCGTGCACTTGTAGTATGCAATATATACCTAACAAAAATTATATTATACTCATTGGGGAATAGATCTCACTAGACAATTTGTTATTGACATATTTTTAAATTGGAATATGTGATTTTATAGGAGTTCAGATGGAACATATTATTGATTGGATTAATGTTATGTAGTTGCAAACGTTAAAAAATTACTTATGTTCTAGTCCTACTAGTAACTCACCTATTAATGTCATACTATCCAAAATATGACAATTCACAAATTAGTTTGTAATCATCACACAACCCAGGATGAGGATGTGTGCGGTTATCAAACTAATATTCAAATAACATTCTAAGGTTTATGAAAGTGAAACGAGGTGTACTAAGCATGTAAAAGAATCTTATAGAAAAATTGATGTAGCTAAATAAAAATAACTCACCACAAACTCAAAATTTTGCGCACGAAGACTGTGGGAAGAGAACTTCAATCCTTTGAGAAAAATGGAGGAGAAAATTAGATCAAAATATGATTGAAATTGTCCGATACGAGATTAATATGAGATACATATAGCGACAATATATGTCATCTTTACGGACCAAATATTCGTCACCAATACAGTAGTTTGTACATAAAAGATGCTAAAGTTTCCCTCCATTTTAGCTAGGGCCTACTGAGATGACACTTGTCGCCTCTAAAAGGTTGGAAGAAAAGGATGCACAGAAAAAATACCAAAAGTCTCCCGCCATTACATCAGGGGCCTATTGCAACAACAATTAGTCTCTAAATAATTGAAAAAATGGGGCCTTTGATGTCAACATATACCGACAATAAACAAGACGTCTATATAGATTTAATTGTAAGCAACAAGAAGTCGTTTAAAAAGAGAATTTATTGTCATCTCATCGCTCTAGAGATGATACATAGTTATCGTCGTAGTACATAGATATTGACAAATACGACATTTTGTCTTCGCAAAATTGTAAACATTGTTGTCACTTTTTCTTGTAGTGTTATACAACTTTACATTTTCTCTCAAGATACAATATTTGTTACCAAAATCAATATTTTCTTCCATAACATTGTCAGTATTTTCTAATTTATCTAATCAAACATGTCATTAATGTTATAAAAAAACCATTACATTAGTCTCACTTTCTAAGGCTCCGTTTCAGCTACTAAATTAATTTGTAATGATTGCCCAAATATAATTTACACAATTTCTCAAATCACTTTTTAATCATACACATTTTATATCTTCAATTTTTAAATACACATCTTACCTAAAAAACACAAATAAATCAACAAAATAATTCTAATTCCATTTATAAGGCCACCGAACAGGGCCTAATGAAATCGATTCGGGATTTATATCGAAATCTTTTGACTACAATTGTACGATAAATGATTAGGTCTTCCATTTTGATTTGCTTTAATTAGGGTCACTTTTAAACCCATACCAACATCATTAGCAGAATGGTGTTGATTTAAATCATTGATTAACAAAGTGGAGTTGAATTAAATCACTAAACCTTGGCTAGTCTATAATGTAACTCCTTACGGCATGTTTGGCTATATTTAAAAGTAGGTTTTGATCATATATAATTAGTTAAATAATTTTTTTGTTTTCTTAAAAGAAAATAAAAAATAAAAAATAAAAAATAGAATTTTGTTCATTAGTTATTCAACATGCTCTTCAAATCTGCAAAATGTTATTTGTTCAACAGTTCACCATTCATTTTTAGATTGTACTGGCCTAACCGCCAGACCCAACTGTGGGTTACCTTGATAAATAACTTACTTATTTTTTATTTCAATCAATAAAAAAAAATGGTATTAAGTTTAAAACAAAATTATTAGTAATTCGTTTGTAAAGAATTATTGTGAATGACTTTATCTTCCTATAAATAGAGGCATTCATTGTTGTATTTGACACACCTAATGGAATGAGAATTCTCCTCTCTATTCTCTCCATCTCTTCCTCTCTAATTCTTGTTTAGATTTTGATAGTTTTATAACACGTTATCAGCACGAGTCTCTAGCCAATTGAGTAATACGACGGGAGTATGCTCTACAGTTGCATCTAAATGATGAACCTCTGTATCAGAAACCAGATTATTATTAATCAACGTTTCATATTTCAAATCTAGTGTTTTTGGTATTAGAAAATCATTTATACATCATAGATTAGAAAATCAATTCCAAGTCCATAGAAAAAATTGGAGAAATTGTGTAAGCCGAAACTTTCGAAGCAAATTCACGCACCGTAACGGATTGGACTATTATGAATACCTTGACTAAAAGATATGATTCACTCACTCATGAAAGGTAATTATTTCATTACGTTGATACCGCCTATATGGTCGGTTTAATTATTTCATTACGTTGATACCGCCTATATGGTCGGTTTAATTATTTCATTATGTTGACATCGCCTATATGGTCGGTTTAATTATTTTATTATGTTGACACCGCCTATATGGTCGGTTTATAAATTGAATACATATAAACACCTCAATTGTTGGTTAATTCTAACATATTAGAGGATTGTTGTCAACATATATACATGGTGGTATAACCCCAGTATTATTATTGTTAATATATATACAATATTATTGTTAATATATACTTGGTGGTATAACCCTAGTATTATTATTGTTAATACAATATTGTTATTTAATACTTCATTAAATGATACCAGAAGTTATCACTACTAAAGATAGATAATATTTCATCAAATGATACCAGAAGTTATCATTACCAAAAAGTTGGTAAATGTTGATAAAAATATTTTATCCAATGGTACCAGAAGTTACCAATATCTGAATTTGAATGGGTGGATGAAAATTATTCAACAAGAGAATGTTGATGTATGATAAGATAATATCATATGATAGCACGGATATGGCTAATGTGAAAATAATCTCATCAGTATTATGAGATAAATGTTAGATGATAAGTGCCTGGAAAAGTTTTGTTATAAATTATTAGAAATTATTAAGAAATTCCTTTGTAGATCTCTACCTAATTTCTTACCTAACTCCCACCTAATTAATATTGTAAAGAATTATTGTGAATGACTTTATCTTCCTATAAATAGAGGCATTCATTGTTGTATTTCACACACCTAATGGAATGAGAATTCTCCTCTTTATTCTCTCCATCTCTTCATCTCTAATTCTTGTTTAGATTTTGATAGTTTTATAACACGTTATCAGCACGAGTCTCTAGCCAATTGAGTAATACGACGGGAGTATGCTCTACAGTTGCATCTAAATGATGAACTTCTGTATCAGAAACCAGATTATTATTAATCAACGTTTCATATTTCAAATCTAGTGTTTTTGGTATTAGAAAATCATTTATACATCATAGATTAGAAAATCAATTCCAAGTCCATAGAAAAAATTGGAGAAATTGTGTAACCCGAAACTTTCAAAGCAAATTCACGCACCGTAACGGATTGGACTATTATGAATACCTTGACTGAAAGATATGATTCACTCACTCATGAAAGGTAATTATTTCATTACGTTGATACCGCCTATATGGTCGGTTTAATTATTTCATTATGTTGATACCGCCTATATGGTCGGTTTAATTATTTCATTATGTTGACATCGCCTATATGGTCGGTTTAATTATTTCATTATGTTGATACCGCCTATATGGTCGGTTTAATTATTTCATTATGTTGACATCGCCTATATGGTCGGTTTAATTATTTTATTATGTTGACACCGCCTATATGGTCGGTTTATCAATTGAATACATATAAACACCTCAATTGTTGGTTAATTCTAACATATTAGAGGATTGTTGTCAACATATATACGTGGTGGTATAACCCCAGTATCATTATTGTTAATATATATATACAATATTATTTTTAATATATACTTGGTGGTATAACCCCAGTATTATTATTGTTAATATATATACAATATTATTGTTAATATATACTTGGTGGTATAACCCTAGTATTATTATTGTTAATAAAATATTGTTATTTAATACTTCATTAAATGATACCAGAAGTTATCACTACTAAAGATAGATAATATTTCATCAAATGATACCAGAAGTTATCACTACCAAAAAGTTGGTAAATGTTGATAAAAATATTTTATCCAATGGTACCAGAAGTTACCAATATCTGAATTTGAATGGGTGGATGAAAATTATTCAACAAGAGAATGTTGATGTATGATAAAATAATATCACATGATAGCACGGACATAGCTAATGTGAAAATAATCTCATCAGTATTATGAGATGAATATTAGATGATAAGTGTCTGGAAAAGTTCTTGCACGAGTACTTATGTATTCCAGAAGAAGTACATATTTACTCCAGAAGAAGTAAAAATTATCATCTAAATATACTGAAATGATATTATTATTGCTCCTGAATAAGCATAAAACGAGTCATACATGCAAAACGAAAAAGGGGAAAAACATTTATAATCCTCAAAATAAGAGATGTGTTTCGGGAGTAGCCGTATCCTACCACCTCTGACATTTTGAGGAAATAAAGAAAAAGGTGTGTCTCAAGAGTAAGAAATACTCCATACTCTACCACCTTAAATCTTTGAGGTACACAAGATTAAAACACTGATAAAATCCTAGAAATTTATGGTGTGTCTCAAGAGTGAGAATACTCCGTACTCTACCACCACCTATTCTAGAGTTCACAAAGATAAATTTACATTAACCGGACTCCATTTTCGCTTGATTCCCCTTCCTTGCGACCAATCTATCTTTACTCCTGCTGGATCTTGTATTGGAATATATGATTGTAACTTATCCAGCAGTTCCTCAATAGTAGGAGCAGAAATAAGGATTCTCCTAGAAAATGGAGAGATGAATCCCTGTTCCACAGCATAATCAAGAAATGTTAGTAAAACCATCAAAGAAATTGTTAACATTTAAAAGTCCAATAGGCTTAGTATGGAGATCTAGTTGAGCCCATGAGGTAATATTAAAGATTTCTTCTAAAGTACCAAAACCTCCAGGCAGGGCTATGAAGGCGTCAGAACCATATAACATGCAAGTTATGCGTTCATGGATAGATAAGGTTTGTACTTCATGCCCTTGTGTTTTGCCTGCAATATCAGCTAAAGGAGTAGGTATAACACCTATCACTCTTGCTTTCTCTGCTTGAGCGGATTGTGAAACACAACCCATCAATCCACTGCTACCTCCTCCATACACGAGAGTGATACCTTTCTCTCCCAATTTCTTTCCAAGATCCACAGCAGCTTCTAGATACCCAAAACCTTTCCCTACTTTTGATCCACAAAATACACAGATAGTTTTGATCTGTCGAAGTTTTGGTCCTTCCATTTTTGAAAGTAAAGAAGGAAAAACTTACGAGAAAATGTTATTTTGGGATGCATGAACTATGAAAAATGTTTGGCTATTTAAAACCGAAAAACTTCACTATTTACTGCTCGTTTTTCGAAAAAGTGAAGATTTACTTTTGACAAAATCACCCTACTCACCTTTCGGTGATTTAATATTTTTAACTAGCCTTTATCAAAACCCGTGAAAGGAAACAGAAAAATATTTTATATGTGCATATATATCAAATGATTTACCTTGTATTAATGCTGCATAGCCAAAACATCATTGTTTATAACAGCCTGGCAAACAGGATCTTTTGCTATTATATTTTTGAGACTATAACGCTCTTTATCGCTGATGAATTTAACCCATAAAGATAGTAGCTCACGCTGCACATACCCACTAGGGTGCGTCTCAAGAGTCAATCGGATATCATTCAATGACTCCTTACTCAGTCCACCCTTAATGAAGTCTATCTTATCGTCTCGATTTATGGATGAATATCCTATTGATTTACAACGGGTATCACATGTCCATCGAGCACATTTGTAGCAACTATTTAATCTTTTTGCTCTTCGCTTCTTTGCAAAAGTACTCTTACCTAAGCCAGGCTTGTGCTTAGAAAATGAATCTGGTAATTCGCCAGCTAATCGAACTTTTGCTTCGATCAACCAGCGAACATCTTCTGGGATGCCATGATCCATCAGCAACCTCAATCTTTCAAGCCTAATTCGATAAATTTTTCTCAAATCATTTAATGGAAGATTGGAATAATATTTGTGAATATTTGAAAGTATGATATCCATTTTTGATGGATCTAGCCTTCTCCCAAATCATCTATTTAAATGCATTATTCAACGCGTAAAAGAGCGGTGGCTCCGCGTGTCAGTGATATCGATTCCATCAAGAAATAATGGAATAAATTATTAAAAAGGTGAGAACAATGAGATAATGCGTCATTACCTTTTTCGATATAAGGGAAGATTTGGCGACAAGATTGAGATCATGAGATATTTCCTTGGATATTGTACCTGATTTTTCGGTATAAAAGTAATAAAGGTATACTGATTTGAAATGTACAGAAATACATACTGATGAAATGAATACTGTATTGAACCAGAAGTTCATACATATGTACAAGTGAAATATCTTGCTGAACCAGAATTTTATACGTACAAGTGAAATATGTATATAGTATGAACCAGAAGCTCATAAATGAAATATACATTGTATTGAACCAGAAGTTTAACAATATTGTATTGAATCAAATATTCATACATAGAAATGAAATAAAACCGTATTGAACCAGAAGTTCTATAATAAACGGTTAGATTATCAAAAGTTTCAAATTATTTTCTATGAGAATAACTTATTCAGAAATTGTTTATCATACAACAATATTCTATGTCAAACAGGGATTAGCTCAAGAAGCTTTATGATTTGTAAAAGTGCGATATGTATACAATCCACCAAAAGCGCACTTAGATATATGATTGAGATTATATCTCTAAAAGAATGACATGTGTTATGGCATTTTAGCCGATTGATAACATTATGGGGAAAACACGCCTGAAACGTAATTATGCCTGAAACATAATGATTATCGATTCCAAAAACAAATATCTCTCTAATGATTGAGATGATCACTTTGAGGCTAAATACTCATAGTGAGTAAAAGGGACATAGTTAAATGATGAGATATTCAGGTAGCTGATGATAGAACATATAAAGAGATCTCTCTATGTTATATTGAGATGGAATCGATAAATAAGTCGACTGCATACCCTCTTATGAAAATGAGGTTGATGAAATTATAATACTTTGGCCAAGTATATAACCCCAATGTAGGGATTATTGTTCAAGGACCTGAAGTCCAAATGCTTAAATGTGTAAAGCCAGTAATTATATGTACAAATGAAAAATATTTCACAGTCGTAAAAGACGACTCGTTGCGCGCAAGATTTTTCATAGAACTGGCATGACATATGGTGGATAGACTATAGTCTAAATCACTAGCTTGAGCTCTTTGATATACCAATGAGTGAGATCAAAATGTATGATTCTCATCTCGGTACTTTGAGAGTATTCTTTGATGTACCAGTTGATCGGGGTACGTTGGGATTTCAAGTAAAATGATTGTAGATTATATGTCAAAATTGATATCTATTTCAATGATTGATTATGCTCCTGCAAATTAGAAATTGCAGTTTATAAAGTGCAAGAACATACATGTATAAATCATTGAAATATTCAATATGCCCAGATTAGTATCACTATAGAATGATACAAATGACTCCATGATATAATATGTTGAAAGTAAAATTGGAGTGTAACATTTATGACATCTGGGAAATTGATTATTCACTAGAAGTGAATATGAAAATGAATATATTTAATTATTCACCAGAAGTGAATTCTAGATTTTATTATTCACCAGAAGTGAATTCTAGATTTGATTATTCATCAAAAGTGAATTCTAAATTTGATTATTCACCAGAAGTGAAAAATGCAATATTTGATTATTCACCGAAGTGAAAGATGCAATATTTGATTATTCACCAGAAGTGAAAGATGCAATCAATAAATTAGTACAACATTGCTTAATATAGCATGTTATGACATCATGAGCTATGAACGATTTATATAAAGCTCATCATAAATTATAAGATGAAAAGATTCGTGATTGCATCAATATACTTGTGATATTCCATGAAAAGGAATAAATACGCGTTGCACTCTTTTTCCCTTAGCTGAGGTTTTGTCCCACAGGGTTTTCCTAGCAAGGTTTTTAATGAGGCAACAGTTGAGGCGTATTGATGAAAATTAATGAGAATACTGCACTCTTTTTCCCTTCGCTGAGGTTTTGTCCCACAGGGTTTTCCTAGCAAGGTTTTTGAGGCATCATCATAGCTATCAACAAGCTATAATTCAGCAACACATTGTTATACTGGAATGATATCAACAAATGAAGAAAATCATACACATCTTATGAAGAATGTTATGATATCGGCTACACACAGGAAGATTTTCATATATATTCCAGAAGAAAGATGATATCATTATTCAAAAGGTTCATGAATACTTGATTGCACACTTCAGGGGGAGAATCATGCTGTCATGCTGTACTCTTTTTCCTTCGTCCAGGTTTTGTCCCACAGGGTTTTCCTGACAAGGTTTTAACGAGGCAGCGGCTGTACTCTTTTTCCTTCGTTCAGATTTTGTCCCATTGGGTTTTACTGACAAGGTTTTAACGAGGCAGCACTAAAGCACTAAAACACTGAAGCAGCGAAGCACTTCAGATTTCAGTACATGATTTGTACTACTTATCATTGATGTCATTTTGGATATTAGACTCAATGATTAATGATGGCCAACATCAGGGGGAGCAGTTGTACTCTTTTTTTTCCTTTGCTCAAGTTTTATCCCACTGGGTTTTCTTAGCAAGGTTTTAACGAGGAAGACAATTGAGCAATAAGTCATTCAAGGGGGAGTGTTATAAATTATTAGAAATTATTAAGAAATTCCTTTGTAGATCTCTACCTAATTTCTTACCTAACTCCCACCTAATTAATATTGTAAAGAATTATTGTGAATGACTTTATCTTCCTATAAATAGAGGCATTCATTGTTGTATTTCACACACCTAATGGAATGAGAATTCTCCTCTTTATTCTCTCCATCTCTTCATCTCTAATTCTTGTTTAGATTTTGATAGTTTTATAACAGTTTGCACATAAAACTACGCACAAATTTCCATTTTATCTCAGTGCTCCATTAAAAATTTAAAATGGTGAGTTTTCTTTTAGATATAAATGTTTATTTGTGTGGGACTTGAAGATTTCTTCAATCTTTGAACTTTGAAGCAGCCATTAAAGTAAGAAGCCACTTTTCAAAGAAAGTCACGAGTTACCATTTTCCAAGTGACACATAGCTGTTTATAAAATATATTTTAACTATATTATTTTGTACTAATTTATTTTCACAATATTTCAAACTAAAAGGTACATAGTGCTCTACATTAAGTTAATTTCCGTTTTTCAGGCAAATATTTTGGTTATATTCGGCAACATTGTACCAATTATAAATTGATTAAGATTTATAAATCATATAAATGATTGCATTAAAAACCAGAGACTTATATAAAGGCTAAATTTAAAGTATATAAATGAATGTTCCTAACTTAAAGCATCTCCAATTCAATAATGCCAAGGCATAACATCTAGCATTTTTCTTTTATGCAATCATTGAATACATCAATTTCTATTTACCTCAAACGTCTACAAAGTTGCTTATTGTTCAGAACAACCGATGCGAATGAGTTCATCTGTACTAGTGTTCTTAAATCACTTTTAACCATACACGTTTCTCTCTCCAATTTTTAACTACACATTTTACCTTAAAAAATAAAAAAAAATTATTAAAAAAAAAAACATTGCAGTTGAACAGTCCATTAATAATCTCTCTCCAATCAATACATTTCTCCATATTTCTTTTTTATAAAAACTAATAATAATTTGCCATATAATGAACATTGTTGCACTGGAGAAGTTGTTTGGTATAATGTCAATGTCTTTTACCGCATATACATAGTAGATATTGTTAAATGAATTATTTTACATATCAAACAAATATGTTATATATTGCGTGATTATCCTACTGCAGTGGACGAATCGAACAAATAATAAAGTGGATTGTGAGTCTGTGTATCGTTCACACGAGGATTGTGATACATTATTTCTAAGCGTATAGCCTTAATCGAAACATAAAATCTTCATATCGATTTCTGTAAAACGCAAGTAAACTTTGTAAATAAACTTTCTATAAATAAAAATTAAAGTAATTATAGATCGTTTTGAATGAATGTTTTAATTTTATGTGTGAATGTAGTGCTAAGACTTATAATCCACTTTTATTTTATCTTATTAATTCTGGGACATTTGATTGACAACAATTTCTTGGATCGTCTCTCGAGTGAAATTAAACATAGTCTTATATGTGAGGCGCTTATATCTCTATGACGAATGCAAATATATAGGAAAAAATTAATTAATTTATAAATACTTAAAGATCACATACAATATATCAGTATATTTCTATCCCCTATCAAACATAATAATAATTAATATGTGTCTAACTATTTTCCATTCAATGGAGTCTAGAAACTAGCCACAATATATCATAAAATTATTCCATACACAATTGTAGATGCAAGAAAAAATAATACCGATTACTCAAAAATAACAAGTTGTCTTAAATGTCAAAAAAAAAAAAAAAAACCCCATAAATTAATAGTCTAAAATAAAAGGTTCGTCGTGATCCTAACACAATTGAGAATTTAGCCAAGTTTCATAATTGGTATAAAACAATAAGAATTATTAAATTTCATCACCCGAAAATAAGATTTTGATTCTCCGTTGAAAGAAATCTTTATGTCAATCTTGAAGTTCTTCCTTTGATTTTAGTATTTTATGGCGTTTATAATAGGTCAAGAAATTCGAGTTCAATCCCGAAACCTAGTAGAGTTTTAGTTGAAAAAGGAAACAAGGATCCGACCCAGATTTGGCCCAAGTGATTGCTTGGGCTTAAACTGGGGGATCGCTTGGTTCGTGCTCAGGTAGTTCTGTCTTTAGAATTTAATCTTGGGAGATAGCTTAGGTATAGTTAGGCATCGCTTGGGTTACTTTAATTAACCACCTTTTGGTGCTCCAAATCTTATTGCCCAATGAGCCCTTCATCTTGTGATCTAATGCAATTTAGTCACTAAACTCCTGATAATCTTTAATTTAGTTATCCTTCACTTCCATGGTTTACAATTGAGTCTGTAATAAGTTCTTGATTTACTCCAATCCATCCAACCTCTCAAATTCGGGTTGATAATTGTAATTAACAAAAAATATACTTAGTTTTAGAATCTAAATAAGTGCACAAAATATACTTATAAAGAGTTGATAAAATAACCGAACCAAATCAGAACCAAATTAAACTAAGTGATTTGGTTTGGTTATATATAAAAATAATAATGGTTTTGGTTTTTAGATTCAAGAACCAATAACCAAACTGAATTTTTTATATACATATATATGTTTAAAAATCAATGGGTATTCGTCTCGCAAAAAAATCTTAAATTTGAAATTATAAACGTGAAATGGACAAAAATATTATTTACCATGCATTTTACATCTGGGGACGAAAAAAAAAAAACCCGCCATGCCCCAAACCCTACGGGCACTCGACTCTAATGGGGTGAAAAAAAGTTGCCCCATGAATTGATGGGGCGGGTATGTGATTAAAATGAAAAACTTGAAGCGGGTATGGGGCGAGGTGTGTTTTGTTTAACCTGCCCCGCTAGTGACCTGCCACGCCACTTATATTAAAACAATAATTAATTTTTTTACTATATAGTTTTAAAAAAATATTACATTTTCTTAATTGTTGTTTATGAAAAGTATTTAAATATATTATATGATCTTGTTGGAAAAATGTTGTTTGATATTGTGTTGATTAAAAAAGTTGATTAATTAGGAGGGATGAAATGTAACAATAAAACAAGTGAAAAAATTGTTCAACTAGTTTTGTTTTTTTGTTTTTTTTTTTAAAAAAAGTGGGCATTAACGGGGCAGGGCGAGTCAGATATTGGATACCCTGCCCTGAACCCACACCCACACCCACACCCACCTCGCCTCGTTATGCTTTAGCGGGTCATGGGGCGGGTATGGGTTTCAAGTTCTTCTCGTGGGGCAGGGCAGGGCACGGTGTGGGAGTACTCGCCCCATTGTTGTCTCTTTTACCTCATTGCCTATTCGACAAAGATGTTAAATCATAAATCTAAATTTTAATTTTAATTCATTTATCTTCTTTTCATTTATAGACATTCATTCGCACTCTTTACTTGCACTCCTACAGTACAGTTGCGCTCCTTAGTTACCATCAATTGCGTTGATGTTTATTTTTAAAAATTTATGTATATATTACTGACTTATGAATGTGATGATAGATTTTAACTACATTTATCACTTAAAAAAACTATGTAATGGAACTAGAACCAATTAAAATCAAACCAAACCAGAACCAACTGGTTTGGTTTCGATTCGATTCTCTTGGAACCAAAACAAAATAGCACCATATCCACCCATACTTATTATTATAATAATTTGCTTTACATAGGTAAAGATCAACTTTCAAATGCATCTATTTATATTTTAGTATATTAAGTCATTGTTTGATTCCTTTTAAATTTTTCTTTTTTTTCTACAGTACTCAATATCAATCATTCATTAAAAGTCAAGCCCAAAATATTTGACTTTTCAACCAAATCTCAATCATCCATTCTCTTCAAAATCACTATTTATACGAAAAAAACTCTTTATAGATTCTATTCGGCTGGAGCATTTAAATCAATTTATAATGGGTACAATTTCTCAAAACACTTTTTCATCACACATATTTTCTCTCTTCATTTTTAACCACATATCTTACCTAAAAATTCAAATAAATCAAAATTATAAATCTAATTCCCTTTGAGCCGAACACAAAACTAAAGGTGGAAAACGGCCCGTCGGCTCGTTGGCTCGGCGCGCTAAAACACGAGCCGAAGACGGTTGGGCTTGCCAAAAAGACGAGCTAGTGGGCGAGTCGAACGTCCACATTGAACCACGATCCAAGCATGGCTCGGCTCATGGTTCAACGAGAGGCTCGTTGGCATGAGCCACGAGCTCGTGGCTCTTTCCACACAAGCCTAACGAGGCAGCTCGCAAATAAAAAAAAATAAAAAATTAGACGATCGTTACCATGCAATGGTCACTTTTGTGACCGTTTTTTTCTTTTTCTTTTTTATTTTTTTCTTTCTTCCACTACTCTATAAATACAAGCCATCTTCAACTCTCCACTCCACACCATCTCTCAACTACTCTCTAATTCTTTTCTTACTTAGCCAAGCTCTCTGCTACAAGTCTACAAAGCTCTCTCTACTACAATCTACAAGTCTACAATTATATAATTACTTACATATTTCAATTTCAATCCCTCAATTTGTCATTACATCTCTCAATTATAACTATTTATTATTCTTATACACACACAATTTCCAATATTCTTATCATTACAATTACACACATTTCATTTTCTATTTCAAATTTTCCACCACACCACATACAAAAGAATAGATCCCAGTAGCCGAAGATTTGTTAATGAATTGTTCGATGGTCCACCTGGATTTGGAGGGTATGATGACTCAACACCACAATCTCACTCTCAGTTCGACGATCAATTTTCCAGTCTCAACGAAGTATCAATTCCTAACAAAACTGAAGAAGATGCTCAAGAGTTCAAGAGTTCAAAGTTGTGTGCAAATATTGAGCACAACAATTGGCATGGCAAAAGGGCATTGGTGCTACACACATCAAACGTCAATTTCGCAAGTGTCAGACCAAACAAGGGTTCGTTGAATCAAATCAAAGTCAACTACAATTTGGTTCATCCGCTAGTGGTTCTGCAGCAGGATCTACACATTCAAATTGAATGTATTCCGAAGAAGATAATCGAACGGCATGGTTCAATTCGTTGCAGGGGCGGAGTTGTAACTAAGCATAGTGGACAACGAATACTTTGTTACATACATCAAGCATTATCTTCAACCCAGGTACGTCGGTATTAGTCAAAACACTATGCGTTCGTATACAATAGAAAGTTTTCTTAAAACTAAGAAGAAATTAACAGTTGATTTAAATAAATATGGTGGTATTATTTCTTTTACTTTCGATCTTTGGGAAGGTATTAACAAAAAATTTTATATTGCTGCAGCTGCACACTACATTGATCCACTTTGGGTTATGCATAAAAAAATTATCGCTTTTAAAATTCTAGAATTTCTTCATAACGCAACCAACATATTTAATGTTATACTGTAGATTGTTAGAGAATATGGGTTCGAAAGTAAAATTCGATCATTTACTTTCGATAATGCTTGTGTAAATAAGCCTGTAGTAGATAAGTTATGTAGAATTCTTAATCCGAATTTTGGTGATTTTTATTCCATGTTAGATGTGTATGTCATTTTTTAAATTTAATTGTTCAAGATGGACTGAAACATATTAAAGATCAAATGGATAAAATTAGAGATGCATTAGTGCACATAACCATATTACCGAGTAGAAAATAATATTTTGAAGAGATGTGTTCCCAATACAATTTATATCCTAAGAAATTTATCACCGTCATAGGCCATAGATGAAACTCTACATACTTGTTACTTAAATTATGTGAATGTTATGAATACATAATAATGGAGTATTATAACAGTAGAACACTTAGAAATGACCTTTGTTAATAGAATCGGATTGAGACGCGGCTTTTAAAGTGAAAAAATTTTCTACAAGTTTTTACAATTCAACAAACATATTATCTGGGGTATATTACCCAACTAGTTCAAGAGTTCTTGAACATCTTTATATTAGTGTAAGAAATTTTTATAGATATAGACATGACTCATTTTTTGTTGATATGATAATCGTTATGGAAATTAAATTTAGAAAATATTGGGAAAATTTACCTATGTTATTTCCCTTAGCATGCATAATGGACCCGTGTTACAATTTAAAGGGTACGAAACTTCTTGTTTCAGAAATCAATAATTCTTTGATTTTGGATAAACCTATCACTTATAATAATTTAGAAAGCACGTTAGTAAATATGTATATAGCATATGCAGCACAATTAGGAACTAATGTTAGTCATTCGTAATCTGCACTATCACGTGCCACTACACTTGGAGGCGACAAAGTAGAATTATATAATCTAATGGAAGAAATGAGTCAAACACAAGGAACTTCTTGCAGTATGTCTCATAGTTGCAATGAATCATGTCCACTTCACATACCAGAAGAATTGAAAATTTATTTTCAACAAGATCTACTTAGAAATGTTGAGCCTGCTAATTCTTTAGAATTTGATTTACTTTAATATTGGCGAACAAATGAACAAAGATATCCGATAGTTTCCACTATAGCAAAAGATCTACTAACACCTTCAGTTAGCACGATAGCTTGCCGACTCAAAGAAGATATTTTGGAAGCGTTAATGTGTGCCAAAGATTAGCAAGATGGTAATTTAAGCATACAACATAAGTATGCCGAAATTGCTTGTAGTCAGGTAAGTGATATGTAACTTTAAACTTTTAATTTCTTCATATTAAATAAAATACAATTTTTATTTCAAAACAAAAATTATACACGTAACAAATTGTTCGTGTACAATTTTAACTCCGCCTACTAGAAAATTCAATTATTCAATTTAGTAGCCGGTCTCAAACATGGAAAAAAGTTGGAGGGTTTTATTTTTGAAACTTTTAAATTTTAATTATTTATTCAATTTTAGTTTTTGTCTTTTCAAATTATAATTGGAGATTTGATTATTTGAACAAGTTTTTACTTACATTTTAAACTTATAAATTATAATTCATCATTTCGACTTTCAATTTCATTCACTAGCAAGTAAAAAATAACAATCTGATATTACTTATTTACTTAATAAATTATTAATTTATTTATGACAACCAATTACAAGTTTATATATATCACCAATATTAATATGCAAAGTCTTCAAGTACTTTAACACTGAGCTCGGCTCATCCGGTTCACCTTTTTTTTTCTCTTACGTTAATTAAGTTGGTACTCGATAGTTAAAATGCGAGCTCGTCATTGTCCAAACGAACTGAGCCTAGGCTCGGCTCGTTTTTAACGAGCTTGTGGATTGATTTGTCTATTTGATGAGTCGAGCACACCGAGCTAAGGGTCGAACCTGCTCGACTCAACCCATTGCCATCACTACACAAAACAATATCTAACACACTAAAGACGTTAACCACTTTTTGTTAAAAGTTTTTTGTTTAAAATTATGTTTTTTTATGTTTTTTAGATAAAATATTAGGTTGAAATATGGAAAGAAAGAATATTTGTAGTTAAAAAGTAATTTGAAAAATTGTGTGGAAAAAAATATGTTTAAAAATATATTTGCCATTAAGGTAAAAAGCAGTATAGAACGAGAAAGTCTGGGTACGGGTCAACCAGTGATATATTGATTGCAATCTTGTTGGCCCTTAAACTTCTATAATGCCTTGTCATGTCAAGTTGACTCAATTATTGTTCATAGTACTCCCAATTTGAACACGTTTTTCTGCTAAATCCAAATTGTCCCAAACTTCGATGAAATGAAAAACATTTTTCTTTAGGTATGGTCTTTTAAAGCATCCGTTTCATAAAAGAATCTTTTTTATTTATAAACATGTTTATAAATAACACAAGTTTTCAAAAAAAATTTAACTACATACATTTTCTTTTTTCAATTTTTAACCATTAGTTTTTACCTCAAAATTACAAATAAACAAGTTTACAAACCAAACAGTATTACCAAATGGAGGTATTATAATTAGCACAATTTTTTAAATCACTTTTTAACCATACACATTTCCCCTCTTCAATTTTTAACAACACATCTTACCTAGAAAATTCAGATAATACACATTATAAATCAAATTTTATTTATTTCAGCCACCAAACAGAGCCTAAAAAATCTCCGATTAGCAAGAGGGGGATGGGGTTCTCACTCTAATAAAAAAAACCTCTGTTTGGTGATCAAAATAAACCAATTTATAAATTCGTTTATAAACTACACAATTTCTCAAATTATTTTTTAATCACACACATTTTCTTTCTCCAATTTTCAATCACTATTTTTTTCCTCAAAATGATAAATAAATCAGTTTATAAACCAAACAGTGTTACCAAATAACGGATTTGGATCAATAAAGCTAAAGGAACCGAATTCTTGGACCGAATGGGTAATCAAATCACTGTGAGTGGTTGATTTCGATTGTGATGTAATGGATAAAATAATAGATGTCTACAATGCTTGTAGGTGTACAAGTTTTGATAACTCATTCTGCCCTGTAGCATGATTGGTGTTGGATAGTGTTTGCTAGTCAAAGAAATTTATTTGCACTTCTGACATTTTGAAATAAAATATTATTTATTGATATAATGATTAAATCTTTAATTATATTTTTTTAACATTGCATTAGTCCATAAATTGATTTGATATTACAAATTTAGTATTTAAGTTGATAAATACAGATTAAGTTTATAATTCGATCCAAAACAATTGTTCACATACAGTAAATAAATATGGACAATCTATTTTGATTCTCTATTTTATTAAAATCTATCTTTGCTTTTGGTAATAAAATTTAGAGTACATCTGAAATGTATTGAACGTGACCATGCGAAAAATGAACTTGATAGTCGTACGTAAGACTTTAATCTTAATCGAATAATGAACTTCATTTACTGGCTTGAAATTCTTTGAGGCATCAAAAGGTGAGATCAAATTGTTCATCAATATCTCGGTACTTTGAAAATTAAAGTCAACTAACGAGGAATATCTATTCATATTATTGGAACACGTCAGCTTTTAAGTATGATCATGATCTCACTGGTCCTTCGAGTGGACAGTTAAATTTGAGCTCCGTAATTTGACATTGATTATTGAATTTGATGATGTGATGTGATCACATCAAAGTGCTCGATAGAAGATGAGAGTTGAAGATTTATGAATATTCTAAAAAGGGCATTTTGGTCATTTAACCTTGATTCGAATATTCAAGTTGATTGACGCAAGTAAAAGCAAGAGCGATAAGTCGGAAATTATAATTATTGGTTATTATTTCAGTAATTACAGTTTTACTAAGAGTATAGTCTAGTTCTTTATCGGAATAGAAGTGATTAATAAATAATTTTGATTGATCAAGAGTTAACCAGATCATAATTATTTTATTAGAGTTGAGTTTAATTAGGTCCGATTAGGCTCCTTTGGTGGCTTCACTATAATAGGCTTATTACGGCTATTAGACCATGTCCAAAGCGAGTCCAACGAATCACCAGTAAGGGCTCAATAGAGGCCCAATGGGTCTTGGCCCATGACCAGAACTTAGGGTACCTCCTTTTGGGCATATTACCGAGGTGCAACATCACGGGAACCCTCTCTATTCGAACTGGTTTATAGCTATCCGAGATGCTATACGGAAACGCCTCGGATAGGTGATGGGACAACGGATGGTTTCAGAGATATGTTACTTTCCCCAGTTGACTGTAGCTTGATAAGACGCTGCCTTTATAGGAGATGTGACAGGCGTCCATCCCCTACCAAACATAGCATTGATTACTTCAAGGAAGTTGATCCACCTCTCCAATGGTTAGGGTAAAGACACGTGTAAAGTCTACCACATATCGTCATCTTAAGACCATAACTTCTCCTATAAATAGAACACTCTCGCCTCCAAATAAAGGGTTGGTAATTCAAAACTCTAACTCAATATATAAAATCTCACTCCCTTTTCCCTCTTTTACATATTTACATTTCCCGTACCCAACGTATATTTACTTAAGAATGAGTATTGACTTAGGCATCAGATTGCAAACGGGAGCCATCTCGGCCCCCTTTGCAAGCTAATTGTTTGTCATAGTGCGCAGGAAATCCACGTGTTCAAGAGGGAGGAGCTGAGACGTGTTGATCCAGGGTCCTACTGGATTTTTTTTTTCAACAACAGCTATGCAGAAATTAACTTCGATTATGGTAATAGGGTTAGTAGGATTTTAGAGTGTAAGTGAGGTATAAATAGTCTCCTAAGACTGTTTTTCTAAACTCAACACACTTGTAGGTAGGACACAAACTAAAGTGTGTGATGTGTGTTTTCTCCTTTGATTAAAACACTTAATCATAGGGTATCCTAGATATAGATAAAAGTGACCACACACTTGCACAGATGCTGTTGTAAAACACCAAGGAAAACTTAAATGTTTAGAACTTGGTAGAATTAAGAAACAACATAGATAATTGTCAAGCATGCTGATAAGTGAATTTTAAAAGTAGGATTTTATTTGTTTGCTTAAGAATATTTTCTATTTATTTTGTTAGTTTTGTTTATATTTCAGGAATAACTCCAAAGTCAAGAAAACAATGGAATTGAAGCCAAACTCAAGCAATTGTATGATAAAAGTACAAATCAAGAGTTGATGAAGTAGACCAAGGTGCCAATTGGAAGAAAATTCCAAGAAAAAATAAAATTTGGAAGAAATTAGAAGTTTAGGGGCCAAATTGCAACAATTGAAAGTTGAAGGACCTGATATGCAATAAAATCATGATGACCAACTTAAAGCAATTCAAAAGATGAAAATTGTACTCTAACTTGATAACCATGTGATCGCATGGAATTATAACAGCGCGATCGCATGACCTGTTAAAAAATGGTCAAAATGGTTTTCCGGAAGTCTGAGCGATCGAATGGTTATATTCTGGGCCACAGTTGGGCTTTATGAGCGATTTTCAGCGAATTTCTCTTATTTTTGACCAGGCTTCAGGATAATCTATATATACATGACTTGAGACACGAAATTAAGGGTTCCCAATTATCTTGTTTCATGCCAAAATGCTGTCAAAGTGCCGAGGGATCCATGCCACGCCAAGAACATAATTGAAGACTAAAGATCAAAGGATGAATAGGGTGACATCTATCCATCATTCTTGTAATTTTTATTCAATTGTGTATCTAGGTTTGGTTTTAAATGTTAGAATTGTGATGAAACATTAAATTCTGGATTTTATTTGTTACTTTGTTGTTTAATTTAATTAATTCATGGGTTTGAGCAATTGATGCATGCTTTTCTTATTATGTATTACTTGATCACTAATTGTATGATTTTAGGTTATGTTTTCTTAAGTTCGAAAAATTAGGAATTTATTAGACTAGCTTCAATTGCCACAAAGTCCAATAGGGGATAGAAATATACTCCTATACTTTGTGTTATCTACAATAGTATTCATAGTTATTTAATGCTTTCTTGCACATTCGTATTTAACATAGAAATATAGTTGGGTCATGCATAGGAATAGGTGTTAATGCTTGTCCAAAGTGGAGTTTTAACAACATTAGGAATATGGATTTTCAAAATCCCGTAAATTATCGTTAGACAATTGGAGTAATGCATAATTGATGGAATTAATGTGGATTCTCAATTCTAACATATTCATTTTGTAGTTTTTACAAATCAGATTTTCTCAATCTTTTTAGTTAAGTTTAAAATCAAAATCTGCAACTCAATCAAAGCTTTTCTAATTCCGGTTAAGGTTAAGGTTAGTAGTATAAAATATAATTTACAACAATCTCTGTGGGATCGATACTTGGACTCACATCGACTTTATTACTTGCGCGACATGTGCACTTGCGGTTAGCGAATAAGTTTTTGGTGTCGTTACCGGGGATTGAAGTTTAAATTTATTTTAAGATCTTTCACTAATTCAAACTTTTTACTTTTTTATTTTATTTTTATTTTGTTACATTGGATTATCCATCACAATTTTAAGTCTTCCTATGCTTGGTTTTTCTTTTGAGATATATTTGAATCTACCATTGACTTGCAATAAACGATCTCAACATGGACTATGAAGACATGTTTGGAGAATATTCAAGTTGTGAATTTTGCTACAAAATATATTGTAATGGACAGTTCTTGGATGCAAGCAATATTTGAGTCACACCGAAACTCCAAGTGTTTAAAGAATATTTGAAATGTCGACAATAAACAATTGACATGTCGAATGCAAGTCACATGCTCTTTGATTAGTGTGTATCGAAAGATTGGGACGAGGACATCCCTCTTGTGGGAGATGCTCCTCCACTGTGGAGTGAAAGAGTAATTTCAAAATACTATCAGAAGTTAGCCAATATGGTGCTAGGAGACTCCATGTAATGGAGTGAGTTTAAAAGGTGGGGATATAATCCACTCGAGAAAGTTTATAAGAAAGAATTGCCATTGTCATTGGAGTTTGAGGAAGTACCAACCATTCAACCTGAGGATGAATCGACTATAGAAGAAATAATTGAAGAAAATAAAATATCAACCACAACGGAACTAAACAAAGATGTGGTCATCATTGAGGAAAAAATCAATCTTCATTTTTTTGACTTTGTTGATTGCCAATAAATTGATTTAGTGATTAAACATGATGAGGAGGTGGAAGTCTTCGTAGTTGATTTTGAATTGGATGAAAAGGAAAGGTCCTATAATATGGAGAGGGGTAGTTTCAAGTTTTTTAGAGTAAATGAGGAGTGGAACAAAGTCAAAAGAAAGAAGATGGGAAAGACATCCAAACATTTCTTTAGGTGCCCTTGAATCAATTGCCATAAAGTCTAGCTCTAAACTATAAATGAAGCGGTTATTGGGAGGCAACTCAATTTCTCAAACCTTTCCTTTATTTGTGTTGTTTATTACTTTTGATTGCTTTTATTACTTTATAGTTATTTAGATGCTTGACATTGAATTTTAGGAGTACTAGTATGTTTAGAATGCATGCATTGATCTCAACCAATTATTTTAGAATGCATGTTTAGAATGCATGCATTGATCTCAACCAATTTCAATTTTATGAAGTTTCCAAATGAATCTTTAATGATAAATTTTAGTCCAAACTTTAAATATTTAAATCCAAAATATTTCACCTCCAATTTAAATTCATTCTCGAATTTTAATTATTTTAAAATTCCAATTATCCCAAAATTTTGATCTCAACCAAATTCAAGCCAAACCATTTTTCTTCTTGGCCATTTTAAAATCTCAATCACAAATCATTCCCTCCTCAATCATCAACACTAGCTCTAACTTACCATTTCTTACCATTTTTCCCTATATGGACACACCCATGATCACTCCTCTATCCCTTTCAATCAGCCGTTCAACTTAAATTAATCCCAAATCCCTCTCAATTTTCAGTTCTTTGCTGACTTTCCAAAGTTTAATTCATACACCTGCCTTTAACTCCTCTCCTCTCACCACCCTCATCACTCACACTCCATAACTTATCAGCACCCCTAATCTCTCCTTCAATCCCCCATTCAGCCAATGTTTTTATACATATTCCCTCAACATTCCTAAATCAAAGGCTGCCACACATTAACCAAAATGATAGAATCCCCTCTCCCCAGCTTCATTCACGTACCCAAAGAAACCACTGCAAGGTATCTCCTTCCTTTTTCCATTTGCCATCATCACACAGACACAAATTTTACCAGCTCCATAGATGACTCTCAACCACCAAGCCTCCTTTGTGAGTCCTCTGCCGACTTTAACCACCACACCATCACCCTCATTTGTTTCAAATCCAATTAATGGAATTTGGGGCAATTGAAGGTAGTTTTCTTCAATCCAAACAATGGATTCGAAGAAGGCAAGAAATTTATACTTCGCATTTTCCCAACTACAATCACCTACATCAGCAACCACCATACCCGCGACCACCTACTGCCACTTCAACACCCTGTCACGCAGACTCCAAACCAACCTCGAGGCTCCAACTGTTAACCGTGAACAACCACCACACCTCCACTGCCTCACCCAAAATCCATAACCAAATCAACCCACAAAGCAACAAAATCAAGAAATAAAATAAACCCAATACCTTACCTCAACCCTCAACATATTTCTGGCCGGATTACCGCTCGGAAACCCAATGATCCGAAGCGTCCAAGCCTCGGCCCTTCCCGTAAAACACGCACAAAATCCGGCCAAGCACCCACTGGCGCCACCATGCGAAGGTGGCGCTGTCGTCGGTTCTGCCTTCCGGCAGCCGTGGTGGAACAGGCGAGCCCGTTCGCCCGTCGCGCTCTCTCTCTCCCTTTTGCTCTCTGGTTGCCGAGCTTTGAGAGAAAGAGACAGAGTGATAACTTTCTGTTTATATATTTATTTATTTTTTTGCAAATTTCTTTTAAATCCCAGGTTTTCGAAAAAGTTGTAATTCAGTCCCTTCGTTTTAAAAGTTGTTATTTCAGCCTTTTTTTAATTTAAAATGTTTAATTCAGCTTTAAAGATTTAGATGCTTAACAAATTAGTCCATGCAGTCCTTAACTCCCACAATCAGCCCTATTATTTTCGAAAAGTCTATTTCAGCCCCTAAACTTTATAACTTCCAATTTCTTCAAAACTTCAATTTAATCCCCAAACTTTATTCACTTTAATATTTTAATTTTCGAAATACTAAATTAATTTAATTTTCTTTTGGCTAGGCGATACATTTGGTGATTTAGTAGAGTGACGTGACTTTCAAGCTCTATTTTTCAAACTCGTGATTTAAGGTAGACTCGCCCCCATTAATTAGTTTAAATTATAATTGCATGTCTTATGTGAAATTACGTGATTTACATGCTTTGATGCATGAGACGAGAAAAGAATATCTCTTATGAGATAAGATGAGAAATGATGATGTTATGCATAACTTATGTGCCTTAAGTGCACGAGACGAGATTACCCACGCCCTATGATTTTTAAAGAGCCTTGATTTTGAAAATAAAAGAGCCCAAGAATATGATGATGATGTCACTGTATGATTGCATAATTACGTGTTCAGTTATTCTGTAAATTAATTATTGGCGATGAGTCTACTGAGTATTTCTCGAAATACTCATTCCATTATTTTAATAGTTTTTGCAGATCTCGGAGAAGGCGGCGAATGAAATGACAGGGGTGACAAATTTAATAAATGATGATGTTATTAGACAATTTTATGAATGTTACTAGATTAAATTTCTTATCGTTACTTTCATCTGAACAATTGAGATTTAATTTTTATGAATTGTTCTATATTTAAATTAATTAAGTTTCCGCTGAAGTTTTCAAATAATGAATACGACGTTTTGAATTAAAGTTATTTTCCGCAATAAAGTTGATTTTAAAGGACGACATGGCGTCCCGAGCTCCGCGGAATTCGGGGCGTTACATTCTTCATCATATTTTTTTGTGGAATTTGAAATTGTGGATAATTGGTGATGGGGTTTAGACTAGAATTGGAGTATTGAATTGTGAGTTTGTAGGTGAAAACTTTTGGCACAATTCAAGTCTCCAAATCTATGCAAATTTTAGAATTTCTTCATATGCAAGCTAGGTGCTCGATAAAAAGTCACAATGAATGTTTTGTTCAATTTTCGCAATTTTTTTTGAATGATCATCACCTTCACCACATGTTATATATCAATTGTGCATCATTAAATTATTATTTACACTGATTTAAGGCATGAAACTCAAATTGAACATCATTACACCACAAAGCACCTCATTGCAAGGTCATTGCAGACACCATTGCACCACAATCCACAATTTTAGCCTCACTGCACCTACTTTATCACACCTTTTGATGACCCATATGAACTCTAAATGTGATGAATTTTTGATATGCTATAAACCAAGTTATGTACTTTCATATGCCTGGGACATATCTCGGGAAATTCTCACTTTTTAGAGGCGATGTCAAGGGCTGAAATTCAGTGGTCGATCATTTTTTAAAAAAATTTAAAATTTTTCTAAGTCCTAGTTTGGGTGAGTTGTGTTAGTTCCTATGTGATAATTATGTCTCTAATAATCATTAATTCTTATTTGAAAGGAACAAACATATCATCATGAGACACTTCAAGCCGAACATGGAAAATGAAGTAAAGGGTCATTTCATCCAACTAAGCATTCAAGTCAAAGCTTCAAATGGGAACATCATCTCTCCAAACCCGTAAAGTACTTCAACCTCTCTTGTTATTTTGTACTTAATTGTTTATTCTTTCTTGAAATACATTGAGGACAATGTAGATTTCTAGTTTGCGGGTGGGAATCTCATTCATGTGCTTTTATCTACACATACATTCGATTTTGGGTAGAAAATTCATTTAAATTTTAAAAATTTGAAAAATCATAAAAAGTGAAAAATTTGAAATTTTTTGTTTATTTATTTATTTCTAATGACATGATTTGAATTAACTTTTGTACTTTAGCTAGAAAATTGGGTAACATATGAACTAACATTTTTTCTTAACAGTCATCCATGTAAGACTTTAATCAAACTTGAGCACATAGCCACTTTCGAATAACAACTTGTGTAGGGAGATGTTTGATACTTGTGGGATACACTTGTGCACTTTGAACATAGAATTGATTGAAAAATCCCAAACATTAAGAAATTATATCCCCGACCTGACATGTAGAACCAAACTGATTAAGAAGCAGTTTGGGGGTGGAAAAGTTAGTATGAGTAGGCCTTGATGGATTAAGAGTCTGAAGTTTTTAATTTTGCATCTTTAGTGTAAGGGGTTTTGATCAATGTGTATAAACTATACCCAGCATAAAAACAAAAAAATACTGAAGGTCTTATTCTAATCTTCAAATGCCTTTTTTACTCGAGCAAGTAAGTCTGAGGAGTTCTCTGAACCTGGTACCCTAAACTCAACTGAGTTGGGAGCTGCCGACCTAAAGCTCGCTACAGGGATCAACTAGAAAGCAAGTATGGAGAGTGAACTTACATATAAGACTCTAAAACATCTTTAACTTTTCTGTTTAAGTCTTTATGACTCGGGTAATTAATTCTGAAGGGTTCTTTGAACTTGGTATCCTAAACTCAACTGAGTTGGGAACTGCCGACCTAAAGCTAGTTGTAGGGTCATATAGAAAGCAGAAAAATCCGTCCAAATAAAAGAAAAATAAAATGAAAATGGTATAAGACCTCAGGATATGAGATCATCCATGAGAGTGTAAGGAAAATCAAAAGAAAATTACTATTGACCATATGAGATTAAAGCTTATTTCTGCATGACTAGTCACACAGTGTCAAGTATATTTTTACATGAGTTTGCATTGGATTTTTTACTATATACACACGCACAAAATGAACTTGAGCATCGGATGATGAAAATAATTTTTTTTTTTAATATTTATTCTCTAAAGTGAATCGTCAATTTGGATTATTGAAGTGTATGGTAAATAAATTGATAAAAATTAAAACAATTTCTGTTTGCATTTTTATTTTTATAGTTTAGTTTTTGTTTGAGGACGAACAATAGTTCTAGTTTTATACACTTATTTCTATCATAAAAGTAGAATTTTATTTGTTTTCTTAAGATTATTTGCTATTTATTTTGTTAGTATTTGTTTATATTTCAGGAATAACCCCCAAAGTCGAGAAAATAATGGAATTGAAGCCAAACTCAAGCAATTGGATGATAAAAGTGTCAAAGTATGCAAATCAAGAGTTGATGAAGTAGACCAAGGTGTCAATTGGAAGAAAATTTGAAGAAAAAATCAAATTTGGAAGAAATCAGAAGTTTAGGGATCAAATTGCAACAATTGAAAGTTGAAGGACCTGATGTGCAATAAAACCATGAGGACCAAATTAAAGCACTTCAAAAGATGAAAATTGCACTCTAGTCGGATAACCTTGCGATCGTGCGATCGCATGACCTGTTCAAAAATAGTCGAATGGTTTTCCGAAAGCCTGAGTGATCGCATGGTTATATTTCTGGGCCGCAGTTGGGCTTTTTTCGTGATTTTCAGCGGATTTCTTTAATTTTTGACCTAGGCTTCGGGAGAATCTATATATACATGACTTGAGACATGAAATTAATGGTTCTCAATTGTCTTGTTTCATGCTAAAACACTGTCAAAGTGCCGAAGGATCCATGCCATGACAATAACACAATTTAAGACCAAAGATCAAGGGATGAATAGGGTGACATCTATCCATTATTCTTGTAATTTTTATTTAATTATGTATCTAGGCTAGATTTTAAATGTTAGTATTGTGATGAAACATTAAATTTTGAATTTTATGTGATACTTTGTTGTTTAATTTAGTTAATTCATGGGTTTAAGTAATTGATGCGTGCTTTTCTTATTATGCAATTACTTAATCACTAATTGTATGATTTTAGGTTATATTTTCTTAAGTTCGGAAGATTAGGAATTCATTAGACTAGCTTCAATTACCGCAAAGTCCGATAGGGGATAAAAATATATCCCTATGCTTTGTGTTGTCTACAATAGTATTCACAGTTATTTAATACTTTCTTGCACATTCGTATTCAACATAGAAATATAGTTGGGTCATGCGTAGGAATAGGTGTTAATACTTATCCGAAGGGAGTTTTAACAACATTAGGAATATGAATTTTCAAAATCGGGTGAATTATCGTTAGATAATTGGAGTAATACATAATTGATGGAATTAATGTGAATTATCACTTTTAACATATTAATTTTGTAATTTTTACAAAACAAGTTTTCTTATTCTTTTTAGTTAAGTTTAAAATCAAAATTTCCAACTCAATCAAAAATTTTCTAGTTCCGGTTAAGGTTATTAGTGTAAAATACAATTTATAACAATCTCTATGTGATCGATACTTGAACTCACATCCACTTTATTATTTGCGAGATTCGTGCACTTGCGGTTAGCGAACAAGTTTTTAGTGTCGTTGTCGGGGATTGTAGTTTAAATTTATTTTTAGATTACTTTCACTAATTCGGACTTTTTATTTTATTTTATTTTTTTTTATTTTGTTACTTTGGATTAGTGATGGCAATGGGTCGGGTTTGCCAAACCCGTACCCTACCCACTAAATATTTACAACCTCCATACCCTACCCATATACCCATTTAAAAATTGCGGGTCGGGTGCGGGTTGGGTGCGGGTCGGAGGCGGGTTTGCTTCTATACCCATTTAAAACCCATTACTAATTATTTATTTTTTTATAATTTTTTTAGACTATAAATAGGTTATAGGTGTTCCGGATTAACTTGAATCAATTAAATATTGGGCTTCACTTGAATTTGAGTTGAAAAAAGCTTGTTATATGTTGAAATTATACAAGCGAATTTGAACAATATTTTTAGACGTTAACAAAGTCAATAGTTTAAACATATTAAGGTTTAGACGATAACAATGTCAATAGATATTTGGGTTCTATTTTTTATTTCATTTTTTATTTTTTTTTAAACAATCACTTTTGTTTTAAATTCTATAATTTTTAAAGGAAATTAATGGGTATGCGGGTCGGATATGGGTATTGTAGTAAAACCCACACCCGACCCATACCCATGTCGGGTTTTAAAATTTACCTCCATACCCTACCCACGAACCCATTTAGTCGGGTAATCCCCGCCCATTTATGTCGGGTCTCCATCGGGTATCGGGTTCGTTGGTATTATTGCCATCCCTACTTTAAATTATCCACTACAATTTTAAGTCATTTTATGCTTGATTTTTCTTTTAAGGTATATTTGAATTTACTATTGACTTGTAATGAATGATCTCAATAAGGTACTAAATGATGCGAAGCATAACGCAATAATGATCTAAAAGATGCCTATTTGTCCTAGAAGTCAACATTTAAGGTCGGATCACTTCTCAGGACAGGTAAAGTAGCCAACACTTCTCAATCAAATGTTGGTCCTGGTCAACGTAATAAAAGATGCCTATTGTAACTTGACAGGACTAAGGGCAGCAATTTCCCATCTTAAGGTCCATATAAGAGAGCAAAAGCATATAAGAGAAAGTTCGAGATAAATAATGCACTCTTCCACGGCTCTTTAAATCAATTTAAATTAATTATTTATAATTTTTAAGTAAAATATGTTATTAAAAATTGAAAAGAAAAAAGTATGTACAGTTAAAAAGTAATTTAAAAAATTATTTAGTTTAAGTTTTGGTTTAAAATTGAGTTATAGAACATAGGCTAAATCAGAAAGTCTATAGACTTTCAGCAAGAAAACACTTATTTTGAGATTTTAAGCATTGTTTCTCTACCATAATTTGTAATGCCGAAAATATTGGGATTTGAATTTGTTACAAAAATGTTCTTATTAGGTCTTCAAAATTTGGGTTAACATAATTTTTTTCTTATTTCCTTTTTACTGTATAGAATACCCTAACGTTCTAGTACAATTTTCAACAAGTAATGAAAATAAATAAGTTAAGTTAGGCAATCTCCAACCGACGCTGCATAACTTCAAAATAGGGTATTTACTATTGAGGCATTCTCCAATCGACTGAGTTATTTGATCAACAATACTTTAATTTTGCAGTTTTTGAATAGTGCAGGATCATATTAAAGACACCATTCATTTTTTTTAATGTACATGAATGTAGTCCTGGGATCAAGAATCCATCTTATATTCCATATTTCACAAATTGGTTTGAATAAATAATGATAAAATATATTTATGAAGATCAATGTTCCTAATACGTTTAAAACTCTTTTTCGAGTAAGAATTAAACATTTTCTTATATGTGACCCCACCTATATTTACATGGTGAATGCGAACATGTAAAAAAAATTAAATATTCATAAATAATATAAGATCACATAAAACATAGTGTTACATTTATATCCCTACGAACTTTATGACAATCAATTCAAGTCTAACGATTTCCTACTATTTCAAACGTAGAAAAATGCCACAAACATCAAACAATTACTGCGCATATAATTATAGATGCAAAACAATACAAATTAATCACTCAAATACCAATTGTCATCAATTTAAACAAACCAAAGCATAAAATTACAAGTTTAAGACTTCATCGTGATCCTAAAACTATAAAATGTTTAGCCTAGATACATATATAATAGATGAAGTTTTGATCTCCAAAGCACCGTACTTAGCTTTTATCCTAAGCACTCGTTAAGGCCTTTCCCAAAGTTGGAAAAGATAGCACAAGTTGAGTTCTAAAAGGAAACAAATTCTCCTGTCTCGAACAACGGCGTGATCGGGCGGAAGGAACGATCGCGATCACGTGGTTATCTTGAAATGAAACTGCTTATTTTTAATGCATAGGCTCTATCGCGCAGCTGTAATAGCTGTTGCGGTCTCCGCAAGTGTACGTATCGTACAAGTAATAAAGTGGACCAAAAGTTTGGATATCTTACCTAAGGGATTGAGTAATTGTATTTTAGATTGACTTTCTTAACCGTAACGAGAATTTGAAAGATGATTTTTTGAATGAATTATAACTAGGGAATAAAACTAAAGAAACAATTTAAAATTGAATTAAAATCAATGAAAGCAAGCGTGTTGGAAATTGAGAATCCACCATAAATCTATCATCTATACTTTGACTTAATTGTTTAACTACAGTTCATGTTGTTTTGAAAATTCGTATTCCAAATGTCATTTAAGTCCTCTCTCGAGAATGCATTAAAAACTTTTTTCTAAAAATGTAACCCGACTATATCTCTATGACGATTTGACACTAGAAAAGTATTTTATTTTTGTGAACACTTTTGAAGGATAACACTAAGCATAGAGGTATATCTCTATCCCCCTATTAGATCTAGCGGTAATTAAACATGTCTAACGTTCTCCTACTATCTCGATTTTCGAAAAATGCCACTCAGTTATACAAAATTTGTCTAGAAGTTTGCATAAGATAAAAGGCATACTTTTATTATTCAAACCCATAAATCATATAAATTAAACAATTTTCAAAGTATATAATTAAAATATTATGGCTTCATCACAATCCCCAACACAAAATGTCTAGCCTAGATACATAATTGAGAATAAATTACAAGAAATATGAAAAGAGATAACCTTTGTTCTTGATTCTTCAATCTCCTCTTTGGCCTCGTGTGGATCCCTCTTCGATTGAGCGGCAAACTTGCATGAAAGCATAATTGAGAACAATATTGGGGACCCCTATTTCGTGTAAATATAACAAGAGGTATATATAGTTGTAGGTCAAAAAGTGAGAATGAACCACGAAAACCTGCGCGTGGGGCGAATACACTGTGCAGCCGCGTGGTTACGCTTCTAGTGGCCGCGCAGTTATACGAAAACAGGTTCTGTTTAATTTGAGTTTCTCGCGCGGCCATGTCTCTTGCATTTGGTGGCTATGCAGTTCATCGCTGGAGTGCAATTTTCAACTTTTCATTCCTGTTTAAGTTGGTCCTCCTACTTTATTTGCATCCAAGTCCTCCAACTTTCAATTGTAATGTTTTGGCCCCTATATTTCTGATTTCTTCTCTTTGCTTTCTTGTTCTTCTCAATTGACTCCTTGCACTTCTTTATGTTCACAAATTAGCTTCAATCATCATCCAATTCTTCCATATTTGCCTCATTTTTATCCATTTCTCAATCTTGGGTTCTTTTCTGAAATATAAACAAATATAAACCAAATGAATAACAAATATTCTTAAACAAATATATAAAATCCTACTTTTGGTACATAAATAAGTGTATAAAATACACTTATCAATAGCTGCGATTGCATGGCTTTTCAGTTTTATGCAATTTCCAACTTTCGATTCCGTTTAAGTTGGTCTCTATCCTTTATTTGCATGGCAAATCCTTCAACTTCTGATTTAATCAATTTAGTCCTCAAACTTCTGAAACTTTTCAATTTTGTCCATTCTTCTTTCGATTTATTCAATTCAATTCTTGATTCTTAGATTTCTTTATAATTTGCTCTTCCTTGATCCTTGATTTGCATCAATTACTGTTGCTTTGTTGACTTTGTCCAAATTGCTATCTTTTTGTCCATTATTTGCTCCAATTGCTTCACTTTCTCGATTTTGGGATAAAAATTAAATATATACAAATAATAGATAAATTAGTAGCATTTATTCTCAAACAACTATATAAAATCTTAGTTTTATTATATAAATAAGTATACAAAATACATTTATTAATAGAAATAATTTCATTGCGCTAGGGTCTTTCCGAGGTCCCTTTAAAGCTCGATTGTTGTAAAGAAGTTGTGGTCCTTCTTGTAAGTCACCAGGTCATATTGAGGTCCTTTGAAAGCTCAATAAAGTAAGGATCGATGCTCCTTGTAATAAGTCACAAGGTTATATTGAGGTACCATGAAAGTTCAAAATTATAAATTATATTGTAACATTGTAAATTGTTTAATAATTATTGATGTAATATATATCATTTAATGTTATTAAGTAAATGAATAATGATATATTGAGTACAAAGTTAAATATAGAAGGGTAAAATAGTTATTTGAAAGTTTTTCCTCCATCGATCTTTCATATTTATATTTTGTGGATGTAGATAAAATATACATAAACATTCATATGGGAAATCAACTTGAATAACACACCTCGACTCTTGATATGAAATGAAAAATCCTTTACCTTGAATGACCGATTAAAATTCATTTAAACTTAAATGGCATATATCTTTGATATTTTAATCAACCTATGTCTTTGAGTTTTTCTTTCCTTACGTGGGTCGAGTCTCAAAGACTCGTTTTTCAAAAAAGTTCCTTGTGTATTTCTCAAATTGAGAATATCAATTTTACTAATATCTATTTATGCATAAGTTCCTATGCATAATCTTTTTAGACTACAGTTTGATTATCTCTAGTTAGCATTACAAAACTGTAACCCAACAAAATAATAATAATAATAATAATAATAATAATAATAATAATAATAAACATCAATCTTTCTTCATAAGTCCTCAATTATTTGTTCACAAATACGATCGAAATCAGGAAAAAAAATTCCATAAACTAAGCTGATCAAATGGTATGTTGCACATCGTTTGGATCACTTTTAACTGTTTGGTAAAATTTTTTTTTCTTTTTTTTTTCTTTTTCTTCTAAATATAGAATGTGGTGTTTTAAGGTAAAATATGTGATTGAAAAATAATTTGAAGAAATTCGTGGAGTTAAAATGTGATTTTGGAGAACTGTATTATTTATAAACAAGTTACCAAACAAAGATTAATGATAATAATCACGTTTTCCAAACCAAACATTTTACGGATGGCAACATGAGGGTCGATGTGCTCATTTTCGTTAGTTGAAACAACTAATCCATATTTAAAGGTATTATTTTTTGTCTACATTCATGACTATATAAAATAATAAAAATTAAACTTGCATGAACATAGATTCAATGTATCATTGCTATAATATGAAGGACGGTTTGCATATATCCCATCATGAAAAAGACATCATTTAATATATAATAGAACATTATTCCCTTTATACATCAACTTTACGGGTCAAAGAAGGGACAAATTGCAAAAAGTGTAAATAAAATCACTTTCCCACACATGTGATACCGAGAACATCTAAGGATTTTAATCAATCGTGTGGGCTTATATGTGAATTATTGTGTATTGAATAAAAGACTATCAAATTTGGTTAAGCCCTTTTAAAGTGATCTAATAAAGATTTGATATATTGACTTTAATGCATCTAATTAATGTATGAACTTTTATATGTAGATACCAGGTAATTACCTAATTCATGATGGGCCGAATTAGGTTAACTAGCAATTCAATATATAAAGTCGGTTATGGTCTCTGAATCGTACGTATTGTTCATTCTTTTTGACATTCCATCATCAGAGAGAAAATAAGGACTACGTATTGATTTAGAAGATCCAACCAACCGAATCGTTCATCGTGAACCATATCTGATTAAGGTACGCTTCCGTTTCAGTTATTTAATTCTTGATAATTCAGCATTATGATTTTGGATCGTAGATAAACAATTATCTGTGATGTATTTTCTAACAAGTTGTATCAGAGCCAACATCGTGTTGAATTATCAGATCAATTCCGAACGCATATATGTGAAACCTAATTCTGTGCGTATGTATATGCGAAATCAGAACTTCGAAGTTGAAGATTTGATTTCGATTTGGGATTAAGAATCAGTTTATATATGTTCAGACAGATATGGATTAAATCATGTTGTGGATTTTTGTGTGTGTGTATATATATATATATATTAATTCATATATATTTATGGTTTTGAATTCGGATATATACATATTTAATTTTGGGTGATGCAAATCCATTTTTTGTATATCATGTATATAAAATTAGTTGAAATCAGGTTTGGATTTATGTTTTGGATTAACTGAAGATTGGGTACATGTATATATGAATATTTCCGAATATGGTTATGTGATGAGCATGGATTTTGAATGTGTTGTGTGGATAAAATGGGTTGGTCGACGAGGTGATGAGGTGCAGGCGGCTTCTGGGTTCACGATGATCTGCTTTGAATTAAGTGTGGCTGTATGGGCCAGTTGAACATAGCTACCGGTGGCACTTGCGTCACTCTAGCATGCTGGCCGCGCGCGGCGCTGCAGGGGAACAACATTGGAAATGGAGCGGCGCTCCTCCGCACAGGTAAGCAGCACCGTTAGGTGCAGAGGGGCTGCGCCTCTGCCAATATTGGCGGCGATGGAGGCTAGGGTTTAAACCCTAGGTGTCGCGATTTTGGGACAGGGACTTCAACCGATAGTTAGAAGTCTCCAAGGACTTCTTTTTCAATTTTAGATAATTATGGTTAATTGCACCTCCAGTCCTCCCTGTTTATTTTGAATTAAAGCTTAAGCCCTACAGTTTTGAATTTTACAAACTCCAGCCCCTAAGGTTATAAAAATTTTAAGTTGGGACCCTCTAAAAGTTCTTTATTTTACAATCCAGTCCCTACAGTTTGAAAATTTTCTAATTTGGTCCCTTAAAGTTTGAAAATTTTCATTTTCAGTCCTTAAAGTTTCCAAATTCACTATTTTGGACCTCTAAAGTTTGATTTTCTTTCAAATTGGGACCTAAAGTTTGGAATTTCTCTAAATTGGCCAATAAGGTTTTGGAAAAATTTGTAATTTAAGTCCTTCGAGCTTAAAATTTTACATAATTGGCCACATAAGGTTTAAGAATATTGCAATTGACTCTCTCAACTTAAGGATTGCTTTATTCTAAAGTTTTGAATTCTATAATTCAAATCCTAAATTCAAAATATATGCAAATCAGTGATTTCAGTTTCAAATCTTGGTACATCAGAATCTTTTGAGAGATATAATATTCAAAAGTAAGTTAGTTGAAGCAACATGTTGCCGAAGCAACCTCTCTTGTGGATATTAATTAACTTTGAATATTAGAAGGTATTTTTGTGTGTTATTCATTACGGATATTGATTGGCCCAAAGGAAGGTCAATATTTTGCTCGAATTTTACATGCACATGTGGTGATAAACACGTGGCAATTATTTGGTTTAACGTGTGCTCAATAAATCAGTCCAAAGAAAATTTTATTGGTTAACATGTCTTATTGCCAGTGTTTGATCACTACATCAAGGGAAAATTAGGTGTTTGTGTATTATTTCATGCTGATATTGATCGGCCCAAAGGAAGGTTAATATTTGGCCGAATTTCACATGAACTTGTGGTGATAAATAGGTGACGGTTATTTGGTTTTACGTGTGATCAATAAATCGGTCCAAAGAAATGTTTGTTGGTTAACATGTCTTACTGTCAGTGTTTGATTACTACACCAAGAGTACCACTTATAAGTCAATATTTCTGTCCAAAGACTAAATATTGATGTTGTGCTAGGTATCTTGTGATGGGCCCTACCATTATTTGAAAATATGATTTGCATAATAAGGTACTTATGTGAGCTATTTTATTTAAGTGTTCTCTATTCGGTTTCAAATTCTGCTAGTAGTATATCTACAAGCTCAAATTTAATCCCTGTATTTATGGAACAAACTTCAAGGATCAAAACAAGAACATTAACTTTTCGTTGGCTACATGGATCTAGACCGTGTACTAAGGATTGAGCAATCTGCTCCTCTTAGAGCATCTGCAGCCCAGCGCCAAAATGGCGTTTTCACGCCATTTTGGCGCTGGGGACTGCTCCAGCCGGGCACCATTTTGCTCGGCAAAATGGTGCCTTGCTACAGTGCAGCGCCATAGATGGCGCTGCACTGTAGCAATGTCGGACCTTCCGGCAAACATTTTTTTTTTTTCCCCACAATTTTGGTTTAGTTGTTTTTTGTCCAAATTTTATTTATTTATCGAAATAATTTAATGTAATGAAATTGTTTTTTTTTTAAATAGAAAATAAGGAATATAATAAATAGTGTACATTTGGTATAAGATTTAGTGTTGTTGGGTTGGAGTAGAGAAGCTGGAATAGTGTAACTGTAATTCAAATTTAGTGTAAAAGTGAAAGTTTGGTGTAAAATTTAGTGTATGTGGATTGGAGATGGCCTTACGGATGAAAGTTCATCTAATCAAATGAGGAACTTTGAGAAGTGGGATTGCTTAAATTACGTGAGTCTCATGATCATTAAGTGCGGCATTCCGGAAGCCTTTAGTGGCATAGTATCTGAGGAGGTAAATGATGCCAATGAATTCCTTGCCGAAATTAAGAAACGTTTTGCGAAAAATGATAAGGCTGAAACAAGCACGCTTATGCAAAACTTGATTTCAATAAAGTATAAAAACAATGGGAAAATAAGGGAGTACATCATGTAGATGTCTCACACTGCTTCAAAACTTAAGGAACTAAAACTCGACTTGTCTAATGACTTGCTCGTTCTTTTGGTATTGATATCTCTTCCTGCACAATATAGTTAATTTAAGGTTAGTTATAAATTTCAAAGTAGAAATGGACTCTCAATGAGCTCATTTCATAGTGTGCAAGCTTCTTGTATAATTCAGTCAATTTAAGGTCAGTTGTAACTATCAAAGGGAGAAATGAACTCTAAATGAGCTCATTCTATTTTGTGTACAAGAGAAAGAAAAGTTGAAGTAGGAAAGAACTGAAAGTGTTTACTTGGAAAACACCTCTAAAGATAAGGGCAAGAAAACAAATAAAGAAAATAAAGTTGTTAAGGGTTCAGAACAAAAGAAACCACATAAAGACATTAAGGATTGTTTCTTTTGCCAGAAATCTGAACATTTAAAGAAAGATTGTACATAATACCAACTAAAGCTACTGCTAAAATACTTTAGGAGCTTTTGACAGGCACAAAGCTTAGTCTAAAGCATTTTCACATTTGGGGATGTCCAGCTAAGGCTAGGCCTTATAGGCCACATAAAGAAATTGGACTCCAAAACAGTAAGCAGCTACTTTATTAATTGTTTTGAGCGATCTAGGGGCTATAACTTTTATAATCCCACACTTTAGTCAATTTTGAAACGGGAATTGCAACATTTTTTAAGGATGTTGAGTTTGGGGGGAGAAATAAGGTTAGATATATTGTCTTTAAGGAAGAAGTTGAGGAAGGATCGGTTTCGATTCCTATTATTGCTTTTGACAATGTGCAAGTTTCTATGCATGTCATTGATCAAGAAGCATATCCGGAACCTCAACTAGACAATGTTGAAGAACCTCCCATCCAAAATAAGGTAAATTTCAGAAGTACAAACTCAACAACCTCAATAACTAAAGCCATTAAGGAAATCCACGAGAGAAAGAGAAAAAATGCTATTCCGGATAATTTAAATAGTATTTTTCCAAGAACATAAGGAAAATAATGGAATGGTGGAAGATGGTCCAATCAATTTCCATCAGGCCATGCAGGGTTGTAACTCTCAGAAGTGGATTGATGTCGTAAATAAGGAGTATAAGCATATGCAAGACAATAAAGTTTGGGATCTTGTCCCATTACCAGAAGGTACGAAGCCCATTGGTCTTAAATGGATTTTTAAACCAAAAAGGATTTGAAAGGTAATGCGGAAAGATATAAAGTTCGTCTTGTAACTAAGGGCTTTACACAAATTGATGGCATTGACTTCAAAGAGACTTTCCCTTTGGTTTCAATGAAAGATTAGGAAAGTTATGTTGTTGCACATTTTGACCTCGAGTTACATCAAATGGATGTTAAGACGATGTTTCTCAATGGAGACATTGATGAAACGGTTTGTAAATTAAAGAAATCCATTTATGTGCTCAAACCAGCTTCTCGTTAAGGGTAATACAAATTTCATCAAGTAATTATCTCATTTGGTCTTGAGATTAATGTTGTTGATGGTTGTGTGTATTACAAGTTCAGTGGGAGTAAGTGTATTTTCCTGATTTTGTATGTTGATAACATATTGTTTGCCACTAATGATATAGGCATGTTACATAAAATTATGAGATTTTTTGTCAAGGAATTTTGAGATTAAAAATCTTGGTGACATCTCTTTTGTATTAGGGATTCAGATACACCGGGATTGCTCTCGGGGTATTCTTGGATTGTCACAAAAGGGCTATATCGATAAAGTACTTAAGAGGTTTGGCATGCAAGACAGTAAATTAGGGAACACCCTTATCGCTAAGGGAGAAAATTTAGTCTCAACTAATGCCCGAAAAGTGATCTTGAAGTTAAAGAAATGCAGAAGATCTCATATAGTTTAGCTATAGGGAATCTGATGTATACTTAAGTTTGTACGCATTCGGATATCGCATACATTATTGGGATACTAATGAGATATTTAAGTAACCCTGGGATGGATAATTTGGAAAGCAGCTAAACATGGGTTATAAGGTATTTAAAGAGAACAAAAGATTACATGCTCACATACAGAAAATCGGATCAGTTGGAGATCATATGGTATTATGATTCCGATTTTACTAGATGCCAAGAAAGTAAAAGATCCACATCAGGCTACATCTATCTGCTAGTTGGAGAAGCTATTTCCTGAAGGAGTGCTTAGCAAACACTTTAGCTTCTTTCACTTGGCAGCACAGTTTGTAGCAATTTTGGGGGCATCTAATTATGGAATATATCTGCGAAGTTTTGTCACTGGGCTGCATATTTTGTACTGTATAGAAAGGCCACTAAAGTTATATTGTAACAATAACTCAGCAGATTTATATTCCAGTAACAACAGGAGCTCAACTAAGTCAAAATACATTGACATAAGTGTAGAGACCAAGAATTTTTACGCGATTAATAATTATTTTAATAGAAAATCGTGTCGCTACTATTTCACCCATTTTTATTAAGTTAACGCCACGACGTATTCGTATAGCCAAGTCAAGAAATAATCGAGATCGTTCGATTTTAAATTAAATTCCGAATTTCTAAAAATATCTCCATTCTCTTGATTTAAAGTATATTAAGTCTAAGTACTTAATTCAATGTTATCCCAATATTTATTTGTACAAAAATTACTTTTATTATTTAAATTAAGAAAATATATGCAAGCATGAGAGGTTCCATTATATGTAATCATGAAGAGCATAATATTTTTATAAATATGGAAAAGTATATGAATGATTTATATACTCCATTATATATAATCATGAAGAGCATAATATTTGTATAAATATGGAAAAGTATATGAATGATTGATAAGACTCCATTATATGTAATCATGAAGAGCATAATATTTGTATAAAAAATGGAAAAGTATATGAATGATTTATATACTCCATTATATATAATCATGAAGAGCATAATATTTGTATAAATATGGAAAAGTATATGAATGGTTGATAAGACTCCATTATATGTAATCATGAAGAGCATAATATTTGTATAAATATGAAAAAATATATGAATGGTGCTTTACTTTAAGAAAATGATGTGTTAAAATTAATAGAATTGAATGATTATGTTTACAATATGCCAACTTTATACATCTATTTAAACCCATCTCTTTTACACACAACTCTACACATATACACTTATTTTCAATCTCTTGACAAAATCCACAAGTAAGAGAAATTCAAGGTGGTCAAGAAAGTTTTTGTCCATTTACTACTACACTTCATTTTAATCTTTTAAAAGGTAAGTATATCTTATGTTTTTATGAAAAGTAAGTATGTTTTTATGAAAGGTAAATACACCTTATGTTTTTATGAAAAGTAAGTATGTTTTTATGACAAGTAAGTATATCTTATGTTTTTATGAAAAGTAAGTATGTTTTTATGAAAGGTAAATACACCTTATGTTTTTATGAAAAGTAAGTATGTTTTTATGACAAGTAAGTATATCTTATGTTTTTATGAAAAGTAAGTATGTTTTTATGAAAGGTAAATACACCTTATGTTTTTATGAAAAGTAAGTATGTTTTTATGACAAGTAAGTATATCTTATGTTTTTATGAAAAGTAAGTATGTTTTTATGAAAGGTAAATACACCTTATGTTTTTATGAAAAGTAAGTATGTTTTTATGACAAGTAAGTATATCTTATGTTTTTATGAAAAGTAAGTATATTTTTATGACAAGTAAGTATATCTTATGTTTTTATGAAAATGTTTGGATCATTGCTATGAAATCAATCTCACAAGATTGTTATGGGTTCCATATGATATGTTTATGATTATGCTAAGGGGACCGGAGTTTAGTAGCGCTACACATAAGAATTCTTGCCATTTAAGTTCGGTAAAATTCTTGTGTCTCCCTATGTTTATGAGTATTTCGATCCTATCCTATGTTATGATGAAAATGATCCATATGCTTTCAAAAAAAAAATTTATGCTTGGTATACTTACTGGGATTTTATAAATCTCACTCCACGATATTTACCATTTTCAGATAATTGAAGGTTCGAGGCGGTCAACATGGAAGTGGCAAAAGTGGTTAAGATTGATGAGATAATTATGTTGAACTTTATGTAAGAAAATTATGTTCTATTTTTATTCACAAATAAAATTATGGGATTCTAATTATTCTTTTGAATAATTTTACATTACTATTTAAGTCTCGATAATATGATATGAGTCACTTTTAGTGGCACTCGAATGGTCGAGAATTCGGGTCGTCACAGTTGGTATCAGAGCAAAGAGTTTTAAAAACGATTCTGTAGATTTTTGAAATTTTATTTCTTTAAAAAAAAAAAAAAAAAAAATCACTATTCACGTGAACAGTAAAACGACGTGCTATTCATGATGAACAGTGAACGAAATCACTATTCATTATAAATAAAAAAAAAAGTTGAATTTTCACATGTCAAGTATGGTTATGATTTTGAAAAGCATGATGAAATTTGATGTGTGAATTTCAAGGACAAAATTCATTTTAAGCAAGGGAGTTTGTAATGTCCTGAAAATTTTATGGAATATAATTAGTTAGTGATATGATGTTTATATTGATGTCTTTGATAAATTTCTAGAAGTTCGGGGACTAAAGGAAAAATAAGATTTGACGATAAATTTTATTTGGGTTAAGTTATTAATTATTGATGGGGAGATAATTACTATATCGATATTGGATTTGTTTTGAAGACTGTGATTAATTAGGAATTATGATTCAAGAAAATGTTGATTTGGATACAACCACATTAAATTATTGTTGATTAAAGGAAAATAAGATTATATGAAATATTTTAACTCATCACTCTACTATGTCACTCTCCACGTATTGACTCCTCGAACCAGGTATGTTATATGCTTTGCAAGTCATTTACGATTTTATTAAGACATGTTAAGTATGAAATATTCATATGTTATGAATCTTTATGTGTTACACATAATATACATGTCAAGTATGATATAAATTGATAGAAGACTCAATTTTTTTATTCTTTTCAATGTAGAATCATGAGACAGAGAGGATATTTATATGAATTTTGGTGCATATTAAGCTTAGTAAGATTGACTCAATTAGAAATTAAGTTGGGTTGTAACTTTTGCCCAAAATATATGGAATAATATATTAAACAAACAAAATTAATAATGAATTCGTACAATAATTTATCCCTTTATCACTACCTTTGTGTAAAAACAAGGGAAAAACTGTGGATGGTTATTAGTACTTCCTCTTCATGTTTCAATTTTCGGTTCAATAATTTATCCCTTTATCACTACCTTTGCTTAAAAGCAAGGAAAAACTGTGGATGATTATTGGTACCACTCTTCAAGTTTCAATTCTGAAAAAAAAAATTCGGAAAGAAAAGAAAGAAAGAGAACGGGTGTTGAGCATAATGGGAATAATATGACTTAAGAATGATTTTCAAAATAATTGTTGTCCTTGAGTTTAGAAATGATGAACCTTAAGTGGACTTTGCATAATTGATTTTAGACATGGCACTAAGTATGAGAAGTCAACAGAAATGATTAGAAATATGTTCAGATTATCTATCATTTAGATTTAATGAGAAATAGCGAGCCAATTTTATGAAGTTTTATGAGATGTTAAGATTATAAGTGATGTGGTTTTAATGAGACTTTTATGAGAAGCATTATGAAGTTAGAGATTTAAAGATTTGGTTATTGGGAATTAAGTAATGGATATTATGTTGAGTAAGTGAATTATGCCTCTATATTGAAGAGAAATTTATTATGAACTTTGGCCTTGTGATTAAATTTTGGGAATATGATTTATAACTTATAAATATAAGTATGAGTAATCTTTTGAGCCAATTAAGGTATGGAAGGAAGTGATATTGTGATATTGAAAAATATGATTTGAAATTGTTATGTTGAGGAATATTGAATTGAATTATGGGATATTTTTTTTGATGATATTGAAGTGTTGGAATCGTTTTCAATATTTTTAGATCGTTGTGATCAAATGTGGAGTTATTTATTATTGTGAGTTATGAAGTATGCTTATGGTTTGGGATAAGTCCAAATTACAAGGGAGACTCTGTCCAGAATTTTATCATTTGGAATTAAGAGCATGATATGATAAGCATCCACTAAAGGAATTAAGGTTAGACATGCAAGTTCATTTACATCACAAACGAGATTTAGTAGATGATAGCAGAGATTTTATTATTTTCTCATAAGAGAACACACAAAGAGTCACACTGGAAAAGAAATACATGAAAAACGCAAAAGCAAAAGAAAGCAACATGGGAAATTCCTCAAATTGAGAGATGTGTTTCCGGAGTAGCCGTATCCTACCACCTCTGACCTTTTGAGGAAATAAAGAAACCTTCAAAGAGGTGTGTTTCGAGAGTAAGAATACTCCGTAATCTACCACCTGGAACCTTTGAGGTACACACAAGATTTAAACATTAAGGAAATCCTAGGAAATTAGAGGGGTGTCTCGAGAGTAAGAATACTCCGTACTCTACCCCCACCTATTCTAAGATTCATAAAGTTAAGTTTACATTAACCGGACTCCATTTTCGCTTGATTCCCCTTCCTTGCGACCAATCTATCTTAACCCCTGCTGGATCTTGTATTGAGATATATGACTGCAGCTTATCCAGTAGTTCATCAATAGTAGGAGCAGAAATAAGAAGCCTTCTGGAAAATGGAGAGATGAATCCCTGTTCCACAGCATAATCAAGAAAGGTTAACAAACCATCAAAGAAATTGTTAACATTCAGAAGCCCAATAGGCTTAGTATGGAGATCTAGTTGAGCCCACGAGGTAATGTTAAAGATTTCTTCTAAGGTACCAAAACCTCCGGGCAGGGCTATAAAGGCATCAGAACCATATAGCATACAAGTTATGCGTTCATGGATGGATAAGGTTTGAACTTCATGCCCTCGTGTTTTGCCTGCAACATCTACCAAAGGGACAGGTATGACACTGATTACTTTTGATTTCTCTGCAAGAGCAGATTGGGAAACACAACCCATTAGACCACTGCTACCACCCCCATACACAAGAGTGATACCTTTTTCCCCCAGTTTCTTTCCAAGATCTACGGCCGCTTCTAGATAACTGAAGCCTTTCCCCACTTTTGATCCACAAAATACACAAATAGTTTTGATCTGTCGAAATTTTGGTGCTTCCATCTTTGATAGTATAGAAGAGAAAACTTACGAAGAAGATGTGATTTTGGAATGCCTGAACTATGAAATATGTTTGGCTATTTAAAGCCGGAAAAACTTACTGTTTTTGATTGATTCTGAAAAAGTAAAGATTTACTTTTGACAAAATCGACCAACTTTTGACTGTTTTACCAAAGATATCACCTTTCGGTGATTTATTTCCAGCTTTATCAAAACTCGAGAAAGGAAAATATATTTTATTTCCAAAACGCGTGAAAGAAAACAGCAAAATATTTTAAATGTGTATCAAGAGATTTACCTTATATCATTGTTGAACTGCCAGAAGCCTCATTTTGTAAAACAGACTGGCAAACAGGATCATTTGCTATTATATTTTGGAGACTATAACGATTTTTGTCCTCGTTAAACTGAGCGTATAAGGAGAGAAGTTCACGTTGCACATAACCACTTGGGTGCGTCTCAAGAGTCAGTCGAATATCATCCAAAGACTCCTTACTCAGTCCACCCTTTATGAATTTGATTTTATCATCCCGATTAGTAGAAGAATATCCTACTGTTTTGCAACGAGTATCACAGTTCCAACGAGCACATTTGTAGCAACCATTCAGCCTTTTTGCTCTTCGTTTATTTGCGAAGGTGCTTTTGCCTAAACCAGGCATGTGCTTTGGAAATGTCATAGGTAATTCACCAGATAGTCGAACCTTTGCTTCGATCAACCAGCGAACATCTTCTGAAACACCATGAGCCATCAGCAACCTCAATCTTTCGAGTCTTATTCGATAGATTTTCCTCAGATCATTCATTGGAAGACTGGAATAATACTTGCGAATGTTTGTAAGAATGATATCCATGTTTTTGATGGATCTAACCTCTTCCCAGCATGAACTATTTAAAAGCATTAAGGATCAGAGGGAATCCGCGTGATATTGATTCCAGCAAGAAAGCGCGGAATAGAATAATGGAAAAGAGGGAACAAGAGTTTATGCGCCGTTTACTTTCTTGATAAAAGGAAGATTTGATGATGACGGGATTTGAGATATGGAATATTTTCTTGGATTTTTGGGTACTGATATTTTGATATAATAATCAAGGTATAGAAATAATACGGGGATACGTGAAAGTGAAATAAGGACTGTATTGAATCAGGATTAATAAGTTTGTGCAAGTGAAAGGAATACCTTATTGGAAATGTTATGATATTTGAGTTAAGAATTTTAATTATTTGGGAGATATTTGTTTATTGAATTTTGCAGAAATTTTGGGTTACAAATATTGGAAAGATAAACTGATGATTATGTTGATATGTGAATAACATGTTTGGGTATATTACATAGAGAATATTCAGGTAATCGTTTTAATTATTTTGGGATATTTGGTGATAAGAAGAAATGACAAATTATTATGGTATGATATGTTAGTAAAGATTTATTGAAATTTTAGAGATATTAATACGAATATTTGAGGTCACATGATACGATGATAAATGACAAGTTACATGAATACTACAAGATATGATGAAATATCACATACGATTGGGAATTTTCATTTTGATTCAGAAGAATTTATGAGTAGACATATGTCTATTATTGATAGAAAAGTCCATGTCTTAAGAAAACAAATTGATGCATTTAGTCAAAGTCCAGTGGGTTAAATATGGTTGGGTTAAATATGGTAGCGATGATGCTACATAAGAAGAAGAAGAAGAGATTCTGATTAAGTGTTCAGAAATCATAAGATCAAGTAAGATTAATTTCGAGGACGAAATTATTTTAAGGGGGTAAGTTTGTAGCGACCAAGAATTTTTACGCGATTAATAATTATTTTAATAGAAAATCGTGTCGCTACTATTTCACCCATTTTTATTAAGTTAACGCCACGACGTATTCGTATAGCCAAGTCAAGAAATAATCGAGATCGTTCGATTTTAAATTAAATTCCGAATTTCTAAAAATATCTCCATTCTCTTGATTTAAAGTATATTAAGTCTAAGTACTTAATTCAATGTTATCCCAATATTTATTTGTACAAAAATTACTTTTATTATTTAAATTAAGAAAATATATGCAAGCATGAGAGGTTCCATTATATGTAATCATGAAGAGCATAATATTTTTATAAATATGGAAAAGTATATGAATGATTTATATACTCCATTATATATAATCATGAAGAGCATAATATTTGTATAAATATGGAAAAGTATATGAATGATTGATAAGACTCCATTATATGTAATCATGAAGAGCATAATATTTGTATAAAAAATGGAAAAGTATATGAATGATTTATATACTCCATTATATATAATCATGAAGAGCATAATATTTGTATAAATATGGAAAAGTATATGAATGGTTGATAAGACTCCATTATATGTAATCATGAAGAGCATAATATTTGTATAAATATGAAAAAATATATGAATGGTGCTTTACTTTAAGAAAATGATGTGTTAAAATTAATAGAATTGAATGATTATGTTTACAATATGCCAACTTTATACATCTATTTAAACCCATCTCTTTTACACACAACTCTACACATATACACTTATTTTCAATCTCTTGACAAAATCCACAAGTAAGAGAAATTCAAGGTGGTCAAGAAAGTTTTTGTCCATTTACTACTACACTTCATTTTAATCTTTTAAAAGGTAAGTATATCTTATGTTTTTATGAAAAGTAAGTATGTTTTTATGAAAGGTAAATACACCTTATGTTTTTATGAAAAGTAAGTATGTTTTTATGACAAGTAAGTATATCTTATGTTTTTATGAAAAGTAAGTATGTTTTTATGAAAGGTAAATACACCTTATGTTTTTATGAAAAGTAAGTATGTTTTTATGACAAGTAAGTATATCTTATGTTTTTATGAAAAGTAAGTATGTTTTTATGAAAGGTAAATACACCTTATGTTTTTATGAAAAGTAAGTATGTTTTTATGACAAGTAAGTATATCTTATGTTTTTATGAAAAGTAAGTATGTTTTTATGAAAGGTAAATACACCTTATGTTTTTATGAAAAGTAAGTATGTTTTTATGACAAGTAAGTATATCTTATGTTTTTATGAAAAGTAAGTATGTTTTTATGAAAGGTAAATACACCTTATGTTTTTATGAAAAGTAAGTATGTTTTTATGACAAGTAAGTATATCTTATGTTTTTATGAAAAGTAAGTATGTTTTTATGAAAGGTAAATACACCTTATGTTTTTATGAAAAGTAAGTATGTTTTTATGACAAGTAAGTATATCTTATGTTTTTATGAAAAGTAAGTATGTTTTTATGAAAGGTAAATACACCTTATGTTTTTATGAAAAGTAAGTATGTTTTTATGACAAGTAAGTATTTCTTATGTTTTTATGAAAAGTAAGTATGTTTTTATGAAAGGTAAATACACCTTATGTTTTTATGAAAAGTAAGTATGTTTTTATGACAAGTAAGTATATCTTATGTTTTTATGAAAAGTAAGTATATTTTTATGACAAGTAAGTATATCTTATGTTTTTATGAAAATGTTTGGATCATTGCTATGAAATCAATCTCACAAGATTGTTATGGGTTCCATATGATATGTTTATGATTATGCTAAGGGGACCGGAGTTTAGTAGCGCTACACATAAGAATTCTTGCCATTTAAGTTCGGTAAAATTCTTGTGTCTCCCTATGTTTATGAGTATTTCGATCCTATCCTATGTTATGATGAAAATGATCCATATGCTTTCAAAAAAAAAATTTATGCTTGGTATACTTACTGGGATTTTATAAATCTCACTCCACGATATTTACCATTTTCAGATAATTGAAGGTTCGAGGCGGTCAACATGGAAGTGGCAAAAGTGGTTAAGATTGATGAGATAATTATGTTGAACTTTATGTAAGAAAATTATGTTCTATTTTTATTCACAAATAAAATTATGGGATTCTAATTATTCTTTTGAATAATTTTACATTACTATTTAAGTCTCGATAATATGATATGAGTCACTTTTAGTGGCACTCGAATGGTCGAGAATTCGGGTCGTCACAATAAGTTCCTAGTTGTGAAGGATACAGTTCAGAGTGGACACGTGTCAATAAGAGCACATTGGGACAAACTCCATAATTGCGGATCCGCTTACTAAAGTATTACAACTCAAGGTCTTTCATGAGCACAATACTCATATGGGTGTTGTACTTCTTAAGGATATTTGGTTCAGTGGGAGTTTGTATTTTGGGTGCATTAGACACATTTATTGTCCTTTTGGATAAAGTTTAAAGTTAAAGTTATTTACAGCTGTATGGTTTCAGGTTTATTATCTCTGAACTCGTTTGAGGATGATTTCACTAAAGTTGGACCAGTTGGAAATAGGCATGTTGAAGATCACATTACATGTAATTTCCATGCTACACATCCATACTTGATCCATGTCATTCAGTTATGTCGATATACGTGACCATTGATAGGTTTAGTTACGATTAATGTAGCGAAAGCCACTTTGATCCTATGTTGATATAATTGATGGACCGGATTGTTTGGGGATGTATTCAGTAATGATAGCAAAATTCTGAGTACTCATAAGGTTATGATTGATACACAATTGTAAGGTTACACATATAGCCCAAGTGGGAGATTGTAAGGATTTTAATCAATCGTGTGAACTTATATGTGAATTATTATGTATTGAATAAAAGACTATCAAATTTGGTTAAGCCCATTTAAAGTGATCTAATAAAGATTTGGTATATTGGCTTTAATGCATCTAATTAATGTATGGGCTTTTATGTGTAGATACCAGATAATTACCTAATTCATGATGGGCCGAATTAGGTTAACTAGCAATTCAATATATAAAGTCGGTTATGGTCCCTGAATCGTACGTATTGTTCATTCTTTTTGACATCCCATCATCAGAGAGAAAATAAGGACTACGTATTGATTTAGAAGATCCAACCAACCGAATCGTTCATCGTGAACCATATCTAATTAAGGTATGCTTCTGCTTCAATTATTTAATTCTTGATAATTCAGCATGATGATTTTGAATCGTAGATAAACAATTATCTGTGATGTATTTTCTAACAGTACACACATTAGTAACACTCTTGATCTCCTGTCCGCTGTACGGGTAAGATCTCACATGTGATGTGGTGGGCTTGTGTGCGTGGCCAACCACATTTTGCTTATGCCTGGTGGCAGGATAAGTCGTGCGGGGCACGGGTAGAATATCGGAATTTATGAGAATAAACCGTCGAGTATATAAATTAAACACTACAAGAAAAATGACCTTTTGCAACATGCAAAGGGCAACATTCGCTAATTGCATGTTGCTAAATGGGGTCTACCGCAACATTCAGTGGTTGCATGTTTCCATTGGTTGATTTATTTGACATTTAGCAACATTCAGCAAGTGAATGTTGCTAATTATAGCCTTTTGCAACGTTCATTGCGCGTTGCCAAAAGGTTACCCTTTGGCAACGCGCATTGCGTGTTGCAAAAGGGTACTTTTCGCAACGTTCACCTAAATGTTGCCAAAGGATACCTTTGGCAACGCGCCCTGCGTGTTGCGAAAGGTAACCCTTTGGCAACGCGCGTTGCGCGTTGCCTAAGGGTTACCCTGTGGCAACGCGCAACGAACGTTGCTAAAGGGTTCAATTGGGCAAAAACTTCATATTGTCTAAAGTTGTGGACTTAATTTACAATTTCCTTTAACTTTAAAACCTAGCTTTGGACACCACATTGGTATCGTCTCAATCTCACCTCAGCCTCTCCTCTCCTATCTCACCCGACTCCCCTAAACGCCGGTGACCGCCACCTCCACCTCCACATGTGTAAGCCCCTTTCTCTTTTCCCTCCCCCTTTGCACACACGCCCCGTATCTGAGTGTTGAGTTTTCGAATGGATTGGGTATTACTAAATCCCAATCTAGGCTGGGTAAGTCTGGGATTTGGTGCTCGTGGTTCAGGCTGGGGTCTAGGACACTGTTCTACCTTTCTTCATCCTTGTCCAGCCATACTTGACACTTCAATTGCAGCTTCTCCAGCACTGTAATGGTCTGAGCTCACCACAGGTACTGTTCATCCGAGTTTTTGTAGCTTTAGATTGGATTGTATCTTGCGGTTTCTGCATTATATTGTATTTGGTTGTTTCTGCATTTGATTTGGTTTGGGTTCTATACCATTTGTTCACATCGAGTTTTTGTAGCTTTATTTCATTTTAAAGTTCATGGATAAATGAAATCCCAGCATAAGTCATAATGCTTTCAATCAATTTTTAAAAGTTCCTGGAGATGTAAAATCTCAGCGTAATGTTTGGATATTGGCATGGTGTGTCGACTTAGGATAGACTATAGTTGCTAAAAGAAAATTCATCCCAAGTCACTGGTATGCCAAGGAAAACATAAAATTGTTTATTTCATTGAATTTTTTTTTCTTATAATATATAATTTGTGATTTAAAAGATCTTGCGCGGCTCTGTGATGGTTAAACAAGTTGCATTTGGCTGTTGAACTTGTGAGTTTTTATTAATATTTCATTATCATGCTAATAACTGATTCTTGGTATTATATTTCTAATATATATATATATATATATATATATATATATATATATATATATATATATATATATATATATATATATAATCTGATTCTTGGTATTGAAATAGTTTATGATGGCTAGTATTTGACAGATATTTTTGTAGAATTAGTTATCATGCTGCTTATTGGGTTTTCTATTGGAAACTATAGACTCGTCCTCATGCAACAGTAGAGGTGGAAATATCAGAAGATATGCAGCTGGTGCAGTTTGATTTAAATAGGTGAGGGAACTGTTTTGGTATTTTTCTCATTGAAGAGAGATATTAGAGGTAAACTTTCTGCTGATTTAAACATGAATATTTATTGCAATTAGACTCGATGTCCTTGACATGTTTTTCAATAAATATATTCCACATTCTGCATAACTAATTTATTTGTTCGAATAATTGCAGCACCCTTTTGAGATACACGATGACAATTACGTTATCAAGGCTATGAAATTTCGTGAAAATCAAGAAGGTGACAGCACAGCTTGTATCCCTGGAAATGGAGCTGAAAGATCAAGCATGGCCAATCTATACTATCTTCAAGTACATGATACATCAAGGTCAAACATATTGGGTATTCTTCCATCTTCGTCTCCCCCTCCTGGAATATTAAAGGCACGTGCTAACTAAGTACGAGCATTAGTTTTCTAGCTTCAAGCTCAAGCATCTCAGAATTTTTGAATATCAATTGAAGAGGTAGTAATGGTTCCCCTTTTGCTTTGAGAACCATTGAGTATGTTTATTTAGCTACAAAATTTTATGGTTTTCTTTCTATATATCTACTGTAGGCTTTTACATATATATATTTTTTTGGGTAGTAGAAAATGCAGTTTAAACTGTATGAAATAGTATAGGTCATAGGATACGTTGAGACTAATAGGGCCGTGGAATTTATTATACAAGTTGACACTAATAGGGCAGTTTAAACTGTATGAAATAGTATAGGTCATAGGATGGTTATAACATTTGCATCTTCAAATGTAGTAGAATCCCTTTCTAATTCGTTTTCACATATGGTTGTTAGACATGGTTTCTGATATTGTCACCCAAAAATTACACGTTTATGAGTTAAATATATACATAAGATCTTTTTGTAACTGTATACTCGCCTATTTGTTCGTGTGTTCATGTACAATCTTTTTTGGTACTACAACTGGGGTTCACGTTTGCAATTTTATCATTACTTTCCAGGTGAAGAGCTTTCATAAAAGCAAGCTGCTCAGGAATTTCAGACGAGAAAATTAAAGGCACAGGTATGCTTTTTCTGATAAATGGTTCATCTTTGAAAGACATTGTTTCTGTGGAAACGTTATTAATATTTAACACGCATCCTGTCTCTTATCAATTTTTGTCTTTACTTTCTTATGAAAGCTAGATTAGAGAGCTTGAGGAAGAGAAGAAAGGTCTGCTTACCAAACTATAGGTAATTCTCACTCGTTTTTCATCATGATTCAACCCACGAGTTTTCATTTGATCCTAGGTTAATGTATGTCATCTACTAAAAGTTCCTCTGTTTAAATAAGGCAGCTGATATGGTAAGTTTTTATATGTCCTTTGTTTTTTGCTGTGGGGTTCATATGCGGGGATGAAGGGAGACAGAAGCAAGATACTTGTTATCTGACGCATATTCAGGAAGAAAAAAACCTGCCCCCTCACAAGGGGGAGGGGGCGGGGAAATTTACGGGGAGGGGATCAATTTTGTATTTTTGAGTACAAAAATCTTCAATGCAAGAATCGAACGGTTTTCGTTATTCATCGGGTTCCACCCCCCCCCCCTTGAGATTTGGTATAATGTTATCATTTGGACGATTGTTTTTTAGTTTGTCTCAATTTTTATTTTATTATTATTATTATTATTATTTTGAGGGGGCGGATGCGGATGTTATGTATGATTCTAGTTCAATCCATTAATTTTAGTAGTTCACTTATGGCTGTCTCTGAACATGATTTTTCAGGTTGTATAGTGTACACCATGATCACTTTGTAGTTTGAATTGACTTGATTGTAGTTTGATGATGAATTAGTTTTTAGTTTGATCTTTTAAAGTATTATGGTGGTTGTGATATTCCTCTACAGGTTGGTTAAGTCCAATTTACAGGGGAGATTTTGTCCAAATTTCTGTAAAGTCTTACAATAGAAAATGATAATTTTAATATTTAGTATAATTTATTTCTACATTTTTGCATTCAGTGCAGTTGTAATCCTGATGATTACACTTTCATAATGTTTTTGCAGGTAAAAGTCAATTTTGTAGTTCTCTCACAAGATGGTTTGTCATGGGCATAGTTTGAGCTAGACTTCAGAAGTCAGGGAAGTACTCATCTTCAATGATGATTCGTGTTGAAAATGGTTATAGTAGCTCCTTTTTGTATGGTTGTTAGTCTGCTAGAGATACTATTGTAATTTAGAGGGATAGTAAATATCAAACTTTAGATGTGTAATGAAATAGGTGAAAAATCTATATTGCATATTTTATTTTAATGTAGGAGAACAAAGTACCGTAATTTTTTTTAAGTATTCATTTTGAATAAATGATTTATTTTTATAGCACTCGTGTTTCATATATTAAATATTACATATATGTTTGAGAAATTTGTTGGTTATCAGTGAAATTATCTATATTGATTTACAAAAATTAAAAAAAAAATGTTAAAGATCAATGGCAACGCGCAAAGAGTGTTGCTAAAAGTATCAACAGCAACGCGCAAAGAGTGTTGCCAAAAGTATCAACGGAAACGCGCAACGAGTGTTGCAAAAAGTATCAACGGCAACGTGCAATAAGTGTTGCCAAAAGTATCTACCGCAACACGCAAAGAACGTTGCTAAAGGTCTACCGCAACACGCAATGAACGTTGCCAAAAGTATAAACGGCAACGCGCAATGAATGTTGCCAAAGGTCTACGACAACGCGCAGTGAACGTTGCCAAAGGTCTACCGCAACGTGCAATCCATCCTTTTGCAACACGCAATGAACGTTGCCGTATCCTTTCCCTCTACGGCAACACTGCGATTTGCAACATGCACATGAACGTTGCAAAAGGCCTACGGCAACATTTTTTGCGCGTTGCCGTAGGCTGTTTTTGTTGTAGTGAAATAGACAAATCCTATAATATAAAGTGTTAAGAGGAGTACTCAACCAGAAAGTCCAGGCACAGATCAATCAGTGCTAAATTGATTGCAATCTTGGTGGCCCTTCAACTTTTTTAAGTGTTTAAATTGTCTAGTGAAGACTAACTTATTGTCCATATCCCTACCAATTGGAACACTGCCTACGTTTTTTCTGCCAAGTCCAAATTTTCCCACGAAATCAAGATCTTGTTGAATACTTAGATTAAATGAAAAGACGTTTCTTAATATAAAAAATTCCGATTTGTCAGTCCTACCATTTTGAGAGGCGGATGATTACTATTACTCTGATAGTTAGAAATTATAGAAATAAAATAAAAGATAAAAAAGAGATAAGGGTATAATTTTCACCCAAATACGGATAATTGTGGACTAGACATTAAATATGTGAAGCTAAATATGCGGCGATATTGAGCCTTAAGCTTTACGAGCTTGAGTGTAATGAGGTATTTTATAATTTAAATATTATTTTTAAGATCATATAAGTTATTATATAACTATGTCAATAAGATCATTATTTTAATAAAATCATCAATAATAAACCACTTAATTAGTTAATGTAAATTTTTTTTTTATTAAATAAAAATAATAATAAGACTTCCACCTTTTGACTCTTAAACGTGAATAAACTATCAAAATTAAAATTGATCGGATTGTTTCATTCATTTCAATTTGACGAATTGTCTTGTTTCATTTTAAAACCAATTGACTATATGCTATATGATAAATAGTACTCCAAAACAATTTATATTTTGTAACGGGTTCTGATTTAGTTGATTTGCACAATTGACACTCTTATTGTCGTTTTGCTCGTGCTTACAATTAAAAATGATGAGATGAATGTGTAAAGGAAAAGCATTTTAAGAGAAAATCTCAAAAATTGTTTTCTACTAAAAACTTTTAAATAACAGGATGCCTCCAAGGGGCACAAGCACACAAATTAAACTAGATGATAGTTCTAAAATCAAAGATAAGAAAATTATATTTTTATTTTGAGAATTTTGATTCGTTGGTCTTTCTAAACATCTAATTTTTTAATATATATATATATATATATATATATATATATATATATATATATATATATATATATATATATATATATATATGTATGTATGTATGTATGCAAATTGGCATAAAACTGCCTATTACTTTGAACTTTTGATTTGCTACAATAGTTTCGTAACTTACTTGTGATAGCCGTTGCTCGCTACTTCGTTTAATCGTCGCCCATTCCCTTACATTATACATAATTTCCCATGATCATCCTTAACCGTTCACATCGTGATAAGTACTATTCACAGTCAGCTCTGATTAACTTCTTCAGATCATGGTGTAAGTTATGAAAATTGCCTCATTCGTCTAATCGTCCAAGCACCTTTGTCATCGCCCAATTGCCCGTATTCCTTCACATCCACTCGTTAATTGTAATGGGCTCTCATATTTCGGACTTTTATAAAATGCCTTTGAATTGGGCATTTTTATGTGTGGCAATTACCCTCCAATATGGCTGAATTAATGCGCAATCATTAATTTTGCAATATTCAAAGTGTTTGCGTATCTTTCACCTTTTAATACCATTTTACAATAAAGTAAATACAAACGAATGTATGGTATTGCTCCTTATGTCAGCGTTTGGTGTTCCACTATCAAAGCATTGTCTCCCACTACCTGAGGCAACCATTATTTACTCTGTGCTTGTTTTCTTTGTCCTATAAAAAGGAGTAACCCTTCTTCTTTAAATTTTTCCTTTTAGTGTTATCGCTGTAGAGTTTTTAACAGTCTATCTCCAGGGAATTCCCTTTTACAAATTTCTTCATTCTGTTTCTATGGCATCCAAAGCTTCTTCATCCCCTAAGGTCGTTTCTAGTTTTCAAGATTTTCATAAAACCCTTGCCTCAACACATGTTGCGTTTGATATTCTATTCGCTTCACCGTCGAATTCCAATGTATGCTTGGGTCCTGGTTTTATTGACAACGATGAAGTTAAGGTTTTATTGATAGCACAAGCTTTTCCCCTTTCCACAAGTTTGCTCCTCTTTGATCCCATTCCAACAGATCAACTATTTTCTAGGGGCATTCGCACATGGTTCAAATCGTTTGATTCTACACCTTCAGAATCAACTATATCATTTTCAAGTTTGACCAAAATGATGTTGAGAGACGACGATTTTAAGGATACTCTCAAAAGGGTTGGTGTTCTCAATGCCTTTAAGCTTCTGCAAAAGTATAGTTTAAATCCATTGCTATTTTTCATGGCACTTCAATTTTGGTCTAGCGATTATGACACTTTCAGCTTCCCTTTTGGTCCATTAACCATTACCTTGGCAATTTGGTGCTCTGCTTGATTTAGCACCTATAGGTCGTACAATTTATCCCCTTTTTTAATTCTAATCTTACTAGTCCTTCGTTTTTGAATTCCTTCCTCAATTCCTACTTAGCTCTTACTATATTGAGCCCGAAAGACTTTACTAGACCTCCTTCAATGTCTGAACGTGTTTCCTTCATTCATTACTGGTTATGCAAGTAAATCATTTGTAGTCCCAATATCAAGCCCCCAAGCACTTATCTTCTTCTATCGAGGGAAATTATACAGGGTAAGAGTTCAGATTTGTGTTCTTTCACTTATGTAGCTATTTACAGGTGCATGACTACCCTTATCTATAAACTAAAAACTAATAAAAGAACTCCTATGGCCTATGGTCCCCTCTAGATAGTTCAACTGTAGTTAAGGGCATATTTCACTTATTTTGTTACTCCACCAGTGATATCTTCTTTTCCATGCTATGCCCAAGTATTGGCTAGGATGTTTTCTATGCATCAAAGTCTTAGGGATGTTTTTTCGAGTTTCTACAACCTTCATGAACTCCCTTCCTTTTTCCCTTATCCATCGTACCATTGTCCTGCGTTGTATCAGCTACCTCAACTACTGAGGACAGGGTGATATGGGTCAAATTCTTTGCTTTCCATGAATTTTTTATGATTTCATTGGTACTAGCACAAATGCAAAAGCTGGGGGTAGACGTGTATTCTCTTCATTTTGTCGTACGTCAATTTGGATTGGTATAAGTATGGGTAACTCCTTTCTTTGTTTGCACTAACACGCGGTTCCAAAATTGATTCTTTGCCCTCTACCTTGAGGAAGCTAAAATAGTGGATTCCATTAATAGATCTCTATTGACTAATGTACGATAGCGGTCTTTTCATTTTGCCATTTCTATCGACCCCCTGTTTGCCAATTTCTGGTCAATCGTGAAGGAAAGGCTATTTGGTGTGTGTCTTTCCAAAGTTTTCCACCCTGTTGATGTTAAAGCTACTTCCCTCCTTCAGAAATCATTTTCCATATCTCCAGGCCAAAAAATTGTCAAAAACTAGCTCATCTTATTCTCATTCTCAAGAGAGAGTTCCTGGTTTCAGGAAACGAACCATTGTAATTCATCTAGTGGAGTCATTAGAACAGGTTGATGTTCCCTTGGCTCGAAAGGTAACCATACTAAAACCTGCTCATCCTTCCTTATTTTTTTCGTAACCTGTCTCTGAATTAGTTTCTTTATTTGCAGCCTCGTCCTAACCCGGCCAGTGTTACTTCATGTTCTCCATTGAACACATCTTGTCATGATGCCACCATCTAGCTTCCAAATCATATTTGAGCCTAATAGTCCTCCCATTATTGAACCCAGTATCCCTTCAATCATCGTTCATGCCATAATAAATCTAGATGCCTACTTGCCTTCTGGTTTTGATCCTTTTTTTTTTTTCAGGCCCCTAGTTTCAAATTCTATGCATGATTCTCCAATGAAGACTTTTTTCGATCCTACATCTTTGATTAATCCAGGAATTTCTGCTTCAAAAGCTCCTTTGATTTTTATTGAGCTTTTACAAGTTGATTTGGATCGTGTTTTTCAGTCTGCCAGTCAGGTCTTTTTTTATTTATTTTTTAATTTTTATGGAGAACATCATAAGTGGCTCTACTAACCATTTTTCTGAATTAGATCCACCATTAGCAATTCCATCTTCTAACCTTCATGCATTGCATGAGCTTGTTGTTGGGTTAAATCGCAAGTGTACGATATCGTATCTAAGTAATAAAGTGGACTTTTTGAGTCCGAATTATCGTCCAACAGATATTGTAATTAAGTATCGAAAATGTGTTAGTTCTCGCTTTATCTGAACGATACAATTTGGATTTTTAAATTGAAATAAAATATTAAACTAGAAAGCAAAAGAAAATAAAAGACATTTAAATATTCTAAATTGAAGTTTGTAAGTGTTGGGGCATCCGATTTCACATAGTCAATACTATTAATTCCAATTTCTAGTTTTCTTCCAATTATAGTGCTCGGTCGAGCTCACTTATACACATGAAATTTCCCTATCGAGGTTTAATCAACTCTACCTAATTAGTCAACCGCGTTAACGAACAACAGGTTGTAAAGATTAGGTGCATGGAATACAATAACTCAATCAAGACCACAATAATAACGAACGTATATCTCTATCGTTTGTCCAATTACCGAATTTTATTCCTAGATTTAAGTGTTAGCTCATCTCTCGGATTATGAAAACTCTCATATAATCAATGAATTAGTTGCGAATTAATTCATGCATTAAACAAAAAATAAAATAACACATGCAACCAATAGCACAAAACTAGAATAGTAGAATTAAAAGCGTAAAACTAAGCTATACATTGCCGTCAATGTATGTCATGATGAAATTATGATTGAAAAATAAACACAAAAAAGAGGTGCTAAAGTGCTTCCCGGGTTTGAGGGTGCAAATTCTTCAACTTGGAGCTTCCTTTTGAATGTATTCTTGAATAATTTCACTTGTAACAATCTTGATTTCAATGTTTTCCAATTGATGTATACCTCGCAAGAGTGAAACAAATACATTAGAAACAACAACTTTATAGGCAATCATAGGCAACTTAATTTACAACCCCCAAACTGAAGTTCATTAGAAACAACAAATTTATAGGCAATCATAGGGAACTTATTTTACCACTCCCAAACTTAAGTTATGCACATATTTGAATATTTTTGCAAATATCCAACTACTCATTTTTAGTCCCCGACATTGCTATGAAAAACTAAAATTTTTCCGAGCCATATTCAGACGCATGAAAGTATGTAATATGGTCTACAACATATTAAGAATTCAGCTCATTTGAAGTTCAAAAGGGTTGTGAGATGATGTAGCAAAGTCGTCACTGCGGGCTGAAAATTAGTGCAATACCCTTACAGTGACCTTGTTGTGGTGCCTATATGTGCTTAACATTCCAAATCCAAGTTTTGTGTGATGTGATGGAGCAAATCATGGATGAAGTGCTCAAAATCAGTACCAAGCATTAAGTGATGAGTTTAGTTCGAGAGAAATTGCAAAACTTTGATAAATGTCTCACACAAACATTTTAGCAAACACCTAGTGTGTACAAAAAGAAAACAAGTAGAAATCATGGAGTTTGAATCTTGAAGTCATCGAAAATTTAACCTAAGTTTGACAATCATTTCAACACAAAATTCTAGCCTAATCAACAACTCAATCATTTACCAAACCAGAATTCCCATAAAAGTAAGAAAATCCTAAAATTAGGCAAAATTGCAAAGTGAATACAAAATTCTTACCTTTTAGAAGATTGGAATGTGATGCCAAGCTAGTATGATGTTCAATTCTATGTGAAAGAATGCAATGTAGGTGATATGCTACGTGGAGTGAATTTGAGGAGAGAAAACGAGGTTGAAAGTTATGAATTTGTAAGATGTAAAGTATATAAAAATCTACTGAATTCACGCTACAGGTAATCACGCGACCATGCAAAAGAACATCTGGTGGCCGTGTGGTGAAACACTGTAGGATATGTTGATTTTAACGGACAACGTGCGGCCACAAAGATGTTAGGGCATGGCCACGCAAGTCTCCGACTGAAAGAAATTTTTGTTCCTATTTTGAAACTCAAACTCAAATTCTCGACTCCAAAACACCTTGTTATCGATGTACTCAGTCACCTATGCTTCATCCATGTCATGAACTAAAGCTTCATGCATGAGTTTTTTATTTTAACAATTCAATCCAAACATGCAATGGAGACTAAAAACTCAATGAAATGAGCATGCTTTTGAATGTCAATATGCATCTAAATGTGATTTCAACTATAACTCCAGATATTAATGATGGAATTGATGCTTAAACTCTCAATCAAGAAACATGAACTTATCAAATACCAAATGTGGTGTAACAAATATCATGCTAAAGTGATAACTCAATCATACAAATATGAAACTGAAACTAAAAATGCAAATAAATCCTAAAGTTACTTATAAAGCAATAAATAAAGTAAAATAAATAAAAGGGGTAAAAATAGGGTTTCCTCCCAACAAGTGCTCCGTTTATAGTTTAAAACCCGACTTTTTACCGTGATTGATTAAGAAACTTTAAATAAGGCTTTTGATGACCTTCTTTGTTTGTACCTCTTAAATTTGCTCCAATGGTCATCGTTGCTCCAAAATGTCACTTTGCCCATGTCATGTCTGTTGACTTTTGACGCCCCGAGTTTCATGAAACCCGGAACGCCACTTCTTTCTTTAAAAACTAACTTTCGGAATAAAATTTATTGCGGAAAAGTAATTGATTCTCAAAATAATCACATTTATTGACTTTAAGTTGTGACGAATAATAAAATAAATCATCTAGTGAAATTCAAAACAAATTCTATGTTCCAAACAAATATGAAATAATGGAGTTCATTAAAAACACAACGTTAAAATATTTTCTATTTAATGGTTTGCCATTCTTTTCCATCATTCGCCACCGTCTTCGAAATCTACAAAATTGGTTAAAACAACGGGGTGAGCATTTCAAAAAGAAATACTTAGTAGAATCATCTCCAATAATTAATTTACAGAATAATTGACACGAAATTATGCAAATAATACAGTGACATTCTCAAATTCTCATAATAAGCATCACATAAGGAGTGCAAATGAATATATTCTCTTCTCATGCAATAAAGCATATAAGTTATGACAAGTATAACAAAATTCTCAATTTATCTCATAAGAGATATTTTCTTCTATTCTCATGCAATTAAGCATATTATCACGTAAATCCACATAAAAACATGCAATTACAATCTAAACTAATTAATGGGGGCGAGTCTACCTCAACTTAACGAGTTCGCGAAAGTGGAGTGGGAAAAGTACGTCAATCTTTTAGTTCTCGAAATGATTCGTCCAGCCATGAGAAAATTAATTTAATATAGTACTTCGAAAAATTGAAAGATTGAAGTGACAAAGTAAAGTTTGGGGAAAAATTTAAATTTTAAAGAATATTGGAATTTAAAAGTTTAGTGACTAAAATGGAATGTACGAAAATAATGAGTTGAAGGTAGGAGCTAAGAAATTTAGGAACTGATTTGGTGAAATCCTGAAACCTTTGGATTTTGAATTTAAATATTTAAAACAAAGAGGAATGAAATGACTAAACCTTAAAATAGGGTTGAAATAAGAAACTTTAAAACTGAAAGGATTGAAATAAATGAATTTAAAAATGAAGAGGCTGCTTTAAAACATTTTAACCAACCGGGATCAAATTGACAAACTCCAAAAGTTTCCGGCCAAATTATATTTTAGTAGGAACTTTTGTGTCATAATCAACTAACTAGAAACATTGAGGCTAAAAATCAAGGGAACTAATTTGCAGGGACTGAATTAAATTAAATACTTTTAAAACTAAAGGGGCTGACATAAAATATTTACAAAGTTTTGGACTAAAATACCAAACTTTAGAAAGTTAGGGGCTGATGGAATAATTTTGTAAAATCAACTTTAATAAAATCAAATCCTCATCTAGAGGTGTCAATACGGGTGGTCCGGGCTGGGTTGGCCCGCCAATAAAAAGCCCGGTAATGGCCCGCTTGAAAGAAAAGCTTGCCCGCTACGGGTTACGGGCTGGTTACGGGTTAGCTGCAAATTTTGAAGTACAACCCAGGCCCGCCCGCTGGCCCATCCGGGTCGAGCTCATGCGGGTTGCGGTTTGTTCTGATTTGACCCGTATTAATAAAAACATAGAATTTTTCATATTTATAGCAATTTTTTTGTCAAGTGTCTAAATACATAATAATTAAAATGATAAATTCATATTTATACTATAAAATATTTATATAGAATTTAAAATTATAGTTTATGTTATATGAATTACTTCTAAATTTACAAATTTAAATAAAATATAAACAAATAACAATTAAATGATAAATTTATTTCTAATTACTATTAAAAAAAAAAAAAAAAAACATTATTTTTTTAGCTATTAGGGAGAAAAAAATAAGATTTTACTTTAAAAGTTGTATTAGAGTTTCTAGAAGAAGAGAGATTTTCAATATTACCATATTTAATAAAAACAGTCTTTTTTTTTTCTACGGGCCAGCGGGTTAACCGCGGCCCGCGAATGTTTGATCCGCAAAACCCGCGGTTCATAACTTCTTGACCCGTGAACCGCCGCATGGGTCACAGGTCGGCCCGCGGTCCCGGGTCAATCTGGTCCGGTTTTCACGGGTCTGGTTGGCCCGTCCGTCTTGACACCTCTATCCTCATCCCTCTATCCATTCAAAACGAGAGAGAGAGAGAGAGAGAGAGAGAGAGGGAAGATCGACGACGAGACCACTGCCGGTGTTGTGGAGGCAGTGTTCCGCCATGACTGGCAGGGAGGAGTGTGGGTGTACAAGGGGTGGCGGACGGTGATGGTTTGTGCGATTTTGGGCAAGAAAATCGAGGCTGGAAATTGCTGTTCCTAGGTGATAATCCGGCCAGAATGGGTCAGAAGATAGAGGTAAAGTTTAGGTTACTATGATTCTTGGCTTTTCTTGGCTTTGATTTTGGAATTTCTTCTCTTGGTTTAGGTTTTTGATTGGGTTAAGTGGGTTGTGGTGATGTTGATTGAATATGGTGGTGATTGTGGTTTGTGTGGTTGTGGTCGGGGAATGCCTTGGTATTAGTGGTGGAATCGAGAGGTGTTAGGTGGCGGTGGTGCTTGGTATTAGTGGTGGAATCGGTGTTGGCAGAATTTTGGCTTGGCGGTGGTGTTGGTGGCCGGTTATGGTTGGCATTCAGATTTCAGAGGTGCGGTGGAGGTGGCAACGTTTCTTGGGTTGGAGGTGGTTCAGATGTTATTTGTGATTGTGGTTGGCTGTCTGCGTGGCTCGGCGGATGGTGTCTTCTGTTTGGATTGAAGTTTGCAATGTAAATTGGTTTGATTTGAGATTGTGTGGTGGCAAGAATTTGATCAATTTTTGATTTAGAATTCAGATTGGAGGAAATTCTCTGGTGGATGATGAGAACGTTTTTTGTGGTTTTGTTCGTGAATTGGATTGGGGTAATATATATGGGTATATATAGATTGGTGTGGAATGTATTGTAGTTGGAATATAATTTTGAATATGGAAACGTTTGATTTAGAATATGATTGTGAAAACTTGGGATATAAGAATACTAGTGCGAATAGAATACATTACTAAAAATAATTACTTAAAATTTAAAACTTGGATAAAAATAAATTTGAGCACTAATAAAATTGAACTTTGAAATTCTAGACTTAAAATAATTCGGATTTAAAATAAATAATAATTTTCGGCTTAAATAAATTTGGACTTGGACAATATTTAAAAATATGAATTGGACTAGGAATCAATTAGACTCAAATTATAATTTTATTGGCTCAATATGGCTAGACGAATATTATTTTAAAATAAATGGGATAAGTCATAACGACACGTCTTTATAATATTTTTTTTTTTAAAGTAACGAAAAATTCCTGGTCACTACATGACTTCTCCACTCAATTCAAACTTCAATATGTAGACTTCAATCATCATTTCTTCGTTGCCAATGATGAAATCAATTTTTGCCCACTTATTGAAGTTAGGGGACAGTTTTGTAAAGTTGACCCTTAAGTGTCTGTTTTTCTGTGATCAACTCCTCTTTCTCCACTTGATCCTCTTCTTTATTTGAAATTTCCTCGAGCTTAATGTCCAGATTTTGAATTATTGACAATGGGACAATGTCATTTTCATGGAAACTATTTTATTCTGGTTGATCTACTATTTCAAGTTCTTCTTTTTCTTCAGTTGTGTCAACCAATTTTTTAAGTCTTCTGATCCTTGCACCTAGATTTCTGGCAACTATTTTGGTGGTCTCTCTGCCTTGCTAATTGTCGACTGCCCCATATAATCTATCATTTCTTTCAATTCAACCAATTGATCTTACAGTAGCTATTGTAGCAGATCTACGTTGGATATAGTATTTTCGACATGTTGTTTCCCAACTTGTGGATATTGAAAATATGCCTGTTGCTACTGTTTGGAAACTTCCAGGTGTTGGATGCACTAATTATTTTACCACGAGAAATTTGAATGCTCGTTCCAGTAAGGATTATAAGTTTCAGAATATGAATTCCCTTGATACATTTGATTATTTCCCCAATAATTATCCTGATCCATGACTGACTGAGCTTGATATGCAAAAGGACAATCATGTGTGGAATGATTTTCAAAGCAGAAATCACACATTAGTCGAGTTTGAACTATATGCACAGGCTGTTCACCCCAACTGTCTAATTTTTTGGACAAAACATTAAATTTTGCAGAGAATCTTTCATACAGTGATGTTGTCTAATCCACCTCTGGTGTTGTTCGATCAGAGTATCACAGATAATTGTTTGCTGTCATCTTGTTATGTTGCCTCCAACTATCCAAAAATTCATTGAATTTTTGAAAAGGAAGAAATTAACAACTTTGTAAATGTTCCCAAAACAAAAACTAAGAAATAAAATAAAGAGAAGGTTCAAAGTAAAGCAAGAACTAATTGGTATCGATATTAATTAACAATCCACTGCAACGGTGTCAAAAACTTGATCTGCTAAATTGCAAGTGTACGATATCGCATCCAAGTAATGAAGTGGACTCTTTGAGTTCAAGTTATCGTCCAACAGAGATTGTAATTAAGTACCGAAATTGTGTTAGTTCTTACCTTATCTGAACGATAGAATTTGAATTTTTGAATTGAACTAAAATATTAAACTAGAAAGCAAAAGAAAATAAAAGACATTTAAATATTCTAAATTGAAGTTTGTAAGTGTTGGACATCCGATTTACATAGTCAATACTCTTAATTCCAATTGTCTAGTTTTCATCCTATTATAGTGCTTGGTCGAGCTCACTTATGCACATGAAGTTCCCCTATTGAGGTTTAATCAACTGTACCTAATTAGTCAACCGCTTCAATGAACAGAAAATTGTAATGATTAGGTGCATGGAATACAAGAACTCAATGAAGACCACAATAATAACGAACGCATATCTTTATCGTTTGTCCAATTACCGAATTTTATTCCTAGATCTAAGTATTAGCTCATATCTCGGATTATGAAAACATTCATATAATCAATGAATTAGTCATGAATTAATTCATGCGTTTAACACAAAATATAATCAATACATGCAATCAATACTGAAAACTAGAATAGTAGAATTAAAGCGTAAAACTAAGCTACGTCGAATATCCAAACTATTAAATTAATCATCCATCAATAAAGAAATAAAAACATAGATAGATAAATAACTATGCATATTGAGTGTATCAAATTAAGAAAAGAAAGGAAGTCTTGCGCTAAGAATTCGCTCCCCATTGATAATCTTCAACGCCTAAGCCATTTTCTTTATTTTTTCCTCCAAGATTTGAATGATAGAATAATGAATTATGATGTTTAGAGGCTATTAAAAAGTCTCAACTACGTACATGAGAAGTTGTATATATAGAAGAGGAGAAAACCTAGTTGAACAAGGAAACAAATCGGGTTAAAATTTGCGCACGAGCCTGAGCCGAACAACTACGCGATAGCGTAGGGTAAAGTGTGGTGGCCGTACAGTTGAGCAAAATATGGTTCTGTAAAATTGAGAAATCTCGCGCGGCCACCAAGTCTAGAATCCATGGTCGCATAGCAGAAAGTTAATCACTCGATTTCCACCTTTTCCCTTGTCCTTAAGTAGGTCCCTATGCTTTATTTGCATGTGAGTTCTTCTTCTTCTGATTGTAACATTTTGATCTCTAAACTTTCAAAACTCTTCAAATCTTCTTCCAAACTTCAATCCATCTTCAATTAAGCTCCCAAATTCTGATTTCTTCCACTACTATCTCCTTGGAAATCTCAGTTGACAACAACAACACTCAATTTATTCTTTTTAGCTCCAATTAGTTTCCAAATGTGCATTATTCCACTTTATTGTTTCATTCTTCAATGTTTGGGAAAATTCCTACAATGTAAACAAATATAAAGCAATTATGAAGTAATTATACAAGAATGACAATAATTTATTCTAATTTAGATATATAGAGATAAGTGTATAAAATGCACTTATTAAATACCCCCAAACTGAAATTATTGCTCGTCCTCGAACAATCTAAAATTAAACTAACGAATCAGAAAGAAATTGCAAGTAAAAAATGTTTTTGTTGTGTCAACATGTTCACCATAAGCCTCAATAAATCAAATCATACTTTGACAAAGAGTTTTGAACAACAAAGTAAAAATAGTTCTAGGCAAGTCATGAGCAATTTTCAAGTCTCTGTGTGTAAATAGCCGATGTAGAACTCCTACTTATGCAAAAATATACTCAACACTGCGTAGTTTATCATGCAAAACCAAGCCCAAATTCCATGTGTTCAACTATGGAGTTCTAATGATTTTTCTTACATCAAATGAAAATGCTCTGATTTTTTGGTTTTTTTTCCTTCTTTTGCCATTTCATTTTTATTTGATATTTCTAGTTTGGTCAATACAAGACGTTCATACGTGTTTCATTTGACCAATTCGGCAAAACATATTTCGACTTCATCTTGACATGTTTCTCAAAATCAGGATCTCTGTATTAAGTCCGTTTACAAGCATTTTTCATTTGTTCCTCTTTTCTCGACAAATGCTCATAGCTAACGAAATTCTTGCTAAGTTGAAAGAGATCGAGAAACTTCCTATCTTGGAATATCTTCTAAAGTTCGTAACTAAAACAACTTCGGGGATTCTTACAAATTCTTTTTCAGGCAAGGGAACAAAGCATTTTCTCCTAACCGTTTTAAATCTTTGAAGAAGTGATGCAGTCCACTCATTTGGCAGTTGCTGCAAATTTGCTAAATCTACTAAAGTGACTTCAAATTCAATTTTGTGAAATTGAGCGTGGAATAACTGCTTTAATTGCTACTAATTTTGAATAGAATTTGCTGGAAAGTTGATAAAACATGAGAATGCAACCCAGTAAGTGAACTTGGAAATAATCTCATTTTGTGATGATTTGTGACCTCCCCAAATAGTAATGTGAAACGCCATGTGTACTTAAACTAGTAAATAAAAATAATTCAGGTACTAAACCCCCTATGACAAGGATACGCTTGATCTATCTAATCTAGATAAGGTTTCCTATATGTTGGACGAATTACTAGCCGTGTTTTAAAGGCCACTTGGTCCTGTAGGATCTTCGTTATTTGTTCCCTCAATATGGCATTGGTCTAATAGGATTGACTCCAACATTAGCCATGAATGGACCAGTGTTTACTTCATTCACACCATTGAATGATTGGTTTGCTCCTTCACTAGTTAGCATTTGGTCCTATTTTTTGGATATTTTCCCCTCATATTAAGGATATCCCCCATAGTGGATGTTCCAACACCTATCGCATTGGAAGGTCCAAGACCCCCCACATTGGACGTACCAATATGTGATGTTTCTAGACTTTGACTCTATTCATGGTTGGTAAACTAATGTTTATGTTTACATTTGATGAGTTGTTACCTATTAGGCTCCTAGTTTGGAAGTTATTACCCCCTCCTAGAGAATTTGACTGACATATCTAACCAATAGTTTTTTCATTAATTCGTTCAAAGTGTTTAATTGTTTAGCCATATTATTATAATGCCTATTTTCATTTTGAGCAAGTTTTTCTACAGTATGAATACTTTGTAAATTTAACTACTCAATGATATCATGAGTGAGTTCTCCTAGCAAAGCATGTATGGTATGTGGGTTCAACTCCGTTGTTGGATCATAACGACTTTGAGACCCGCCTACATCCAGCCTCTGTTCATCCTCCTGTTCTTTATAGAAGGAAGAGATCAATGTGCAACTTGCTCCTTGTTGGATTTTTATGAGGCATGATGTCATAAACTTTCCTACACCAATTGTTCCACCTGGTGTGCCAAATTATTTCACAGGAGTTTTGTTTCGCTCGTGCTAATAATTAAAAAAATTAGAAAGGATCATATGAAAGTGTAAAGGACAAACATCTTGAGACAAAGTCCCCAAAATGAGTGTTTGTACTGAAGAAAATTTAATTAACAGGATGCCTCCAAAGGGAAAAGCACACCAATTAAACTAGTATAATTCTAAAATCTAAGATAAGAAAATTATATCTATATTTTGAGAGTTTTGATTTTTTAGTCCTTCTAAACGTCTAACTTTCTACCATATATATACAAATTGACATAAAAACTACATAAAACTGCCTAACACTTCGAACCGTTAATTTGTACATCTTTGTAACTTGCTTGTGATAACCGTTGCTCGCCACTTCGCTTAATCGTTGTCCTTGCATTAAATAACTTTCCATGATCTTCCTTAATCGTTCACATCGTGGTAACAGCTCACTTGTGGCTCTATTAAACTTCTTTAGATCTTGGTGAAAGTATGAAATTGCCTCCTTAGTCTCCCAATCATCCAATCATCCAGACATATCTGCTATTGCCCAATTGTCCATATTTCTTCACATCTCCATGTTAACTCTAATGGATTCTCATGTTTTAGACTCTCACATTGGGCCTTTAAATTGAGTATTTTTATGTTTTAACACTTATATATATTGTATCAAGCTATTCTAAGATGAAGATCACACTGTAGATAACTCGAATGGTGACTTTAATGGGTAATTTTGTAAATTAAATGTAACACGTGATTATTGTTTCTAGAGTCGAGTTATGTGGATAATGGGTCTTGTGCTAAATTTCTCCTATTAATTTTGAGAATGGTTACTTTTGAAATCATGTTATTGTTGTTAAAAAAATAATAAATAAATACCTTTTAATTTTCAAGTCTTAATTTAATTTAAAAGTTTTAACATAAAATTAAAATTATCATAATTTCATATTGTTTATTAATTGGGGGGTTGAATTTTATCTATAAATGGAGGTGAATTTACATTAATGTTGACACATATTATTGTAATCTATTCATGATAAAGTTTTGGAGAGATTTTACTGGAGTCGTGGTTACCTTACAACATGACACCTAAATGCACGAGTGAAGAACATCGATTCATCAAATGGACAGCTATAGATAGAAAGTTCAATTAAGATGATTGAAAGAGAATGTATGATAGAAGTTCTGTTAATTAGAATAGACAATTCATCATAATTGACTCTTGTGAAGACACAAGTTTCAAGTTTGAAGGTAGAAGAATGCAAATAGAAGATAAAGATTGATATAACTAAACGATTAAGTTTTGAGAAAAATATTTCTTTAAGGGGGGGAGAAGTAATGCCTCAAAAATTCGTCCTCTTATTATATTAAATTATTCACTTTTAATGGGATCCACTTTAAAGTCAAATAAATTTTTTTATTTATTTGACTTATTTAAATGGACCTATTCGACATTAAATAAGACTTTTATTTTAGTGACGTAATATCAACAAAAAATAAATAAGAATATTAAATATTACTTTAAGTAATTTTATGAATTAAATAAATCGATTATCAATTCCATATTTGGGAGGATATGGATTGAAGCATATGGAGTGTACTTCTGATAAGTGTAGTTTATACACTTATTTATACATCAAAACTAGAATATTACGTTGTCATTTTAGAATAAATTTTACCTAATTATTATTTATTTGTTTACTTTTCAGAAAATATCAAAAAATAAAGTGAATGAGGCAATTGATGGAAACAATGCACAATTGATTACATTTGAACCTTATTTGGGCAATTTGGAAGTTGTTGAAGTCAATCGGGAAACATGTGTGATGGCAATCAGGAAACATGTGTGATGGTAAACTGAAGAAATTAAGATTTGGAGGACCTAATTGATGAAGTTGAGAGTTGAAATGAGTTAATTGAGAAGATTCTAAAGTATGGGGACCAAAATGCTTCAATTGAAAGTGGAGAATTGAAGTTGCAAATAAAAGTAAAGGACCTACTTAAACGAATTTCGAAGTCGGAAATTGTGTAAGAAATCAGAACTGCACGACCTCACAAAGTATTAGGGCGTGGCTGCACATACAACGGTTAAATAGTCAGAACGATTTTTCATATAACCGCGCGACCGCACGCTTTAAGCTTGCGCGGTCGTACAGAAGTTGCAAATAAAAGTCAGGGACATACTTAAACGAATTTCAAAGTTGGAAATTGCATAAGAAATCAGAACTGGGCATCCTCACTAAATATTAGGGTGCTGCCGCACGTACAACAGTTAAATAGTCAGAACAGGTTTTCATATAACAGTTCCACTGCATGCTTTAAGCCTGCACGTTCGTGCAGGTATTTGACTTGGCTTCCGGTTAGGCTTTTTACGTGATTTTCATCAAGTTTTCCTCCTTCTTTTAGCAAGTTTTTCCAAAACCTATATATACAACTCATGAGACACGAATTCCAAACCTTTGCCTTACCTGAGAACATCATAAAACTCAGATTTTCACGTCAAATTCTTGGGGAGGGAGCAAGGAAAAGGGGCGACACTTAAAGATTGATTCTTGGTGCGAGCTTTCCTTTCCTTATGTTATTTTCAACAAATGCCTACTTTTATTGCTTTTGTTATTTAATTATGATGTGTAAACAAACTCTTGTGTTGGGATGAACGATGCAGCCTTAGTTAATTATTTTGATTCCAAACTCCATTTTTTTAATGATTTGTTGGATGTATTGATTTTATTTTGAGTTTAATACATGAGTTAATTGGCCTATTATTCATGATTTCATGGTTTGTTTTCATAATCCGAGAGGTGAGTTAACAAACTAGACTTAGGAATAAAATCTCGTAATTGGACAAGGGATAGAGATATACTTTTGTTATTATCACGGTCGTGTGTGAATTCTTGTATTTCATGCATCCCGATAAGGAATAATTTGGATCCTCTTTAGAGTTACATGTTGACTTATTCAGGTAGAATTGATTTAAATTCGAGAGAGGAATTTCAATAGACATTAGTGAATAAGACCGAATGCGTATTTAGGAAATAAAACTTGAGTCGGATTTAATTTAATGGCTAGGTGAAATCATAAATCTCAACTACGCAACAAACATTTTTTAAAAAAAAAAGAGTCACCATTCATTTACTTAGTTTAGTTTATATTACAAAAAACATTCGTTTGTTCAAATAGAATTAGGAATTAAAATATTTCGGTAATTAATAGTAATCTTCGTGGAAAAGATAATTTGGACTCATTTGTCCACTTCATTATTTTTCATGATTCGTACACTTGTGGGTATATTTTGCATTGCAAAATAAATTGAACGAGTTTACGGCACCACTGCCGGGGACTATTTTATATTAATATCGATATCAATTAGTCCTTGCTTCAATTTGAACTTTTTATTTATTGTTTTTTTGTTTTTGTTTTTGTTTTTGTTTTATTTAATTTATGTTAAAAAGGTCTAAATCTTGTTATTTGCTTAATTTTTATTCAAAAATAGAACGAACCTTTCGACAGAGGTGCAGACAACAATTGGAAGTAACTTAACAAATAGATCTTCGCGTGGTAGATGACAGAGTTCTAATTAATTCGATAAATCTGAATAGTCTCCCAGTAGCTGTCATTTAAAAGCAACAAAATAATGGAGGACGTGCTTTAAGAGACTACACGATACCTCCTATGGGGAACATTAGAACTTGTGTGGCGCCATAGCAATTCCTGCAAATAATTATGAGATCAAGACTTCCATGATTTCATTTATCCAAAATTTGACTGTATTTCACGAGTTACCATCTAAAACCCCACATGTACATCTTCAGACTTTTTCAGGAGATATGCGATATGCAGTGCATGAATGGGGTTCCTGCTGATGCAGTAAAATTGAAGTTATTTTCCTTCTCACTAGCTGATATGGCAAAGGCTTGGTTCTATTCCTTGCCTCTACACTCCATTACCACATGGGTTATTCTAAGTTAAAAATTTGTGGATAATTTTTTCTCACCTGGTTGCATATCAAAGCTAGGCATGAAATCCTATCTTTCAGTCAACAGCCAGCAGAGTCAATTTTTTAGGCTTGGGAAAGGTTCAATGAGCTTATTCGACAGTGCCCTATACATGGGATAGATGACTGGATTTTGGTACTAAATTTTACAATGGTTTGATCAATGAAAACAAGAGCCATGCAGATTCAGTAGCTGGTGGATCAGTAATGACTATGAAGAAGCTTTAAAGATATTTGAGAAAAGGCTGCAAACAGTTACCAATGGCACTCAGATCGTTCTATGACAAAATATGGGGAATTGTTACAATTAATGAAATTACAACACTAAATGCAAAAATGGATGCATTAATGAAGAAATTTGAAAGTTTGAGTCATCAGCCAATTCATGCAGTACAGACAGCTTTAGTTTGTGATTTCTGATTCGAAATCATGCTTTGAACGACTGTCCTACAGCGAATCAAAATTAGTCAAATGCAAAACAAGAAATTTTTTTGGGGAATAGGAAACATGGTGGTCCATATTCACAAACATACAATCCAAAGTGGAAGAACCACCCCAAACGTTTCATGGTCAAACAATCAAAATGTCCAATGCCCACCAAGTTTTCAACAGCAGCAACAAACCCAAACTATCTTGAAGGAAAACATGGACATGATAATCCAACTAGTCAAGAGTCAGCATGAGATGTTATAGAGTCAACAAGCTGAAATCAAGAATTTGAAAAATCAAATGGGACAGTTGGCAGCAAGTAGATCAGAAAGACAACCTAGATAGTTACCAAGTAATACAAAAACTAACCCTCGTGAGCATTTGAATGAAATAACAACAAGAAGTGAGATTCAGTTACCTGAAACAACTGTTGAGGAACATGAAAAGAAAAGGAGGCAAAATGTGGTGAAGGAGCAAAAAATTGAGGAAGAGTAGGTTCATCTACCAAAGTTCCAGAAAATGCAGAAGTTTGAGTTCGACATCCAGTCAAAGCTAACGTTCCACCAATTCCATATCCTCAAAGGGTGATTAAGCATAAACATGAGTAGCAATTTGGGAATTTTTTGGAAATTTTCAAACAACTTCACATTAATATTCATTTTGTGGAGGCCATAGCACAAATGCCTCTCTACATAAAGTTCATGAAGGAAATGCTATTTAACAAAAGGAAGCTGGAAGACTTCGAAAGACTAGCATTAAGTGAGGAGTGCGGTGCTATTCTACAAAACAAGTTACTACAAAAACTGAAAGATCTAAGGAGTTTCACTATCCCTTGTATTGTTGGTAATTTGAGTTTTGATAATGTGTTTGTGTGATTTAGGGGCTAGTGTTAATTTGATGACCCTTTCTATGTACAGGAAACTTGGTACTGGGGGGGGGGGACCTAAACCAACAAACATCACGTTGAAGTTGGCAAACAAGTCGATACAATATCCATATGGGATTGTTGAAAACTTAATAGTGAAAGTGAATAAATTCTTTTTCCCATCTGACTTTATTATCTTGGACATGGTGGAGGATAAGCAGATGCACCTCATTTTTGGAAGACAATTTCTCGGTACTGGACGAACCCTGATTGATAATGAAAACGGGGAAATCATATTCAGAGTCGAGAATGAAAAAATCACATTCAGCATCACTCCACGACATGTTCCTTTGTTCAAGCTGAAAATTGTTGCAATGTGGAGATAGATGTGAAAGAAAATGGATGGAGCCACACAAAAAAAAGGCTTAACATCCCTCAACACAACGCTGAAAAAGAGATATTGAATTCAAGAAAGTGAGAAAAAGAGTAGAAAAGTGCAAAGCAGACAATTGCATACTATGCAGGGCGTCACAAGCATCGTTCATGCCTTCATAATGAAGAAGTGCAAAAAGTCGGATTTAAAACTATAAACAGAGCGCTCATTGGGAGGCAACCCAATTTTCTTCCCTTTTATTTATTATACTTTTTAAGTTTTTATTTAATTATTTGATTTTAGATGCATGCATGATTAGTTACATATTTTAGTTGTGTTGCTTGTTAAATTTTTATATTGCATGTTAAAATAACTCTGCATGTTTTACAATTTTGCACTTTTAGGTATGTTTTTTTTTTTTATTTTGCACGTTTTAGTTAGACTAGGCTATAATTGTCATCCCAAAAACAAACAAACACACAGACACACACACACACGAGTTTAGATCATGAAGATGATGTTTAGTAGAGTATAGCACAAATCATGAAGTAATTTAGGGTTAAAACGGGTTTGAAATTCAAAATAGGAAAAAAGTTGACAACCGCCCAAGCATATTCTGAATAGAACTGCAAGCTTTAAGTATTACATTCATTATTTCATTTTTAAACTTTACAAACTCGTTTTCTCTCCCCCAAATCACCCCATTTTTTATTCTTAATCTTTTGTGCATATCATCAACACTAAAAGTGTATCAAATAATTTGCTCAAAATCCAATCAAAAGGTATGAGATCTTCACCTCATTAAAAAATTAATCCAAAATTTTGAAATTTTCTATAAATTTGTGAAATTTAAGTTTATGAGGATTGAAGTATGGGCTTAGGTTAGTCATTTGTGTAAGTGGATTACGCTTGTTTAGGTAAAATTTTTGGGTTAATCCATGTTTCCAAGTCTATGCATACTTTTTCATTTTCACAATGCACACCAAGTGTTCGATGGAATACCACAAAGAGTTTTTTGTTCAATTTTGAGAAAAACATGTTTATCATTACATCATATAAAATACATGAAAAACATGATTGCATCATTGTTTCCCCCACTGCAAGTCCACTAAGGCCAATACACCTGAAAATAGCTTTACGTACTTTTTTATAGTGTTTCACGATCTATTTGAATCTCAAATGCTCTGAATTTTTAATATGTTGTAGAGCATGTTATGAACTTTAAAATATAAGAAGATGGCTTGGAAAAATTTCTATTTTTTGAGGAGATGTCATGGTCTGAATATGTGTGTGGTTGACCATGTTTGAAAATCCAGGATTATATTTTATCCTTGGTTTGAGGGTGCTTGTTTTGAAATTTCTCAGTTTATTTATGGTGTTTATATCTTCTAAAGTTATTTATCTTTTATTTGCAAGGAAATCACCTATCAAAACACCTTGAACCAAGCTGGGAAATGCAAGGAAATTGTCAAATTCGTCCAAATAGCATGAGAGAAAAGTTTCAAGGAGATGAAATACCTCCACTACATCTAGGAAGTACTAGTACCCTCTCTGTCATGTCTTGTTTTTCATATTCACATTTATTTGACAAACATTGAGGGCAATGTTTATTTCTAGTTTGGGGGTAAAAATGTCATTTGCTTCATATTTAGTCTATTCATTCAATTTTTGGGACACAAAAAATAAATAAATGAATAAATAAATAACTTGAAAATTCTAATTTTTTGTTGATTTGCTTATTGCATATGATATAGTTTGTATTGAATTTATGTTTTAGTTTGGAATTTTGGACAATATATGTACCTAAATGTTTTTTTTTATTGCTTATCTATGTTAGGCTTTTCTAAAAACTGAGCACATAACCATGTTTGAATAATTAATTGTGGAAATATTTATTAATTATATGTGGGGGCAATTTTAAATTTTTCGACCTAGGTTTTACTCTATGATTACTAACCTTAGATCTATAGACATCCCAACCTTTAAACTTAGGATCTAAACTTGCTTGAGAGCAGTTTAGGGGTGGAAAGATTGGTGAAGATAGGTTTAAACTTTTGAGGGTTTGAAATTCCTGAAATGTGTCATGGTCTAAAATGTCTTGGTCAACTAGTATAAGCCTGCACTAACAATCAATAAATAAGTCTTATTCCTCTCTTCAAAGCCTTTTTTACTCGAGAAATTAAGGTTTTAAGAGTGTTAAAATCTGGTACCCTAAATTCTTCTGAATCAGGAGCTATCAGCCTAAAGCTTGTTGCATAGGTCAACTAGAAAGCTTAAAGGAGAGAAGACTTACACATAAGATATAAAACATCTTTAACTTTTCTTTGTAGACTTTGTGACCCGGGTAATTAAATATGAGAGATTTTTGAATCTGGTGCCCTAAAGTCGTCTTCTTTGGGAGTCACTGACCCAAAACTTGCTAAAGGGGTTACATAAAAAACAAATAAGGAAAGTATTGCATAAAGATGGGTAAGAAACAAGGATATAAAAGATAAAGAAAGAAGATGTCGTCCATAAAGAGTAAATTAAAGTGCATGGTATAAGCTTGAGACTAAGACTTTGAAACCAATTTTGACCGCTTTGTGTGAAAAAAAAAATGCAATTTTAACATTTAGAAGCCACATAAGTAGAAGGAACCTTGAAATTTGAGAGAAAAGAATAAGGAAGTGATCATACCAGATACATGCAAGAAATTGATAGAAAAACATTGTCTAACCACCTAGGTTTTAGGCTTATGCAATATTTAGCCACACTATGTCGAGTGCATCTTGATATGAGTATGCATTTAATTTTGGCTATTCACACACACACACACACATGAAATGTTGTGCATCGGATAAGTAACAAATAAATTTTAGTGGGTTGTCAGACTTTCTTTTCTGAAGTGTATATTTGATATGAACTCTGAGGCATATGATGGAAAAATTAACTTTGAGTTTATTTTATAAATTTTACTTTTGTTTTGAATTTTATTTTCAGTTTTAGTTTGTTCGAGGACCCAATAATTATAGTTTGGGGGTATTTGATAAGTGTATTTTATATACTTATTTATATATCAAAACTAGAATATTACGTTGTCGTTTTAGAATAAATTCTACCTAATTATTATTTATTTGTTTACTTTTAAGAAAATATCCCAAAATCAAGCGAATAAGCCTCTGTTCGGTAAAGTAAAGTTTTTTGGTTTTTAAACCAATTTTTAAACTACACAATTCCTCAAATCAATCTCTAACCCTACACATTTTCTCTCTCTAATTTTTAACCATTCATCTAGCTAAAAAACAACAAAAAAACTACTTTTTTTACTTGTTAGCCGCCGAACACAGGCTAAAGCAATTGATGGAAATAATATACAATTAGATGACATTTGGAGCTTATTTGGACAATTAGGAAGTTGTTGAAGTCAACCGGGAAACATGTGTGATGCTAAAGTGAAGAAATCAAATTTGGAGGACCTAATTAAAGAAGTTGAGAGTTGAAATGAGTTAATTGAGAAGATTTTAAAGTATGGGGACCAAAATGCTTCAATTGAAAGTGGAGAATTGAAGTTACAAATAAAACTCACGGACCTACTTAAACGAATTTCAAAATCAGAACTACGTGGCCTCACTAAGTATTAGGGTGCAGCCGTACATACGACAGTTAAATAGTCAGAATGGGTTTCATATAATAGCGCGGTCGCACGCTTTAAGCCTGGGCATTCGTGCAGGCATCCGATTGGGCTTCGGGTTGGGCTTTTTGCGTGGTTTTCATCAAGTTTTCCTCCTTTCACTAGGTTTTTCCAAACCTATAAATAAGACTCATGAGGTACGAATTATAGTCCTTTGCCTCACCTTCAGATTTCACATCAAATTCTTGGAGAGATTGGAGCAAAGCAAAGGGGCAAGACTTGAAGATTACATGAAAAATTGATTCTTGGTGCAAGCTTTCCATTCTTTATGTTATTTTCAATGAATGCCTACTTTTATTGCTTTTGTTATTTAATTATGATTTGTAACTAAACTCTCATGTTGGAATGAACGATGTAACCTAGTTAATTATTTTAATTCCAAACTTCATTATTTCTATAGACATTAGTGAAATCGAGAATCTCAACTACTCTACAATCGTTTTTAAAAAACAAAAAAATCTCTTCATTCATTTACTAAGTTTATTTTCTTAGTTTAGTTTAGTTTATATTGCAAAAATTATTCGTTTGTTCAAATAGAGTTAGGAACTAAAATATTTCGGTAATTAATAGCAATGCTCGTGGGAATGGTAATCCGGTCTCCTTTCTCCACTTTGTTACTTTTCATGATTCATACACTTCCGAGTATATTTTTCATCGCAAAATAAAGTGAAGAACTTCAAAGTAGAACTAAGAATTCGTCCCAAAGTTGAAAAATTATAGACCAAAGTTAATTTGTAAACTTTTGGTCAAAATAATAATAATAATTAAAGTAAATAATATATATATAAGTGACGTGCACTAAAATGTATATATTATATTGTTTAAATATTATTTATTAACGACGAATTACGCATATAGTTTTGGGACGCGTAAGTTCTTGGTTTTGTTGTCTGTCTTGACTATTCGAGAATACCTTCGTGTAGAGATCTGAATGTTCTTCAAAATTGTATATTGTAGGAATATATTTGGTTGATGTACGTGTCTCGAAAACTTTAATAAAGAAGGTTGACAATTTGAAATGTCAGTTTTAAACGGCCTATTTTGACAAGCCGCAACTTTTGCTATAGTTAACCATATTATGTTTTGGCGAGGATACAAGAAACTAAATCATGAATATTTCAAAATGGCACATTGAAAGTTCAGTTTTGATTGAATAAAGAGCATCGAAAATTAAGATGAAAGCTACCACTTGAAAAGAAATCGAAAAGATAAAACTAAAATAATTTTAAGTGGTATTTGATGAGCAATAACTTTGATCTCGTTTATTGATTTTAAAATCAGAAAATATATTTATAAAGTACTCTTTGAGTACTTCATATTGGCCCCCAAGAACTCTCTATTAAGACTTCATATGATCCTATAATTCTTAGAGTCATTTTGGAGTTTTTAATAATTTTTGGGACTAAAATATAAATTTTATATTTTATAGGACTAAAAGAGAAAATAAAATAATTACATTTTAGTCCTCGATAAAAACTACAAATAGGGGTAGGGGTTGTAGAAACAGAGAGAAAAAAATTAAGGGGAAGTGAGTTCACTTTTTTAAATGGGGGATCGAAACCCCCCCCCCCCCCCCATTTCAAGTAGGGGGTTGACCCTCCCTAATTATTTGAAAGGGTGGGTCAATCCCCCCTTCTAAAAGGTAATAGTTTTGTTTTTTATTTATTTTATTATTTTTATTATATTATATATTATTATAAATATATAATATAATATAATTAGATAAAGTTGGTCCATATAATTATTTAGATAAAATATTTTACAATAAGATGGCCCATTTTAAACTCATATTATTTAATGGACCCTAATTTATAATGGTTAGTTGGAATATAATATATTATCATGTGACTAAATTATAGTTTATAGGAGTGATGTTCATTCTAGTTTTACTCCAAGGGGATATTAGTGGTGCAAAATATTGAGTAATAAAGTCTTGAACTTGAGATAAGTAACATTTCAACTACAATGCCCAAAAAAATGGTATTAATATTATTACGTGCTTTTATGTAATTATGTGAGATAAATTGTTGGTACAATATATGTGGAACATGATGTAGCAATTATCCGTATACGGTGAAAACATGCGAGACGTGAGTTGATGATATGACATGTTATTAATGCATGTGAATATCATTGGAATGCCATATTATGTAGTTATATGACATAAAATTGATGCATGAAATATATGTTGGCATTCATGGACATTAACATGTGCATTGTGTAGACTTAGAAGAAGTCCTTCATAAATTGTAAAGGAAGAGATAAAGAGTATATGGATGATAGTAGAATTTCCCTATAAGTGTACCATACTTTACTTCGCATCCAGATGTATACACCCGCTTGAGGCTCCTGACGGTCATTAAGGGTAGTTGAGGATGGGGTGTTAGCAGTCTGGAGCCATTATATGGGCGGTGTCGAGAGGTCTCTTGGTGGCATTGGGATTGCGGATTGATACGCCGAGCGCTGTATATAATAGGCTAGTCCTTGTTGATATAATATAATTCCAGGTGCAGTATCTTGAGTCTCCGTGGGCGATGATGGATACAAATTGTGCATTCTTAAGTCTTGATGGGTGATGATGGACCATAGGCACTGGAAGGTGCATGTTGTATGCCACGTTGATATTTGAGTTCATACGGTACAACTCAGTGGGATTGGGGCCCAAATAGGAAATGTGGATAAATTGAGATAATAAGAAACAAGTGAAATCTGAGAATGAGACTGTTGTGAGAAAGTGAATAGAAACTCATCCACATAATTATGTATATTTTGTTTACTGAGTATTAGCTCGTTAGTTTTGGATTGTAGGTGTGATAGTGCATTAAATGGAGGTTGGTGTCAGGTCTCAAATGACAGGACAATTGTGTACTGGTACTTGATCATGGTTCATGGACCTCTCACTAGGGAAACCCGAAAAAGGGCATAACTACTTTTAAGTAGTTTTATTTTGTTTCAAAATAATTGAATATTTTTAAATGCCAAATTCTCGGATATCTTCTGCTCTCCGCTCTATATTACTTGTTGTAAATAGATATTTTGAAATTAACTTTTAACTATAATGTTTTTATATTATAGTTATTTTATTTTGTTTTCTTCTAAACTAAAGTACAAACGAAATTTCAGATATAAATACTTATTTTTAATGATGTCAAATTATGTTTTAAATATAAAATTTTAAATTATTTTTAGAGCGGGTTGATGTATAACTATTTTATTCATTTGAAAATCAAAATATGGCAGAAAAATAAATAAATGAATAAAAATTGGAAATGAATGGTGGGCCGCATTTGCGTGGTACCAGAGTTTGGTTTTAATGATTCTAAAGACTACCCATGGTACACACTTCCCACGGTCATTTGGAGTTACACCAACTAAGTGAGTTATTACTTGTATTGTTTATGAATTAATTGTCGAAATGTGAAATTTCAAGTGGATATTTTCTTGAAATAATTTGTATGCATTGGTGCTTATTTAAGGTTGACTTCTTGATCGGGAATTACATCTTCTTTCTTTATACTTTGTATCGACAAAATGCAACCTTGATGAAGAAATAGGCATTTAGAAAATTTGAGCCACCATGATGTATCACATTGTCATCGTCGTCGTCGTTGTCATCATCATTATCATCATCGTCGTCGTCGTCATCGTCTACGGGTGTTTAACCATACAGTAAGTTAGGCTTAGAAAAAAATGAGCCATCTCTAGAAAGTGTCACACATGAACTCTAATGAGGTTCACCACCTGCTGCTTTTTCCTCCGTTGAGGATCCACCAATGAGGCTTCCACTTTCTTCATTGCTTGTTTCATCCTGGATAATGGGTTGATTACTCGAGGTTTCAATGGTGGGTTTCTTGATACTTCCCATAGTGAAGCAAAATGTAACACCCCAAGTTTAAAATCTAAAACCTAGGCGTGTTAACTTCCATTCACATTAAATTCGGAAATAATCGTTTAAAACATTTAAACTTTTCATTTTCTATTATAAAATTTTACAAAAATTTCGGCAGAGTCTCCTCTATAACTTGGACATAGCCAACCTGTAGAGGGACATCATACCTACAATACAAATGCAATTCTCAACTCATTCAACATCAAACATTCAACATCCAACCAAAATTCCAAAATTTAACTTCAACATCAATTCCCAAACTCCTCAACATAAATAAATTTAAACCATGAACTCCATTTAACTAAATGGAGGATTGACAAACTACTAAAGAGATAAATGACTTATCAAAACTAAATCCAATAAACAATTAAAAGAATGAACTAATAAAAATAACTAAAACATTTATGAAATTCCACTTCAAACCCTTTTTAAAATGATAAATCGTGGTACTGTCTAAGTCAGCCGCCAAGTGCTCTCCTCGGATCACCTAACTTTCATCACCTGAAATGTTGGGGAGGGATTGGGGTGAGCTAAAGCCCAGTAAGTAAACTTTATGCACGTGATGCATGCTCATGAAATGAAATGCTTTAGACCATTCAAAGTAATTATCCTCATTTACTTTACTTTTCAAGACTTTCATACTTACCAAAATTTGCAACCGCCAAGCGGTTTAGCAATCGTCATCGCAAAGCGGTTTAATATTTGCCACCACCAAGCGGTTAAGCAATCGTCACCGCAAAGTGGTTTAATATTTGCTACCGCCAAGCGGTTTAGCAATCGTCACCGCAAAGCGGTTTAATATTTGCCACCGCCAAGCGGTTAAGCAATCGTCACCGCATAGCGGTTTAATATTTGCCACCGCCAAGCGGTTAAGCAATCGTCACCTCATAGCGGTTTAATATTTGCCACCGCCAAGCGGTTAAGCAATCGTCACCACAAAGCGGTTTAATATTTGCCACCGCCAAACGGTTAGGAAATTGTCACCGCAAAACGGTTTAATAGTTACTACTGCAACAGTGATTTAATTCGGGTACGCCAGTCGCCCGCGTCCCCTTTTCCACTCACACCTTTCATGACATAGAAGTACATCCATTTATTCTTAGAACTTGGGATACATACTTTTTGAGAAAAATTGAACTTTCCACATTTTTCATTTAAAATCATTTTACTTCCCCAGTACTCCATGACAGATGCATACTTGGTGATGGAATGACAAAATATATGAATGCTTGGATAGTTTCCAAATTGAACAATATACACTTATATAAAGTAATGAAAGCATCGAAATAAGCAATTTACATAACTGTCACTTGAGTACAGTAATTTCACATTAACTTTCAACTTTAATAAAAATATGGAGAGTTTACTTACTTGACGTCCTTAGTATTTACCGTCTTAAATTGTGTGTGGAAGTATCTTGGTCTCCCGTAACGTCAATGTACCAAAAGTCCTAATTATTTCCATTCGTCAAAACGTGTAACTTTCAGTTCACCAACACATTCATTATCCATTTTAATAATAATCAAACGTTTACTGAGATTAAAACTTCAATTTAACCAAAGCGTGACTTTACATAATAACCAAAACACATAAAACCATATTCGAAAATAAGAGATAAATTTCAATCCACGTTAGAAACTCTCATCTTTTAATTCAAACTCAAACTGAAATATTTAATTGAACTCAAACTTTACTCAATATCGATTTACCAATTTAAACATTATAAAATCTGAATTTTACTTGTATGTATATGCATTACCCAAATCAAAAATTTTATATTTCTTACCAAAATTTAATATGAACTTCAATTAACCAAATTTATAATTTTCGAAATTTAAAACTTACCATAAGATCTTTTGCACCTTTGAAAACATCAAAATTCCAAAAATTGAAACGGAAGAAATTAATTAAACGATTAATGTCATATTTACAAAATCTAAAGTTGATATACACATTCACAAAATTTTCCCTCAATTTCGAAAATCACCGTTTCTAAATCAAAATGAAACTAAACATTTCAATTACACTAATTAATTCATAAATTTAAATATAAACTCAATTTAAACTAATAAATTCCTAAATTTCTAAAATCTGAAACTTAATCCACATACCTTTATTATTTTTTTTCCAAAACTGAAAGTTAGAAACTCATTTATATTACTTTCCCCAAATTTTGATATTTGCAGAATTACTCGAAGATTAACCAAAATTTCAATTAGCCTAATTATGAGTTTCATGATTCTTTACACACACAAAAGTCAATATATAACATACATATATACACATTACCCATTGAAATTAGCATCTAAAATCTGAGAAATAACTCCCAAAAACTGAATTTATATATATGTCCACATAAAATCCGAAATTCACATATTTACATATACCTATACATACATAATAATATATATCTATACCTAAGCATCTTGCCCATCAATTTTAACAACAAACAATCTGGAATTTGCTCTTAATTTCTAAAATTTTATATGGAAAGTACATTTATCAACCATTTACACAGAAATCCATGTATATATATGTGTGTGTATCGAAGTGTGTATGTGTGCGCGCGTTGTGTGTGTGGACAGTGTGTTGGGGGCGGGGAGGAGATGCTTACCACCGGTGTGGTCGACGGCAAGGTGAGGAACCGAGACCTAGACAACGGTTTGGGGGTTTGTGCATGAGGCAAGGCATGAGGGAGAGACCGAGACAGAGCAAGAGACTGAGAGACCGAGAGGAGAGAGCGAGGCAGAGCGAGAGAGTGAGAGGTTGAGGGATAGAGAGTGTCTGGTGAGGCTGAGAGAGGTCGAGGTAAGGGAAATAGGGTAGGTTTAAATGTAAAACTTGTTAAATTGCAAATCAGTCCCTCGACTCTCATACATTGGTAATTTAAGTCCACGACCCTCAAATAAAATTTAAAGTGTCACTAAACTTTTCCCAATTTCCATTTAAAAAACTTTAGGCCACTTTCAACTTAATTAAATAGAAAATAGAAAGATTAATAAATAACGTTAATAATCACACATAGAATTGCACACAAATAATTTATAAACTTTCTATTTGGCACATTGATTAAGACGGCGTCCAAGTCCTTCCACTGCAAATATTCAAATAAAACCATAATAATAATAATATTAGTTAAATCATTTATAATGATATTAATATAAACTTTACGTGAAAATCAAGAAAGCATGTAAATCGAAAGGCGGTATTACAATTCCTTACCCCCTAAAAGAAAATTTCGTCCTCGAAATTAAACATTACCAAAAATATGGTTCATTTGTACGCATTTTATCTTTGCGTTCTCAAGTAGTATCTTTTACTGCAAGATTTCTCCCAAGGACTTCAACTAGTGTTTTCTTCTTCCTAGGTTCCTTGTCTGCTTTCATTAGGATCCTCACAGGTGCATCCTTATAAGTTAGATCCTCACGAAGATCAAGTGACTCATAGCTGAGAATATGAGAGGGATCCGAAATGTACTTCCTCAACAATAAGACGTAAAACACCTTTTGTATCCCAGATGGTTTTGGTAGCAAATCAATCAGATAAATTAGGTCACTCATCATTTCTAGTCTCTCAAAGGGCCAACAAAAAGGCTCAACCTTCTTTTCTTCCCGAACTTCACAATTCATTTCATTTGAGCTACTTTCAAAAAGATCATATCGCCTTCAACGAATTCCAAGGTTTCCTTCTTCTGTCCACATAGCTTTTCTGTCTACTCTGTACAATTTTCATTTGTTGAAGAATCTTTTCAACAACTTTTGCTGTTTGTTGTACTATGTCTGGACCCAATAACTTTCTTTCTCCTAGCTCACCATCGTGAACTGACTATCTACACTTCCTATCGTATAGTACTCAATACGGATCGAAGTTTGATAGTTATTGTTGTAAGAGACCATCAACCGACATTATCCCACTTATGAATCCATTCACTAACTTTCTATTTCCATCCTTTCACAGGATCTATTCTAACGTCTAAACCTTAATATATATAATGATTGATCACATTCTTCAAAATAAAATCTAGAAGATTGACCAAAATAAGACTTTCTAATCCAGAATTAGTGAAACTTGACGCCCATACCAAAATATACAGTAGAAATACTAAAACTTTGACAGAATCTTTCTGGAAAGATTCACAAACGAATTCCTTTCTAAACATACTGACATTTCTTTTAAAATCGGAGGATCAAAATTAAATCCTATAACCTATACTTATATATTGTAAGCAAGTATGCAACATCATACACTCATCTTAAAACTAAAGCCAAGGTACTAATTTAAAAATCCACGCTTTCAAAATCATCATAACAACAATACTCTAACCAAGAATTTTATAAATAAATCATTGACCTATCACCAATGAATAAGACTTTTGTGATTCATATAGGATTCCTCATCAAGTTTACTTAACCCAAAGATACAACTCCACAATAAGTGAAAGTTACACTAATGATCATCTTAAATTTTTAAACAATCCAAATTTATGTATATTCCATGGAGATCTCAATATGGACAATATACTTTATTCACATCTAATGCACAACCAACAATGAGTAATCACAACTACATCACCAAAATATTAAATAAATTCATCTATCTTATCATAAACAAATGAAGTTTCCCGACCATAGGTCATATTTAGCAATAAACAAACCATTGATCAAGATAAGATTAATTAGTTCAAACATATCATCACACTATTCTTCCATAGGATAATCATAACATTCATTAACTATCTATTCACCATAACTTGTGGTAATCATGTGACATGCCACTTATCACCATACCATATGACCTAAAAATTTAATCATATCAATCTCCTTAAGATCACGGTATAATAACCATCATATATATCACATGAACATTTCTACATCAATAAATCACTAAAATCTTATATATACCAATCTCTCAAATATGAAAAACATTTTGGTGTCGATACCACCAGATTCACTGTCGACAAAAACTCCTGAGGAAATAGATTATTTTGATGTCAACGTCAAATCAGATGGTGTCGACACCAAACTAAAAATTTTGAAATTTTAACTATGAATCCCCATTTTGACACTTGTAACTATTAGGAGTTGACACAAATAAATTTGTATCGATACAGAATGAAAATTTTGGTGAAAATTATCGAAACATGAAATTTGACTGTTAAAACGTTCATAATTCTCAGAAAAAATGTGGCAAGCAAGCAATGATACTAGTGTTAATAATGATGTCACAATTGAAAGACTTACTTAACCAGTTTGAAACCAAGCCAACAAATTATCGAAATGATTAATAATCATTTTTCGAACAGTGAGTCATCCCGATACAAAGAAGAAAAAGAAAGGGATATCACCAATGATCATTTCTAAAGATTAAACCCTCCTGTATTAGAGGATATGAACAATCCAATTGAAGCTAAAAATTGGATTTGTATTATGGAGCATAGGTTCACCTATTCCTGGGAAAGTAATATGTTCATCCTTTATGATTCGGGGCTGCAAGGTCATTGGTGGGACACGCTGTCAAGCATAGAGAAGACTAAGGATTTTACTTGGGAACAATTCCGTGAAAAGTTTCACATCATGTACTTTTCATCTTTTGTAAGGAAATAGAAGTTGAACGAATTCATATAGTTAAAACAAAAATTCATGTTAGCCTCAGATTACGTTAAAAAGTTTGAAGTGTTATTTAGATTTGCGATCTACATAGTAAGTACCATTTAACTTAAGGTAGACCATTTTATTGATAGGCTGAAACTATATTTATCCCGCGATGTGCAAATGTCCAGTACAAAAGGTATAACTTTTGAAACATTAACAGACCAAGCCCATCCGCCTGAACAAGTAGAAGCAAAGATTGTTAGAGCTCATGAAGTCCAAACTTCTAGTTCACCCCCTCCTCTAAATCAAAATTGGAATCAAAGTTAAAGGTGGAACAATGGAAATAACCATCCCGTTGGAAATACCAATCACTTTCAAAAACCCTATATGGATAATATGCCGAGAGAAGTGGCAAAACCTTTCTCTAGAGTTTGTAGGAAATTCCATATTGAACTTATCATGTGAAGTCAGGGCATTGTTATGCTTGTGGTAAGGATGGGCACTAGATTAGGGATTGCCCGAATAATAAAGCTAAAACCCCACGGAAACAAAATGCCCCAGGGAGACGAGTTTTCAAAATGGAGTGTCCCAATGTGGCTATATGTATTCGAAATGTTGATTTCTTTGTGGACCTCATTGCTTTTGATTTTCATGATTTTGATGTAATTCTTGGTATGAATTGCTCATCTAATCACGAAATTGCGGTTGACTGTAAAAAGAAAACTCTGAACTTTCCTAAAGGATAATCATTTCCCTTTCTATTAATCGAGAAAATTTCCAAGATAATCATCTCTGCTACTAAAGCCACTAAACTCATAAATCATGGACATTCTATATTCTTGGTAAGTCTAAATCAAATAGATACCAAGAACCTTGTAAATGTCTCTTCTTTAACCGTTGTTCAAGAATTTCAGATAATATTTCCTGATATGCTTCCAATTAAAATTTCGAATTTGTTTTTTGAAGTAATCCCTGGTACTCGACCTTTATCAAAAGGCCTGTATAAGATGGCCCCCGCAGAATTAAAAAAATTAAGAATCAAATTCGATGATATACTAAGCCAAGAATTTATATGACAAAGTACATCCCCATGGGGTGCACCAGTCCTTTTTGTAAAGAAGAATAATGGATCAATGAGGCTCTCCATTGATACCACGAATTAAATAAAGTAACAAATCAAGAATAAACACTCTTTTCCACTAATCAATGATCTGTAAGATCAACTCCAAGGATTAGTAGTCTTTTCGAAGATCAATCTTCGCTTGGATTATCATTAGTTGAACACCCGAGAAGAACATATTCCTAAATCTACTCTCAGTACTCAATATGGACATTTCAAGTTTTTAGTAAAGTCATTTGGATAGACAAAAGCACCAGCTACATAGACCTAATGAGCCGAGTATTTAGAGACTACCTAGATCAGGTTGTCATTCTATTCATCATTGACATACTTATATATTCGAAGTCTCAAAATGAGCATGCAAAACATCTTCAAACCTTCCTTCAAATATTAAGTGAGAAAAAACCTTACTTCAAATTTTCGAAGTGTGAATTTTGGCTGGAAAGAGTTACCTTTTAGGACTCGTTACACATAGTGATAAGTGTATTTTATACATTTATTTATATATCAGAATTAGGATATTTCATTGTGGTTTGAGAATAAATTCTACCTAAGTTGTATTTATTTGTTGTTATTTCAGATTATATCCCAAAATTGAAAAAGGAAGCAATTGAGGGAAATAAAGGTCAAGTTAAAGGCAGTTGGAGCAAAGTTTATCCTAACTTGGAAGAAGTCAAAATATTGAAGGCTTAATTGAAGAAATTAGTAGAAGAAAGAACTAAATTGAAGAAAACTAGAAGTTTCGGGGATAAGATGTTAAAATCAGAAGATGAAGGGCGTGAAGTGAAAATAAAAGATGGGTACCTACTTAAAAGGATTAAAAGATGAAAATTGCACATACCAAATTGAACTGCGCAGCCTCACCACATTACACTGCCAGGCCGCGCGACGTGAGATAGAATGGGCAGAATGTTGAATGCTAAGACTGCGCGGCTGCACCCCATTTCATTGCGCAACCGCGCAAGTCTTCGACTGGGCCTACTATGGGCCTTTTCATGTGGATTTTGACATATTTTTATCCCTTTTCATCACGTTTTCGCCCTAAGATATATATGCAACATTGGGGGCACGATTTTGGTGACTTTTGCTGAGCCTCCTAACGAATTTTCTTAGCAATTTTACATCAATTATTTGGGAGATTCAAGTAAGGCAAAAGACGTGGAGATTAGCAGATTAAATGGGAATTCAGCTCTTGGTGCAAGATTTCTTTTCTTGTTGTTAATTTCATAAACTCCATTATGTGTTATTATTATTATTATTGTTTTTGTTCTTTATTCATGATGTGCAACTAATTTCAATGCTGTGACTAACAATTTAGCCTAGTTTATTTATTTTAATTCCAATATTCCATTGTTTTAATGAGTTGTTGCATGTATTGATTTATTATTGCTTTTAATGCTTGAGATGCTTAACTACCAATTCATGATATAATGAGTTATTTCTATAATCCGAGAGGTGATTTAATAACTTAGATCACGGTAATACATCCGATAATTGGCCAAGAGATGGAAATATACTCTTGTTATTATTGCGGTCATGTATGAATTCTTGTGTATTATGCATCTAGATAAGGAATATTCGGACCCTCTATAGAGATACATGGTTGACTTAAGTAGAATTGATTTAAAATTGAGAGAGAAATTTCAATATAGATTAGTGAATTCAACCGAGTACATATTTAGTAAATAAAACATGGAATTGGAGTTAATTTAATTGGTTAGGTGAAATCGTGAATCCCATCTACTTTACAATAATCTTTTAAAATAAAACAGTTCTTCAAATATTTAATTTTTTAGTTTAATTCTTTAGTTTTAGTTTAAACAACCAATCATATTCATCCGTTCAAATAGGGATAAAAATTAACATATTTCGGTACTTAGTAAGCAGTCTCTGTGGGACGATAATCTGGACTCCTAGGTCCAATTTATTACTTCTCACGACCATTACAGTTGCGGGTGTATCTCGCATCGCCAGATATCAATGAACACATAGAGATGAAATATCAATAGATCCTAGTAAGATTGAAGCAGTACTAAACTAGCCCTATAAGCATGATTTTGAAAAGAATGTACATGTGTATTGATTACTCATTGAATTGTCATTTCACATTTTCCATGTTTTCACAAAATGTAGATTGCTACATTTGACAAGTTCAAAGTGATCTCTTGAGATTGGATCAAGTAGGTCGATGGGAAATATTATATGTATGTGGTGGAAATACACATGTGGTAGTTGTACCATGACTTCGTAGCATTGATGCGGTTTTTTCGATTCCACTTATATATAGATTTCCTTGATATTGAGATTTTGGAATATATTTACTGTGATAACTTTTTGAGTGAAGAAAGTGATGTAGTTGTAATTTTGTTGTAAAAGTGAAAGGAGGATATTTTGAGTACTTTTGTAAATTTTCTTTTCAAAATAATGTTGTAAATGATCTCAGAAGAGTTTATACATTATGTTTCGTATTATGGGAGACATGGGTTCAAAGCTAAATTTTAATATTTGAAAATTAGTATTTTGTCTTTTATGTGTCAACACCAAAATCCAAGATATCAATACAAAAATATTTTTTCTCGAAAATAGTGCAGGTGTCGACAACCCTTGATTAAATCCAAGATATCAATACAAAAACATTTTTTTTTCGAGAATAGTATAGGTGTCGACACCCCTTAATTTAGTGTCGATACAAAAGCTCTTGTAGAGCCCAGTTCATATTGTGTAGACACCTAGGATTCCATGCGCCAAAAGTTAAAAAATTTACCTCATTTTCAACTTACTATTATTATTTAATAACATGGGGGGTTTTGTGTCCCCACAATCTTTAATAAGTTAGAAGCTCAAAAATTGAAAATACCCAAGTATCACAATAAGAAAATAATGTTCAAGTTTTTTTATCAATGCGAATTAATGTGGAACTCCATACTACCTCTTTACAGCAAAGATCCTAGGTTTCAAAAATGGTCACCCAACTGGGAACGACAATATGAAGCAGATGTTGTCTTACCTAATGGAGCTTATCATTTAAGGGATCTAGATTAAAAGCTACATATTAGAGTTATTAATGAAAAATACTAAAATAAATACGTTTCTTCATTTATGGGAAAGTGAACAAGTACAAGTAAACCAAGCAAGAAAGCGATAAAGCTCAAATAAAATAATAAGGTGGCATTCTGCTTGCATTTAATTTTTTGTTTTCATTTCAAAAACTTTTTCTGTTTTAAATTTACTGAAAATGCATTTTGTTTGTCATTTCTGAAAACTTTTTTTGAAAATAGAAAATTGGGAAGCATGTTATATTTGAAATTTTGAAGAAGACTAATTTGACTATTTGTAATTAATTTGCTTATGGATTAAATTATAAAATCTCTTGTGTTTTGAAGATTTGCAAAAAAAAAAAAATTCATTTACTTAAGTTTAAATGGAAGATATTACAAAATAAAATAGGACGAAAATGTCCTGATCAGAAAGGTGGGTCTTAGCCATTACTTAGATATTTTCTCCAAAAAAATACACATAGAAGCCCCTACAAACCCCCAATTATCAAATCACTGGACATCTGCAGAGATGAACACTACTCCAATAGCAACTAGACCCATCGTGTTGGCCATAGAAAAGAGACAGGATCAAAATTAAGGTTAGTCAGCTCAATGACAAGGAAGATGGGTTTCCCGACCGAATCACTTTAAGCAATTGCAAATGCCCTGAGAGGTTAAGAACCTAGAAACCTCAAGATTTTTTAGGATCCCTAACTCGGTCGAATCCTACAACGGACCTTCTTATTACAAACCAAAAAGTGAAAGATTCATTTTCTATTGACTGGCTAAGAAAAACCATGTCCCAAAGATTTTAGTGACAAAGAAAAGCCCTACCAACCAAGAGTATCTAATCTCTGGATTGAGTGAAGGCCCTCGCAAAGAACAATTGTTCTAATTAAAGTAGAAAATGAGGGATCCTAAGAAGTTGTAATGGATTGGATGAAGGAAAACCCTACCTAATATAGTTTCATCACTAAGAGCAAGGCACATGGCAAATAGATTGTCGCTAAGGCTCAAAGTGAAAAAAGATAGAGAACCCTTGGGCATGGCAGGTAGATGAAAAGCCAAAGGACACCTCCTGATTGTTGAGATTCAAGCATTATCTCCGACTTAAAGTGAGGGTTACGAGCATTATATTCAGGTGAAGTTAAGAGTTACGATGCATAATAAGGACAACAAACGGTGTATATGTAATAATAGTTAAATCTTATATATGTGAAAACATTAAATGCAGCCATAGTTGAAGGACATTGGAAAGATGACTTTAGAACTAGATAGGTAAGGGAATGTTTTCCTTCATTATTAATTAATATGGCCAAATTAAATAATAAATAAATTAATAAAGTTGTGTTGGGGGTAATTATTGATGTAGAAAATCGTCCAAGATTAAAGATAAATAAGATGTTGACACCTGAACGTTAAAAGTAATAAGTATTGAACGAAATGCCACATGGCATAGAAGGCGAGTACTTCGAATTAGGGCAAACAAGGTGGGACAAAATTCTCCCAACTAGAGAGACAAAAGCAAAAAAATGAACAACTATCTTGGTCGAGATTTCGGTAGAATGTGTCAAAAAAAGAGGAGAACATGGAACAAAACTGGAAAAAGTAATGGAGCATTTATCATCTATAATTGCTCATAATTCCACCATGATATGTTAGTTATTTGCAAAGGAAGTTACTGGTAGATTGTGGGAAATAGTTTGTGAAGGCGGTAACCGACGGGGGAGGTTGTGGTTGGGGGAACTGAGAAAAGAGAGTACGATAGAGAAAGGGGTGCGAGATCGTGATCTGAGGGTTCAGGGTTTGGTTTTAATTTTGATAATTTGCAAGTTTAGCCTCCTAACTCTCACCATGTGCATAAATAAGTCCACAACTTCTATTTAATTAAGTTGTAAGTGGCCGACATTGCATTAATTTGAATTAGGGAAAAGTTTAATGGCAACATTTCAGTATAATTTTATAATCGAAAAATGAAAATTTTAGTATTTAATATATGTTTTAGTTCCGCATTTAGAATGAAGGGGAGCTAACACATCTAGATTTAGGGTTTTGAACTTGGAGTGTTACAGTAGGGAACCCTGCCAAATACATTTTCATCACTCAAAACAAGGCCCAAGCCAAAGGAACGGTTGTCAGACTTAAGTGAGATAAGGTAACCAATAGTGACAAAGGTTTTTCCAATAAATGTTGATAACCTATAAAGGCAAAAATGTGGACAGTCATGCTTTTGGTTGTAGAGAAGAAAACTAAAGCTCAAAGTGTGAGAAGGTTGATGCCCAATTTAAAGTGTTAGGGTGGGTAAATGAAAGGCCAAAGGATGCCTCCTAGTTTTTGAGATCCGAGCATTATCTTCGACTGAAAGTAAGGGTTATGAGCGTTATATCTGGTTGAAGTTAAAAGTTACAAGGTATAATAACGACACCAAATAGTGCGTAAGTAATAACAATGAAGTATCATTGATGATGTGATCCATACCACGGATACAGGCCCGCACAAAGATCCGTTGAAGATCCGAGGAGGGCCGATGACTCGATTGCAGACAAAGAGGGCCAAGGAAGCAATGGGCAAGTTAGTTCAAGAAACAATGGCCAAAACAAAGTTCGTGTCATCGCAAGAAGCAAGTTCCATGTTGGGACCGAGCCAAAACGACGAGTGGATCAACCTCATTCAAGCCGTCGAAGAAGATTGCCAAATTTCAAGAATTACGGCCGTAATTCATAATTCTCACGGCCGTAATCAACTTGCTGCTGAAAACTGAATTTTTGAAGAAATTGGACTTACGCCGTAACTAATATTAATCACGGCCGTAACGCAGCCTCGGATCAAAAACAGAAATTTCAGAATTAAGGCTTACGGCCGTAAAAGGAGTCTCACGGACGTAACGGAGAAACAGAATGAGTCTTACGGCCGTAAGGAAATTAGTCACGGCCGTAAATTCATATACGCGTGATTTTTGGGTTTTAATTATTTCCTTATTTTTAAGTCTTTGTTTCCTAGTTTAATTAGAACTCTTAACCTAGATTTTGACCCTATTTATAGGGATGTAATTTTCATTATTCAATAGACAACTTTGATATTATTATTGAGAGGCAATTTGCTTTCATACTTTATTCTTTATTGAATAAAATCCGAACTTGCGAGTTTAATTCTTGTTTGTTCAAATCTTGGGTGAGATTTATTTTCATTGTGATCAAGAGGTCAGCATATCTATTGATTGTGTTGGTTGCTTGGTTCAATTAATTTGATTCAATCTCGAAATCGTGGTTCTTTAGCGTTCTTGGGTCGATTCCAATAATTTGTGGGTTGCGTAGCTACAATTGCTACGTGGTTTGCATCATCTGGTATCAGAGGTTAGGCTCCAAAAATCAAGGTTATATCTTTGTTTTGTTTTCTTGAGTCTTCTTTAATCTTGTTCTTCGTGTTCTTCCAGTTCTTGAGTCTTTAATCCAAAAAGTGTCACAAAAAAATTCAAAAGTCGTTATTTCCTTCGTTTGTTATCCAAATTAAATTTCGTTTGTTTCTTCTTTCTCGAAATTGAATTTTCGAGGAATCTAAAAAATAAAAAATAAATAAAAAAAAAAATTCTCAGTCCAATTACAATAGCAGTTATTTGATTTCAAAAAAAAAATATTCTTGACTCAATCTTAGTTTCCATAAAAAGTGTCAAGTTCTATATCGAGTCAAATTCCATTCTCTAAAAGTCTTCTTTGAGTTTTCCCAACAAGTTGATAACTTCTCACTCGCATTCGGTTTGAGTCATTCAAGTTTAAACTTGTTTGAGTTCGGGTTCATTCTTTGAAGCAATTGGGGTGAAAGCTATTGAGTGGAAAAAGGCAGAGAGGTGAGATCAATAGAGGGTAAAAGCCAGATTTGAGTGATATACGAGCGAAATACACGTGAGGCATGTAATATTTAGTTTTAGGATGTCTGAACAATCTGCTACTACAAAAAACAACGATCGAGTCAACATGACGGAAGAGATGGTACAACGGTTTGAGCGGTTGTTTGGGGATGTGTTAGGTAGGTTAGAAAGGCTTGAGCAACCTCGGGAAGTGCCTAATGCCCGTAGGCAAGGTGGGCAAGGTCGTAGAGTAGAGGGGATCGATGAGAATGAAGAAGGTAGTGATTTTGACGATGTGGTAATTGTGGATAGAGTAGTTAGACATGGAAGAAGGGATAGAGATTTTGGTGTCGATAGGATGGATGGTAGTATGAGCAACATCAAAATGACAATTCCGTCATTCAAGGGTAGGAGTGATCCGGTAGCATACCTAGAATGGGAAAAGAAGATGGAATTAATTTTCAATTGCTACACTTATTCGGAAGAGAAAAAGGTTAAGGTAGCTGTACTTGAATTCTCCGATTACGCTATTACTTGGTAGGATCAATTGGTGACTTCTAGGAGGAGGAATCGCGAGAGGTCCGTTAGTACTTGGGATGAGTTAAAAGCTATCATGAGAAAGAGGTTCGTTCCTAGTCATTACCATCGGAAGCTTCATCAAAAATCACAAAGTCTATACCAAGGATCGAAGAGTGTGGAGGATTATCATAAAGAGATGGAGATGTTGATGATTAGAGCTAATGTAGAAGAGGATAGGGAGGCTACGATGGCTCGATTTTTGAATGGATTGAATAGGGATATAGATAATGTGGTTGAACTACAACATTATTTGGAGATGGAAGATATGTTGCACATGGCTATAAAGGTGGAGAAGCAAATAAAGAAAAAGGGAACAGCAAGGTATCAATCTGGTTCTAATTCTTCTTGGAAGCCGAAGTGGGATAGTAAAGGAGATGGGACTGTTTCTAAAGGGAAGTTTGAAGCACCAAAAGGGAAGTTTGAGATACCAAAAGGGAAGGAGGAACAAGCTAATAAACTCGTACCTAAAGGGGAACCTCAACCATCTAGGAGTAGAGACATTCAATGCTTCAAATGTTTGGGGAGAGGACATGTGGCATCTCAATGTCCTAATAGGCGAGTGATACTTGTGCGAAAGGATGGAGCCATGGAGAGTGATAGTGAGGAAGAGGATTATAGCGATATGCCGGCGTTGGAGGAAGTATGTGATAATGAGGATGTGTTATCCGGGGAGCATGGCGAGTTATTAGTGGCAAGGAGAGCTCTTAGTGCTCAAATCAACACGGATGATTTGGAACAATAACGGGAGAACATATTCCATACACGATGTCGCATTAATAATAAGGTATGTAGTATGATTATTGATGGTGGTAGTTGCACTAACGTCACTAGTACTATACTTGTTGAAAAATTAGGATTACCTTTGTTAAAACATCCTAAACCTGATAGGCTTCAATGGTTAAATGATAGTGGAGAAATTAAGGTGAATAGGAGGGTGTTGGTGAGTTTTTCTATTGGTAGCTATGTGGATGATGTTATGTGTGATGTGGTTCCTATGCATGTCGGACACATTTTGTTGGGTAGACCTTGGAAATATGATAGGAAGGTAACGCATGATGGGTATAAAAATAGGTATAGCTTTACCAAAGGGGGGAAAACCATTACACTTGCACCATTGACACCGTCACAAGTGTATGAAGATCAAATAAAATTGAAAAATGATGAAGAAAAAAGAGTGAAGGAAAATGAGAGAAAGAGAGTTGAGGCCACGACCTCAGAAAAAGGAGAGGAAAAGAGAGTTGGAGCTACGACTCCAGAAAAAGGAGAGGCGAGAGAAAAAATAAGTGTTGGGGTACATACCTCAGAAAAAGGAGAGGGAGCAAAGAGTCCATAAAAGAAAGAAAAATGAGTTTCTACGCAAAAATGAGTGAAATCAAGAAAGCATTCATGGAAGAACGGCCAATGGTCCTTCTGCTATACAAGGAATCATTCCTTGCATTTGATGAAACTAACAAATCCCTCCCTAGTTTGGCTATTTCTCTCTTGCAGGAATTTGACGATATATTTCCCGATGACATACCTAGTGGGTTACCACCCATTCGAGGTATTGAACATCAAATTGATTTTGTACCTGGAGCAGTCATTCCGAACCGCCCCGCTTATCGAAGTAACCACGAGGAGACGAAGGAGCTCCAAAGGTAAGTGGAGGACTTGATGAGCAAAGGGTATATAAGGGAAAGTATGAGTCCATGTGTCGTACCCGTGTTACTTGTGCCCAAAAAGGACGGGACTTGGAGAATGTGTGTCGATTGTAGGGCCATCAACAACATAACGGTAAAGTATCGTCATCCTATTCCTAGGTTAGATGATATGTTGGATAAATTGCATGGCTCTAGCATATTTAGTAAAATTGACCTTAAGGGTGGTTATCATCAAATTCGAATGAAAGAAGGAGATGAGTGGAAAACTACTTTTAAAACTAAGTATGGCCTGTATGAATGGTTAGTAATGCCTTTTGGACTTACTAATGCACCTAGCACATTTATGCGTTTAATGAATCATGTTTTACGTGCATTTATAGGTAAATTCGTTGAAGTTTACTTCGATGATATCTTGATATATAGTAAAACTTTGAATGAGCATGTGGAGTATGTTAGGTGTGTGCTTGTGGTTTTAAGACAAGAGCAACTTTTCGCTAATTTTAAAAGTGTGACTTTTGCATGGAAAAAGTTGTGTTTCTTGGCTATGTGGTTAGTGCTAAAGGAATAGAAGTAGATGAAGAAAAAATCAAAGCTATTAAAGAATGGCCAACACCTAAAAGCATAACTGAGATTAGGAGTTTTCATGGCTTGGCTAGTTTTTATAGGCGCTTTGTTAAAAATTTTAGCACGATTGCCGCACCACTCACAGAAATTGTCAAAAAAAGTGTAGGTTTTAAATGGGGAGTAGAACGGGAGCATGCATTTGAGACTATTAAAAATATGTTGTGTGAAGCACCGATTTTATCACTTCCTAACTTTGACAAGGCTTTTGAGATTGAATGTGATGCCTCAGGGCTAGGCATTGGAGCTGTTTTAATGCAGGATCAAAGACCAATCGCCTATTTTAGTGAAAAACTAAAAGGGGCTGCACTTAATTACCCTACATATGACAAGGAGTTATACTCACTTGTGCGCACTTTGGAGACATGGCAACATTACTTGTGGCCACGGGAGTTCGTGATACACACTGATCATGAATCCTTGAAGCATTTGAGGGGTCAAGCTAAGCTGATTAAGAGACATGCAAGGTGGGTAGAATTCATCGAAACATTTCCCTATGTCATCCGATACAAACAAGGTAAGGAAAATGTGGTGGCAGATGCATTGTCTCAAAGGTATGTTCTTTTAAATTCTTTAAATTCTAAATTACTTGGATTTGAATACATTAAGGACATGTATGCTAGTGATCTGGACTTTTCTAGTATTTATGAATTATGTGGTAAAGGGGTTGTGGATAGGTTCTTTAAACATGATAATTATTTATTTCGAGAAAATAAATTGTGTGTCCCTAGGTGTTCAATGAGGGAGTTACTTGTGAGAGAGGCCCACAGTGGAGGTTTAATGGGTCATTTTGGGATTAAAAAGACCATTGAAATCCTAAGTGAACATTTCTATTGGCATAAGATGAAGATTGATGTGGTTCGGGTTTGTAATAGATGCATTACTTGTAAGAAGGCTAAATCTAGGATTAAACCCCATGGATTATATATGCCTTTACCCGTCCCTAGTGAACCTTAGGTCGATATCTCTATGGATTTTGTTTTGGGACTACCTAGGACTAAGAAGGGAAGAGATTCAATTTTTGTGGTAGTAGATCACTTTAGTAAAATGGCACATTTCATACCATGCCACAAAAATGATGATGCTACTAACATAGCTGAAATTTTCTTTCGAGAAGTCGTACGCTTACATGGGGTTCCTAAAAGTATTGTCTCGGATAGGAATGTTAAGTTCCTTAGTCATTTTTGGAGGGTCTTGTGGAACAAATTAGGTACAAAACTACTTTTCTCTACAACTTGTCACCCACAGACCGATGGACAAACCGAGGTAGTAAATAGGACAATGATTCAATTGTTGCGCACAATAATCAATAAAAATCTGAAAAATTGGGAAGAGTGTTTACCATTTATTGAATTTGCATATAATAGGGCTATACATTCTACTACTTCTTATTCACCATTTGAAATTGTTTATGGTTTTAATCCGTTAACACCATTGGATTTAATTCCTTTACCTGTAAATGAACGTAGTAGTCTAGATGGAAAGAAAAATGCTGAGATGGTTAAAGCACTCCACGACAAGGTGAGGTTGGCGATTGAAAAGAAAAATGAACATTATGCTTCGCAGGCTAACAAAGGAAGAAAGGGCATCATATTTGAACCCGGTGATTGGGTTTGGGTACATTTGAGAAAGGAGCGGTTTCCAGAACAACGCAAGTCAAAGTTACAACCGCGAGGAGATGGTCCATTCCAAGTGATTGAAAGGATCAACAACAATGCCTATAAATTAGATCTTCCTGGTGAGTATAATGTTTCGGCTTCATTTAATGTTTCTGATCTATCTCCGTTTGATGCAGGTACAGATTCGAGGTCGAATCCTTTCGAAGAGGGAGGGGATGATGTGATCCAGACCACGGATACAAGCCCACACAAAGATCCGTTGAAGATCAGAGGAGGGCCGATGACTCGATTGTAGACAAAGAGGGCCAAGGAAGCAATGGGCAAGTTAGTTCAAGAAACAATGGCCAAAACAATGTTCGTGTCATTGCAAGAAGCAAGTTCCATGTTGGGACCGAGCCAAAACGATGAGTGGATCAACCTCATTCAAGCCGTCGAAGAAGATTGCCAAATTTCAAGAATTACGGCCGTAATTCATAATTCTCACGGCCGTAATCAACTTGTTGCTGAAAACTGAATTTTTGAAGAAATTGGACTTACGGCCGTAACTAATATTAATCACGGCCGTAACGCAGCCTCGGATCAAAAACAGAAATTTCAGAATTAAGGCTTACGGCCGTAAAAGGAGTCTCACGGCCATAACGGTGAAACAGAATGAGTCTTACGGCCGTAAGGAAATTAGTCACGGCCGTAAATTCATATACGCGTGATTTTTGGGTTTTAATTATTTCCTTATTTTTAAGTATTTGTTTCCTAGTTTAATTAGAACTCTTAACCTAAATTTTGACCCTATTTATAGGGATGTAATTTTCATTATTCAATAGACAACTTTGATATTATTATTGAGAGGCAATTTGCTTTCATACTTTATTCTTTATTGAATAAAATCCGAACTTGCGAGTTTAATTCTTGTTTGTTCAAATCTTGGGTGCGATTTATTTTCATTGTGATTAAGAGGTCAGCATATCTATTGATTGTGTTGGTTGCTTGGTTCAATTAATTTGAATCAATCTCGAAATCGTGGTTCTTTGGCGTTCTTGGGTCGATTCCAATAATTTGTGGGTTGCGTAGCTACAATTGCTACGTGGTTTGCATCAATTGATGTGAAAGCATTAAATGCAACTATAGTTGAAGGACATTGAAAAGAAGGTTTGAGAACTTGAGAGATAAGAGAATGTTTGCCTTCATTGTTAATTGATACAACTAAATTAAATGACAAAGATATTATTTAATCCATATTGGGAGATAATTGTTGAGGTTCAAAATCGTCCCCTGGACATTAAAAATAGTTAGCATTGGATGAAATGACAGTTAACATGGAGGACGAGTACATCGAATTAGATTGAACAAGGCAAGAGAAGATTTTGCCAACTAGAGTGAGGGAAACAATTAGGAACAATATCTTGGAGGCGAGATTCCAGCATAACGTGTCCTAGGAAAATAGGAGAACGTGGAACAAAATTGGCAAAGCAATGGAGCAGTTGTCATCCGTAAGTACCCAGAAGTTCCCCATGATCTATTAATTATTGGCAAGGGAAGTTATTGGATGATCGTGAGAAGCAGTTTGCAAAGGAATGTAGGTAGTGAGATCATTCAAACAAGAAAATGACGGTTACAAGATTAAGCGGCAGTTCCAGTGGATCAGTTATAAGATGTACAAAAGCAACGCATGAAATTATTTTAAGGTACCAACAAATCAACTCTCAAAATAGAGAATAATTTCTTTTATTTTACTTTTCACATCAAGTTTTTACTTTCCGTAGTTGTGGGCTTGCGCCCTTTGGAGGAAACAACTATTTTTTCAATTACACCATTTTTTGAGACCGTCTGAAGAGATTTGTTCATGCACACCTCGTCTGAATTTTACTCCTTTAATTGTTTTGCACTAAACCACGCACAATCAAACTTGAATAATTTTTAAAAAGAAGAAAAATACTATATTCTTTCCCATCTACAAGTCAACCCAGCTCCATATCAAAGTTAGCATGTCACCATTATAGATAAGAATTTTCCATATTTCCTTCAATCTATATGAGCTCACTTACAAAGAATTCAAGTACTGTAGAAATTGAATTATTTAAAGAATTATAAAACCTTGGGTTTTGAAATACTTAAATGATTAAGCTTGACGTGATTACAAATCAAATAGTTTGTTTGTATTGTATCACCTAGTGAAGGATAGACACTACTTACATCAACTTAAAATTAAATTTTGTGCATATTGCAGGAATAGTTAGTGAGGCTATAGTCATCTTTATTTATTTATTTAATCTCTCTTTACTCTTTATTTTATATATATATATATATTATAATAACAAAATTGTCAAACAAAACACCACATAGTTTCCCGCCTTTTTTACACTTTCCTAAAATGGAAATTCATGGTTTATAGAGATTTAAAAAAGTGATTATATATATACATTTCAAAATTACTTTTATCTTGAGAATATAAACAGTCACTTTAAAAATGATTTTATCTCATTATTAGTAATGTTTTATATTCAGCTATTAATTAGTTGGTATTTTCAATATATGTTTATAATTTGGAATTATGATTTAGAGTTTGAATTTTTATCTTTATCTTTATCCTTATCTTTTTATATATATTATAATAACAAAGTTGCCAAATAAAACACCACATAGTTTCCAGCCTTTTTTACACTTTCTTAAAATAGAAATTCATGATTTATAACGATTAAAAAGAGTGATTATATATATACATTTCAAAATTGCTTTTATCTTGAGAATATAAGCAGTCACTTTGAAAATGATTTTATCTAATTATTAGTAATATTTTATATTCAGCTATTAATTAGTTGGTATTTTCAATATATATTTATAATTTGGAATTATGATTTAGAGTTTTAATATAAAATTATATTAATAAAAGAATACAATCACGTACACTTTTAAACGATGGATTAATAATAACAACATAAGTAAAAAAGTATTACTTTAAAAAAGTTATTATAATAATTAAAATACTATTGAAAAGAACATAACTTAATTATGCTATGAAAAGAATATAAATTAAAAATTTTAATTTGTAAAATAGTATTAAAAAGTAACATAATTAAAAATGTATGTTGTTTTAGTTAATAATAATAATGCTGTAATAATAAAACAATATTTAAATGAACGTAATTTAATTATGTAATTAAAAAAGAATATAACTAAATATGTGTATATATTGTTTTAATTAAATACATGTTATGCTTATAATAAAATATTATTGAAAATAACGTAATTAAAAATGTATGATGTTTTACTAAAGCTGTAATAATTAATCAGCATTGAAGATAACGTAATTATTAGAGAATTTATTAGTAAAATAAAACAATATTAAAAAACATATATAACATAATACACATTTGTAATTATGTTATATATGCTTTTTACGTCCTGTGCATTGCACGGGGACAAATACTAGTATATTATTATATTACTATTATCATTTGAAAGGTGGGTAAATATGATAATAATGCTTTGGAAATAAACGAACTTTAGAAAGTTAAAAAGTTAGGCTGCATTAATTTGTAACAATTGAAGTAGACCTAATAAGAAATTAAGTAAAAGTGTTTTTTATTTATCTTTTATTTTTTATATACATATATAAACAAATAATGTAATGTTTTCGAGGTAATATTGTTGAAAAATAGTTTTGAAAATGTGTATGTTCAAAAATTAATTTGAAAAAATATATTACTTATTTATAAATAAGCTACCAAAGAAGGCTAAATATATTAGTCATCATATGGTAATAAAGTGGACTATAATGGAAAGAATTTATATATTTTTCATTTTAAATAATGTTATTTTCTAAATTTTTAATTATCCGGCATAAACTCATCTCCTGTTTGGATTAAAAGATACCTCATCCTTGCTCGATCCGTCTTGTTCCGCCACGCATTGCCCAGGCTCGTCGCTGAAGTGTGTTTGAATTTTATTCCATTTTATAGTATCTTATGAATATAAATCATTTTTAAGAAAAATTAAAAAATAAGTGAATGATATATTTTTATCATCACCTCGTCCTGTTGTGCCTCCAGAGAATCCGCAGCGGAGTACAACTCAAGTAGCCTTTTTTTTTTTGATTTATTTGACTTTTTAATTTTTTAAAAGTACAATATGTGATTAAAATTAGAGAAAAAATATGTCGTTAAAAAATAATTTAATAAATTATGTAAATTATAAATTGTAATTTATAACCATTGCTAAAAATTCTCCACTACATCCAATTATGAAACTCAATTCTCCCAGTCACTATTCAATTGACGTGTATGCATGTATCTCAATTAAATAGGTTTTATCATTTACGGACTGTTCGGCTGCCCACCTTTTTTTTAAAAACAAAAATGTAAAAAATAAAATGTATGATTAACAAAATTCGTTGTATCTAAAATTTTTATCAAAACTTTTCAAGCTTAATCTCAACTATCCATCCTTAGTCAAATTCACAATTTTTTAATTGTCAAATTAATTTAAATCATACATTATCAAAAACACAAAAAAATTACAAAAATCAAAACTTTTCCACTGACCAAACGGGCTTTAAAAATTAAAAAGAGAATATGTATTTGATTAAAAAGTAATTTGAAAAGTTGTATTATTTATAAATTGTTTATAAAGTATAATGATTACGTAAAAGAACGATGATACGTTTTTCAACTGAATGATAGTGTGAAGTACCGAATACTATATATTTCGAGATAACTATCCTCCATTTTGTAAGCTATTTATAAACAAATTTATAAATAATCATTTTCTCAAATCACTTTTTAATCAGACATTTCTCTAAATAACTATAAGCCCCTGTTTTGCAAATTCAAAAAAAACATATTTTTAAAAACACAATTCCTTCAAATTATTTTTTAATCACACATATTTTTTCTCTCCACTATTAAACCACACAACTTCAAAAATATTAAAAAAAAAAAAAAAAAAACTCTATTTTTAAACACAATAAAAAACTTTCACCAAACAGAATAACCAAGAAACATCATCCACTTAAATCTAAATATCATCCAATTATATTTATTTTTTTAATGCTCTGACACGGTTCGTCAAATGTAACCGAATGAAACCCTTTTGGAGATGAGTAAAGAGGTCAAACGTTATGGACCGGTCGCGCATTTCATCCATTATTAGAGCGTTGAAGCACATTCCACTAATTGTATTAATAAATTTCATACATCAAAAGTAAGTTTGAACGGTAATAATAAGCAAGCTTATCCATTTGATGGTATTTTGTACAGAGCACACAGGTTTCACATGTCAATAAGCTCTTGTTTGGTATTAATCATTTCAATTATTTTTTATTTTTAAATTATTTTCAATCATACATTTTATTAATAAAATAATCCATATATAGATTAAGAAAATTTATTTATTTTTTAACTACTTATTTTTCAAAAATTTAGGTGAGTTCCGTTTGTATTTTATTTTATATTTTTATTTTCGAAAATGTTTTATATTTCCTGTTTTTATTTTTGTTTTCAAATTTGCTGAAAACGCATTTGTTTTGTCATTTTGAAAACTTTTTTTGAAAATAAAAAGCTGGAAAACACGTTCTGTTTGAAATTTTGCAGAATACTACTTAAACTATTTTTAATTGATTTCCTTGCAGAATACTACTAGCTCAAACTCAAATTTCCTTTCACAATATACTGAAAACATGGTTATCTACAACACAATAATGTGAGCACTAAGAGTCTATATTAACACAGCTTGGTCAGGTTCGAGATTTGAAAAATCTCTGGTTTTATTAAAATCCAGAATTCCCACTTAATTTTATTAAGACAATTTTTTTAAATATAACAACAAGATTTCCCATTTAATTTTTTTTTATAATGTTGATATTGAATTAATAAAAAAAAAAAAAATTATTTAGGCTTAATTTCAAGTTAGGATAATTCTAAAAAATATATATATAAATAAATAAAAAATAAAAAATTAACTTTATTTTAAACTTAGTTCTATTAAAAAAAAAAAAAATCTCAAAACGCATATGTTTTTTGTAAAAATATACTTAAAACGTCCAAAACGAGGTTTTGAGCGTTTTATGTACAATTTTTTTTTTCAAAATGCGTTTTTAAAAATGGTAAAGAGAACGCGTTTTTAGTATTTTCGAAAATAAAAATAGAAAACGACTTCAAAATGACAAAGAGAACAGGCCTTATTATTACAAACTTTTATTTATTTATTTATTTTTTATTTGTTTTTAAATAATGTATCTCAAATAAGGGCTAAATGTGGTGGGATCGTTGAGGCTTCAGAGTAATGGAAAGGTCAAAGGCGGCGGCTTTGAAGCAAGTCACGATACACAATCGCTATTAATTACTCACTACCATACATTTTGCTTCGACTATTCGTGAAATGAGAATTGATAATGATAGGACTTTGAGATCATGATATGCACTAGTAACAACTACTTTTATTTAGGGGTGTCAAGCTCCCGGCTTGGCCCATTAACGTGATGTTTGATCCAGGTCTCACGCAGTGAAAATACTTATCTTTCTATTTGGTTCGAAAAGTCGGTGACAGCTAGACGATTGACCTATTTTATTATGAAGTGCTCTAATGATATAATCATAGTGCGGGTATTTCCCTTACATCCTACTTATCAGCGTGCATGTGTGCTACTGTTCTAGTTGTTTTGCCTTGCCGGCCAACGAATGAGAGGTAAGCTACCTAGATGCGAGAAACCTCGGGAGCTGAACCTGCGATCCGTGAAAGTTGATATCAGAGCAGAACCGCTTGAATGTGTTGTTGGTCTTGTGGAGATCAATGACATGAATTCTCGCAGAGAAAAGATTGTAGGCAACGGATCGTGTCGGCAAGTATGCGGAACACGAAGAAGGAAGCTTTGGGGAAGATGGGTGTGCTGGGCAGCGTTGCGCGATTGCGTTTGAAGGAGTTTTGAGGAGCGCATTTTGCAGGGCCTACGAGAATGTAGTGGGTATGTGCTTCGACATGTGCTGGGGTGCTACGGCTGGAGGCTGTCCACCGAAGAACTGCTGCTTATGGGGGCAGATGGTGAAGGTTGGTGTCGGAGGCGGTATGTACGAGTTACAGCGGGCAAGTGTGGGAGGACCACCGTGTGAATGCTCGTCCATGAGGGGATGGTGCAATTTAATTCTGTAATTGAGGAGTGCGTGTGATGCGAAGCTCACTTCCTGCTACGAGGACGTTAGCGGATTCAAATAGGGGAGAATGTCATGCAATGAAAATGCTTATCTCCCCATTCGGTTCGGCAAGTCGGCAACAGCTAGGCGGTTGGCCTATTTTACCATAAAGTGCTCTAATGATATGATCATATTGCAGGTATTTCCATTACATCCTACTTATCAGCGTGCCTGTGTGTCAGTTGTTTTGCCTTACCGGCCAATGAATGAGAGGTAAGCTACCTAGAGGCGAGAAACCTCAGGAGCTGAACCTGTGATCCGTGAAACCAGGTCACGAGCCAGACCAACGAGGCTTGTGTGGGAAACATTGTTGGCTCGTGTGCTCACGAGCTGCACGAGTCGGCTTGTTGGCCGGCACAAGCTAATTGATTTTTTTTTTTTTTTTTTGGTATATTGCATTTTAAGTCTGAAATAGTTAAAGTGGAAAATTGAATTGAACATTGAAATATAATATGACAATAAGCGACATTTGTAAAATTAAGATTTAAGAATAGTTTTTAGGCTTAAAATAATAAAATGTAACATTCTCGTAAGTCGAAAGTCGAATATCGATTAAGAATTTAAAATTTAAATCCTCATCATTTAATCCGGGCTGGGAACATTCAATTCATTGTAGGTAGAGTTAAAATTATATACGAACAAATTACTAAGTGTACAATTTTTTTATTTGAAAGAAAGAATTGAAAATAGAGAAAATGAGAAATGCATACATTATAGAGTGAAGTTGTAACTCACTAAGGATAACATTAAATCACTAACCAATATGATTATTTTTTGAATTCCTCGGCTATAATTTAGCTTATTCTATTTTGTATCTGTTTCTCCACGGACTCCCAATCCTTTAAACATATTAAGCTCTCCAGTATGTCTTCTTTATTTCTTGACCTATAATCAGATAGAACTCTACCACCTGTACTAAAAGAAGCCTCCGATTGCTACAGTCGATACCCGAGGTGATAGTAGATCTCGTGTTATCATAGAAACAATTGGGTATTGACGCTCATTTTTTCTGCACCACTTAAAAATGTCAAAATTATTTATCTCTTCACCATCTAACAAGCTAAGAAGGTTGTGTGGGAAATACCTAGTTAACTTACTTAGAATTTCATCTGAATCACTAGGAAATGTACTAGAAGAACTTGAACACTAGAAAATGTACTAGAAGTTCCCTTAATAGTCACAAACTTGTGCTTGATTAAGAATGGATGATTGAGACTGAGTTTGAAAAGTTGATGTGAAATTTTTTCCATTACCAAACGGGCTCTTAGTCTCCATTGCAACAATAATTTGAGAAAAATAGGAAATGATTTATACTTGTTAAAATTGTTAGCAATGCAATAAAATGTTTCAACACAAAAGGACTAGTGGGATAATAAATACCGGATAATTCATTTGTAGTATCGTAAAAGGATTTTAAAATCGTTTTAACAGGAAAAACAAGTTCCCAATCACTATCTAGCAAATCAAAATTTGGTCAATGTGAGTGACGACCGTTGTTATATTGACATAATAAATCCTCATAGCATTGACAATGTTCAAGCATTAAATAAGTTGAGTTTCATCTATGTCATACATCTGTAACAAATGATCATGGGGCTTACTATAATCTGCACAATGTCTATCAAAAACTTGTTTTACAGAAGGTGCTATCATAATGAAATTGCAAGCATATCTATATATATATATTTTATTTTATTTTCAATTCATCTTCTATAAGCTTAAGGTCATCTTGAACTATCAAATTAAAAATGTAGCACACACAACGAACTTGAGACAAAACTCCACCAAATCCAAGATTTATGTGGTTAGCTAATCTATCTACCACTGCTTTATTAAAAAGAAACATTATCTAATGTAAAATTTCGAACTTTACTATCACAACTAAATTCTCTCAAAATTGCAAGTAGTATATTGAAAATATTTGTTGCATTATATGAATAATCAATAACTTTAAATGCCATAATTTTTTTGTGCATTATCCAAGTATTATCTACGTATTGAAAAATAACAGCTACGTAACCTCTATAATGTCAATCCATAAATCTGAAATAAATGATAAGTTACCATTATATTTACTTAAAGCATCTATAAAAAAAAAAAAAAAAAAATTCAACATATTTAGCAATGTAATCAGCTCTTAAACTATTTTTAGAAACTGGTTTGTACTTGGATTGTAGATACTTCTGAATGAAAGTCATGAAATATGGACTTTCTACAACAGAAATTGAAAACTCACCACTCGATAAAAACATGACCATCTCTTCCCGGCACTCTAGATCTTGAGAGTAGACTCAATTATTTAGACTCAATTGACCAAACTATAGTTGTGATTTGTTTGCTTCAACCGAGTCATGTTTTTGACATTTTTCGTAGTGTTTGTTGAAGTGTGTTGTGCCACCATCCGTCATCCAAGAGAAAAGCCCGCGACAAATATTACATTTTGCTTTCATTATCAGATTTCCATCATCATGTTCAGCATTTATTTCGATCATATCAAAATAATTACAGCACTCCAGTTTTAGCTTCCTTTTCCGATTTCTATTCGAGCTTGCCGTCCTTCCAAAGCTAGCGGAGCCGGATCCATATGCAGGAGCAATTTTCATCAATGTCATCCAAAATAATAGGAGTTGTAGTATTTTCTGCCTCATTTTTCAAATTCACCAAATTGTCGGAATTGAAATATCGTTGAGACTGACAAATTGGCTAAAAGAATGACCATGAGATTGTGAGTGTACCATTAGAATTGGAGATGAAAATGAAATATGAGATTTGAGAGGAGAATGTATGAAATATAAAATATTATAAGACTTGGAAATTGCAATTGAGATTTGAGAGTAGTGTAAATAGAATTATAGAATGATAGAGTGAGAGAAGATTAAAGTATAAATATTTTGGAGAAAATGATAGTGTGTGTGTGTTTAAAAAAAACAAATAAAAAAAATATGGCAACGGTGTGACCGTTGTCAAAACTGTCACATATTATGACCAGACGATCCAGTCCATTTACGGCTAATAACGAGTCGGACCATTTCTAGGATTGCTAGGCTTATTCATGAGTCCTCCCAGGAGCTTTAAGAGCCGAATATGAACTATCATTCAATTTTTCTCTTTGACCCATGCTCAAGTCCATTTTTTCACGAGCTGAGCCGAACTCACAAACTATACGGTCTGTTTGCCACCATTTTTTTTATTTTTATTAAGTAAGAAAATTATAGTCATTATATTTTTTTTTACATTTAAATAACCGACCTTTTAAGTTCATAGCTTCTTGAAACTTAATAAAATGGTTTTTTAGGATGATTTTTGAATACTCAAAAACAGATTTAAGACCCAAAAGCTATTTTTGAATTGTTTGACAAATTTTTAAAAGAATTTCCACTATTTTAAGGAGGTTTTAGAGGAAACTAGTTTATTGTGACTTTCTCAAAACTACTTTCAAGATATGATGTGCTTTTATAAATTAGTTTCAATAAAAAAAATTAAGACAACTTTTTTATGAAGCCCTATGGTAGAACGATTAGAGAGCTAGGAAATTGGCCAAAGTCTAGAGAGAAGCCACTATAAGACCATGACAGAGCTCAACCCCAATGTGATACGATCACTATTTGGAGACCTCATCTAGGACTTGGTTGAACATGTAAGACTTCAAACATATATAATACTGAAAATCATTTTCAAACTAGGAAAGCTCGTTACGATAATATGGCTAGACAACTAGGCTTATTGAATGAATTAAAGACCAAATTGGTAGGTCCTTTCAATCACTTAACTTTGGTTTTCCTTTAGGAGGCACCCACAACACTCAGACTCGAAACATTAATTTAATGAAATATAACCATCCTCTAGGCTATACCTGTAGAATGTCCCATAACAATGAAGTGCCACATGTTTATACATCTCATAAGGGAGGCATGTTAAACTTTTAGGTTTGTGGCAAAAATGAGAGTCAGCAAAATAACAATAGTCAAGTTAGTGAAGGAAATCAAACAGCCAATCAAATTAATGGGGGAATTACTAATATAAACCCATTTATAAACAATGGAGGGTTTCCACCCATTTGACCATCTGCAATGTTGTATTTACCCCAGCCTATCGGCATGCCGTATGAACCTAATGCTTTGTTGAGGAAACAGATAGCTAAAGTCCTACAAGACCAATATTTAAAACATGTTGAGGTTTACTCTTCAATGTGGACAAGTTAATGAGAATCACAAACTAAGAATGTTTCCTAACTCTTTAGAAGGGGTAGCTTTCTCCCGATTCATCAACTTGCCGAATAATTCGATTCAAAATTGTTATCAAATGGAATAATTGTTCCACATCCAATTTCAAAAGTCCTAGTTAGAGGTAACTTCGGGACATTTGGATAAACTTAAAAAATTACCAAATGAGTAGGCCAAAGCCTTTCTTCAACGGTTTAAAACGAAAAATGAGTACACGCTTCATACCTTTACCAGAAAAGAGTTTGTAAAGATTGCTCAGAATTGTTTAAGCTTTGATTTAAAAAAGAAGTTTTGAGATAGGAAATTTCTGGACCTATTTCAATTGAGTGCTGCCAACGTTCATTACGAAGGACTGTTAAGAGAGGAAGAGCAAATGAGAAACCTAGCAAAGGGACTTTCTATATAGACCTCAATTCTGAAATGTGAGAAATTGAGGTGGAGCAGCCCGAAGCAGAAATATGCTTGGACGAATTGGTAAAGGGAAAAATCTAAACATATAAAGCGGTAGTTAAGTTAGAACCAGAAGCCAAAAATGAAGGATTGAATGAGAGAAAATAATCTGAACGTTCTCATTTGACATGACTAAGCCTAAAGCTATAATTGGCCAACTTTATAAATGCAAACCGATCATGTTGAGCGATAAACATAAATTTCTATCCCAAAACAAGTAAAGGACAATAAATATTTTAAGTGACATACTGCTTGATCATATACAATTAACAATTGTGTATTTTGAACTGTTTTACATGATGCAATTGAAACTGGACTATTTACATTGAAGAATAAGAAAAAGATGGTAATAGATGATGATGTGTTCCCATATTACGTGGAAACAAATATCGTCATCCCAAATATGACCAAACTGAACCTGTCAAAGTTCAAACTAATATTAGGTGGGAAAAGATGAATCACGTCCAAATGCTTTTAAGAGATTGGAACCCGAAAGTAAAATAAAATAAAAAATAGCTAGTCCTAGTTGAGTCGAAGAAGGTTGGGTGCATGCTAACAAAAAATGTTTAATTGGACATAATGATGGAAGAATTCAAAGAAACTTATGTAAAATGAACATTTTTGGAGGGCGTCGAAAGACGTGGCAGTTTGAGAAAACTACATTTAGACCTGCCAAGGAATACCCTAATTTCATCCTTAAAAAAGGACTTTCCAACCATAGATGCACACAGCAAATCCATGACATTCATACAACAATTGAACTGAGAAATCTATCCATTTCTTTACCTATAAGTTGTTCCCCATAGAGAAATTTCATAAGAACGTGTTATCGGTTTTATTAGAGATCACATCATTTAAACGATGAAAGGGTCAAAAAATTTTGAAGAGTGATAAGTGTATTTTATACACTTATTTGGATACTAAAACCAGGGAATTATATTGTCATTTAAGAATAATTTTTGTTCATTTAGTTTTTATTTACTTTTATTTCAATTTTTATCCCAATTTAGAAAATGGAGCTAAAGATGCAAATAAGGACCAATTGAAGAACACTGAAATTAAATTGTGCAAACTGAAAGTAGACAAGGTCAATCAAGAATCAAATTGGAGTTGAATTGGAAGAATTGAGAAGTTAAAGAGCTTAATTGAAGAAACAAAAAGAGAGAGGATTGAGTTGAACCCAAAAAAAGTGGAAGGAACCACTTGCACCAAGTTTTTCCTACCAGCCAAGATTCTTAAGCTCAAGCATTATATATCTATTATTCAGCAACAAGAATCGAAGAGTTTTGATGATGCATGCAACATGTTCAAAAATATGCTCAGAAAGTGTCCTCATCATGAGATCAACAAAGGACTTCTGGTTCAATATTTATACACAGGTCTCCTTTCGCAAGGTAAAAGTATGGTAGATTCTTCATCAGATGGTTCATTATCTATCAAAACTATTGATGGACCATTGCGATTATTTTAAAGGATAGAAAATACAAATGTCATGTGGGAATCTGATCACACTACCCAAAAAAAATCTGCAAGGGTTTATGTGGTAGACACATACACATCACTATAAATGAAAATAGACTCCTTGGTGAACAAAGTAGAAAGTATGGTGTTGTAGGGCCATACAGTAACAAAATCAAAATTTAGTTGCGATGAGTGTGGTGCAAATCAAAGTACTTCATAATGTCCTATTTTTACGCAGTCGTCAGAACATGTAGATTTCGTTCAAGGAGTCAGTGTCCACAAAACAACCTATATTTAAATACAGACAATTCAGGTTGGCAAAATCATCCAAATTTCTCATGGGGGATTAGGGGTGGACAAAAAACCGAACCAGAACAGACTAAACCAGAAGCGGTTTGGTTCGGTTCTACATAAAAAAAAAATAATGATTTGGTTCATAGAATCAAGAACCATTTGGTTTCGGTTCTGGTTTCGACTCTCTTTCCAGAACCAGAACCAAGAACCAAACTCAATATATATATATATTACAAATTAGTGGATATTCATCTCACCAAAATATTCAAATCTGAAATTGTACATGTGAAATGTACAAAAATATTATTTACCATACATTTTATCTCATTTCCTATTAGACAAAGATTTTAAATCATAAATCTAAATTCTAATTCTAATTCATTTTTCTTCTTTTCAATTATAGACACCCATTCACACGACTTTACTTGCACTTCTATAGCACAGCAATCGTTGCACTCCGTAGTCACCATCAACGGCATAGATGTTTATATTTTAAAATTTATGTATATATAAAACTCGGCCCAATTCGTCAATTCTCAAGAGTCAACCCAAACTCAAGTTGCAAATCCATCCCTAACTCAAACGGTACTACGGTAGAATGGGACTCTGAATTTCATTGTAACCTGTAACTATAAGTCTAAATGATCTTTATGTTCGATTCTCTAAGTTTCAACGGGTCGGCGAGCTTCCTTTAGCGAGTTTCTTCTTCTTTGACTTGGAATAACAAGTTACTTTTTCTAAATTTTTATTTTGTTAACTAAAAATTTCATTTTCTATTTAGTATTGATGTAGATGGATTCTAATGAAGAAGCGGATATAAATAGGTTTTGATTTACATTTATTATTTAAAAATTCAAGTAATGGTCCCAAAACCAAACCAGAATCGAGGGTTTGGTTCCGGTTTGGTTCCATATCTTTTAAAAAACCAATTAGTTCTATTAGTAAAAAATTATCGGTTTATGGTTTGGTTTGGTTCTTCTGTAATCAGAACCAAATCGAACCACGTCCACCCCTATGGGGAATGATGAGACCACAAACACCTCAATATCCATAGGAAGAGAAAAAGCTATTACTTGAAGACATGTTTGGGTAGCTCATGGAAAAGACTGAATAATACATGGGCAAGACTGATCAGTTCATGAAAAGGACATAAACCACTCTGCAAAATCAGCAAGCTTTAATTAAAAACTTAGAGACACAAACAAGAAAGATGGCAAATTCTATTTTTTGGGAGACAATAAGGTACTTTACCCAGTAACACTAAAACAAATCCTAAAGAGCATGTAAAAGCTATTACTACCAGGAGAGGGATTCAATTACTAGAAATTCATGTCAAAAGACCTACTTCTAACCAAGAATAAGACTTTGACAAAACATATTTTGGAAAGATTAATTATGTCAATAATCATTAAAATTGAATAGTTATGCAAATGGTCATTTTTTTTTTAATAGTAAGTCATTCAAGTTCCAAACTATTATAATTGTAGCCACTTGGGAAAAAAATTGGGCCCTACTAGGTATCCCTTATTCAAAATCTCGTTTTTCTAAAACTCATTTTCAACTAACATTCTATTCATAATATAATCTACGTATAACTTCAAAAAATTCCTACTTTTTAAAAACTTATTCTCCCAAAATTTATAGTCACAAACAACATTATTTAAAATAATGGGTCTCAAACAGGGGCTTAAGTACATATTCTCCAACAAATCACTATTAAAAAACTCATTTTGTATATAATGAGGGCTTTAAGGACTAAATATGTTCACAATAGAAAAATGAAATACATAAAGGGAGAGGATGAATAAGTATTAACCCATTTTTTCACCAAAATATATTTCCTAAAATGGTAAGTACTATTAATTAACTATATATTACTCATTTTGAACAAATTTCAGATTTAAAATAATCCAGTTGTTTTTAAATAGCCATCTTTTCCAAGTCCCTATGTTTCTTAGTCCACCTTCCTCTCTTGAAAATCAATTACAATTTTTTTAATTCATAAAAAAAAAAAAAAACCTTTATCAATATCACATAAATATTTTTCTTTAAAAATAGAAAATGAAAGATAATGAAATAGGAAATTTCTTCGATTTTTTTTATTTTCTTTTTTTTTTCTAATAAAATTTTGAGCATATATTTCAGATATATTTTTTTTTACGTATTACAAATTCAATTTAAATGTTATTTTATTTTCTTATTTTAAGCTTTAAATCAATTTAAATACACTATTTAAAGAAATTTCCTGAAACGGTAAACATACGAACGCTAAAAAATAATCAAGGTATATGTAATTTGTACCTTTTTTGTGATTAATTGTCTTCCTTCGTTTCTTATTTTAATTAAATATTCATTTCATATGTTAACATATAAATTCGATATATGTGAGTAAAAACTGATCGTGCATCGCATGGGTGTAACACTAGTCATCAATTAAAGTAGAAAAAGGATAAGCAATTTGAAAAATTTCAAAATATCTTCAAGAAGATCTAGAACAACATACCCTTTGTAGATGCACTTGTTCAGATGCCAAACTATGCAAATTTGTGAAGGATATTCTCACTCATAAGAGAAAGCTGGAGGATAAAAAAACAGTAATGCTTTTCAGAAGATTGCAGCGCCATATTACAAAAGAAGCTCCCACCAAAATTGAAAGATTTAGGGAGTTTTACTATACCTTGCACTATTGGAGATTCTTAGTTTGATAAAGCTTTATGTAATTATTACAAGTATAAATTTAATGCCTTCCTCTGTTTGCATGAAATTAGGCTTGGGAAACAAAAACCACCATCTGTAACTCTACATCTTGCAGATAAATCCATAAAATTACTAAGAGGAATCATTGAAGATATCCTGATAAAAGTGGGACAATTCATCTTCTTAGTTGACTTTGTTACACTTGACATGGAGGAAGACAAAAATATGGCATTGATTTTGGGGAGACTGTTCTTGAGGATTAGGGTGCAATGATGTAGGGAAGGGACAACTCCCATTGTAACCTTCAATATCTACAAAGAAATGAAATAGCCTACTCTCTCATATTCTTGCTTCATGGGTGATGTGATTGATCAGGGAAGAAGGGATGCATTTGAATTAGAAACATTATGTATTCAAATTCAACCAATTCTCTTTTATGTGGTGAGCTTGAAGTATGTAAACATTTTCTTGTAGCAAATCCACTTTACAGACCCAAACCATACTTTGAAGAATCAGGGACAAGAACTATGAAACCGCTACCATCCATTTAGCAGCCTCCAAGTTAAAAATCAAGCAATTGTCATCTCATCTATGATAAGCATACCTTGGGGAGTCTTTGATGTGATCCGAAGTAGGAGACCAAAGGAGAAGTTGACCTATCGGCAATGCGACAGTGATCTACGCGAGAAACGGCACAAGTTTCATGTTGGAAGTAAGCCGAGGAGACAAAGGGATCGAGCCGAATCAAAAGGGTTAAGGTTTGGTGACCAAGAGCACATTCACGGCCGTAAAACCAGTGTTCAAGGCCGTAACAGCTACATTCACGGCTGTAACTTTGCTATCGCACGGCCGTAACTACCAATTCACGGCCGTAACGGAGTTAGGCAGTTTTTATTCAGAAGGTGTCTTACGCCCGTAAGAACCAATGTCACGGCCGTAAGAGTTAAAATCAGTTTTGGATCCGAGGGTTAATTACTGCCGTAAGGTAGATTTTCACGGCCGTAAATTCCGCCGCGTTTTAATTTGTGTTTTGCGGCTAGGGTTAATTTTGGACGCGTTTTTTTTAGGTTATATTATGTTTTCTTGTCATTGTAAAGATAATTTTTGATATTATTGAATGAATGTGAGAATTTTCTCTCTCGAAAAGGAGGATTCCTTTTTCTTGTTCTTGAAGAACAATTTATAGAACTTATCAAATATTTTTCCTGAATGTTTGTGGCGTTCCAATCAGAAACTTATCAAGGAATTTGGCATCCCTTGTGGCGTTTCGAAAACCTCGGTTCTTCAATCCGCATCGTCAATTTATTGCGTCGTGATTGTTGGGTCCAGGTCCTACCGTCAATCTTATTTTAATTTCCGTCTATTTATTCGTGTTCTTGTTATTTCTCGCGTCAGATCTGATTTAGATCTTTCCTAGGGTTTTAAATTTCGTTATTTCGCGTTTGTCGACGAAATTCCCTCCCGGGATCTCATCATTTGGTATCAGAGCTTGGATCTATTTCAGATTCTTGCGTTTCTTGATTTTCTTGATTTTTTTTTGTTTCTTGTTTTTCGCGTTCTTCGTCTCAGTCATAATTTTCTTCAGTTTGATCCATAAGAGTCAGTCCTAAAATTTCAAAAATGTTTTTCTTGTTCGTTTCTCGTCCAAATCCAATTCCGTTTTTTTCGCCATATTCGTAGTCAGATTGTCTAGCAGTTTAGAAAAAAAAAATTCCATTATTTTCCTGAAATATTCCTGATTTGTCTCAATTTTCAAGTTTTCTTGTTCTTACTCGTGTCTATCGTGTCCTATCCTTGATTGAGTTTATGAATTGTTTTTGAAGCGCTTGGAAGGGGAATTCTTTTGAGTGATACACGAGCGATATATTTTTGTGAGGAATTTTCTACTTATTTCTGTGAAAACTAATAATGTCTAGCCGACGGGATTCATCATCCTCATCAGTTGGGGACAACCAGGGGATTTACAGAAGGGAACCAGCAGCTTCATCAACGAGCCACAACAAACGACCGGAAGGTATGAATAGGGTGAATAACAATGTTGTAGGTGTGATGGAGACTTTACATGAGCAATTTGAGAAGTTGATGACTAGGATGGATAGGCAGGAGGAAACTATTAACAAGTTGCGTAGGGAACAAACTCATGCGAGGCCTAGAGCTAGGAGGGAAGACCGGAGAGATTCTAGGGGGAGGCATAATCCAAGGGATGGATACGGGTTTGACGATGAAGAGTTTGCAAGTGAAGGAAGTAGTGTCCAATCACCCGTGGCTAGTGTAAGGAGGAGAAGGGGTAGAGGAGATAGGGATGAAAGGGCGAATAATAGAAGAGATCGTGGTGATCGAGATGAGATAGATGATAATCTAGGTAAAATAAAAATGTCTATTCCACCTTTTCATGGGAGGAGTGATCCGGAGGCTTACCTAGATTGGGAGAAGAAGGTAGAATTGATGTTTGATTGCCGCAATTATTCTGAAGGAAAGAAGGTGAAGTTAGCAGTTGTTGAGTTCACTGACTATGCGATTAATTGGTGGGATCAGTTGGTGAAGGATCGAAGGAGGAATGGTGAAGGGCCGGTGGATACGTGGCGTGAGATGAAAGTCATCATGAGGAAGAGGTTTGTCCCAAGCCATTATCATAGGGATATTTATCAAAGGTTGCAGGTGCTCACGCAAGGTTCTAGGAGTGTCGAGGAGTATCATAGAGACATGGAGGTAGCCATGATTAGGGCCAACGTGGTGGAGGATCGGGAAGCCACAATGGCTAGATTTTTGAGTGGGCTGAACAGAGATATTGCAAACATCGTTGAGTTACAACATTATGTGGAACTGGAAGACATGGTGCACATGGCAATGAAGGTAGAAAGGCAATTGAGGCGAAAGGGAACATCTAAACAATCACCGGGAACTTATCCTACATCACAACCGAGGAAGGATCAAGATGATGAGCACGTCCCGAAGGGAAAGGAGGAACTTACAACTAAAGGTAAAAATATTTCTGATTCTCAACCTACTAGGGATAGAAATATTAAGTGCTTTAAGTGTTTGGGGATGGGCCATATAGCGTCACAGTGTCCAAATAAGAAAGTAATGCTTTTGCGTGATAATGGTGAAATTAGTTCTGAGGACGAATTTAAGGGAATGCCTAAGTTAGTAGATATTGGGGCTAGTAGTAGCGATGAAGAGGGGTTAACTTATGCGGTGAAAGGGTCCCTTGTGAATAGACGTGTCCTAAATTCTCGAACTAAGATGGTTGAGATTGATGAACAGCGGGATAATCTTTTCCACACGAGGTGTTTGGTGGGGAAAAAGGTTTGTGGGATGGTAATTGACGGGGGAAGTTGTACTAATGTGGTTAGCACATTATTGGTGGAGAAGTTGGGCTTGCCTAAGGTGAAACACCCCAACCCCTATAAATTACAGTGGTTAACCGAGTCGGGAGAACTTAAGGTGAAAAAGCAGGTTCATATTAAATTCACCATTGGGGGTTATAGAGATGAGGTGGTGTGCGATGTGGTCCCTATGAATGTTGGGCATATTTTATTGGGAAGGCCATGGCAGCATGACAGGAGAGTGGTGCATGATGGGTTCAAAAATAGATATTTTTTTGTGAAGGGTGGAAAAAGGATCACTCTTGCTCCGTTAACACCTAAAGAAGTCCAAGAGGACCAATTGAAAATAAAGAGCGAGTTTGAGGGAAAAAATAAGAGCGTTGAGGCCACGACCTCAGAAAAAGGAGAGGGTGTGAAAATTGAAAACAAGAGAGTTGAGGCCACGACCTCAGAAAAAGGTGAGCTTGAGAGTACAAAGAAAAAGAAAAGAGAGTCCACCACAAAAATGAGCTTATTTGCATTTGCTAACACATCCCTCCCTAGTTTGGGTAATTCTGTTTTGCAGGTACTACAATCAAATTACAAAACTAAGGCCAAAGGGAAAATTAATTGCCGGACAGAACAACCCGAAAGTATGATGCATAGAACAAAACAGGAACAGGTCTCTCGAGCCAACAAAAGTAAGAGACACATAAAGGAGAGGCCATATACGGATTCGAGGTCGAATCCTTTCCAAGAAAGGGGGGATGATGTGATCCGAAGTATTAGATCAAAGGAGAAGTCGACCTATCGGCAATGCGATAGTGATCTACGCGAGAAACGGCACAAGTTTCATGTTGGAAGCGAGCCGAGGAGACAAAGGGATCGAGCCGAATCAAAAGGGTTAAGTTTGGTGACCAAGAGCACATTCACGGCCGTAAAACCAGTGTTTACGGCCGTAACAGCTACATTCACGGCCGTAACTTTGCTATCGCACGGCCGTAACAACCAATTCATGGTCGTAACAGAGTTAGGCAGTTTTTATTCAGAAGGTGTCTTACGGCCGTAAGAACCAATGTCACGGCCGTAAGAGTTAAAATCAGTTTTGGACCCGAGGGTTAATTACGGCCGTAAGGTAGATTTTCACGGCCGTAAATTCCGCCGCGTTTTAATTTGTGTTTTGCGGCTAGGGTTAATTTTGGATGCGTTTTTTTTAGGTTATATTATGTTTTCTTGTCATTGTAAAGATAATTTTTGATATTATTGAATGAATGTGAGAATTTTCTCTCTCGAAAAGGAGGATTCCTTTTTCTTGTTCTTGAAGAACAATTTATAGAACTTATCAAATATTTTTCCTGAATGTTTGTGGCGTTCCAATCAGAAACTTATCAAGGAATTTGGCATCCCTTGTGGAGTTTCGAAAACCTCGGTTTTTCAATCCGCATCGTCAATTTATTGCGTCGTGATTGTTGGGTCCAGGTCCTACCGTCAATCTTATTTTAATTTCCGTCTATTTATTCATGTTCTTGTTATTTCTCGTGTCAGATCTGATTTAGATCTTTCCTAGGGTTTTTAATTTCGTTATTCCGCGTTTGTCGACGAGATTCCCTCCCGGGATCTCATCATTCTTCCACACTACTTATCATCGTGGCTAACTCTATCACAGAAGTTGAAGAAGAGAAACTACTCCGAGTAGGGCTCACAAGAAAGCCAATGGTTGGACTATTGTTGACATACAAGGTATTATTGTATCACTCTATATGCACAAAATAATGATGGAGGAAAATTTCAAGCCAACAGTGGATGGACAAATGAGATTGAATCCTAACATGAAGAAAGTAGTCACAGAAGAGGTAATGAAAGTTTAGGATGTAGGAATTATATACCATATATCAGATAATGATTGGGTTAGTCCGATACATGTTGTAACTTAGAAAAGGGTATTATTATGGTGAAGAATGAGAAGAATGAATTGATTCCTACAAGAAGAATTACGTGATAGAGACTTTGCATAGACTATTGCAAACTCAATTCATCTACAAGGAAGGATAACTTTTCCCATCCTTCATTGATCAGATGATGGAAAGGTTAGTCAGACAGTCACATTACTATTTTCTAGATGTGTAGCGACTCAGAATTTTTACGCAATTAATAATTATTTTAATATTTAGAAAATTGTGTCGCTACTATTTCACCCATTGTTTTGAAGTTAACGCCGCGACGGATTCGTCTAGCCAAGTCAAGAAATATCGAATTTGTTCGATTTTAAATTAAAATCCGAATTTCTAAAATTATATTATTTTAAGTATTATTGTCAAAAGCATTTTAAATTCCATTTTCTTATTTAAATTATTTTAAGTCCATAATATGCAATTCAATTTTTATCTCAAAATTATTTATTTCTCAAATGTATTTTTCAGTCCAAAATATATCTGTTTTAAATACATTTTTTTAATCGAAGTTAGTGCAATAATTATCATAACCAAAATTCCCATACTTTACACCATTAACCTAATTTGCAACCCACGTTTTTCTTCCTTTCCATTCATTTATCTAATCACAAAGCCAAACCCACTCAATGAATGATTCCCCTCCCCAAATTATGATGTTCCCCATTCATCAATTCTTTTTCTTTTTTTTTTCCATCATGTTTTTCAATTTAAGCAATCATCCTCAGCACTGCTCCATCGCACCATCAACCAATTTGTAAAACCACAGTATTCATCATCATCACCAAACTGCTGTCTCAATCGAACCTCCATTTCAGTTTTCTTTTCACCATCATTTTCAAATCAGCATCATCATCACCGGACACCACCAATTCACAGCAAATTCACTACCAATTCACTGCTCAATTCAAGAAATCATCTCCATGACTCCCAATCGAACAAACCAAACACTGCCTCAACCAATTTTGATCAAGCAGACACCATCACTGCTGAATCACCCTCACCTCATTGCAACCAATACAGTCATAAACCAATCACCAAACCACCATCACTGCCTCGACCAAACCCTGAATCATCATCACTTCTGCCGTTTTTCTGCCACTGCACAGCCCAAACCCAAAACTGTACCAAATCCACAAGAACCTAGACTAGCGGAACCCTCACAGTTGGCCGCATCCTGCGCCGACGTTGCGCCGGTGAACTACCGGCGACAGATTCCTTTTCCCTCACGATTTCACACGCCATCTCTCTATCTCTCGCTTTGCTCTCCGATCCCTCTCTCTCTTCGATCTGAATGAGGAAAGGAAAGGATATTTTATTTTAAATATTATAAACTTTCGGAAATTTCAACTTTAGCCTTGAAGTTTTAATATGTTTCAAATCAGTCCCTATGGTTTTAAAACAATCCAATTCAGTCCCTTTTAGTTTTAAAAGGTTTTATTTCAGTCCTTTCAGCTTTTAAACTTATCAATTTCAGCCCTTAAGTTTTAAATGAGTTTTAATCAGCCCCTATTGTTTTAAAATATATTATTTCAACCCTATTGTTTTGAGTTTCCGACTCAACTTTCAAAATATCTATTTTAGTCCCTCAACTTTCAAAATATTCATTTTAAATCCCAACTTTTGAAAATATTCATTTTAGTCCCTCAACTATCAAAAGTATTCATTTTAATCCCTCAACTTTCAAAGTATCTATTTTAGTCCCTGAACTTTCAAAAGTATTCATTTTAGTCCCTCGACTTTCAAAACATCAATTTTATTCCTCAAATTATAATTTATCATTTTGAACTATATATTCGATAGACTAAAGTGACTTATTGGCTAAGACGAAGCGTACGGAGAATTTAAAGAAATTGAAGTCATTCCCGCTCAACTTTGCACTCGTCGGATTTGAGGTAGACTCGCACTTATTAATTGATTTAAATTATGATTTCATATAAATGTCATGTGACTTGTGAAAGTCAATTTTCAAGAAAATTAAGTATGTTTTATGAAAGGTAAATATACCTTATGTTTTTATGAAAAGTAAGTATACCCTATGTTTTTACGATAATGTTTTATATGTTTTGGATCATTGCTATGCACATAAGAATTCTTGCCACGAAGTTCGGTAAAATTCTTGTGTCTCCATAAGTTTATGAGGATTTGCCACGAAGTTCGGTAAAATTCCTATGTTTCCATATGTTTATGAGGATTTACCACCTAAGTTCGGTAAAATTCCTGTCTCATATGTTTATGAGGATTTCGATCCTATCTTATGTTATGATGGAAATGATCCCTATGAATTTCAAGAATTATGTTTTGGTATACTTACTGTTATTATGATTTTACTGCATAAGAATTCTTGCCACCTAAGTTCGGTAAAGTTCTTGTGTCTCCCTATGTTTATGAGGATTTCAATCCTATCTTATGTTATGCTTTCAAAAGAAATTATGCTTGGCATAATTAAAATGTTTTATAATTATATGGTTTTCAAAGAGCTGTTTTCAAAGAGCTATTTTCAAAGAGCCTATGATTTGCAAAATATGTCCCGTGCTGTAATGCACAATATGAGTTTTATCAAGAGCCGTTTTATAAAGAAGCTCTATCAATGCCCGTTTTATAAAGAGCCGGGATTTATGTGTTTAATCATCTTATAAATTAAATTAATTTGCGATGAGTCTACTGAGTATTTCCCCCATGAAATACTCACCCTACTTTTTAACAGTTTTGCAGATTTCGGAGACGGTGGCGAGCGATGAATGATGGTGGCAATAATCGTTAAACGGTTGAAAGTTTGACGTTAATGATTTCCGTATTTTTCCAAACAATCGAATAATTTAGAGAAGTTCATTTATTTGAGAAATTATGACATTGTCAATTTCTTTACAAAATTAATGGTTCGATTTACTATTTCAAATGAATTTCAATTATTTCTTCCGCAAAAATATTATTCGAAAAATTTAGACAGAAAATGACGTAGTGAATCGGGTATACGGAACTCGGGGCGCTACAAGATGGCTAATCGGGGTATAATCAAATTCCCATTGCACCACTGTATTAAGAGAAGACTACATTCACTTGTCATGGTACTTTTGCATCTTTATGGTACTTTTGCTTACCATAGGATACCGTTAATGTAATGCTCTAGCCACTTTTCAACGTTGTATGATGGTCATCTTCTCAGATATGGTGGAAAAATTCATATTTGTTTTTATGGATGACTTCTCAGTTTTCGGATCATCCTTTGATGAATGTTTGGAGCACTTACACCTCGTTTTGCTGCGATGTGAGGAAACAAACTTGGTACTAAACTGGGAAAAGTGCCACTTCATGGTTCAAGAAGGTATTATCTCAGGGCATCATATTTCTGATAAAGGAATTGAAGTTGACAAGGCAAAAATTTAGGGTGTTGAGAAACTACCACCTCCTACGTTATTAAAAGGTGTTCTAAGTTTTCTTGGTCATGCAAGGTTTTACATATGCTTCATCAAAGACTTCTCCAAGATCACAAAGTCTCTATGCAATCTATTGACGAATGATGTACCATTAACTTTCTTAGAGGAATGTATAGTGTCATTCAACACTCCAAAGGAGAAAATCATTTAAGAACTTGTGATCGTTGCACCAGACTAGAATTTACACTTCAAATTGATATGTAATGCCTGTACTTACGCAGTAGGAATATTTCTAGTCTAGAGAAAAGGTAAAAATTTTCATTTGATTTACTATTCCAACAGGATCTTAATTGATGCCCAGCTCAACTATGCCACTAACGAGAAGGAGCTTCTTGTAGTAGTTTATGCGTTTAATAAATTCCGTTCATATCTTGTTGGATCAAAGGTAAAAGTCCATATAGATCATGCAGCTTTGAAATATTTTTTGACTAAGAAAGATGCAAAGCCAAGATTTACCAAATGGATACTACGTCTACAAGAGTTCGACTTAGAAATTAAAGATAAAAAAGGAAGTTAAAATGTTGTAGCAGATCATCTATCCCAACTTGAACAAGAAAAGGAAATAAATCTAGAAAATATCAATGAAGTTTTTCCAGATTAGCATCTATGTTTGTTGTGGAAGATGTATTGTAGTATGCAGACATTGTGATCTATTTGGCCAAATCCATCATTCTACAAGATTTTTCAAGTCACCAAAAGAAGAAATACTTCTCTCACTTGAAATACTATTTATGGGAAGATCCAATTCTCTACAAATGGGGTCAAGATCAGATTATTAGGAAATGTACCTGATGTAGAAGCCCCAAGAATATTGAAGCACTATTATTCATCTACATATGGTGGTCACTTTAGAGCTTCAAAGACCTTTGCAGAAGTTCTAAAATATTGTTTCTATTGGCCTTCTCTTTTCAAAGATGCCTATCTATTTGTGAAGAAATGTGATGGATGTCAACGTACAGGTAACATCTCAAGACACACTAAAATATCTCTAAATATCATCCTTGAAGTGGAAATATTTAATGCATGGGGGATAGATTTCATGGGTCCATTCATTCCTTCTCACTTGAATTAGTATATTCTGGTAGTGGTGGATTACATGTCCAAATACGTAGAAGTAGTTGTTATGCCTACAAATTATGGTCAAGTGGTAATAGAATTTCTAAAAAGGTTTATTTTCACACGGTATGACACTCCTAGAGCTATTATTAGCAATGGGAGAAAATAGTTGTAATAAAAGAATCTGGAGCCTAAAAGAATCTTGGAGGTGATAGTAAGTTCAACGAGGAATGATTGATATATGGAACTAGATGATGCTCTATGGGCAGCTGAACAAGGTTTAAAACACCTATAGGGGTGTCTCCACATCGGCTTGTATTCCAGAAATCATGACATCTACCACTTCAGTTGGAGCACAAGGCTCTTTGGGCGATTAAGAAGCTGAATTTTGATTTGCAAGCAGAAGGTAAAAAAAGGCTACTGCAACTTAACGAGATGGATGAACTTTGACTAGATGCATATGAGAGCTCCAAATTGTACAAGGAACACACCAAAAAGTGGCATGACATGCATATTCAAAGAAATAAGTTTGAAGTTGGTCTTGTACTATTCTTGCCTCAAACTATTTCTTGGAAAATAAAATTCAAGATGGTCAGGTTCATACTCAATGACAAGGGCTTACCCATTCGCATCAGTTGAAATCACTCATGAAGATAAATGCACATTGAAGGTGAACTGGTAGCATTTGAAACCTTATTAGGACAGAGAATTCTCGAATGAAACGTTCACCACTACTGCAATACCCGAGTGATTGCACTAAAAAGTCTAGCTCTAGACTATAAATTAAGAGTTTATTGGGAGGAAACCCAATTTTTCTAATCATTTTATTTATTATACTTTATTTAGTGCTTTACCCGTAATTTTAAGTTTGCATGCACGATTGATTTACGTCATTGCAATTTAAACCAATGTTAATTTTATTAGTTCATCATGATCACTAGCTCATATTTTTAGCTTAGTGAAAACAATGTGGCGAGCACCATAAAGCACCTCAGATCTGAAAAATGGATGAAAAAGAAAAGAAAAACAAAATTTCTGCCAATTTGATGTCCAAGCAATCGCTTGGTTAGTTTCGAAGGTGATTACTTGGCATCGAATATCTCAAACTGAGATGACATCAACTACCTCTAACTGAGTATTTATGATATAACCAAGCGATCTCTGAATGTAAAGCCAAGCGATCGCTTAGCTTATATCTAGGGCAAAACTTACAGTTTATATCGTAAGTTAGAATCTCAAAACACAATATTGTCCACGAGGTTTCCCTCACTAATATCATACAAATTCTTCAAACTCCCACCAATTTCACAGTTCAACATCACATTAAGTAAGACTCAAAGTTATTTTACATATCAAAGCAAGATTCAAGGTAAAAAGTTCAATTTTTTTAGAATAACCATGAAAAATTCATTTTCTATGTCTCTTTTAAATCTTTGAAATTCTTGTCAATGGAGAAACGAATTAGGCTAGAAGATGGATTATTGCATTTGTGTATCTTGTGTTGAGATTTGGGGGATTGATTCTAGGGTTCAAATTTGTGATTTCCCTATGAACTTTGAAATGCCATCTAAGTGTTTGATATAATATCCAAGTAAATTTTTAGGCCAATTTTGTCAAGTTCTATCCACTAAATCTCTAGAATACATGTTCACTATCCTACGTTGGTCTTTGGTTCATAAGATTCGGCTATATTTGTTATTTCCCTATGAACTTTGAAATGCCATCTAAGTGTTCGATATAATATCCAAGTAAATTTTTAGGCCAATTTTGTCAAGTGCTATCCATTGAATCTCTAGAATACATGTTCACTATCCTACATTGGTCTTTGGTATTTTAACTTGATGCACCATTGAATGCAATCACTACACCATTGCACGCACAATACAACTTCATGTCATCACCTTCGTTCCTTCTTTTCCCAACCCAAACGACCTCTGATTGACTTGAATCTTGAACATATTGTAGACTAAGTAACATTCTTTCATATACCCGGACATCTTGGGAAAATCTTATAATTTCATCACCTTATCCGACATTGAAAACCTTTGGTCACACACATTAAAATTTAATAATCTTGCAAAAAATTTAGTTTAGGGGTTGTATTGGTATATTTTATATCTATGAAGCATATCCTATGATTCTAATATTGATTATATTTCATGTGTAGGAAAAATACCTCCAAAAAAATACTACGACCAAACAACAAAAAGGTAAAGGAAAGATCGGGCTGTCTAAACGGAGACGAAGAGGGGATGAATCAGATGATGATAAAAGAATTTGGGAGAAAAGGAAGTGATTTTGGATGACTTCCCGAATACGAAATTATTACACTTGATTGAGATGGTAGGATGGCACAAGCTAGTTGGTATGCCCCGCAAGTCATATCCTCTGTTGTGAAAAAATTATTTGCTAACTTTAATCAAGCCATCGAGATGGAGGGGCAGATCATAGATATAAGACATGGGTCCAAGGAAGGTGGATTAGATTTAGCCTGATGGTGATAGAGAGGATACTATAGTTGACTAGACTGTATCGAGAAGATACCAGATGATTTGGACCTCGATATCATCACTCGATTTTTATATGGCAGACCCAATTCTGTATTAGAGAGGCCTAGTAGATTTGAGCATGGAGAAATGACTGACAGCTTACGAGTGCTCCACATCTTTGTTTGCCACAACGTCAACCCCAACTCACACAGGACTGATTTTAATGAGGATAGGGCTCGAATACTATGCCATCTTCCATGAGGATGCAAGATTGATTTTGGATGCCACATTTTCAACTTCATCATTAATCTTGCATCCCAACACGACACTGCACGACAGAGACACTTTTGAGACGGGTGTTATTAGAGATGTCCATGATCGGCAGGACAGTGGCCACTATATAGTAGACGAAAATAGGTCAACATTAAGACAAATTGATGAGATGGTACATGAGATGCGGGCTATAAGGAGTACATAGGAAGATATGGCCACAGACTTGCACGCGATGAGGTACTCTTTGAACGAGCTCAAATCCCTATTGCGACTCTCTACTAGGATAGGAGCCATGGAGGATAGTGTTTCGCGCGGAGGTTGTGACGACCCGAATTCTCGACCATTCGAGTGCCACAAAAAGTGACTCATATCATATTATCGAGACTTAAATAGTAATGTAAAATTATTCAAAAGAATAATTAGAATCCCATAATTTTATTTGTGAATAAAAATAGAACATAATTTTCTTACATAAAGTTCAACATAATTATCTCATCAATCTTAACCACTTTTGCCACTTCCATGTTGACCGCCTCGAACCTTCAATTATCTGAAAATGGTAAATATCGTGGAGTGAGATTTATAAAATCCCAGTAAGTATACCAAGCATAAATTTTCTTTTGAATGCATATGGATCATTTTCATCATAACATAGGATAGGATTGAAATATTCATAAACATAGGGAGACACAAGAATTTTACCGAACTTAAATGGCAAGAATTCTTATGTGTAGCGCTACTAAACTCCGGTCCCCTTAGCATAATCATAAACATATCATATGGAACCCATAACAATCTTGTGAGATTGATTTCATAGCAATGATCCAAACATTTTCATAAAAACATAAGATATACTTACTTGTCATAAAAACATACTTACTTTTCATAAAAACATAAGGTATACTTACTTGTCATAAAAACATACTTACTTTTCATAAAAACATAAGGTGTATTTACCTTTCATAAAAACATACTTACTTTTCATAAAAACATAAGATATACTTACTTGTCATAAAAACATACTTACTTTTCATAAAAACATAAGGTGTATTTACCTTTCATAAAAACATACTTACTTTTCATAAAAACATAAGATATACTTACTTGTCATAAAAACATACTTACTTTTCATAAAAACATAAGGTGTATTTACCTTTCATAAAAACATACTTACTTTTCATAAAAACATAAGATATACTTACTTGTCATAAAAACATACTTACTTTTCATAAAAACATAAGGTGTATTTACCTTTCATAAAAACATACTTACTTTTCATAAAAACATAAGGTGTCTTTACCTTTCATAAAAACATACTTACTTTTCATAAAAACATAAGATATACTTACTTGTCATAAAAACATACTTACTTTTCATAAAAACATAAGGTGTATTTACCTTTCATAAAAACATACTTACTTTTCATAAAAACATAAGATATACTTACCTTTTAAAAGATTAAAATGAAGTGTAGTAGTAAATGGACCAAAACTTTCTTGACCACCTTGAATTTCTCTTACTTGTGGATTTTGTCAAGAGATTGGAAATAAGTGTATATGTGTAGAGTTGTGTGTAAAAGAGATGGGTTTAAATAGATGTATAAAGTTGGCATATTGTAAACATAATCATTCAATTCTATTAATTTTAACACATCCTTTTCTTAAAGTAAAGCACCATTCATATACTTTTCCATATTTATACAAATAATATGCTCTTCATGATTATATATAATGGAGTCTATCAATCATTCATATACTTTTCCATATTTATACAATTATTATGCTCTTCATGATTATATATAATGGAGTATATAAATCATTCATATACTTTTCCATATTTATACAAATATTATGCTCTTCATGATTACATATAATGGAGTCTTATCAATCATTCATATACTTTTCCATATTTATACAAATATTATGCTCTTCATGATTACATATAATGGAGTCTTATCAATCATTCATATACTTTTCCATATTTATACAAATATTATGCTCTTCATGATTATATATAATGGAGTATATAAATCATTCATATACTTTTCCATATTTATACAAATATTATGCTCTTCATGATTACATATAATGGAACCTCCCATGCTTGCATATATTTTCTTAATTTCAATAATAAAAGTAATTTTTGTATAAATAAATATTGGGATAACATTGAATTAAGTACTTGGACTTAATATACTTTAAATCAAGAGAATGGAGATATTTTTAGAAATTCGGAATTTAATTTAAAATCGAACGATCTCGATTATTTCTTGATTTGGCTATACGAATACGTCGTGGCGTTAACTTAATAAAAATGGGTGAAATAGTAGCGACACGATTTTCTATTAAAATAATTATTAATCGCGTAAAAATTCTTGGTCGCTACAAACTTACCCCCTTAAAATAATTTCGTCCTCGAAATTAAACTTACTTGATCTTATGATTTCTGAATACTTAATCAGAATCTCTTCTTCTTCTTCTTATGTAGCATCATCGCTACCATATTTAACCCAACCATATTTAACCCACTGGACTTTGACTAAATGCATCAATTTGTTTTCTTAAGACATGGACTTTTCTATCAATAATAGACATATGTCTACTCATAAATTCTTCTGAATCAAAATGAAAATTCCCAATCGTATGTGATATTTCATCATATCTTGTAGTATTCATGTAACTTGTCACTTATCATCGTATCATGTGACCTCAGATATTAGTATATATCTCTAAAATTTCAACAAATCTTTACTGATATATCATATCATAATAATTTTTCCTTTCTTCTTATCATCGAATATTCTCAAAATAATCAAAACAATTCCCTGAATAATCTCTCTATGTAATATACCCAATAACATATCAACATAATATCATCAACTTATCTTTCCAATATTTGTAACCCAAAATTCAGTAAACAAATATCTCCCAAACTAAGATTATTTACTTAAATATCACCACATTTCCTGCAAAGTATTTCTTTCACTTGTATATACGTATGAATTCTGATTCAATACGGTCCTTATTTCTCTTTCACGTATTCCCGTATTATTTCTATACCTTGATTATTATATCAGAATATTAGTACCCAAAAATCCAAGAAAATATTCCATATCTCAAATCCCGTCATCATCAAATCTTCCTTTTATCAAGAAAGTAAACGGCGCATAAACTCTTGTTCCCTCTTTTCCATTATTCTATTCCGCGCTTTCTTGCTGGAATCAATATCACGCGGATTCCCTCCGATCCTTAATGCTTTTAAATAGTTCATGCTGGGAAGAGGTTAGATCCATCAAAAACATGGATATCATTCTTACAAACATTCGCAAGTATTATTCCAGTCTTCCAATGAATGATCTGAGGAAAATTTATCGAATAAGACTCGAAAGATTGAGGTTGCTGATGGCTCATGGTGTTTCAGAAGATGTTCGCTGGTTGATCGAAGCAAAGGTTCGACTATCTGGTGAATTACCTATGACATTTCCAAAGCACATGCCTGGTTTAGGAAAAAGCACCTTCGCAAAGAAACGAAGAGCAAAAAGGCTGAATGGTTGCTACAAATGTGCTCGTTGGAACTGTGATACTCGTTGCAAAACAGTAGGATATTCTTCTACTAATCGGGATGATAAAATCAAATTCATAAAGGGTGGACTGAGTAAGGAGTCTTTGGATGATATTCGACTGACTCTTGAGACGCACCCAAGTGGTTATGTGCAACGTGAACTTCTCTCCTTATACGCTCAGTTTAACGAGGACAAAAATCGTTATAGTCTCCAAAATATAATAGCAAAAGATCCTGTTTGCCAGTCTGTTTTACAAAATGAGGCTTCTGGCAGTTCAACAATGATATAAGGTAAATCTCTTGATACACATTTAAAATATTTTGCTGTTTTCTTTCACGCGTTTTGGAAATAAAATATATTTTCCTTTCTCGAGTTTTGATAAAGCTGGAAATAAATCACCGAAAGGTGATATCTTTGGTAAAACAGTCAAAAGTTGGCCGATTTTGACAAAAGTAAATCTTTACTTTTTCATAATCAATCAAAAACAGTAAATTTTTTCGGCTTTAAATAGCCAAACATATTTCATAGTTCAGGCATCCCAAAATCACATCTTCTTCGTAAGTTTTCTCTTCTATACTATCAAAGATGGAAGCACCAAAACTTCGACAGATCAAAACTATTTGTGTATTTTGTGGATCAAAAGTGGGGAAAGGCTTCAGTTATCTAGAAGCGGCCGTAGATCTTGGAAAGAAACTGGGGGAAAAAGGTATCACTCTTGTGTATGGGGGTGGTAGCAGTGGTCTAATGGGTTGTGTTTCCCAATCTGCTCTTGCAGAGAAATCAAAAGTAATCGGTGTCATACCTGTCCCTTTGGTAGATGTTGCAGGCAAAACACGAGGGCATGAAGTTCAAACATTATCCATCCATGAACGCATAACTTGTATGCTATATGGTTCTGATGCCTTTATAGCCCTGCCCGGAGGTTTTGGTACCTTAGAAGAAATCTTTAACATTACCTCGTGGGCTCAACTAGATCTCCATACTAAGCCTATTGGGCTTCTGAATGTTAACAATTTCTTTGATGGCTTGTTAACCTTTCTTGATTATGCTGTGGAACAGGGATTCATCTCTCCATTTTCCAGAAGGCTCCTTATTTCTGCTCCTACTATTGATGAACTACTGGATAAGCTGCAGTCATATATCTCAATACAAGATCCAGCAGGGGTTAAGATAGATTGGTCGCAAGGAAGGGGAATCAAGCGAAAATGGAGTCCGGTTAATGTAAACTTAACTTTATGAATCTTAGAATAGGTGGGGGTAGAGTACGGAGTATTCTTACTCTCGAGACACCCCTCTAATTTCCTAGGATTTCCTTAATGTTTAAATCTTATGTGTACCTCAAAGGTTCCAGGTGGTAGATTACGGAGTATTCTTACTCTCGAAACACACCTCTTTGAAGGTTTCTTTATTTCCTCAAAAGGTCAGAGGTGGTAGGATACGGCTACTCCGGAAACACATCTCTCAATTTGAGGAATTTCCCATGTTGCTTTCTTTTGATTTTGCGTGTTTCATGTATTTCTTTCCAATGTGACTCTTGTGTGTTCTCCTTACGAGAAAATAATAAATATCTCTGTTATCATCTACTAAATCTCGTTTGTGATGTAAATGAATTTGCATGTCTAACCTCAATTCTCTTAGTGATTGCATACCATACTATGCTCTTAATTCCAAACGATAAAATTCTAAGCAGAGTTTCCTTTGAAATTTGGACTTATTCAAACCGTAAGCATACTTCATAACTCACAATAATAAATAATTCCACATTTGATCACAACGATCTTAAAACTGACCACAATTTCATCAAACTTCAATATCATAAAAAAATATTCCAGAAAATCAATTCATAATTCCTCAACATAGAAATTTCAAATCATAGTCGTCAATATCACAATATCACTTCCTTCAATACCTTAATTGGCTCAAAAGATTACTCATACTTATATTTATAAGTCATAAATCATATTCCCAAAATTTAATCACAAGGCCAAAGTTCATAATAAATTTCTCTTCAATATAGAGGCATAATTCACTTACTCAACATAATATCCATTACTTAATTCCCAATAACCAAATCTTTAAATCTCTAACTTCATAATGCTTCTCATAAAAGTCTCATTAAAATCATATCACTTATAATCTTAACATCTCATAAAAATTCATAAAATTGGCTCGCTATTTCTCATTAAATCTAAATGATAGATAATCTGAACATATTTCTAATCATTTCTGTTGACTTCTCATACTTAATGCCATGTCTAAAATCAATTATGCAAAGTCCATTTAAGGTTTATCATTTCTAAACTCGAGGACAACAATTATTTTGAAAATCATTCTTAAGTCATATTATTCCCATTATGCTCAACACCCGTTCTCTTTCTTTCTTTTCTTTCTGAATTTTTTTTTTTTTTTTTTTTCAGAATTGAAACTTGAAGAGTGGTACCAATAATCATCCACAGTTTTTCCTTGCTTTTAAGCAAAGGTAGTGATAAAGGGATAAATTATTGAACCGAAAATTGAAACTTGAAGAGGAAGTACTAATAACCATCCACAGTTTTTCCCTTGTTTTTACACAAAGGTAGTGATAAAGGGATAAATTATTGTACGAATTCATTATCAATTTTGTTTGTTTAATATATTATTCCATATATTTTGGACAAAAGTTACAACCCAACTTAATTTCTAATTGAGTCAATCTTACTAAGCTTAATATGCACCAAAATTCATATAAATATCCTCTCTGTCTCATGATTCTACATTGAAAAGAATAAAAAAATTGAGTCTTCTATCAATTTATATCATACTTGACATGTATATTATGTGTAACACATAAAGATTCATAACATATGAAAATTTCATACTTAACATGTCTTAATAAAATCGTAAATGACTTGCAAAGCATATAACATACCTGGTTCGAGGAGTCAATACGTGGAGAGTGACATAGTAGAGTGATGAGTTAAAATATTTCATATAATCTTATTTTCCTTTAATCAACAATAATTTAATGTGGTTGTATCCAAATCAACATTTTCTTGAATCATAATTCCTAATTAATCACAGTCTTCAAAACAAATCCAATATCGATATAGTAATTATCTCCCCATCAATAATTAATAACTTAACCCAAATAAAATTTATCGTCAAATCTTATTTTTCCTTTAGTCCCCGAACTTCTAGAAATTTATCAAAGACATCAATATAAACATCATATCACTAACTAATTATATTCCATAAAATTTTCAGGACATTACAAACTCCCTTGCTTAAAATGAATTTTGTCCTTGAAATTCGCACATCAAATTTCATCATGCTTTTCAAAATCATAACCATACTTGACATGTGAAAATTCAACTTTTTTTTTTTATAATGAATAGTGATTTCGTTCACTGTTCATCATGAATAGCACGTCGTTTTACTGTTCACGTGAATAGTGATTTTTTTTTTTAAAGAAATAAAATTTCAAAAATCTACAGAATCGTTTTTAAAACTCTTTGCTCTGATACCAACTGTGACGACCCGAATTCTCGACCATTCGAGTGCCACAAAAAGTGACTCATATCATATTATCGAGACTTAAATAGTAATGTAAAATTATTCAAAAGAATAATTAGAATCCCATAATTTTATTTGTGAATAAAAATAGAACATAATTTTCTTACATAAAGTTCAACATAATTATCTCATCAATCTTAACCACTTTTGCCACTTCCATGTTGACCGCCTCGAACCTTCAATTATCTGAAAATGGTAAATATCGTGGAGTGAGATTTATAAAATCCCAGTAAGTATACCAAGCATAAATTTTCTTTTGAATGCATATGGATCATTTTCATCATAACATAGGATAGGATTGAAATATTCATAAACATAGGGAGACACAAGAATTTTACCGAACTTAAATGGCAAGAATTCTTATGTGTAGCGCTACTAAACTCCGGTCCCCTTAGCATAATCATAAACATATCATATGGAACCCATAACAATCTTGTGAGATTGATTTCATAGCAATGATCCAAACATTTTCATAAAAACATAAGATATACTTACTTGTCATAAAAACATACTTACTTTTCATAAAAACATAAGGTATACTTACTTGTCATAAAAACATACTTACTTTTCATAAAAACATAAGGTGTATTTACCTTTCATAAAAACATACTTACTTTTCATAAAAACATAAGATATACTTACTTGTCATAAAAACATACTTACTTTTCATAAAAACATAAGGTGTATTTACCTTTCATAAAAACATACTTACTTTTCATAAAAACATAAGATATACTTACTTGTCATAAAAACATACTTACTTTTCATAAAAACATAAGGTGTATTTACCTTTCATAAAAACATACTTACTTTTCATAAAAACATAAGATATACTTACTTGTCATAAAAACATACTTACTTTTCATAAAAACATAAGGTGTATTTACCTTTCATAAAAACATACTTACTTTTCATAAAAACATAAGATATACTTACTTGTCATAAAAACATACTTACTTTTCATAAAAACATAAGGTGTATTTACCTTTCATAAAAACATACTTACTTTTCATAAAAACATAAGATATACTTACTTGTCATAAAAACATACTTACTTTTCATAAAAACATAAGGTGTATTTACCTTTCATAAAAACATACTTACTTTTCATAAAAACATAAAATATACTTACCTTTTAAAAGATTAAAATGAAGTGTTGTAGTAAATGGACCAAAACTTTCTTTACCACCTTGAATTTCTCTTACTTGTGGATTTTGTCAAGAGATTGGAAATAAGTGTATATGTGTAGAGTTGTGTGTAAAAGAGATGGGTTTAAATAGATGTATAAAGTTGGCATATTGTAAACATAATCATTCAATTATATTAATTTTAACACATCATTTTCTTAAAGTAAAGCACCATTCATATACTTTTCCATATTTATACAAATAATATGCTCTTCATGATTATATATAATGGAGTATATAAATCATTCATATACTTTTCCATATTTATACAAATATTATGCTCTTCATGATTACATATAATGGAGTCTTATCAATCATTCATATACTTTTCCATATTTATACAAATATTATGCTCTTCATGATTATATATAATGGAGTATATAATTCATTCATATACTTTTCCATATTTATACAAATATTATGCTCTTCATGATTACATATAATGGAGTCTTATCAATCATTCATATACTTTTCCATATTTATACAAATATTATGCTCTTCATGATTATATATAATGGAGTATATAATTCATTCATATACTTTTCCATATTTATACAAATATTATGCTCTTCATGATTACATATAATGGAATCTATCAACCATTTATATACTTTTCCATATTTATTAAATTAAGATTCTCATAATTATTATATATAATGGAACCTCTCATGCTTGCATATATTTTCTTAATTTAAATAATAAAAGTAATTTTTGTACAAATAAATATTGGGATAACATTGAATTAAGTACTTAGACTTAATATACTTTAAATCAAGAGAATGGAGATATTTTTAGAAATTCGGAATTTAATTTAAAATCGAACGATCTCGATTATTTCTTGACTTGGCTATACGAATACGTCGTGGCGTTAACTTAATAAAAATGGGTGAAATAGTAGCGACACGATTTTCTATTAAAATAATTATTAATCGCGTAAAAATTCTTGGTCGCTACAGAGGTCACCTCGCTACAATTACCAAAAGGGGGATCAGACGAATGTGTAAGGAACAAATCTCTCGAGACAAAGTCCCAACGAGGGGTGCTATATTGATGAAGATTACGGTGAAGACAAAACGCCTCTAAGGGGCGCCAGCACACAAATTACACTAGGAGTTTGATGATAAAAGTAAAGATAAAGGAAATTACATATTCTCTTGTTGAGATTTGATTGATTGGTCCTTCTAAATGAATAAGTTTTTACAATATATACAAATGTACGAACTTCCTTCAACTGCTGCCAATATTTGAATCTTTGGTTTGCCGCCTTGTTTTGTAACACTTGCATGGATTAACTTGTTTCCTTCACGTTGCATAACTGTTGCTCACATCCTTGTAACATCCACTTGCCACGTTGCTTTAAGTAACTTCCACGATTCAACACCTCAACTGCCATCTTCATTAACAACTTGCCATGTGCTCATAAGACAACTGTCAGAACTTACTTCTGCTTGCTCAGTCGCCCAACGGCTTCATCGCTAGCCTTGTCGCCCAAATATCCTAGTTGCCGCACAATCGCCTGGTCGTCCAACCTTTTGCCTATAATGAGTCTTTAACGTTGGGCCTCTTTCGGTTTGGGCAAAGATTTAGGCCTCTTGTACTTTTGAGTATTTTTGGGCGTCAACAATTACCCCCCAATATGGCGGAATTAATGTTTATCCATTTGATTAAGTGTTTTAATCAATGGAGAAAATACACATCACGCACTTTAGTTTGTGTCCTACCTACAAATGTATTGAGTTTAGAAAAACAGTCTTATGAGACTATTCATACCTCACTTACACTCTAAAATCCTACTAACCCTAGTACCATAACCGAAGTTAATTTTTGCATAGACGTTGTTGACCACAAAATCCAGTAGGACCCTGGATCAACACGTCTCAGCTCCTCCCTCTTGAACACGTGGATCTCCTGCACACTATGACAAACAATCAGCTTGCAAAGGGGGCCGAGGTGGCTCCCGTTTGCACTCTGATGCCTAAGTCAATACTCATTCTTAAGTAAATATACATTGAGTGCGGGAAATGTAAATGTGTAAAAGAGGGAAAAGAGAGTGAGATTTTATATATTGAGTTAGAGTATTGAATTACCAACCCTTTATTTGGAGGAGAGAGTGTTCTATTTATAGGAAAAGTTATGGTCTTAAGATGACGATATGTGGTAGACTTTACACGTGTCTTTACCCTAACCATTGGAGAGGTGGATCAACTTCCTTGAAGTAATCATTGCTACGTTTGGTAGGGATGGGAGCCTGTCATATCTTCTATAAAGGCAGCATCTTATCAAGCTACAGTCAACTGGGGAAAGTAACATATCTCTGACACCATCCGTTGTCCCATCACCTATCTAAGGCGTTGCCATAGAGCACCTCGGATAGCTATAAACCAATTCGGATAGAGAGGGTCCGCGTGATGTTGCACCTCGGCAATATGCCCAAAAGGAGGTACCCTAAGTTCTGGTCATGGGCCAAGACCCATTGGGCCTCTATTGAGCCCTTACTGGTGATCTGTTGGACTCACTTTGGACATGGTCTAACAGCCGTAATAAGCCTATTACAGTGAAGCCACCAAAGGAGCCTGATCGGACCTAATTAAACTCAACTCTAATAAAATAATTTTGATATGGTTAACTCTTGATCAATCAAAATTATTTATTAATCACTTCTATTCCGATAAAGAACTAGACTATACTCTTAGTAAAACTGTAATTACTGAAATAATAACCAATAATTATATTTTCTGACTTATCGCTCTTGCTTATACTTGCGTCAATCAACTTGAATATTCGAATCAAGGTTAAATGACCAAAATGCCCTTTTTAGAATATTCATAAATCTTCAACTCTCATCTTCTATCGAGCACTTTGATGTGATCATATCACATCATCAAATTCAATAATCAATGTCAAATTACGGAGCTCAAATTTAACTGTCCACTCGAAGGACCAGTGAGATCATGATCATACTTAAAAGCTGACATATTCCAATAATATGAACATATATTCCTCATTAGTTGACTTTAATTTTCAAAGTACCGAGATAATGATGAACAATTTGATCTCACCTTTTGATGCCTCAAAGAATTTCAAGCCAGTAAATGAAGTTCATTATTTGATTAAGATTAAAATCATACGTACGACTGTCAAGTTCATTATTCGCATGGTCACGTTCAATACATTTCAAATGTACTCTAAATTTTATTACCAAAAGCAAAGATATATTTTAATAAAATAGAGAATCACAATAGATTGTCCATATTTATTTACTGTCTGTGAACAATTGTTTTGGATCGAATTATAAACTTAATCTGTATTTATCAACTTAAACACTAAATTTGTAATATCAAATCAATTTATGGACTAATGCAATGTTAAAAAAAATATAATTAAAGATTTAATCATTATATCAATAAATAATATTTTATTTCAAAATGTCAGAAGTGCAAATAAATTTCTTTGACTAGCAAACACTATCCAACACCAATCATGCTACAGGGCAGAATGGGTTATCAAAACTTGTACACCTACAACCATTGTAGACATCTATTATGTTATCCATTACATCACAATCGAAATCAACCACTCATAGTGATTTGATTACCCATTCGGTCCAAGAATTCAGTTCCTTTAGCTTTATTGATCCAAAGCCGTTATTTGGTAACACTGTTTGGTTTATAAATTGATTTATTTATCATTTTGAGGAAAAAAATAGTGATTGAAAATTGGAGAAAGAAAATGTGTGTGATTAAAAAATAATTCGAGAAATTGTATAGTTTATAAACGAATTTATAAATCGATTTATTTTGATCACCAAACGGAGGTTTTTTTATCAGAGTGAGAACCCCATCCCCCTCTTGCTAACCGGAGATTTTTTAAGGCTCCGTTTGGTGGCTGAAATAAATAAAATTTGATTTATAATGTGTATTATTTGAATTTTCTAGGTAAGATGTGTTGTTGAAAATTGAAGAGGGAAAATGTGTATGGTTAAAAAGTGATTTGAAAAATTGTGTTAATTATAATACCTCCGTTTGGTAACACTGTTTGGTTTGTAAACTTATTTATTTATAATTTTGAGGTAAAAACTAATGGTTAAAAATCGAAGAAAGAAAATGTATGTAGTTAAAAAATTTTTTGAAAATTTGTGTTATTTATAAACATGTTTATAAATAAAAAATATTCTTTTATCAAACGGATGCTTTAAAAGATCACTCCTAAAGAAAAATGTTTTTCATTTCATCGAAGTTTGGGACAATTTGGATTTAGCAGAAAAACGTGTTCCAATTGGGAAGACTATGGTCAATAATTGAGTCAACTTGACATGACAAGGCATTATAGAAATTTAAGGGCCAACAAGATTGCAATCAATATATCACTGGTTGACCCGTACCCAGACTTTCTCGTTCTATACTGCTTTTTACCTTAATGGCAAATATATTTTTAACATGTTTTTTCCTACAAAATTTTTCAAATTACTTTTTAACTACACATATTCTTTCTTTCCATATTTCAACCTAATATTTTATCAAGAAAACATAAAAAACATATTTTTAAACAAAAAACTTTTAACAAACAGAGGCTAACATCTTTAGTGTGTTAGATATTGTTTTGTGTAGTGATGGCAATGGGTCGAGTCGAGCAGGTTCGACCCTTGGCTCGGTGTGCTCGACTCGTCAAATAGACAAATCAATCCACAAGCTCGTTAAAAACGAGCCAAGCCTAGGCTCCGCTCTTTTGGACAATGACAAGCTCGCATTTAAACTATCGATTATCAACTGAATTAACGTAAGAAAAAAAAAAAAAAAAGGTGAACCGGATGAGCCGAGCTCGGCGTTAAAATACTTGAAGACTTTGCATATTAATATTGGTGATATATATAAACTTGTAATTAGTTATGTCATAAATAAATTACTAATTTATTAAGTAAATTAGTAACGTCAGATTGTTATTTTTTACTTGTTAGTGAATGAAATTGAAAGCCGAAATGATGAATTATAATTTATAAGTTTATAATGTAAGTAAAAACTTGTTCAAATAATCAAATCTCCAATTATAATTTGAAAAGACAAAAACTAAAATTGAGTAAATAAATTAAAATTTAAAAGTTTCAAAAATAAAACCCTCCAACTTTTTTCCGGGTTTGAGACCGGCTACTAAATTGAATAATTGAATTTTCTAGTAGGCGGAGTTAAAATTGTACATGAACAATTTGTTACGTGTACAATTTTTGTTTAGAAATAAAAATTGTATTTTATTTAATATGATGAAATTAAAAGTTTAAAATTACATATCACTTACCTGACTGCATGCAATTTCGGCATACTTATGTTGTATGCTTAAATTACCGCCTTGCTAATCTTTGACACACATTAACGCTTCCAAAATATCTTCTTTGAGTCGGCTTATGACAAAACCCTTTTATTTGCACTAAAAGCAGATTTCGAAACTATTTTGCTGACCGAAGGTGTTAGTAGATCTTTTGCTATAGTGGAAATTATCGGATATCTTCGTTCATTTGTTCGCCAATATTAAAGTAAATCAAATTCTAAAGAATTAGCAGGCTCCACATTTCTAAGTAGATCTTGTTGAAAATAAATTTTCAATTCTTCTGGTATGTGAAGTGGGCATGATTCAATGCAACTACGAGACATACTGCAAGAAGTTCCTTGTGTTTGACTCATTCCTTCCATTAGATTATATAATTCTACTTTGTCGTCTCCAAGTGTCGTGGCACGTGATAGTCCAAGTGTAGTGGCACGTGATAGTGCAGATTGCGAATGACTAACATTAGTTCCTAATCGTGCTGCATATGCTATATACATATTTACTAACGTGCTTTCTAAATTATTATAAGTGATAGGTTTATCTAAAATCAAAGAATTATTGATTTCTGAAACAAGAAGTTTTGTACTCTTTAAATTGTAACACGGGTCCATTATGCATGCTAAAGGAAATAACATAGGTAAATTTTCCCAATATTTTCTAAATTTAATTTCCATAGCAATTATCATATCAACAAAAAATGAGTCATGTCTATATTTATAAAAATTTCTTGCACTAATATAAAGACGTTTAAGAACTCTTGAACTAGTTGGGTAATATACCCCAGATAATATGTTTGTTGAATTGTAAAAACTTGTCAAAAATTTTTTCACTTTAAAAGCTGCGTCTCAATCCGATTCTGTTAACAGAGGTCATTTCTAAGTGTTCTACTGTTATAATACTTCATTATTATGTATTCATAACATTCACATAATTTAAGTAACAAAGTATGTAGAGTTTCATTTATGGCCTATGACGGTGATATATTTCTTAGGATATAAATTGTATTGGGAACACATCTTTTCAAAATATTATTTTCTACTCAGTAATATGGTTATGTGCACTAATGCATCTCTAATTTTATCCATTTGATCTTTAATATATTTCAGTCCATCTTGAACAATTAAATTTAAAAAAATGACATACACATCTAACATGGAATAAAAATCACCAAAATTCGGATTAAGAATTTTACATAACTTATCTACTACAGGCTTATTTACACAAGCATTATCGAAAGTAAATGATCGAATTTTACTTTCGAACCCATATTCTCTAACAATCTACAGTATAACATTAAATATGTTGGTTGCGTTATGAGAAAATTCTAGAATTTTAAAAGCGATAATTTTTTTATGCATAACCCAAAGTGGTTCAATGTAGTGTGCAGCTGCAGCAATATAAATTTTTTTGTTAATACCTTCCCAAAGATCGGAAGTAAAAGAAATAATGCCACCATATTTATTTAAATCAACTGTTAATTTCTTCTTAGTTTTAAGAAAATATTATAGTGTATAAGAACGCAGAGTGTTTCGACTAATACCGACGTACTTGGGTTGAAGATAATGCTTGATGTATGTAACAAAATATTCGTAACTGACACAGGTGAAACTCCTTTCTCCATAGCCTATTGGGTCGAAGTTATCGTTCCAAAATAAATATGCTCTAGTTTGGCGAGGAAGTTAAGTTGCGATTAGGAACAAAATGAAGTGGAATGAGCGCAAGCCTAGACCACTTGGAAGGAAAAAAAATATTTCTCAAACAATGCTATACTTGACCCGAATTAGGTTTATTTGATCGGATCAGTGTCTTATGGGGGTGTATTTGAGATATTAAAAGATAAGACCATTATCTAGTTAATAATGTTGTATAGTTGGCTCTTATATATATCACTACAAAAGGATGACATATATCATAACTTATTTAGAATTTAATACAGAAAATGCTATTTACGTACGAGGGGCATGTTTAAGATAATATATATAGTATAAACATAGCATTCTATTGGGCATGTTTGATTATAATTAAAAATTAGACTTTCATCAAATTCAAAGTCAACAATTAATCATAATCACATATTTCATGAGTCCCACAACTTTTTAGGCACACATATCTCATCAATTTTTATCAAAATTTGAGAAAAAAATCTGATTTTATTCTTCATCAAACAGAAGCATTAGCTTAAACCTTTTAATCAATTGGTTTATAATGGCATTTTAAAATGTTTATTTTGTGATTGCTTTTGGAATTATAATTGCTCATGCTAGCTTGGTCGATTAATGAAATGGACTACCTTGTGTAGTTCGTTTATCTAGAAAGTAAAATAAAATTAGAAAATGCTATCGCTAGCTTTACAGGAAATCTCACCTGGACTCGTAATTGTGTATTTAATATTCATAAAACAGATTGATAACTACCGACAGTCTTGAAAAGATAAGGCAGAAAATGTACATTTTCCTTGAGGGGGGAAAAAATAATAATCAAAACAAATTGAATTGAACTGTATCAAATCAGAAAATGTTACCTTCTACAATTAATTAGTTTTTAAATCAATTTATATCATTATATTTATAAACTCGTAAAATATGACTATCATTTAGAATAATAAAATAACCAATTTTAAATTTTAATATTCAATTAAATGTGTAATTACTAATTAATAATACATGTACAAGAATAAAAATTCCAACAAAATCCAGGACAACAATCCAACTTACACCAAACGCATTTACATAATGGAGCCAAAAAGATTAAAATAATAAATTAAACAATCATAGTCCACTAGAAAATGTTGCAATTTAACAGATAAATGTGACAAAAATGTAAACTTTCTAAAGACGCAAGAAAAAAAGAAAAAATCCTTGTCTGAGTCAACCCAGTCGTTAGCTATGGTAGTGGAGACTATTTTCCGCCGGAATCTTCAATTCATTTTCCTTCTCTTTTTCCTTTTGTCCGCCAGCGCCGGTGCAGACAACGAGCTGCAAACACTTCTATCCATCAAATCTGCGTTACATGAATCCAAAACCAATGTATTTGATTCCTGGGAATCAACCAATTCTATGTGTAATTTTTCAGGAATCACTTGTGATTCAAATAATGCAGTCAAAGAAATTGAACTCTCCAGGCAGAATCTGAAGGGCTCAATTCCGTTGGATTCCATTTGCAGGCTAAAATCCCTGGAAAAACTCTCCCTGGGATTCAACTTCTTGTATGGCCCTGTTACTGATGAATTAAACATGTGTGTTTCTCTCAGGTATTTAGACCTGGGGGGCAACTTTTTCTTTGGATCATTTCCAGATATTTCGTTACTTAACGGATTGATGTATCTATATGCAAATAGAAGTAGGTTTTCAGGAACTTTTCCCTGGAATTCTCTTGAAAACATGACGAATCTTGTGGTGTTAAGCCTTGGAGACAATCCCTTCGACCGAACTCCATTTCCTTCTGCAATTTTGAAGCTCACGAAACTGAAGTGGCTATACTTGTCAAATTGCAGCATTGAAGGGAAAATCCCGGACGGGATAGGGAATCTTGTTGAGCTGATGAACCTGGAATTGTCACAGAATCATATAACTGGGGAGATTCCTGTCGGGATTTCCAAGCTGAAAAAACTATGGCAGCTCGAGCTTTTCCAAAATGAACTAACAGGGAAATTACCAGCTGGATTGGGAAGTCTGTCTAGCCTGGAATTTTTCGATGCTTCGACCAATTATCTTACGGGAAATCTTTCTGAAGTTAGAAGTTTGGGCCAGTTGGTCAGTTTACAGGTCTACAAAAATGATTTTTACGGCCAAATCCCACCTGAGCTGGGGGAATTCAAGAAACTGGTCAACTTTTCCATTTACAAGAACAGGCTTTCAGGGGAGCTGCCAGAGAAGCTTGGCTCTTGGTCTGAATTCGATTTCATCGATGCCTCGGAGAATTATTTCACTGGTCGAATACCGCCCGACATGTGCAAGAAGGGTACCATGAAGAAGCTCTTAATCCTGCAGAACAATTTCACCGGCCAAATCCCAGTAACTTACGCAAATTGCAAGAGTTTAACGCGTTTTCGTGTCAGCAAGAATTTGCTTTCCGGCGAGGTTCCTGGTGGGATATGGGGGCTGCCTAATGCAGAACTGATTGATGTTGCAGAAAATAACTTTGAAGGGCCGATTACTTCTGATATTGGAAATGCAAAATCTTTATCTAGCCTCTTGCTTTCTAAAAACAGATTCTCAGGTGAATTGCCATCAGATATTTCAAAAGCTTCAGCTTTGGTTTCTATTGACTTGAGTTACAATCAGTTTACTGGTAATATTCCCACAACAATTGGTGAACTCATGCAACTCAACAGTCTTCAGCTGCAGGCCAACAAGTTATCTGGTTCATTACCAGATTCCTTAGCCTCTTGTGACTCCATCACTGATATTAACACGGCTCATAATTTTCTTACCGGTCAAATTCCAGCATCTCTCGGTTCTTTACCAACTCTCAATTACCTGAATTTGTCACGGAACGAACTCTCTGGCTCGATTCCAGGGAGTTTGTCCTCTCTCAGTCTAAGCCTTCTTGATCTCTCAAGCAATCAATTGATTGGTCGCATACCGGAGTCTCTTTCGATCGAAGCTTACAATGACAGCTTTGCAGGAAACAATGGCCTTTGTAGTGACAAAATCAGGAAATTCCGTCCATGTTTATCTGAATCAGGGACATCTAGGCACGTACGAATGTTCTTATTCTGCTTAATGGTAGGATTCATTATCATACTCCTGATTGCAGGCTTCTTTTGCTTAAAGAAGACGAGGAAAACAGAACATGGACGATCTCTAAAGGAGGGTTCTTGGAATGTAAAGCCTTACCATGTTTTGAGCTTTACAGAAGATGATATTCTTGATTCCATAAAGCAAGAGAACATAATAGGGAAAGGTGGTTCTGGTACTGTTTATAGAGCTGCTCTCGAAAATGGCATAGAATTGGCTGTGAAGCACATATGGCACTCTAATAATACCGGAAACCGGAAAAAGATCCGCAGCACGAGTCCAATGTTGGCAAGCCGTGGAATTTGTTCACGAGAATTCGAGGCCGAGGTTCAAACTTTGAGCTCAATTCGACATATTAACGTGGTTAAGTTGTATTGTAGCATTACTAGTGAGGACTCAAGCTTGCTGGTTTACGAGTATATGCCGAATGGAAGTTTATGGGATAGATTGCATACTTGTAAAAAATTAGCCCTTGATTGGGATACAAGGTATGAAATTGCTGCTGGTGCAGCAAAAGGATTGGAATATCTGCATCATGGTTGTGACAGGCCAGTGATTCACCGTGACGTCAAATCGAGTAACATTTTGTTGGACAAGAATTTAAAACCTCGGATTGCAGATTTCGGGCTTGCAAAGATTGTTCAGGAAAATTCGACCAAAGAATCATCGACTCAAATCATCGCAGGAACTCAGGGATATATAGCGCCTGGTAAGCAAATCATTAGTACTACTAAGTAGTAATTGAATTCGTCGTTTATTACTTGTTCTGATGATTTTATTAACAAGCAACGAATTGTGATATGCAGAGTATGGCTACACAAACAAAGTAAACGAGAAGAGTGATTTGTACAGCTTTGGAGTAGTACTAATGGAGCTTGTAACAGGGAAGAGACCAGCCGAGCCCGAGTTCGGGGAGAATAAGGACATTGTTGATTGGGTGTACAGCAAGTTGAAGAGCAAAGAAAGTGTTTTAAGCATAGTGGACTCAACTATTCCACAAATTCAAAAGGAAGATGCTATTAAGGTTTTGAAAATTGCCATTTTGTGCACAGCCAGAGTTCCTGCATTAAGGCCTACTATGAGAACAGTGGTTCAAATGCTAGAGGAAGCTGAGCCTTGTCAATTAGTTGGCATCATTGTTGGTAAAGATGGTCAGAAGTAAGGAAAGTGATAGAGAAGGTCAAATTGTAATTCAAGCCGATAGGTCCATGGGATTTTTAGCTTGTTTCAATAATTTTCGAATGGGTAAATGTTTTAGATTACCTTTGTAACATATTAGCCATTGTAGAATCATGGGCTCATAGCTCATAGTTTCTCTGAGATAGCTTGTACCTTGAAGTTCCAAATGAACTTGTGCTACTATCTTTTCATTTTTCTTCTTGGTTGTATATTAGCAAGATTTGAACTTTTGCAGTTCACACCTTCGGGACATGTATTATATGCAGTACTCAATAATAGAATGTACAAAATGTTGAGAATGTGAAGTCAACAAATATGATTTCATTTGATTTCAAAATAGCTTACCTTAACGTCACAATTTCTCAATCAAACAATGGGAGAATTTAGGGAGGGGAAACAAATATTTATTTATATTGATAATCTAACAGTGTACAATGATTGATATTATACAAGTAGAAAGATGAATATCAAAATAACTAATGATTGGTATATATCCCGACCTATCCAAAACACCAATATTAAACACACATAAAGCCCAAGGCCATGCTATGGGCCGACCTCTCCTTTGGTCCAAAGTCGTTCCATTGGCCAACTGATGTAGAACAAATGACAGAGTGGATTGAAGAAGAAATAGAACGTAAAGGACTAAACCGCAATTTACAGATTTGGCGTCCGACCTCCGTTTCGAGCCCATAAGAAGTCTATTTCGGGTAGCTCGATAAGACGAGTACCACTCATTGCTTTGTTGTGATCTACGATGGATTTTGGGCATTTGAGTTCGTTTAGGAAGCAAAACAGTGTTTTAATATTTTAGTTTATTTCGAATTCTTTTTATTTAGTTGAATTGGAATAGGTTTTATGTTTTCTAGTTAATTTAGAATATGTTTCTTTGTTTTATTTAGTTAATTTAGAATATATTTTATACTTTTTCTATTTGATTTAGAACGTGTTTCTTTGTTTTAAGGTCCTATAAATAGAGGTTTAATCCATTACTTTTATTCATTCATTGATTAATAAAAGTTCTTGAGAGTTTTCTCATTCTTCTTGATGGATTCCAAGTTTTATATTTCTTTTAAGGATTTCGCTTAAATTTCTTGCTTCCGTCCTGCGTCAAGTGGTATCAGAGCCGGTATCTCCGTCTTGCTATCCTTGATTTCTTTGTGTTTCGAGTTCCAGATCCAATGGCTAACTTACCGATTACAAGGGCAGATTTTGAGGCACAAGTCCAACGAATTGATATCCAACTTATAGAGCTTCGTGAGTTAGTAGTACATGTTGTTGGGAACAATATAGTGAATAAAAGAGGTGGTAGCAGTGAATAACAGAGGTGGTATCAGAGACAATAATGGAGGGAAAGCAAAACAAGCTAACCAAGCTAATGTTGCTAGGGTTGAAGTTGTCAGACCCACCAGAGTAGTTGAAGATTCAGATTCAAATGAGGACGTCCCACCACCACAAAACAACAATAATCGTGATGATTTCCGCATGAAGGACGATATTCCATACTTTGCTGGTAACCTAAGAGTTGAAGAATTTTTCGATTGGCTAGGAGAAGTAGAACGGTTTTTTGAGATGATGGAGGTTCCCGAGGATAAACTGGTAAGGATGGTGGCTTTTCGTTTGAAGGCTGCTGCAGCCGTGTAGTGGGATCAACTACAAACGACACGGTGTAAGCAAGGAAAAAATAAGATCCGCACCTGGAGGAGGATGAAACAATTACTAATGGAGAGGTTCTTACCTTTTAAATATGAGTAGATCCTCTACCGTATGTATTTGAATTGTGTACAGGGTACTCGTTGTGTGAATGATTATATTTATGATTTCCAAAGATTGGCTGAACGTAATGATCTCCAAGAAACTGAAAATCAGAAGATTGTCAGGTTTACCAGTGGGTTGAAGACTACCATAAAAGAGAAGATTGGATTACAAACTATGTGGACATTACAAGATGCCATTAATATAGCCTTAAAAGCCGAGATGATGGAGAATGACAAGAAGACATCCAATTTCCGGAGAATTACATATATAGATCCGCCAAATAAAGGGAAAAGCGTACAACAACCAAATTCTTCAAATCCAGCAAATAAAGGAACTGGTGGTAGTGGAAGGTTCAATAATAGAAACTAGGCCAAAAATCAACCCCAGAAAGAGAACCCCTCTGCAAAACCCACAACGGATGTTTGTTACCGCTGTAGAAAACCTGGGCATCGATCTAACAACTGTCCATAGTGAAGGTAGGCAAACCTAATTGAGGCTGAGGAAGGCGACGATAACGATCTGTTCGAAGAAGAAGAGGGAGAAGATACATATGATGGGGTCGAATTTGCAATAGAAGAAGGAGTCGAGAGGCTGGATTTGGTGTTACAACGGGTGTTATTATCACCAAAAGAAGATGGGCAGTGACGTCATATATTTCGTTCACTTTGTTCTATCAATAACAAAGTTTGCGAAGTAATAGTAGATAATGGAAGTTGTGAAAATTTTGGTCCAAGAAGCTGGTGAACGCTTTGAAGTTACAAATTGAGAAACATTTCGACCCGTATTCACTAGGCTGGGTGAAAAGGGGACCTTTCATTCAAGTTATCGAGACTTGTAAAGCACCTCTTTCTATTGGAAAGCACTATAAGGATGAGATTGTTTGTAATGTAATCGACATGGACGCATGTCATATTCTCTTAGACGATCTTGGCAATATGATGTGAACTATACACACAAAGGACGTGATAATATTGTGTTATTTCCTTGGAAGGGTCACAAAATCGCCATGGCTCCTCTGGATCAGGAATCAAAATTGGGAAGGAAAAAGTCTGAAAATTTTCTTACAATTACCAGTGATGAACAAGAAGTAGTGGACTTTGCTAAGGATTCTCATTGTATATTTCCCGTTGTGGTTAAAGGACTCATGGTAGTGAACCATAATGAAGAAATTCCGATAGAAGTATAGAACATCCTAAATGATTTCCAAGGTATAATTGCAGATGAACTTCCAAACGAGCTACTTCCTATTCGTGACATTCAGCATCATATCGATTTGGTGCCCGGTGCCATCCTACCTAATCTTCCACATTACAGAATGAATCCCAAGGAGAATGAAATATTAAGGGATCAGATTGAAGAGTTGCTGAGAAAGGGTTTCATTAGGGAAAGCATGAGCCCTTGTGCTTTTCTTATTTTATTAGTACCAAAAAAAAGTGGAACTTGGCGCATGTGTGTGGATAGCCGCGCCATAAATAAAATAATGATAAAATACAGGTTTCTCATTCCCCATTTAGAAGATATGTTGGATGTTTTAGAAGGTTCCAAAGTATTTTCAAAAATTGAACTTCGCAGTGGATACCATCAGATTCGAATAAGACCGAGGGACGAGTGGAAAACAGCCTTCAAAAGCAAAGATGGGTTGTACGAGTGGATGGTGATGTCGTTCGGATTATCTAATGCTCCGAGCACCTTCATGAGGCTAATGAATCAGGTTCCGAGTCCTTTTATTGGTTCTTTCGTTGTCGTCTACTTTGAAGATATCCTTATTTATAGCAAGAGTGAAGAAGAACATTTATTTCAGTTGAGATAGGTTCTAGGAGTGTTGTAGGAGAACAAGTTATTTATAAATCGGAAGAAGTGTAAGTTTTGTACAAGAAAGTTGTTTTCTTTGGGTTTTGTGGTAGGGGAAGATGGCATACAAGTGGATGAGGAGAAGAAAAAAACAATACGAGATTGGCCGACTCCAAAAACAGTATCAGATGTTAGAAGTTTCCATGGACTAGCCACATTCTACCGACGTTTCGTTCGAAATTTTAGTAGTATCATAGTGTAGCGACCAAGAATTTTTACGCGATTAATAATTATTTTAATAGAAAATCGTGTCGCTACTATTTCACCCATTTTTATTAAGTTAACGCCACGACGTATTCGTATAGCCAAATCAAGAAATAATCGAGATCGTTCGATTTTAAATTAAATTCCGAATTTCTAAAAATATCTCCATTCTCTTGATTTAAAGTATATTAAGTCCAAGTACTTAATTCAATGTTATCCCAATATTTATTTATACAAAAATTACTTTTATTATTGAAATTAAGAAAATATATGCAAGCATGGGAGGTTCCATTATATGTAATCATGAAGAGCATAATATTTGTATAAATATGGAAAAGTATATGAATGATTTATATACTCCATTATATATAATCATGAAGAGCATAATATTTGTATAAATATGGAAAAGTATATGAATGATTGATAAGACTCCATTATATGTAATCATGAAGAGCATAATATTTGTATAAATATGGAAAAGTATATGAATGATTGATAAGACTCCATTATATGTAATCATGAAGAGCATAATATTTGTATAAATATGGAAAAGTATATGAATGATTTATATACTCCATTATATATAATCATGAAGAGCATAATAATTGTATAAATATGGAAAAGTATATGAATGATTTATATACTCCATTATATATAATCATGAAGAGCATATTATTTGTATAAATATGGAAAAGTATATGAATGGTGCTTTACTTTAAGAAAAGGATGTGTTAAAATTAATAGAATTGAATGATTATGTTTACAATATGCCAACTTTATACATCTATTTAAACCCATCTCTTTTACACACAACTCTACACATATACACTTATTTCCAATCTCTTGACAAAATCCACAAGTAAGAGAAATTCAAGGTGGTCAAGAAAGTTTTGGTCCATTTACTACTACACTTCATTTTAATCTTTTAAAAGGTAAGTATATCTTATGTTTTTATGAAAAGTAAGTATGTTTTTATGAAAGGTAAATACACCTTATGTTTTTATGAAAAGTAAGTATGTTTTTATGACAAGTAAGTATATCTTATGTTTTTATGAAAAGTAAGTATGTTTTTATGAAAGGTAAATACACCTTATGTTTTTATGAAAAGTAAGTATGTTTTTATGAAAGGTAAATACACCTTATGTTTTTATGAAAAGTAAGTATGTTTTTATGACAAGTAAGTATATCTTATGTTTTTATGAAAAGTAAGTATGTTTTTATGAAAGGTAAATACACCTTATGTTTTTATGAAAAGTAAGTATGTTTTTATGACAAGTAAGTATATCTTATGTTTTTATGAAAAGTAAGTATGTTTTTATGAAAGGTAAATACACCTTATGTTTTTATGAAAAGTAAGTATGTTTTTATGACAAGTAAGTATATCTTATGTTTTTATGAAAAGTAAGTATGTTTTTATGAAAGGTAAATACACCTTATGTTTTTATGAAAAGTAAGTATGTTTTTATGACAAGTAAGTATATCTTATGTTTTTATGAAAAGTAAGTATGTTTTTATGACAAGTAAGTATATCTTATGTTTTTATGAAAAGTAAGTATGTTTTTATGAAAGGTAAATACACCTTATGTTTTTATGAAAAGTAAGTATGTTTTTATGACAAGTAAGTATATCTTATGTTTTTATGAAAAGTAAGTATGTTTTTATGAAAGGTAAATACACCTTATGTTTTTATGAAAAGTAAGTATGTTTTTATGACAAGTAAGTATATCTTATGTTTTTATGAAAAGTAAGTATGTTTTTATGAAAGGTAAATACACCTTATGTTTTTATGAAAAGTAAGTATGTTTTTATGACAAGTAAGTATATCTTATGTTTTTATGAAAAGTAAGTATGTTTTTATGAAAGGTAAATACACCTTATGTTTTTATGAAAAGTAAGTATGTTTTTATGACAAGTAAGTATATCTTATGTTTTTATGAAAAGTAAGTATGTTTTTATGAAAGGTAAATACACCTTATGTTTTTATGAAAAGTAAGTATGTTTTTATGACAAGTAAGTATATCTTATGTTTTTATGAAAATGTTTGGATCATTGCTATGAAATCAATCTCACAAGATTGTTATGGGTTCCATATGATATGTTTATGATTATGCTAAGGGGACCGGAGTTTAGTAGCGCTACACATAAGAATTCTTGCCATTTAAGTTCGGTAAAATTCTTGTGTCTCCCTATGTTTATGAGTATTTCGATCCTATCCTATGTTATGATGAAAATGATCCATATGCTTTCAAAAGAAAATTTATGCTTGGTATACTTACTGGGATTTTATAAATATCACTCCACGATATTTACCATTTTCAGATAATTGAAGGTTCGAGGCGGTCAACATGGAAGTGGCAAAAGTGGTTAAGATTGATGAGATAATTATGTTGAACTTTATGTAAGAAAATTATGTTCTATTTTTATTCACAAATAAAATTATGGGATTCTAATTATTCTTTTGAATAATTTTACATTACTATTTAAGTCTAGATAATATGATATGAGTCACTTTTAGTGGCACTCGAATGGTCGAGAATTCGGGTCGTCACAGTTGGTATCAGAGCAAAGAGTTTTAAAAACGATTCTGTAGATTTTTGAAATTTTATTTCTTTAAAAAAAAAAAAAATCACTATTCACGTGAACAGTAAAACGACGTGCTATTCATGATGAACAGTGAACGAAATCACTATTCATTATTAAAAAAAAAAGTTGAATTTTCACATGTCAAGTATGGTTATGATTTTGAAAAGCATGATGAAATTTGATGTGCGAATTTCAAGGACAAAATTCATTTTAAGCAAGGGAGTTTGTAATGTCCTGAAAATTTTATGGAATATAATTAGTTAGTGATATGATGTTTATATTGATGTCTTTGATAAATTTCTAGAAGTTCGGGGACTAAAGGAAAAATAAGATTTGACGATAAATTTTATTTGGGTTAAGTTATTAATTATTGATGGGGAGATAATTACTATATCGATATTGGATTTGTTTTGAAGACTGTGATTAATTAGGAATTATGATTCAAGAAAATGTTGATTTGGATACAACCACATTAAATTATTGTTGATTAAAGGAAAATAAGATTGTATGAAATATTTTAACTCATCACTCTACTATGTCACTCTCCACGTATTGACTCCTCGAACCAGGTATGTTATATGCTTTGCAAGTCATTTACGATTTTATTAAGACATGTTAAGTATGAAATCTTCATATGTTATGAATCTTTAAGTGAAATATACATGTTGAGTATGATATGAATTGATAGAAGCCTGAATTTTAATTTATTCCTTTTTATGTAGAATCATGAGACATAGAGGATATTGATATGAATTTTGGTTCATATTAAGCTTAGTAAGACTGACTAAATTAGAAAAATAAGTTGGTTCGTAACTTTTGCCAAAAAATATATGGAATAATATATTAAACAAACAAAATTAATAATGAATTTGTACAATAATTTATCTCTTTATCACTACCTTTGTGTAAAAACAAGGGAGAAACTGTGGATGGTTATTAGTACTTCCTCTTCAAGTTTCAATTTTCGGTTCAATAATTTATCCCTTTATCACTACCTTTGCTTAAAAGCAAGGAAAAACTGTGGATGATTATTGGTACCACTCTTCAAGTTTCAATTCTGAAAAAAATTCGGAAAGAAAGAAAGAGAACGGGTGTTGAGCATAATGGGAATAATATGACTTAAGAATGATTTTCAAAATAATTGTTGTCCTCGAGTTTAGAAATGATGAACCTTAAATGGACTTTGCATAATTGATTTTAGACATGGCACTAAGTATAAGAAGTCAACAGAAATGATTAGAAATATGTTCAGATTATCTATCATTTAGATTTAATGAGAAATAGCGAGCCAATTTTATGAATTTTTATGAGATGTTAAGATTATAAGTGATATGATTTTAATGAGACTTTTATGAGAAGCATTATGAAGTTAGAGATTTAAAGATTTGGTTATTGGGAATTAAGTAATGACTATTATGTTGAGTAAGTGAATTATGCCTCTATATTGAAGAGAAATTTATTATGAACTTTGGCCTTGTGATTAAATTTTGGGAATATGATTTATGACTTATAAATATAAGTATGAGTAATCTTTTGAGCCAATTAAGATATGGAAGGAAGTGATATTGTGATATTGAAAAATATGATTTGAAATTGTTATGTTGAGAAATTATGAATTGAATTATGGGATATTTTTTGATGATATTGAAGTGTTGGAATCGTTTTCAATATTTTTAGATTGTTGTGATCAAATGTGGAGTTATTTATTATTGTGAGTTATGAAGTATGCTTATGGTTTGGGATAAGTCCAAATTACAAGGGAGACTCTGTCCAGAATTTTATCATTTGGAATTAAGAGCATGATATGATAAGCATCCACTAAAGGAATTAAGGTTAGACATGCAAGTTCATTTACATCACAAACGAGATTTAGTAGATGATAGCAGAGATTTTATTATTTTCTCATAAGGAGAACATACAAGAGTCACACTGGAAAAGAAATACATGAAACACGCAAAAGCAAAAGAAAGCAACATGGGAAATTCCTCAAATTGAGAGATGTGTTTCCGGAGTAGCCGTATTCTACCACCTCTGACCTTTTGAGGAAATAAAGAAACCTTCAAAGAGGTGTGTTTCGAGAGTAAGAATACTCCGTAATCTACCACCTGGAACCTTTGAGGTACACACAAGATTTAAACATTAAGGAAATCCTAGGAAATTAGAGGGGTGTCTCGAGAGTAAGAATACTCCGTACTCTACCCCCACCTATTCTAAGATTCATAAAGTTAAGTTTTCATTAACCGGACTCCATTTTCGCTTGATTCCCCTTCCTTGCGACCAATCTATCTTAACCCCTGCTGGATCTTGTATTGAGATATATGACTGCAGCTTATCCAGTAGTTCATCAATAGTAGGAGCAGAAATAAGGAGCCTTCTGGAAAATGGAGAGATGAATCCCTGTTCCACAGCATAATCAAGAAAGGTTAACAAGCCATCAAAGAAATTGTTAACATTCAGAAGCCCAATAGGCTTAGTATGGAGATCTAGTTGAGCCCACGAGGTAATGTTAAAGATTTCTTCTAAGGTACCAAAACCTCCGGGCAGGGCTATAAAGGCATCAGAACCATATAGCATACAAGTTATGCGTTCATGGATGGATAAGGTTTGAACTTCATGCCCTCGTGTTTTGCCTGCAACATCTACCAAAGGGACAGGTATGACACCAATTACTTTTGATTTCTCTGCAAGAGCAGATTGGGAAACACAACCCATTAGACCACTGCTACCACCCCCATACACAAGAGTGATACCTTTTTCCCCCAGTTTCTTTCCAAGATCTACGGCCGCTTCTAGATAACTGAAGCCTTTCCCCACTTTTGATCCACAAAATACACAAATAGTTTTGATCTGTCGAAGTTTTGGTGCTTCCATCTTTGATAGTATAGAAGAGAAAACTTACGAAGAAGATGTGATTTTGGGATGCCTGAACTATGAAATATGTTTGGCTATTTAAAGCCGAAAAAATTTACTGTTTTTGATTGATTATGAAAAAGTAAAGATTTACTTTTGACAAAATCGGCCAACTTTTGACTGTTTTACCAAAGATATCACCTTTCGGTGATTTATTTCCAGCTTTATCAAAACTCGAGAAAGGAAAATATATTTTATTTCCAAAACGCGTGAAAGAAAACAGCAAAATATTTTAAATGTGTATCAAGAGATTTACCTTATATCATTGTTGAACTGCCAGAAGCCTCATTTTGTAAAACAGACTGGCAAACAGGATCTTTTGCTATTATATTTTGGAGACTATAACGATTTTTGTCCTCGTTAAACTGAGCGTATAAGGAGAGAAGTTCACGTTGCACATAACCACTTGGGTGCGTCTCAAGAGTCAGTCGAATATCATCCAAAGACTCCTTACTCAGTCCACCCTTTATGAATTTGATTTTATCATCCCGATTAGTAGAAGAATATCCTACTGTTTTGCAACGAGTATCACAGTTCCAACGAGCACATTTGTAGCAACCATTCAGCCTTTTTGCTCTTCGTTTCTTTGCGAAGGTGCTTTTTCCTAAACCAGGCATGTGCTTTGGAAATGTCATAGGTAATTCACCAGATAGTCGAACCTTTGCTTCGATCAACCAGCGAACATCTTCTGAAACACCATGAGCCATCAGCAACCTCAATCTTTCGAGTCTTATTCGATAAATTTTCCTCAGATCATTCATTGGAAGACTGGAATAATACTTGCGAATGTTTGTAAGAATGATATCCATGTTTTTGATGGATCTAACCTCTTCCCAGCATGAACTATTTAAAAGCATTAAGGATCGGAGGGAATCCGCGTGATATTGATTCCAGCAAGAAAGCGCGGAATAGAATAATGGAAAAGAGGGAACAAGAGTTTATGCGCCGTTTACTTTCTTGATAAAAGGAAGATTTGATGATGACGGGATTTGAGATATGGAATATTTTCTTGGATTTTTGGGTACTAATATTCTGATATAATAATCAAGGTATAGAAATAATACGGGAATACGTGAAAGAGAAATAAGGACCGTATTGAATCAGAATTCATACGTATATACAAGTGAAAGAAATACTTTGCAGGAAATGTGGTGATATTTAAGTAAATAATCTTAGTTTGGGAGATATTTGTTTACTGAATTTTGGGTTACAAATATTGGAAAGATAAGTTGATGATATTATGTTGATATGTTATTGGGTATATTACATAGAGAGATTATTCAGGGAATTGTTTTGATTATTTTGAGAATATTCGATGATAAGAAGAAAGGAAAAATTATTATGATATGATATATCAGTAAAGATTTGTTGAAATTTTAGAGATATATACTAATATCTGAGGTCACATGATACGATGATAAGTGACAAGTTACATGAATACTACAAGATATGATGAAATATCACATACGATTGGGAATTTTCATTTTGATTCAGAAGAATTTATGAGTAGACATATGTCTATTATTGATAGAAAAGTCCATGTCTTAAGAAAACAAATTGATGCATTTAGTCAAAGTCCAGTGGGTTAAATATGGTTGGGTTAAATATGGTAGCGATGATGCTACATAAGAAGAAGAAGAAGAGATTCTGATTAAGTATTCAGAAATCATAAGATCAAGTAAGTTTAATTTCGAGGACGAAATTATTTTAAGGGGGTAAGTTTGTAGCGACCAAGAATTTTTACGCGATTAATAATTATTTTAATAGAAAATCGTGTCGCTACTATTTCACCCATTTTTATTAAGTTAACGCCACGACGTATTCGTATAGCCAAATCAAGAAATAATCGAGATCGTTCGATTTTAAATTAAATTCCGAATTTCTAAAAATATCTCCATTCTCTTGATTTAAAGTATATTAAGTCCAAGTACTTAATTCAATGTTATCCCAATATTTATTTATACAAAAATTACTTTTATTATTGAAATTAAGAAAATATATGCAAGCATGGGAGGTTCCATTATATGTAATCATGAAGAGCATAATATTTGTATAAATATGGAAAAGTATATGAATGATTTATATACTCCATTATATATAATCATGAAGAGCATAATATTTGTATAAATATGGAAAAGTATATGAATGATTGATAAGACTCCATTATATGTAATCATGAAGAGCATAATATTTGTATAAATATGGAAAAGTATATGAATGATTGATAAGACTCCATTATATGTAATCATGAAGAGCATAATATTTGTATAAATATGGAAAAGTATATGAATGATTTATATACTCCATTATATATAATCATGAAGAGCATAATAATTGTATAAATATGGAAAAGTATATGAATGATTTATATACTCCATTATATATAATCATGAAGAGCATATTATTTGTATAAATATGGAAAAGTATATGAATGGTGCTTTACTTTAAGAAAAGGATGTGTTAAAATTAATAGAATTGAATGATTATGTTTACAATATGCCAACTTTATACATCTATTTAAACCCATCTCTTTTACACACAACTCTACACATATACACTTATTTCCAATCTCTTGACAAAATCCACAAGTAAGAGAAATTCAAGGTGGTCAAGAAAGTTTTGGTCCATTTACTACTACACTTCATTTTAATCTTTTAAAAGGTAAGTATATCTTATGTTTTTATGAAAAGTAAGTATGTTTTTATGAAAGGTAAATACACCTTATGTTTTTATGAAAAGTAAGTATGTTTTTATGACAAGTAAGTATATCTTATGTTTTTATGAAAAGTAAGTATGTTTTTATGAAAGGTAAATACACCTTATGTTTTTATGAAAAGTAAGTATGTTTTTATGAAAGGTAAATACACCTTATGTTTTTATGAAAAGTAAGTATGTTTTTATGACAAGTAAGTATATCTTATGTTTTTATGAAAAGTAAGTATGTTTTTATGAAAGGTAAATACACCTTATGTTTTTATGAAAAGTAAGTATGTTTTTATGACAAGTAAGTATATCTTATGTTTTTATGAAAAGTAAGTATGTTTTTATGAAAGGTAAATACACCTTATGTTTTTATGAAAAGTAAGTATGTTTTTATGACAAGTAAGTATATCTTATGTTTTTATGAAAAGTAAGTATGTTTTTATGAAAGGTAAATACACCTTATGTTTTTATGAAAAGTAAGTATGTTTTTATGACAAGTAAGTATATCTTATGTTTTTATGAAAAGTAAGTATGTTTTTATGAAAGGTAAATACACCTTATGTTTTTATGAAAAGTAAGTATGTTTTTATGACAAGTAAGTATATCTTATGTTTTTATGAAAAGTAAGTATGTTTTTATGAAAGGTAAATACACCTTATGTTTTTATGAAAAGTAAGTATGTTTTTATGACAAGTAAGTATATCTTATGTTTTTATGAAAAGTAAGTATGTTTTTATGAAAGGTAAATACACCTTATGTTTTTATGAAAAGTAAGTATGTTTTTATGACAAGTAAGTATATCTTATGTTTTTATGAAAAGTAAGTATGTTTTTATGAAAGGTAAATACACCTTATGTTTTTATGAAAAGTAAGTATGTTTTTATGACAAGTAAGTATATCTTATGTTTTTATGAAAATGTTTGGATCATTGCTATGAAATCAATCTCACAAGATTGTTATGGGTTCCATATGATATGTTTATGATTATGCTAAGGGGACCGGAGTTTAGTAGCGCTACACATAAGAATTCTTGCCATTTAAGTTCGGTAAAATTCTTGTGTCTCCCTATGTTTATGAGTATTTCGATCCTATCCTATGTTATGATGAAAATGATCCATATGCTTTCAAAAGAAAATTTATGCTTGGTATACTTACTGGGATTTTATAAATCTCACTCCACGATATTTACCATTTTCAGATAATTGAAGGTTCGAGGCGGTCAACATGGAAGTGGCAAAAGTGGTTAAGATTGATGAGATAATTATGTTGAACTTTATGTAAGAAAATTATGTTCTATTTTTATTCACAAATAAAATTATGGGATTCTAATTATTCTTTTGAATAATTTTACATTACTATTTAAGTCTAGATAATATGATATGAGTCACTTTTAGTGGCACTCGAATGGTCGAGAATTCGGGTCGTCACACATAGCCCCCCCTTACGGAATGTTTAAAGAAAGGGAAGTTTAATTAGGGCGAGGAGCAGGAACGTAGTTTTTCTCTTATCAAAGAAAAATTATGTACTGCTCCTGTATTGGCTTTACCTAGCTTTAAGAAAAGTTTTGAAGTTGAATGTGATGCAAGCGGTGTAGGAGTTGCAGCTATCCTTTCGCAGGAAAAGAGACCAGTCGCTTATTTTTCAGAAAAACTAAGTGACGCCAGGCAAAAGTGGAGCACTTATGATCGGGAGTTTTATGCAGTGGTGAGAGCTTTTAAACAATGGGATCATTATCTAATACAGAAGGGATTTGTATTATTCACTGATCATCAGACCTTGAAGTTTTTAAATTTTCAAAAATCCGTCAACAAAATGTATATAAGATGGTTTACCTTTTTACAAAAATTTCCTTTCGTGATCAAGCACAAGTCAGGAAAATATGATCGGGTGGCCGATGCTCTTAGTAGGAGAATGGCGCTCCTAGTTACTCTATCTCAAGAAATTGTTGATTTTGATTGTTTAAAAGAATTATACCCAGAAGATGAAGACTTCAAGCAAATTTGGGACAAGTGTGCTAGAGGTGAACCATTGATCGACTTTCATATCTCACATGGTTACCTATTCAAAGGTAACCAACTTTACATCCCTATTTCATCCTTACATGAGAAATTAATACGCGATCTGCATGGTGGTGGTTTAAGTGGCCATTTAGGGCGAGATAAAACCATAGCAAGTCTTGTTGTCTCGACTAAAGAAGGATGTTGGTAACATTATCAGAAAGTGTTATATTTGTCAAGTGTCCAAAGGCCAGTCTCAAAACACGGAGTTGTACACACCACTTCCTGTTCCGGAAGGAATTTGGCAGGATATATCGATGGATTTTATTTTGGGTTTACCACGAACCCAAAGAGGAGTGGATTCAGTATTCGTAGTGGTCAACAGGTTTTCCAATATGGCTCACTTTATCGCCTGTCACAAGACTTCTAATGCATCTCAAATGGCCAAACTATTTTTTAGGAAAGTAGTCAAGTTACATGGAGTTCCTAGGTCCATTACATCAGACAGGGACACGGTATTTCTGGGGCATTTTTGGATAACATTGTGGAAATTGTTTAACACAAATTGAAGAGGAGTAGCACCACCCACCCACAAACTAATGGACAAACTGAAGTTACCAATAGGACTTTGGGGTATATGATTCGAAGTGTTTGTGGAGACAAGCCAAAACAGTGGGATTATGCATTAGCTCGGTTGAATTTGCGTATAACAGTGTAGTTCTTACAGCTACAGGCAGGTCGCCTTTTGCTATCGTGTATTCCGAAGTTCCGTATCATGTGGTGGATTTAGTTTCGTTACCTTAGGGGCATAGACCGAATAAAGCAGCTAAAGACTTGGTAGCAGAAGTGGTTGCAATTCGGGATGAGGTGAAAGAAAATTTAGAGAAAACAAATGCAAAATATAAGGCAGCAGTAGATCCTCATAGACGTGACAAGCAATTCCAAGAAGGGGATTCCGTTATGACGTTCTTGCGAAAAGAGAGATTTCTAGCTGGTTCTTACAGTAAACTAAAACCCCGAAAGTATGGTCCTTTTATGGTACTGAAACGAATCAATAATAATGCTTATATCTCATATTTTCCAACGTCAATGGGGATTTCAAGTACATTCAACGTAGTTGATCTATACAAGTTCCATGAAGATAATGAGCCTCTTTATCCAAATTATAACTCGGGGTCGAGTTCTTCGGATGTAGAAGGGACTGATGTAGAACAAATGGCAGAGTGGATTGAAGAAGAAATAGAACTTAAAGGACTAAACCGCAATTTACAGATTTGGCGTCCGACCTCCGTTTTGGGCCCATAAGATGTCTATTTTGGGTAGCTCAATGAGACGAGTACAACACACTGCTTTTCTGTGAGCTACGCTGGATTTTGGGCATTCGAGTTCGTTTAGGCAGTAAAATAGTGTTATTTTAGTATTATTTCTGTCATTTAGTTTATTTCGAATTCTTTTTATTTAGTTGAGTTGGAATATGTTTTATGTTTTATAGTTAATTTAGAATATGTTTCTTTGTTTTATTTAGTTAATCTAGAATATGTTTTATACTTTTTCTATTTGATTTAGAACATGTTTCTTTGTTTTAAGGCCCTATAAATAGAAAGTTAATTCATTGTTTTTATTCATTCATTGATTAATAAAGTTCTTGAGAGCTTTCTCATTCTTCTTGGTGGATTCCAAGCTTTATATTTCTTTTAAGGATTTCGCTTGAATTCCTTACTTCCGTCCTACGTCACCAACTGAACTTAAGAGTCAAACGATATTAAGTGTCAAGGTAGTGCTTTAGGACGACCTAGTTATGAGTACGGAATGATTCCACCATGGGCCGACCTTTTCTCCAAACATGCTAATGGGCCGTATCTTTGGCCCTGTGTCCTAATGGTAAAGCCAATTTTCCAATAAACCTATTCTTACCCAATGAGAGTCCAACTCAAATAAGGGATATTTTCCCACAAGAAAACATCTTCAAGGAGGACGCTCACTCCCATTGCGATAAGAAGACTTATTTTGAGCACTATAAATAGGGAGTTCATAATTAAGGTACATCAATAAAACACTAAAGCCCTTTTTATCTTCATATTCCATACATTTCCCAAATTTTCAGTAGCTAATCCTTACATGAAATACAAATATAATTTATAATGTTGTTATTCGTCATCTCTGAATGATTATCACTTGATTTTCATTTTCCTTTATATGTTAATTTAATTTTGGTCCAATTTTTATTATGTTTCAGGCTTTGAAGCTGTTGAAAGCATCTTTACATTCAAACAATGTCCTAACCACCGTTTTCTTCAACGATCTATTGAAAACTAACAATGTTATTAGTTCAGGAAAGGGAGTCCAAAAGTGATGAAAAATCAATCCGAATGGGCCAGGTTGTTTATTCAAGTAAATGAAGTTTATATGTATAAAAATATTTTCAAAACAACTATATTCTAATGATTTATAAACAGTAATCCAGCAACTGCAGATTTTCAAGGACCATGAAACTGGAATTATCACTCCACCATTATTACAACTAAAAGGTTTAACTTGAGCCAAGCAAACTTTTAATAGCCAAAATCACTTATCACCATTAGTCAAAAAGAGGAGTTTACTTGTTAATATAGCTCATAAAGCCTTGTCGTAAAAATTAAGAGGAATATGTTCATAGAGATCACGCATTGGTTTGGACCCCTATGGCAAGGAGGAGGTGTTTGGCAAAACTCATGCAAGCATGAGGTGGAGATGGTAGGATGGATAACTCACTTCAGCTAGGGGATGACCTCAAGCTAAAATCAGTTTGGAGGGATTGTAAGGTTTTGAGGCATACATGCACAGTAGAAAACATACTCGAAATTATAACCCGGATCAACCTTGCTTTTAGATAGAATATGTGATGAAGATTATACCTTTGATGAATGCCGTGAATCTGAAATCTGAAACAAGATGTACAATCTTTTCACCACCAGCTGTCCAATTGTCCAGCCTTTAATAGAAATTCAGCGAGTTGGAACCCCATTAATTTCCAGTAGTTGGAATGGATTTGAAAGAGTATTGGTTTTTCTCTTTGTGTTAGCAAGAGAAAAACTCTACACTAGAATATTATTTAAAAAAAAAAAGAACAACGATTCTCTCTTGATTTCTCTATAATAGTGCACTTATTAATATGTGCACCTAAAAACCCTAACCATATTAACAATAGGGCCATCAATGAGCCTAGATTAATTATACATATTAATTAATCTAATTGGAAAGTATGGCCCAACTAATTGAGCTTGTACATTAATTATAACAATCTCCCACTTGGACAAGATCCAATTTCAGATACTCAATTCTCGGCTTTTGTGTGTGACCCATTAGGTTCCATTCACGATAGTAAACGTCGTGCTATTATTATTCCAATCTAATTGGAATAAAATGAATTGAAATCTCTATTTTTAATTCATCATCGACTCACCAAGATCGATTAATTCACGTCGTCGTCCAATATTGACATCCAACAATGTGTCAAGGCAGTCCATATGAAAGGAAAAATCATGTGACATGACAAGACCTGTTTATACGCGATTATAGTGGAAATATAATCTCTTCATCAATATAACCTAGTTGGTTAAGAGATATGGACCGCGTCAATCTCATTTCAACCAATTATGTTATTCACCTCTTCTCTTAGTTAATTAATCTTGTTATGACCGAAAACAATTTTTCAACTCATAACTTCACCCTGGCCAAGGAATTTACATCAAATTAAGTTGGCAAAATACAGGTTATAATATCCTACTACCCAAGAGTGACAAATCCTCATGTTAGACATACAAAACCTTCATATAATTCTCACTATACCCGTGCGACGTCATCCAGATGACTCCCTCTCAAGAGCCAACATCAACGCTCGCCAAAGCATATCAATCATCATATAAGATTCTATGACGTCCTCAAGCCAAAGGACCAAATCCACAACCGTACATTAGAGATTCACCACTGACGCTTGGATAGTTATCCATGTGAAATCTCTAGGCGAGTCATCCAATGTTTTGTTCATCTAACAATACATCAACGTGTTCATTCTAATGTCCCTCTACATTCTAACTTTTGAGATAAGTTACTTTCTTCATAAGAAAGAAATGCAACACATGCTAGTCTAACTGCAACAACAATATCCGTATCTTATTGTTACTTCGACTAGGGTCAAATTTAGAATAAGTTGTTAATGACTTGTATCTTACAGTCACAACACCTTGTGGATTGCAAGTTATTTAAACTTACTCTATGGACTCTATTATTTAAATGATGAGTTCAACTCAATGTAATAATAGACTTGCCTTTATTTAGACAATGATAATATATGTGTTATGTTATCTAAATAAATGAATTTAGAGCATAATACTTGCATACTCCTACTAGATCCAATAACTCATGTATCCTATACTTAATGAGTATATGTGATAATCACATTCCCGTTGGAATAGTGGTTTTACAGGTGGATCTTCGCTATGTGGCTCTTCACATATTCCACTTTCTCAAGGTTAAGGGGCTTGAATTCTATTTTTCTACAATCTTCGAATGAGATAGTAGTCCCTCAATACATTCTCAGATCATCAATGAGACCAAATTCCTATGCTTGAGCGATGGTTCAATTTTTGTCACAGTACTCATTACTTGAGCTACAATGTTAAGAATACTTATAGTTCACTAATGAATTTAAAGATCGAGATTGCTTCATAAGTACCTATGTATTCGGTCTATGCTGTATAGTTAGCGGTCTCCCTTGTTTGAACCATTTCAAGCTTCCACACCACTACTATGAGTTAATTAACAATCAGACTGAATATTTCCTTCATCCTTTCCCCGATTGAAGAATGGTATCTCTATACCCAAAGACTGTAAGTCTAAATTTCTCCTCATGTCTATTGTATTCTAACCCCATTAGCATTTTATCCATGTAAATGGATTGAGAAATCAAAACAACCTTCTAGATCTATCTCTATAGATTCTGGTTCCCAAAAGTGAAGGTTTTATTTCTCATCAATCATGGAGAAATTTTAAATAATTTCACTTTCACTTTCAAGGTTAGAGATGCAACTTCTAATTAATAATATGTCATCTACATATAGTATCAGAAATATTGAACATTCCCACTAACCTTTAATATACACATATTCTTTATCTTCAACTTTTGATAAAATCAAATATTTTGATTATCTCATCAAAAATGAAAATTCTAGCTCTATGAGTCTTGTTTTACTCCATAAATAGATATTTTAGCTTACATACTATGTTTGGATATTTGGATTCAAAATCTTTGGATTATGTCATATACAAATCTCTTGTCATGATTCCCTTCAAGGAATACGATTTGATATCCATTTCAAAAATTCCGTAATCACAACATGTTGCTTTCACGAGCAGAAGCTGAATTGATTCAGAGTAAATGCATTTACATGATAGGTCTTACCCATTTCAGGAGAATCAAACAAGTTCCAAAACTTTTTTTTATCTCGAATTCCATGGCTTCCTGCCATCTCATTTAGTCAACATTTGACTTAGCTTCTATGTAAATATAGGCTCATTATCCTTGATGAATAATACAGCATTAACAATCAGGGATGTGTAACTCAATGGAGTACACATAATTCTAATATCTTTACATGGAGCTAGTGCGTTCTCAATCGTCACCATGTCCTAAGTAGCGATCGCATGCCAAACATCAATTTGTATCTCATCAGATGCAAACACACACACACACACACACATCTGGACCTAAATCTATTTTTTATCAGATAAGATGATAACTACCCAATTAAGAATTCTCGGATGTACTAGGATCGAAAATTTGAGTGGCTGAAGCAAAAGCAGCTACTTTTGAAGTAACGGAAAGAAAAGCAACGACTGGAATGGGAGGGTCATAGTCGAAAAGAGGATTCCTTACTTCTTTCTCTAATTCAAAATTGTACATGGGACTTTCATCTCACACGGCTCCTAAGTGATAAAAGAAAGAAGAACTCATCTTCTTTCTTTTCTGATTACCTTCCTTGCATATGTATAATACCGAATCCATTTGGCTATAACAGAGTTTCTCTTATTCGTATTAAAAACTACTCTAGGAGGAATGTTTTTATGTTCTAGCATGTTTAATCAGTTGAGTATATATGTGTAATCATGAACTCTTTCATGTTCTACTTTTACTCCCATTGTCTTCTCATAGATGAACTATTTCTTCAAGATATTGATAAAATTCTAGATAGACTTTCTTTCTCGATAGGAATGTAGAAAAATACCCAACCCATCTTTTAGATATCCCAAAAAAAAGTATTTGGACTAAGGCTCTAGCTTTTCCAAATTTAGTATAATTCTGATAAATATTAAGGTCTCAAATCTTAATGTGAGGAAGATTTGACAACCGAAATCCACATCTTATAGAGACCAACCGATTCTTGTGGAACACGACTAAGTAAAAAAAAAATAGCCGAGTAACCACGGGGCCACCACCTTGCAAAACAGTTGACCATGCATTGAACAATAAATTAACAAACTGCCCAGTTTTCAACTACGTGGCACCCATATTTTGTTCTGCGCAATCGTGCAGTTGATTGGAGCTCGAGCTCAATTTTGGCAGTTTTTAAACATATGAATGTTTTTCAAAAACCATAACTTCAAACACGAATTATCTCCCCAAAATTCACATCCACTTCTTGTACCACCAATATTTCACGTTGTCACATGAAATTGATTATCAAACACTTTCACACCACATTTAAACTCTCTCAGAAGCATGAATTTCTTCATTCACTTGGAAAATTTGCAAATTTTAAGGGTTTTTCATACTTTTGTGGAATATTTATTGTGTGCATAATTGAAGCATGGGATAGGCTAGGTATTGGTGTATGTGATCTTTCTCTATTAGGTGAAAATTTTTATATAGACTCATGTTCCCACTTTTATGTTTCTCATTGATTTTCAATCATGCACACAAAGTGTTTTATAAAATGCCATAGTGGATTTTTCCTTTTATTTTTGCAAACCCTTTTGAATGAGCACCTTTAATACATGTTATACATATTATGTGTATCATTCATTCATGGTTTGCACTGATTTAAGGCTCAAAATTGAATTGAACATCACAGGCACTAGATTACACTCACTACAAGGCCACTGCAAGCACATGACATGATCTTCAGCTTTAGGTCCCAAATTTGTCATACTTTTTGACAACCCTAAGTAGATCCAAATGGGCTGAATTTTTGATACTTTGTACACCAAGTTATGTACTTTAATATGGCGGAGACATGTCTTGGGAAATTTTTACTTTTTCGAGGTGATATCAGAGTCTGAATATCAGTGGTCGACCATTTTCCAAAAATTTCAGAATTCTTCTAAATCCTAGTTTGGGGTGTTTAGCTATTTTGCTTCAGTTCTTATGCAACACACATACATTATAATGCCATTTACTTCTCTTTTGCATGAAAAAAAAAAAAACCTCGAACCAAACTTGGGAAGCAAGGAAAGTGTTGAGTCATCCATGGAATATCAAGTAAAGCTTCAAGCAATGCTACTACCTCTTCAAACTCGGGAAGTACTTGAACCCCTCCTTGTTGTGTTTATTTAAATTCTAATCATCATATCTTCATGGCATACATTGAGGGCAATGTACAATTTTAGTTTGGGGGTGGAAATGCTTCATGTACTTCATTTGTTCCATTTGCCTTTATTTTGCATTATTTACTTGGGAAGTTATACATAAAAAAAATATTGAAAAACCCAAAAAATTTGTTGATTTGTTTATTGCATAGGAAATAATTTGGTTTAATTTGTGCTTTAACTTGAATAATGGACAATATAGAACTTGTATTTTCTTGACCAGTTATTTCTTATTTGACTTCATCTTCTTGAGCACATAGTCATTGTTGAATTATTACTTGTGTAGGAGTATGTTTAATAATTTTGGGATATGTCTATGTAACTTGAATATAGGAATGATTTGTTAATTCCTAAACTTAGATCTTTAGACCTCTCGACCCTAAAATAAAATCGAACATCTCAAAAAGCTAGTTTGGGAGTGGAATGGCTAGGATGTGCATGTATTGATGGGTTGGAGGTCTGTGATACTTGATTTTGCACTTTGGTTTAATCAATTTGGTCAACGAGTATAAACCACAACTAGCATAAAAACAGAAAAATGATGAAGGTCTTATTCTACTCTTCAAAGCATTTTTTACTTGAGCAAGTAAACTTGTAAGGGTATTGAAACTTGGTACCCTAAGTTCAACTGAGTTGGGATCTATCAACCCAAAGCTCATTATAGGGGTCAATTAGAAAGCAAGTAGGGAGAGTGGACTTATACATAAGACAATCAAACATCCTTAACTTTTCTTTGTCGCCTTTGTGACTCGGGTTATTAAGTCTAAGGAGTTCTGTGAACCTGGTACCCTAACATCGTCTGACCTGGGAGTCACCGACCCAAAACTCACTACAAGGGTCACATAGAAAGCAAATGAAGAAATTATTACACAAAGATGGTAAGAGAAAAGGACATGCAAGAAAAAAAGAAAAAAAAAATCGTCCATAAAAAGAAAAAATGCATGGTATAAGCTTTGTTTGACTGAAACTGTGGCGATTAGAGTTGTAGAATTGGGGATTGCTTACAATTGATATGTTGTGTATGCATATTTCTAATCCGATTATCTTGTGTGGAAAAATGTAATGAAAAATGTCTAGAAATCACAATATAGGGAAACATGGGATTTGAGAGAAAAGATATAAGTTGCTATTATCCATGAGTGATGTAAGGAAAATCTTTAAAACTTCATAGGTTAACCACATGGGATTTGGGCTTACTATTGCCTGTTAAGCCACACAATGTTAAGTATGTTCTTGTATAAGTTTGCGTTTGACTTTGGCTTTGGCTATTCACACACACACTCTTCAAGGTCTAACATGAAATAACTAGAACTATTTTATTGTGTTGGTAAAAATTATATGTTAAGGTGCAATGTTGATCTGGATTTTTGAGGCATATGGTAAACAAGTTGACATGACAAAAAGATTAGCTATTTTTAGTTCTTGTTTGTAAGTTTAGTTTTACTTTGCTCGATGACGAACATTAACTCCAGTTTGGGGGGTATTTGATAAGTGTATTTTATACACTTATTTATATGTTTCGATTAGGATAAAATGCTGTTGTTTTAGAATAAAAGCTATTTATTTGTTTACATTACAGAAAATATCCCAAAATCAAGTCAACAAGGGAATTGAAGCAAATAAAGGCTAAATGGATGATTATTGGGTTGAATTGTACACTTTGGAAAATGCTTAAAAGCAATTGAGGATGAGAGGAAGTCAATTGGAAGAATTAGAAGTGTGGGGACCTAATTGGAGCAATTGAGAGTTGAAGGACTGACATGCAATAAACTACATGGACCTACTTAAATGCACTGGAAAGATGAAATTGCACTGAAACAATTAAACTGCACAGCCATAGATTCTCAACCTGGTGGCCACGCGAGGTTTCACAAATTAACAGAACAACTTTTCACTAGCCTTTGGGGCCGCACAATTATCCACCCTAGAGTTTATTTAGGCCCATGCGCGATTTCTTGTGCCAAAAGTATAGGTTTCTTTAACAACCTATAAATACCACTTCTCATGCACGACTTGAGGACCTTTTCACAGCCTATTCCACACATAATTCTTGGTTTTATTATTCAATTCTCGGGAGGCAAAAATCAAGGCAAAGGAAGATGATTGAAGATTGTCAATGTGAAAGAATTTCTTGGTGCAAAAGTTTCTTTTATCTTTATTAATCAAATATGCTCAATATGTTTATATCTAATTATTGTGCTTTTAATTATTTTGTGATGATCAGCTGAACAATTAGTTGAAATATTCGATGTAGCATAATTTTACACTATTAATTTCATGAATTGAGTTTTACATATAATTGCATGTGTTGATTTATTTTCTTATTTAATGTGTGAATGAATTGATCACTTGTTCACGATATCATGAGTGTTTTCATAATTCGAGAGGTAAGCTAACACTTAGATCTACGGATAAAATCCGGTACTTGTATAAGCGAAAGAGATATACGTTTATTGGTATTGCGACCGCTAAATGAATTATTGCGTTCCATGCAACCTAGTCATTACGACCTACTGTCTAGAAACACGGTTGACTAATTAGGTAGAGTTGATTTAAACTTGAGAGGGGAATTTCATATGCATAAGTGAATTCGATCGAGCACATAGATAGGAGTAAAACTTGATGATTGGAATTAAAAGTATTGACTTATGTAAAATCGAATGTTCCGAAATCTTTAAACATCACTTAAGAAAACAACAAATTGAATTCTTCATTTTGTTTTCTAATTGAATTCTTCATTTTACTTGTTTCATTTATTTTAATTTATTTAAAATCCTAAATTCAATCAAATCACTTTTCTAGTTCTAATTAAGGTAATTAGTCTATAACGTAAATTTACTCATTTCTCATAGGATCGATATCCGAACTCTAAGTCCACTATGTTACTTGTGCGATCCATACACTTTCGGTTCACAACAAAAACTTCCACATACTCCAAAAAATATCATATGAAATTCAACCCACTAAAATGTGCTTACGAAGTCATACCGAGAAAATTTCTTGATTTCATGGTAAATCAATGAGGTTTTTGTTGGTAAAGTTTAATTATGTGCACAATTATATTTTAATAACATACATTTTACATGTGCATGATCAAACGAATTCCGACTTATCTAATAAGAAATGTAGAAATATGAGATGCATGAAAATAATGGGTCGAGGCAAGAGTTAGACTCTTTATCCTTAAGACAATAATGTCTCTCAAATTCGTTATATGCGTATGAGATATTTCTATATTGCTTAATGAATCGATTAATCTCATGATAAATGTAATAAAAGGGTTTTGAATAATATTAGTGTCTTTTTTTCTACTTATATGTGAGATTTAGATTTCCCCCTATTTCATCACAATAATGTTTCTTTTATGGTTTTTTAATACATTTCTCATTCAAGTTCTTCCATCATATTATTCTCTTCGAAGATTTAAAAGAAAAGTAAAATGAAAGGACAAATTGCTGTACTGAAACACCTTGAATTAATTTGTTTACTAACATTGCAGGATTTGGATTTCTTTTTAGGGACAAACTTATAAATACGAATCTAAAGTCCACAAACAGCTTTTTTTAAGTGGTGATCCTATATCTGGAGATGATCAATCATACATGGTAGATAATGTGTTCAATTACCACCCTGATAAATATGCAAAGATGGAAGCTGGATTAAAGTATATGATGATATGTGACCCTTCTTGCGTTATACTAAATACATTTATTGATTATTTTTTTGACATCAATAATTTCACTTGTGAAATCAGTGTAATTTCTATACTTCTTCCACCACTTACAGATTCATGAAATGTAGAACACATAAATGGAGAGTCAAAGTGAGGATTCATTTTAACTTTTCATTTTGATTATATCACATTTATGAACTTTGCTGGGCTTTTAAACTTTAAGTGTTTGTTTATAAGTCTAACTCAATTTCATTTCCTTAGATTGTTTGGTCTATTTCAATCTACTGGATCCAGGTCGTGGCTCAACATAAATAATTAGTGAGATGGAGGCATAGACAAGCTAGATCACAACGATAGCGATCTTGATGAGGATGAGGACAATGATGAAGATAGCGACGAAGGTAAAGAGGATGATAATAATAATGAAATAGTAGAATCTCTTTGTTCAATTTTTGTACCTTTTCAATGCCAAACTGTAGCACTGAATTACCTTCAACCATGCCAAGAAAACCACTGCAATAAAATTTTTGAATGGTCAGATTAAGTTTGGTGTCATGGCCATATTGCTCAATTTGATGATTGATTCTATTCTGCAATTTTTTTGGCTGAAACGGTTCTAATTTGTGTTTATGCATTCGCTCATGTTTTTTAATAATTTATTAGGACCTTTATTTCTAATATGATGTTGCTAATTATGATTATACCTATTTTTCATCAGTTAGTGTCAACATAAATAGTAAATTCACGACATTTTCCTAGCCGCACGCAAATAAATTCGACGTGAACTCGGTACTCGTACATCGTTCGAGTCCTTCACTAGTTATGTATGAAAAGCTTTACAAGGTGCCAATGCTAGATAACCTGACACGGAAAAATTAACTCTTGCTTTAGTAGTGGTGTTGTAAAAGTTTCGCCATAGCATTGACCTAACTAATTTTCTGCCAAAGTATTACTTAAACTCGATGCATGAAAAAGCTTGATGTTTGGATTTTTTGTCCCAATCAAATCGAGGATTTTGATGTTAATTGGTTGGGATTATATTTCATAGGCTTTTGTAGCCAAAGAATGAATATTGGCTTGTCTCTTCCAGTTGGTAGCAAAATTACAAAGATAGGTTAGAAACTTTAATAGACCAAATGGAGAAAATAATGGGCTTTGCCTAGTTATTCATTGAGTTAGTTTAAGGCGACTCGCTTGTTTACGTGGTGTCAAATCTTTGTTAGGATTGTGGAAGTACTGGTTAAACTTCAGTCTCCTTCATACTGAAAATCTCACATGACTCATTAGAGCACCCGCATTGGTTGTATTAAATTTAGTTAGCCACATAGATAAAACTAGATGTTAAATGACACGTATACATGTTAAAGTTAACTACTTATTATTTCCATAATGTACGTGCTAATTTTTAGTTAAGTCCAAGAATATGATAAATACTTATTTTTAAAATAACAAAATTTATATGTTAATAGGATACTCACTTTGATTACTCACTTCAACCAAATGAGTGTTCCAATGAATGACTGTAGATTTCATGGTTATATGAAGTGGAGAAAATGGTGATAAGAAAAATGAAATGAGAGCTTGGATGGAGAACTCGACAGTCGATTGTGGAAGAAAGTGGAGCCAAAACTCAACTAGGGAAAATTGAGAATTGAAATGATAATTAGAGCAGTAAAGTCTTTTTGCATTGAAAACACGTTTTAGTAATTTGTAAATTCTATTTTCTGTTTGACTGAGTCTTTTAAATGGCTTTCTCCTTAAATAATCGTGGATTCAAAGTAAATATAGTATAGGATATAGAAAAAAATTGGATAAATCCATCTAAATAGTCAGTTTCCTCTCAACTCTCATTTCACCAGATTTCGTAGCGTTGTGGAACGAGAACCAGATTGACACTCTGTTTGACAACTCATTATAATAAGCAATTATTACAATTTATAGTTTACACAATTTTCCAAATCTCTTTTACCACAAATATTTTCTCTCCAATTTTCAACCATAAAATTTACCTCGAAATTAAAAATAAAAAAAAAAATGTAATGAGCAGCAAAGCAGAGATGAAAGTAATTTGTTAATCTCAATTTTTGAAGTCAGCAATCAATGACTGCACATTAATACAATCCTCGACCACAAGGAGTGCCTAATACCGATCAGTAGATCCATATACATGAAAGCACTCATTTGCATCTCATACTATAAAAACCATTCCCTCCTCATTATTTAATGGAAGAAAGTAGGGCGAACAAAGAGGATTCCAATTGAAACAACAGTTATCTTGGCAACGATACCTCATACTTCGCATTTTTTAAGCACATTATTCACAAATGAAAGAGACATTTATCAAAATTCAAAGAATAAATACAAAATAGATGAAATCCTCATATAACTTGAGACTCTCCATTAACCAAAATGCAGCACAAGCCATTATTTATCCATTTGCTTGTAAACTGCTGCAACCCGATTTCAATCTCACAGACGTCCAAGCTTTTGGACTAGGCTGTTCTCAATTTCGACTCTTTTCTTCATCAATAAAGCATACTTGGACATAAGTTCTTGGTCCCCAGCAGTTGCAGCAAGTTTGCAGTTGAGAGATGTCTTTTCCAATTTGTCCATGTACATGCACGATATTGGTACAAAATTGCCTTTCTTGTGGCACAACCAACCATGAGCTGCCCTTAATGCAGCCCCCATTGAAGCCGAGTCTGTAAAAGCAAGACGATGATTTGTTTGTTACAAAATGCATAATCTTCGTGACAGCACTAGAGGGAAGAGTTGTTGTAAAAAGTTTATTATAAAAGATAAAACATAAATTAAGTTTTTAGGTTCTCTTCGGTAACATTGTAACAATTTTAAATTAGTTTATTTGTTTTTGAAGTAAAATGTGTGGTTGAAAAGTGGAGAAAGAAAATGTGTGTTGTTAAAAAGTAGTTTGAGAAATTGTGTTGTTTATAAATTGTAATTGTTGCGTTAAAGAACAGAGACTTTTTTATTGGTCAAAATTGGAAGTATATATCTTGACAAGCTAAGTAAGAGTTATTTTTTGAAAGTAATAAAGTTATCAAAATAGGTTTGGAGACAAAAAGTAACTTTTACTTCTTTTAAGCTTAGCCAAACATGAAGAGAAGATGTCTTATGCAGATGACTTATTAAAAGTGGCAATAAACAAAAAGAAAAATTATTGCTTGCCTGGCCTTTGGACTGTATAAACATTGCACCCGAATATTGAAGCTATGGACCTCAAAATACAGTTGTTTGCTGATGCTCCACCAGTAGCAATGATCCGCTTTGGAGGTGAAGGCATGCCAAATCTTTCAGCATGGGCTCGCATAGAAAGTAACTGGCCCTCAACTAATGCCCGAACCTACAACCAATTTGTTATGCATTTATATATATATGAAGTATATAATTTATATAATTTATTTCAACTTCTTTTGACATCGCTAAATGATCTGTTAAGTTACCTCAGAAGGAGGGTCAAATTCCTTGACTTCGCATTCTCTTGCTCCATCTAAAGACTCTCCATTGAAATTCTCAATAACATAACGATGGAACCCGACTGCAAGATTCACCAGTCAATCACTTGCAATTATTTATAACAGGAAAACGTTATATTGTACATTTTCTATTCCCTCGATAAACAACAAAAATAATAGAGATTTTAGTTCATGATTTGTTTTCCACAAGTTTTATAACAAGATAACATAGAATAGAAGAAAGCTTTGTATTCTTATGCAGGAAACTTGCATAATATATTAAACAAGAGAAACCAGCATTTCTGATTGAGAGCATTATACTCGCTGATTCTTTTGTAACATAATTAATATTTAATAGTATCTCACCTGGAAGAGGGGGAAGAATTTCATGGTCTTTGTAATAAAAGCCTAATTTTCCACCTGATAATGGAAAAAGCATTAGGAAACAATGAATGAAAATAATAAATTTAACCAATTCAGAAATAAATATGAATAACTTCCACACTAACCATTTAGAGGTTGGGTTTGCTGCAAATATTTATTGAAAACCTCCCAAGATTTATCGGCGCACTGATTACGTATATCTATCAAGGTTGTGGTCAAAGAATTAATAAAACGAATTTCAAAATTCAGATTGCTTTACAGGACCCACACAGCTATTTCTTGGATTTTGTTGAGTACCTTCACGAGCCAGAGACCCATTCTTATAGCACAGCATAACCATGTAGCTTTTAGTATCCACTGGATTAGGAAAGACATGCCCTTCTAAGGATGGTTTATGTTCAGTTGTGATCCCAAAAACCTAATAAAAAGTGTAAGGCACGTTCAACTGAATTATCTTACTAGAATTCAAGCAATTAGGTAAATGCATAGGATTTAAGTATAAAAGATAAATTGCAGATCAGAGAAACAGAAAGTTATCGTTAGTAGTCGAACTTTGGCATTTTTATCATATCCTTTACCATATCTCTCTGTAGCTCATTACAACATCGTTATCTCTTAGGACAATTGGAGAAATTATATCATTTTCCAACCACAAAATTCACCCAAATAATCACCATTTTAAGTTCCAATGTTTCAAAAAGAGATTTAAAATGACTGTTGAAGTAAAATTTGTAAGGTACCACAATTACAGGAGGGAAATGAGAGCAAGTCAAGATGCCGCAAAGTAAGGCTAATAGAAATTGGCATTTATTTCTCAACTTCATCAGTTTGGTTCTTGCCTGGAAGTCAATTGAGCTATCTACAATACTGTAACTTTGCTTGGGAAATTTTCTTGGGGTTCTTTGACAAAGCTTTTAATAAAGTTTAAGCAAATTTTGATAAAACTTGTTGATATTTGTGGTTAAAAGGTTGATAAAAGTTGGGGGGTCCGTGAAATGTGTGATTAAAATTAATTGTTAACTTTGACCTCAACTTTTAAGCTATCCCAAACGAGTGCTCAATGTTAAAACTTGAAAAGGGTTGAGAGAAAAAAACTGGTGGGGTGTTCATTAAAGTTAGATAGCATGAGTAATTAGTTTTTCCAGTATTAAAATCGTAAACGAAGACATAGAAAGCCAACGTACAGTGTCGCTAGTACCAAGACTGATGACTAGATCCCCAGGACTGTTGAGAGTTAACCCTGCATAAAATAAATGCATCTAGTAAGAAATCAATTAGGAAAGTGTTAGGTAGTACAATCATTAGATTAATACAGAAAGCTGATATTGTTATCATAATAAGGGGAGATTAATGTATATGGGGATTCATGTAAAAATGTTCATTGGCTGAAACCAAGCAGTGATGTGATATTGGAACTATAGATTGTGATTTGTGAGAACTTACTATTGTGAGCTATGCAAGCTCACAAAGAAAAGAATACATTTGAAAAACCAAGTTGAGCTTGATAATAAGTGGATTCAATACTACATCATCGAAGTGCTTGTTTGGAAAAATTATAACATTGTTATAATGAATAGTAACAGGTTCCATGAAATGTGTGGACGATAAGCGGATAGTAGTTGGGAATGTGTGGTCAAAATCAAATTTTGACTTGCAAATCAGATACAAGGATTGGAACATAATTGATACTTTGTCGGTCAGATTGAGATTGGAATAAACAGAATGTGCTTGACAAGGGGTCTTATATTATAGACAAATCAAGCTCAGATATAAATATGGATGGATTCCTGATTTCTTAGAAATAGCACAAAATCTAGTGTTTCAACATTAAGCTCTAAGCCTTTGTCAGTTTGGGCATAGATGGAGATAGGGAGGGAGAGAGTAAGAGAGTGAACGTGATGATCCATGTGATATCTAGCTGGTTTCTGAACTAGCACAAAAATTTTGAAGATGAGTTCAAGAATATATTACAATCAAGCTGCATTATGTTATGCAGCCTTATATAGAGCTAATGCCCATATATGAATCTAGAAAGTAGAAACTACAGAAGTGGGGCAAAAAAGTTACAAAAAGATCATTTGATTAAGCATTATGAATGAAATTATGATATAAGTAATATGAAAAACAATAAAAATACAGATCACCTGCCAGACTGTTAGGATTATCACCAGACCACTGAACGATTAAGCAGTTTTTGTTAAAGTGGTACCTGAAATTAGAACATGAATAATGAGAAATCCAACAATCCGTGACATTTCAGGGGGTGTTACTTAACAGACTAGTAAAGCACAGAGCTAAGAAACAAACAAACAAGACACCAAAACCATGAGAATTCATTCAAGTTAATTAAGTCTCAAGGTTCAACAATTATTCTTCAATTTAGGGTAAATTCCTAGAATTATAATGTTGTACGTGGAGTAGCTATTTAAAATGCTATGTAGCATGAAATCCATCCAACATCCCCTCATTTGCTTCTGGACAAGCTTTAACTAACTTTGGAGCCCAAAAAATTTCAATAACAAAAAGAAAACTTTCCATATTTAGCTATACTTTAATTCAATAGGGTGTTAAAATAAAGTTATGGCTTGACTGAATCAAACATCATGACCCAATATTATAGTCAACGCAAGATTATAAATAGTGTGCCAGTGACCTGTCCACAAAATAGGGAGCTACTAAACCAGCTACAGCATGTGCAGGAGCTAACTTGCCAAGTTTTTCCTCCAAGCCTGGTGCAGTGGCCTAGAACAAACAAAAAATAAAAATCACTATTTAAGGAGCTCATCATAATCCATAACAACCTGATAAAATCTCAAATACACTGAGAACAGCTGAAAAAGAGACATTTTATCCAAGAAACTGATAACCATTAGCCAATAATTTGACTACGAAAGTGTCAATTGTTTAACTAAAACAAACTCACGTCTATCAATTATTTAAAGATTTATGCACACTATTAGAAATCAAGAAAGTTAATGCATAACCTCCAATATTATTTTGGACCATGATCTCTCTTCTATATCCATCAAATTCATCCCTGCACCATCAGTTTGATCTATACAAGCATAGCTCCCCATAAGAAGTGATGCCATGAACGAGCTGACAAGGGAGATTCTTTCTGTATTCTGATAAACTTCTGGCTGTGTCTCGAATATCCTCCGAATTTGAGGACCAGTGAATCTCTCATATGCACGTGAACCAGTAAGCTCAGATAACTCCAATGCACCACCAACAGCTTTCTCAATTGCCTTGCATTGTTCTGTGGTGCTGCTGTCCATCCATATAGGAGACTCCTTGATGGAAAAGACATCACCAAGTTGATCAATCAATGGTTTCTTTGGGTCAAATGATGACAATATTTTGGAACTCCCATTCTTCCAATACACACTGCCATGTTGCTGTCCACTACCAGAAACAGCAGCAATCTTTTCAAAATTCAATTTCGCTTTCTGAAGCCTCTGAAGTATGAGGTCGAGAGCTTCAACCCACATTATAGTGGGCGACACAATTCTCCCATTAACCAAAGGATCCCGGTAAACACCATCTTTAGTCTTGTAATGTGACAAATCAGAGTCAAAATTAACAATCTCTGCAGTAACAATGTTAAGGTTCGAATCTAATACAGTTGCCTTCAACGACCTAAAGAAGAAACAATCATAATATTACTTATTTAATTACTGGTTCAATCTTAGTACTGAATTAACAGTTTAAAAAAATTTAAGGAACACCCAACATTACATCACTATATGAAAATTCTGATTATATATTGGGATGAAATTTGGTGAAACTAAAACAACCAGGAAATCTTAACGACCCAAAAACACAAAATTAGAACATGGTATCAGACAAAGTTTGCTTACTGCACAACGAAAATAGATATATAAAATTAAGAGGAGAAACTTACTGAGTAGAACTATCAAATCCAAGAAAGTACGCATCTTTAGGTAGAGAACAATCCTCCATTAGAGCGAGAATTCAATTGCTCAGAACCAGAAAGGCGAAAAGGAATAAATCTTGACTAATTCAGAACAATTTTATGAAAACAATGAGATATGAACGAACACGTGTACTTGGGGTGTGCTGATTTTAGATGAAATCAACTTCTTGGAGATATAAATTTCCAATTGGAAAAGATATGGATAAACATTCAAATAATTACCAATTTTTTCTACTTCAGTTTGCTTAGAATTGGATCTTTGATTCTTTATGGTGTATTTGAAATGTTGGATAGAGATTAGATTTAAATAATTTAAGGGGTTTATTCAATTAGATTTTATTTGAGATGTTGGATAGAGATTAGATTAATAAGTGTCTTATATTTTTCAAGTTAAAAAATTGGATTAAAATAAATTAAAGACGTTAATTAAGCGGTGACTGGGGGGGGGGGGGGTGTACTTAAAAAATCCCTCCAACTTCCTTATCTATATCCAAGTCATGGAGGACATTTTCGATTCCAAAAAATAAAAAAAATACTTGTTGATTTCATATATAGGAAAATTAGATATTTAATACCACTATTATATATAAAATTCACTTCTAACAACACTGTTCCTAAGGACGAAAAACGGCGTTGTTTCATTTATAAGGTCATCTCCAACCCACATACACTAAAAATTCTCACTTTTACACTAAATTTGAATTACAATTATACTATTCCAGCTTCTTTACTACAACCCAGTAACACTAAATTTTACACCAAATGTACACTATTCATTATTTTCTATAATTTCTATTTTTAAGAAAATACAATTTCAATACATTTAATTATTTCGATAATTAAATAGAAAAAACGTTTTTATATTTTAATACTTAATATTTTATAAAATTAATTTATTTAGTAATTAATTATTTTTAACACTTAAAAATTAATTTTGTCGTAAACAAATTGAAATTCAACTTGTTATTAACTAAAACTTCGAATAACATACTTGAAAATTTAAAACACGGGATATGAAATATGTAGTAATGACACAACTCGGAATAACATAGGAAATTTAGTTTTGGGAGTTGCTATACTCCTCCCACAAGTGCTCAATCAACGCATTTCTTAGCGCGATGTGTGCTTCCCTGTCCTTAATCTTTCGATGTCAAGCAAGAAACTCTCGAAAGCATTCATTCTCGTTTACAGCGACCTCAACTGTTGGACTCGGCCCTTCCACATATGTTCCAATTGGTGCACTGAGATCTCGTTCGTCCTCCACTATCATGTTATGCATGATAATACATGCTGTCATTATGTTATGCAACACATTTTTTTCCAAGATCGAGTCGGTCCACTGACAATTTGAAACCTTGATTGAAGCACCCCAAATGCGCGTTCAACGTCTTTTCTACAACTTTCTTGCCTCATTGCAAAATATTTTTTCTTAGGAGTTTGAGGATCATGGATCGTTTGTACAAGTGTTGACCACTTAGGGTAAATTCCATCAGCTAAATAGTATCCCATTGTGTATTGTTTTTCCTGTATGACATAATTTGCCGGTGGAGCTATGCCGTCTGCCAAGTCAGGAAATAGATGAGACGACTCCAACACATTTATATCGTCGTTTGACCCTGGCAATCCAAAGTGAGCATGCCATATCCAAAGATCATAGTCGGCTACAACCTCGAGAATTATTGTAAGGGATCCGCTACGACCTGTATATTGTCCAGCCCATGCAGTAGGACAATTTTTCCATTTCCAATGCATACGATCAAGGCTGCCTAACATACCTGGAAAGCCATGTTGCTGCCCAATGTACAATAATCTCGCAATGTCTTCGGCATTTGGTGCCCGCAGGTATCGTGGTGAAAATACCTCTACAACTGCTCGACAGAATCGTTGCAAACTCTCCGTTGTTGTTGACTCACCTATTTTCACGTACTTGTCAGTGGCGTCTGCTGCAATACCATATGCCAACATCCGCATTGCAGCCGTGATTTTCTAGATAGGGGAAAGACCTAGCCTTCCTAGACCGTCTCGTTTTTGCACGAAATACTCGTCATGACTTTGCACCTCCTGAAGTATACGCATGAATAGATTTCGGGACATGCGATAGCGTCGACGGAACCATTTTTCATTGAACTGTGGATTTACAGAGAAGTAATCGTTCCACAATCATTGATCTGCCGCTTCACGATCACTTTCAATCACAACATGGCCGAAAATTGAACCTCTATGAGTTGCATCATTCATTTGATTCTCAAGCAGACGGACTCGGCGATGGATGTTGTTTTGTCGAATGCGAAGCACAATCTCCTCTTGCTCATCAATCTTGTTGATATGTTCAACGTACTCTTCGTCACTTTCGGGGTCGGGCATGGTAGATGAAGACGCGTCTACATTGAAATTCATCTTTCTTAAATGTTTGATTCAAAGTTGTAGTCTAGATCAGTTATGTTCGCCTTTGCTTTCTTCAGTATCTAATATTTACTATAATCTCTCATTTTATCTTATAAAGCCTCTGTTATATATAGGATCATAATATCCTTCATTGGTATCTGCCAAAGTTTCCCAATAAGCATCTCTTCGAGTCAATTTCAAGTTCTTTTGCTTTGCTTTCTAAGTTTTTAACTCATTTCTCTCTCTCTCTCTCTCTCTCTCTCTCTCTCTCTCTCTCTCTCATATATATACATACAAGTTATCAAATGTAAACTTGCAGGGAATAATATGAAGTAAAATTGTCATTTGGGACTTATGTCCCTTATTAGCGCAATATTTGGAAATATGTATCTTAGAATTACTTAGTAGCCTGAAAATAAGTTCTTTCCAACCTATCAGGAGGGACATCGCCTTTGAATTGTGATTGCCACTTTTTTTTTGAGTATTTGTTACTTTTTGAGAATTTATGACACTTTTTTGTCACTTTCTCAAGTATTTATGAGGTTTTTTTTTTTTTTTGTTTTTTGCGTTGAGACTTCATAATAACTGGTAAGGATGTGATTTTGTAGTGGAAGTTATTGGGTAGAGTTTAGATAATTTACTTCAATTCCAGTATCTAATATTTACTATAATCTCTCATTTTATCTTATAAAGCCTTTGTTATATACAGGATCATAATATCCTTCATTGGTATCTGCCAAAGTTTCCCAACAGGCATCTCTTTGAGTCAATTTCAAGTTCTTTTGCCTTACTTTCTAAGTTTTTAACCTCTCTCTCTCTCTCTCTCTCTCTCTCTCTCTCTCTCTCTCTCTCTCTCTCCATATACAAGTTATCAAACGTAAACTTGCATGGAATAATATGAAGTAAAATTGTCATTTGGGACTTATGGCCCTTATTGGCGCAATATACGGAAATTATGTACCTTAGAATTACTTGGTAGTCTGAAGATAAGTTCTTTCCAACCTATCAGGGGGGACATGGCCTTTGAATTGTGATTACCACTTTTTCTTTTTGAGTATTTGTTACTTTTTGAGAATTTATGACACTTTTTTGTCACTTTCTCAAGTATTTATGAGTTCCCCCTTTTTTTTTTTTTTTTTGCATTAAGACTTCATAATAACTTGAGATCACTAGTTTTAAATTGTTAACTAGTACATGACTTCTGATTTGTGATTGCCACTTTGTTCAATATTTGTGACTTTTTTGAGAATTTATGACTTTTTATCACTTCTCAAGTACCTAATTGTTCCTTTTCCTTTTTACAGAATTGGGACTTCTTAATACCTGAAGATAACTGGTTCAAGGGGAAAATTACTCTGCATTCCCCAGATGAAGTTATATGATGTCTTAATGAAAAGTTCACTGAACAACAAAAAAATATTTTCAAAGAATCGTGTTTCGGTGCCTTCATAGATCTGAAAGAAATAGTTCTACAGCCTCAATTGATACACCAAATGTTGTTAAGGCACGTAAAGCAACCAAATCCTAACGAAATGTGGTTCAATATCAATGATCAACTTGTTAGGTTTTCTATGGTGGATTTTTTCCTAATGTTAGGGCTATGGTGGGTTGAAAATGGTGACTTCACGAAATATTGATTGAGAGATAGTTATTTGAGAGGGAAGTATTTCAAAGATTATGAAAATGTATCTACCCAAGATGTCGAAGAAGTGTTTAAAAATCTTCCAGTTGACACTGAAGATAAGGATTTGGTAGATATTGGTGTGATTTATTTGATTACTACATTTTTATTTAGTTTTTTGGTCTTGTGGAGTTTGATGGCATGAATTCTTTTCCATGGGGGAAAGAATTGTATAGTATTACCTTGTCATCACTGAAGAAAGCGTTTAATCAGCGAATGAAGAATACATTCACTGAAAAGAATTTTTTGGAGTATAGGCTTAGTGCATTTATTCTTCCCTTTCAAGTGTGGATATATGAAACCATTCAATCATTAGCCAAGAAGAAGTGTTGCTTGAAATATAAATCTCAACGTCCTTGAATGTTGAGTTGATCTTCTAAAGAGCATCTTACTTCTGTCAGCTAAAGGAAACTCATTTTTTATTTGCTTCAAGTAAGTTTTATTTAAATTTATTACTTATTTTATGTCTTTAGTTATAATTTTGATTGTTGTTTTTACTTTTGCCGAATATGAACTTTTTTAGTTGGAGGTAAATAGTGTTGTACCTCTTGAGGTGGAGAAGGAAGAGGGATACACATTTGGTTTATTTGTCGAGGATGAAGATGATCATTTTGAGCTCCCAGCTGGCCGACCTAAGAAGTTACTTGATGCAGCCCAATCATCATCTTATGGCTACATCAGCAAATCTGTGAAAAAGATGGACAAAAGAAAGAGCTATAAGGTTCTTGCCATTTTTTTATATTTATTATTTATCTATTATAATATATTTATCATTTCTTAATATGTGGTTTTTGTCTCTCAGAGAGTCCAGAAGTCTAATGAAGGAATTTTGAAACGATTAACTGAGATTGAAATGAAACTTCAATCAAATGACATGATCTTAAGTCGAATTTTTGAGCTTGAAAGCAAGCTGGATATCAAAGTTCAATCAAACACTGAATTAGAAGACCGTTTAAAAGTGGTTGAAGATAGGATGAAGATGAATGAAGACGTTATTGAATGTCTCAATATCCTGGAACATAAAGTGTATGCCCAATCGACAGAGTTGAAGGTATTCCAGTCTTTTCAAGTTTTGTAGTTAACAGATTTTTTTATTTTTTTTTGTAACTGTATGTCACTTTTTGTGTTTTTTGAAATCAATAGATGTCTTTTTTTTTTTTTTTGCTTTGTCACTTTTTTTGATTATTTTGTCACTTTTTCAAATTATTTGAATTCAATTATTTATCACTTTTCTTAATAATATTTATTGCTGACTTTTTAATGTCTACCAAATCCTTTGTATAAAGTACACTGAATGAAATGACTGAGAATACAGACAAGATTTTAGATGACTATCCTAGTTTTTCTCTAGGTGTTGAGTTTGAAGCAAGTGGGGGCCAAAAAAATACTGATTTGCTGGGTGAAAATGTTGTTCAAATTGAAGTTGGAAAAAGTAAAAAAGGATCTGAAAAAAGTGACAAGTTGGTTAAAAAAAAAACTGATGAGGGGGCTGAAAAAAGTGACAGAATCTTTGAAAAAAGTGACGATGTACCCGAAAAAAGTGACAAGGTACTTGGAAAAAGTGACCAGCAATATCACAAACGTGGAATACAAATACTGGATGGGGAGGTGGAGTTGAAGGATGATATATTGGAAAAAGTGATAGAAATTTCAGATGCAATTGTAGCTGAAAATGCACTACAAGAGGTAAATATTTATTTTGTCACTATTTTTATATAACTTGTATAATATATTATTTAATTATGTTTTAACTTATATTGCAAAATGTAGAATGTTGAAGCTATTAAAATTGATGATGAAAAGACTCCAGATGTGCCATTGAAAAGGAAAAAGAAACCTGCAGCATATCTTCATTCCCAATGGGTGAATGAATTTGAATCTGCATCAATGACTAAGAAACGGGTTGTAAAGGGTACGTTTGCATTCCTAGTTGGTTTGGATCCTCCCAATGATCACGATGTAGATGCTTTTGAGATTTGGTTCAAAGAAGGATTTCGTCCTAAAAATCAGTAAGTCGTAATTTTCTATTTTTCATGACAGTTATAATAATAAATTGAAAATACGTCACTTTTTTGTTTTAAATTGACATTTTTTCATTATGTGTGTAGGCATAAGCATTTTGATGATGCTTACTTTGTTATCAAACCATGCTTCTACTTCAGTGATATTCGGATAATGAATAAACTGTGGTGGTAAGAGCTATATACTGCAAACGAGTGTTTGGAGGACATGGTGTGTTAGTTTTACTATTAAGATTACATGCTGAGCTTTTTTTTTTTAAATCACCAAGAGGATCTTAGAGTAGTTTTTATACCTCCTCTTCAATTCCCTTGGGGGGGGGGGGGGGTTTGGATGCTCCTACTGTTTTATTAGAAAACGAAAAAGATTACAAGAGAGGGGGACATAGACCAAAACCTCTCATAGGAAAATACAATCGACCTATGCAATCAAATCAAGATAGCAAGCAAAAAGAAAACGAACTTCAACTAGAAAACCGTAAATAAGGAGTACTTACTCCCGTTACAATTCGGTGCAAAGTATCAAATTCCCTAGTCTATTCTAATATCCGGGACTCCACATTTGTCAAGATGGAGGATTCCTTTTGTTCTTTTATCTATCTCAGTTGGTTTTAAAATCCTTTTGCCATTGGAAGAATGACCCAACTTGGCTAGATAATTAGCTATGTGGTTTCCTTCTCTGTATATGTGATAGAACTGAATATTCATCTGGGCTACAAGTTGTTGTACTTTCCTTAATGTATATAGACTACTCCATGGGCATTGACATCTGCTTAAACAAATTTTTATTGCTGAGGATGAATCTGATTCCACAATGACATAGAAGCATTCTTTTTGCAAGCACAAACTTAGACCTGAAGCAATGGCTGAAAGTTCAGCATCTAATATAGTGTCTTCTTGAAATTTTCATGAAAGGCCCATAGCATGATACCATTCCTATCTCTAACAACACCTCCTCCAGAAAGGAGGGATTCTTTTACGCAGGAGCCATCAGTGTTCAATTTAAACTAGGGATCAGGAGGTTTGGTCCTTTTGACTGGAATACAGCTATGCGGATGCTGTTTCTTTCTCCTGCACCAACTTAGACCATCTCTTTGGAATATATCCAGGTGAAATTAGATTTTCTTTTTGACTTTGTGGGGGCTTATCATTATATTTTGGTGTTTTACATTATTTCTTTCCAACCATAAGTACCAAAAGATCAACATAGGAACCATAGAGATGATGTCACCTAGCTGAGCTTTAGTATAAATGATCCACTATAAGAATTGTTGTCTAGAAATGGAGCACTGGTAATGCTTGATACCACAAGTTTCACTAAGATGTTTCTAGAGTTCCATAGCAATGGGATTGGAAAGGAAAATGTGTCTGATATTTTCTTCTTCACAGCAGCATTGACATTTTGAGGGGAGGGAAATACCAAATTTAGCTCTTATGATTTCATCAGATGAGATCTATTCATTCCATAATTTCATCATGAAGACAGAGATTTTATGGGGGACAGAGTGGTTCCAGATGTATTTTAGACTGGCCATACTAGTTTTGCTCGATCTAATATGTTCATTACAGCTTTTGGAGGTGAATTGGCTAGTAGGATTGAGTTTCCATAAAATGATATCTTCAGTTTTGTCAATAGGAATGCTTTCAATATTATTGACAACATACTGAGGGAGAAGCTGTCTGAGTTTTTCCAAATCCCATCCACAATCCAACATACAATCAGATACCTTGATATCATGGGAGGAATTTTGCGAAATTCTTTGAGGTGAAGATTAGGCAGCCAGTGATCAAGAAATAGATTGCATGGACCTTTCCCAATGATCCATTGGATAAGTTGCTATGTTGATTCTCTAATTTGACAGAGTCTTTTCCAAATGGATGAAGCCGATGTTTTCAAAGGAGAAATGCTAGGATAATAGCTATGACAGTACTTTGCTTTGAGAACCTGACTCCAAAAAGATTTCCGCTCACGAAATTTCCATCACATCTTGAATGCAAAACATTTAGATATTTCATATAGCTTTCTGCAATTGATGCCTCCTTCCACATAAGGCAGGCATAAGTTTTCCCAAGCACACCAATGAATAGTTTTATGTTGATCAGAAGATTACATGCTGAGCTTTGATTGTTCATTATTTAGGGTGTGTTCGGCAACCATTTAATTTGTAATGATTATTTTGATTTAATTTACACAATTTCCATACCACTTTTTAACCATTCACATTTTCTCTCTCCAATTTTTAACCCCACATCTTACCTCGAAAACACAAATAAATCAACAAATAATTTAAATTCTTTGATTTGACAACAAACATTCCATTTATTTTGCAAAAAAAAAAAAAAAAAAAAGATTCCGAACACGCCCTTAAACATTTTGTGTGTTATTATATTGTTAATTTTGTTATTTCTCTTTTTTTTGTAGCATATGTATGTTTGTTTTTATTATCTAAGAAAGATGATTAGACATGACTCGGGTATAAATTTCAAGGCTGCAACCACTGATTTTGCATTTGAAAGCAAAATAAGGGGATTATAATATGAATTTTCCAAAGATAAATCTGTCCTAACAAATCAAAGTTCTTTGCTATCATATGTTATTGGGTTATATATGCCATGTAACACAAGTTGGTGTAATGTCGACCACATTCTTATGCCGGTTAGGATGTCCAATAGTGCTCATTGGATCCTCATCCATTTTGACATCCAAAATATGTGTCTGAATGTGTACAATTCCTACAAGAAGGTTGTGAGGAAGGCTATTGTTCTTGAGGTTGTTCAGCTCTTTTCACATATAGTTCCTCACCTTCGTTTTAATACTGACTTCTTTGATGGTAAAAGAATTTTGAAGAAGATATTGTTAAACCCTTAGCTGTGAATATGGTTGAAATAATTCCTCAACAGAACAACGGGTTAGAATTTCTACTTTTTTTTTTTTCACTTTTAGTTTAGTCTTTTAATTCTTTATCTCATTCTTCTCTCTCTCTCTCTCTCTCTCTCTCTCTCTCTCTCTCTCTCTCTCTCTCTCTCTCTCTCTCTCTCTCTCTCTCTTTGTTGTAGTGGGGATTGCAGAATCTATATTATTCAGTATTCCTAATATATCATTAATCAAAAATTAAATGAAATGCCGAAGACATTTAATATTCTGAAAATCAGAAGATGCTTGGCTACTTTTTTATATGCCTATGCTAGGAAGAAGCAAGAGGAAAATTACGACACAGACAATGAATGTGTACGAAAGTAGATTTAGGGTATGGATAGAATGAAGGCAGAGACAAGTGTTTGGAGAGAAGTTAGATATTCACTTTTTGGAATGATTTTGTATAGATACTATTTTGAGGGAACATTTTGTTTTTGAGCTGATTCATTGGGATGTAATTAAACTAGTGAAAATTAATTGTCTAATTTTTCAGAATCTTAGTGTATTGGCTAATTGTTGCACATTTTATTGAATTATAGTGTTTCAGAAACAGATATATTTGTAAAAAGTCACAGTAAAGTTACAGTTTATCACTTTTTTTTTTTTTTTTTTTTTTAATAAGAAGTCACAGATTTGTCACTTTTTTTATATAAAAAAGTTATAAATTTTTGAGCCATAATTTTGTGTTTTTGAATGGCTAAATAGAAGTAAGAGAATGAGATTTTTTTGATCTTTTTTGTTTTTATGGAATGTTTGCATTTTTAGGCAAATTATATGCAAAAGGGATGCTACCTTTTGATATTATGGAGATAACTGTTTTGTAAAATATGAGTAAATCAAAAAAGCATCATGCCATTCGAAAATACTAACCAAATCTCAACGTAGTTTTTCGCATACACGAAAGGTGGCAATCTGTCACTTTTTATTAAAAAAAAAAAGTCACAATTTGTCACTTTTCTATTAAAAAGTGACATTTTGATAAAAAAAACTTTAAAAAGTTAAAAATAAAAAGACAAGTTAAAAATAACTTTAAAAAGACAAGTTAAAAATAAAAATAAAAAAATACATCAAATGTATCTCCAAATAAAAACTTATCCATATTGAAAGAAAACAATCTTCATATGTCTTTCAACTTTCTTTTCTTTTGTGTTTTCTTCACGATAGTTGAGTTTTGACATGATCTTTTTGATGGTATTCTTTTTTCTTTAGGTCATCCGAATGTTCTTTATAATCAGGAGCCAAGACTATTCTTGATATTATCTCAGGCGGTACAATCCAATCCTTTCGATCTCCAAGTGGGAAAATTGTTCCACTGCATGTTTGAATGTACATCTCTGTAGTATAATATTTTAAACAATATTTGTATGAATCCTCTTTAATTTTTGCAATAACCACAAGAACGTGTGCACATGGAATTTTGTCCACCTGAAATTGGTTACATGTACATGTCTTTTCTTCCATATTCAGCAAATATGAAGCACAGCCATCATTACTTTGGTATAATATTGAACTTGCAATTGATACCTGTGAGAATAATACAACAAAATAATCATCAATTTTTATCTCAAAAGATGATTGAAAATGAAAATTGAACACAATTTTTAATACAAACCTATCATAACAAAAAAATATCAGAATACAAAAACATTTGAAACATTAACTTTATAATTTTTTACCTTCATTTTCTTTAACTGCACAAATTTTTCCCTCAATTTTTTCTCTTGCTTGCTTGCAAGTGTTGTGAAGGTTGCCCGTGAATCATTTATATGTTTCACAAATCATTCTTGTAGCAAGTATCTTAATGACTCTAGTAAAGGCTCCATAGGACAAATTTTATTGCTTTTGTTATAGAATTAATTGATTCAACTATATTTGAAGTGATTGTAGAAAACCTATTATTTGTCATGTAAGTCCTTGACCATTTTTCATAACCAATCTCTTTTTGTATAAGAAAGATTCAAAATATTAATCTTAATGTAAGAAATAAAAAATGTAATATGATATAAGTGCTACTAAAACAAAGGTGATGTTCAGTCACTTTTTTAGATAAAAGTGACACCACGTCACTTTTTGTTTAAAAAAGTGACAGTCGGATAAAAGTAACATCGCATCACTTTTTTGTTAAAAAATTAATATAACATCAATTTTGTACAAGTAATACTTAAAATGTTTTTGACAGTCTTTTTGAACATACCAGATGTGATCGAATTCCTGGATTGATTCCATCAAGTTGCTTCATATGGAATCCAAAGTCACTCTTTCTATATGCTCTTACAGCTTTATTGAAATGTTCGGCAATGTCTTTCCCCTTTTTCTTACCACCGTAAGATGACTTCATGTTTTTTAACAAGTGATAGGAACATAGACCATGCATTGCGTTTTCAAACACTTTGTCAATTGCATTTTTTATGCTTGCATGCCTATCTGAGATTATACACAAATCTTCTCACTGGCCATAAGCTTCTTTTAACCTCTCTAAGAGCCACTCCCATGCATCAATGGTTTCTAAATCACCGACTCCAAAAGCTAATATGAAAATACTGTTGTTGGCATCTTGCATGCACGCGGTAAAAAGTGTACCACAATAGGTTCCTTTCAAGAATGTAGTATCTATTACTATAATAGGTCTACAAAACACCTAGCTTCGAATAGATGCCCCTAATGCCATGAAGAGGTACTTGAATTTTTTGTCTTCAAATGTCTCAATTTTTGTAACTGATCCAGGATTTGTTTGTTCTATCATATACAAATATATTGGAAGCTTTTCATATGACTCTGTTGGATCTCCTCTCACCAATTCTAGTGCTTTTTCCTTAGATCTCCAAGCATTCTGGTAACTCATAGACACTCCATATGTATTCATCATGTCACCTATAATGTCAGTAGGAGTGTATGTCATTTTTGTTGAAATATACTTATACTTGATAAATTCTCCTACTATGGAACTTGTTGCTTGACGGTGATCTCCCAAGATGATATTATTTGAGCATGTATGGTCATTTTTTATAAACCTTACTCTGAACATATCTGATCCTGCAAGTTTTGAAGCCCTAAACATCCACTGTCACTTATCATCTATACACTTAAGCACATATTCTTTCTTGTCAGACTTACTTACCTTAAATTGAAAGTTCTTGTGCATCGCATATACTGAAATACTTCCCTTGACCAATTTCTTGTTATTGAACACTTTGCCTTTTGCTATTCCATCCATAGTTACAACTAAAATAATATCACTTTCTCCTTCATTCCTTGCTTCTTCAATCACCGGTATGCTATTATATACATCAACATCAATTTCATCAATATTGGGTAGTTTTTGAGCTGAAGTCATAGAATTATCAATTATAGCTTCACAAAATTGTATCTGCATCATATCATTTTCTTCTGAACATTGTGTAGCTTCAATAAATTCACCTCTGCGACTTTTTGAGATTGTTGTCACATCTACAAATAATGGAAAGCTTGCAAGATCTTTATCCTTTTTCTTGAGCTCCAAATAAAATTCCACAGAACCATCATTCGAAATATCCATCAAAGGCAAGTTTTTCTTTACATTGTATTGTATTGTATTTTTATTCCCTGTGTTGCCTGGTTTAATTTCATTACAGAAAATATCATGCACTGAAGGTCGTTGTATGTGCAATCCATTGGAACAACAATTACAATCATTTTGTCACTTTTATATTCATTATCTTGTTCCCATCTGCCTCCGTAACAAATAAAGACATTAATTGTATCCATAACTGCAAAATAAGAACACAAATAAAAAAGTGAATTAACTTTTAGTACCTATTTGATTCCCACATTTTTTCTCTTTTTTTTCTATAGTACTTTATTATGACCACACATTTCAACAAGCACCTTGCATTCATCAACTTAACATGAAAAAGTGACAGGATGTGACTCTATTGTTACTTTTTTTTAAAGGTGACATTCTGTCATTTTTTCACGTACGAAATTCTACAAAAATATTGCATTCACCAACTTCACATGAAAAAGTGGTGGGATGCGACTTTTTTTTCCTAAAAAAGTGACATTCTGTCACTTTTTTACATATGAAATTTTCGCAAGCCCCTTACATTTACCAACTTCACATGAAGAAAAATTGACAGATTGCATTTACCAACTTCACATGAAGAAAAAGTGATAGGATTGTTACTTTTTTAGAAAAAAGTGACATTCTGTCACTTTTTCACATACGAAATTTTTACAAGCCCCTTGCATTTACCAACTTCACATTAAGAAAAAGTGACAGGATTGTGACTTTTTGAAAAAAAAGTGACAGCATGGCACTTCCTCTAATGCTTGATCTCAACAAGACCCTTGCAATCATTAGCTTTACATGAAAAAGTGGCATGATGTGTTTGAAAAAAGTGATAGCATGGCACTTCTCCAATGCTTGATGGAAACAAGACCCTTAAAATTATCAGCTTCACATGAAAATGTGACAAGATGTGAGTTTTTTTAAAAATAAGTGACATCATGGAACTTCCTCAAAAGCCTGATCTCAACAAGATCCTTGCAATCATCAACTTCACATGAAAAAGTGGCATAATGCGACTTTTTTTTAAAAAAAGTCGCAGCATGGCACTTCCTTAATAGCCTGATCTCAACAAGACCCTTGCAATCATCATCTTCACATGAAAAAAGTGGCAGGATGAGACTTTTTTTAAAAAAAGTAACAGCATGGCACTTCTTCAATGCTTGATGTCAACAAGCCCCTTGTAATCATCATCTTCACATGAAAAAGTGACAGGATGCGATTTTTTTTTAAAAAAAATTGACAGCATGACACTTCTCCAATGCTTGATCTCAACAAGCCCTTTGCAATTGTCAGCTTGACATGAAAAAGTGACTGGCTGCGACTCTTTTTAAAAAAAATTCGTAGCATGGCACTTCCTCCAATGCTTGATACTTTCAAGCCCCTTGCAATTATCAGCTTCACATGAAAAAGTGGTTGGATGTGACATTTTTTAAAAAAAGTGACAGCATGGCACTTTCTCCAATGTTTGATCTCAACAAGACCCTTGCAATCATCAACTTCACATGAAAATGTGGTAGGATACGACTTTTTTTTTTAAAAAAAGTGACAGCAGGCACTTCCCCAAAAGCCTGATCTCAACAAGATCCTTGCAATCATCAGCTTCACATGAAAAAGTAGCAGGATGCGACTATTTTTTTAAAAAAGTGACAGCATGACACTTCCTCAAAAGCTTGATCTCAACAAGACCCCTGTAATCATCAGCTTCACATGAAAAAGTGGCATGATGCCACTTTTTTTTTTTTTAAAAAAAGTCACAACATGGCACTTCTCCAATGCTTGATGTCTACAAGACCCTTAAAATTACCAGCTTCACATGAAAAAGTGACTGGCTGCGACTCTTTTTAAAAAAAATTCGTAGCATGGCACTTCCTCCAATGCTTGATACTTTCGAGCCCCTTGCAATTATCAGCTTCACATGAAAAAGTGGTTGGATGTGACATTTTTTTTAAACAGTGACAGCGTGGCACTTTCTCCAATGTTTGATCTCAACAAGACCCTTGCAATCATCAACTTCACATGAAAATGTGGTAGGATGCGACTTTTTTTTTTAAAAAAAAAGTGACAGCAGGTACTTCCCCAAAAGCCTGATCTCAACAAGATCCTTGCAATCATCAGCTTCATATGAAAAAGTGGCATGATGCGACTTTTTTAAAAAAAAGTCACAACATGGCACTTCCTCAAAAGTCTGATCAGCTTTACATGAAAAAGTGGTAGGATGCGACTTTTCTTAAAAAAAAGTGATAGCATGGAACTTCCTCAATAGCTTGATCTCAACAAGACCCTTGCAATCATCAGCTTTACATGAAAAAGTGGCAGGAAGCGACTTTTTTTTTTAAAAAAAGTGACAGCATGGCAATTCTCCAATGATTTATGTCAACAAGCCCCTTGCAATCAGTAGCTTCACATGAAAAAGTGGTAGGTTACGACTTTTTTTTAAAAAAGTGACAACGTGACACTTTTTTCATATACGAAATTTATCAAACACATTGCATTCAATTATTTGATTTGAATAAAAGTTAAATTCATATATGTATAAACTCCATCAATTTTAACAAAGTCAATGTTCTTAACAAATCCTTGTTATCAATGGAATTCTTGGAATGCCAATTTACACACAAGCATGACACTTTGGTAAAAGTTGTTAATAAAACTATTGACGGAAAGTTTCTAGAACAACAACCAAGTAAACACATTACATCATCATAGCTAAAGAGGCAATAATACTACCATTTGGTAAAATAAATATTATTTGCTAGATCTTGCCCTTGCAACTAGCTTTTATAGTGGAGAGTGTTTAAATGTTGTAATCCCATGAGCCAAGTCTCAAACATAATTAGGACAACCGAATGGAAAGTGTACAATTAGTGCACCACAATAACATATCACCATACTTTTATGCGGGGTTATCGGACAAAGGTTCAAGGTGTAAGGAAAATTGGAAACCCAACAGCTAATTATGAAAAAAAAAAAATCTGTGCAGAAAAAAGAATAGGAACAAATAAAGAGGACTTGAATCCATACAAGAAGAAAGTATGAACCTAAATTCGAACAAGCCATGATTTTTTTGTAGATTTAGGCAGAAATAATTGAAGAAATCTGGATTGGAAGTTTTCCCTGGGATCAATTTGTGCAAGAAACCAGATTCAATGTTCATTTTCAGATGGAACTTGGAAGACGACACCGTGGAATGAATAAGCAGCAGCAAGGAATTTTGTTTTCCTCTTCTTTTAGGTTTTAGAACGTAAAAATACAGTTTCTCAAGATTAATAAGTGTATTATGGTTGTTAATCAATGTTTGGGAGTATTTTTCAAATTGATCCCTAAAATAAGGGTATTTGTGTAGACACCCCTTGATAGTTGTTGGAATAGTGTCCAAGCCCAATTAATTGGGCCGGATTTGAGTTGACTCAAGTCTATTATCTCTACCCTAATTAGGTCTAGCAGAAACTTATAAGTACTAGATTGGTTACAAGACAATCAGGTTTTGAGTCGTCTTGGGGTGTTAGCACAACATCTTCCAAATCCTAACTTACTGTGTTGATTACTATTAGAGACTGAACAATTGGACAGTTGTGGTGACAAGATTCCTACATCCTGAACCATATTTTACATCCACAAAAGTCATCAAAGCTAGAATTCTAATCACATATTCTATCTAAGTGCAAGATTGATATGGGTTTTGGTTTCGAGTCTTATAACTTCCGTTGTGCATGTATGACCTGAAACCTTACAGTGGTATCAAAGCCTAACTTACTACTTGTTAGAGTTTATTAATTCTTTGATGAATTCAATAAGATTGAAATTGATTTTCTTGTTTTTGACATTTGAGATTTTTTTTTTTTGGTTCTAAATTTGATTTGGAGAAGAAAATTAATTTTGGGTTGAAAATTGGATCAAAAAATCGGGTCGGAGTAACTTGTGGTAACAATTGTTGCCGGAGGACTTGCGGCTGCACAGCCGCTCAAGGTTGGGCGACAGTCACCACAAAGGGCGCGATCTCCCCGCAAGAAAAGTCTTACGAGAGAAGCAGGTGCCCCGACCATAGCAGCATAGCCCGGGCGGAGAAGGGCTGCCTCGCGGAAAAAGCGCTACTGTCGTGCGAGAGGCAGGATTGCTGCCTGCAAGGCATCAACTCAAATGCTGCTGCTACGCAGCAGCGTGGCTGCTCGATTGCAGCACGAGGGCGCTGCTACAACAGTGCCAACGGGGGAGGCGGTTCCCGTCACAGATCAGACTTGACGCTCGGTTTCAATGCCACCAGCTAAAACATTGAGATATTCTAGGGTTTCAGCCAATTTGAGTTATTTGGGTGCAGGGGTGTCTATGTAATTTTTGAATTACAAGCCCCTATCTGCAATTATGAAATAAGATTCAAGTCGCAATTTTAAATAGAAGGTCTATCATGCATTTTTTTAAATTGGGCGGTTTCTTTGTAATTTTTAATGGGTTAGAATGCAAATTTTCAAAGGACTTCAAATGCAATTTTATAAGGGTTTTAAATTAGATTTTTAAATGTGTTTGACCCAATTTATAACTTTGATCAGAAATTTAATTATGATCCAATTCAAAATTTTATTTTAAAATTCACAACTTTTAAATCAATGTTAAAATTGGATTTTAACAAAATATATAATTTGACCATAAATTGAATTTTCTATTATCTAGGAGTACTATCCTAAATTGAAATGTTAATTCAATTTGCCATAATTTTAGAATTAGAGTTTGGACTCTTATTTTGTGTTTAATTAAAATTTTATTTTATTTGAATTCGATTTAAGAATTGTTTAACTCGATTATTTAATTGTTAACTAAATCTTATTTAGGATTTGATCATAAATTCAATTAGCCCTAGAATCTTGAAATTGGAGTTAGAGTATTAATTAGAATTTGATTTTAATTAAATAAACTAGTCAATTAACGTAATTGACTAATTTGATTAATTAATTACTAAATTAAATTTTATTTTATTTTGCGAGTTTTATTATCCTAAATTTAAACGTTAATTCAATTTTCCTATTTTTTTTTTTAATTAGAGTTGGATCTAATTTGGTATTTGATTACAATATGATTTTAATTAAATAAACCCTGCTAATTAAAGTTGGTTAGACGACCTAAATTACTAGAAACTTGACACTTATTTATATAATATTAGATATTATATTATTATATATTTATATGATGAATGTGTATTTAATGGATGATTATGGAATCGGCACATGTGATTGGTTGGGTGCATTGTTAATTTATTGGGTAAATTACGCTAAATCAGATATTTTAAAAGTAATTATACCCAATCCCACCACTTACACCGACATCCCCACACATTATCAGATTTTCAACTAGAGGATTTTTTATCATTTTTCCCCTCAGCAAGAATCATCGAAATCTGATGGCGGCCATCGCATCTGGAATCCTAATACAAACGGGAGTACGAAAATTGGTATGATATTATTAGTTCCATTATGCATTTTTAACTTTTTTCCCAGCCATAATCATCGAAATCTAGAGGCCCTGACTGAATGCTTGGTTGAATAGAAGTCATGTCTGGAATTGTGATACAAATGGGAACCAAGAAAGAACAACAATGGGCATGAATATAAGAAGCCCCATTATGCATTTGTATGCCTTTGACAAATCCATCACCAAATCCCAAATTTTAACCTTCTTCAGGGAAAAATTAACCTATGAGAGTTGCTTGTTTGAGATTTGTGTTATTAGTAGGATTATTTGTGAATTTCATTTATTGTTTACGGTGGTTGGAATGAATTCTTTATTGATTCCTTAGTAATTAGTAGTTATCTTGATTCCATCTCCTTTTGTTTGATTTTTTTTTTTCTTTCGGTTGATGTAGTTGTGTTGGTGTTGTTGAGATGGTGACGATGATTGTGATGGTGGTGGTGATATTGAGAAAGTAATTAAAATTACAACTGCAACTAGTTACAAACTGAAATAAAATTACAATTGTAATTAATTACAAAATTGAAACAAAGTTACAATTATATTTTCGACGGTGGTTCGATGACATTTGTGGCGGTGACTGATTACAAATTACACTATTGTAATTAATTATAAATTACAAATTACACTAACGTTTTACTAATTCATAATTTACAATTATAATAATGAAATAAAGTTACAATTCTAATTAATTACAAAACCTAATTTTGATTTTAAAAAAAAAAAAAAAAACTGATTTTAATAATTATTTTGATATTTGTATAATTAGTTACAAAACATTGATTACAAAAACTTCCATACGTAAATGTTTGTAATTATGAATTTGACTCTAATTTATTTTGGTTTTGTTGGTTGGGCCTGCTAGCATATTATTATTTATTTGGGCTTGCGAGCTCTAGTTTGTAAATAGGGAAAAATACACAAATCAAGTGGTTAGAATAACACAACTCAAAATTAAAGAAACTTGTTTAAAACTTCAATAATCAGGTGCTAAATAGTTAATTACTATATTATAAAAAAATACCCTACCCACTCACCCAACCACCTAACCCAATTCAAATAAAATTCAACGTCAAGTTATTGGTCCTCATCATCATCCTCACCAAATCCTCCACCACCACCAACGCCACCGCCGCCACTTCCGCCTCCGAAGTATTGTCACCATCACATTATCACCAAGACCTTCGACAACACCACCACCATCTCCGACGCACTACCATGGTGGCCACTAATTTTCAGAATTGAGAATAAGATGAGAATAAGAAGAAGATCTGGAAATTAAAAATTGAATAACTGAAAAAATCATCAAATGTAATTTACAGAGCATTCACTAGATTAAATAATTCAATTCTCACTGTCAATGGCATGTGACCAGTTTTCTTGAACTTATATTCATATGCTGCATATGATATTGTTGAAGTCTGTGATCAATTTTCGACCTATAAAAATTGACATGTTATCGATGAAGGTGACCTGTGAACTATAAAATGTGACTAACTAATATTTACATTTGCACTATAACCACATGTGAACATCTGAGACCCGTACATTATGTGACTCGTAAATCGTGACCTGTAACTTGTTGAAATTGATATATGACCTATGTAATAAGACTTGTGACCCATGTTGTTGTGACCTAAAACGTATGAATTGTGACATATGACTTGAAAGTATGACATGTGACCTAAGGTATAAACTGTGGATCTATGACTGCTTGGAATTGATATGTGACTTGAAAAGTATGAATTGTGACGTGTGACTTAAACATGTGACCGACATGTGACATGTGGTTTGAACATGTGACCTGAAAATGTAACAGGTGGCTTCAAGTTGTGATAATGTGACATGTGAGTGCAATGTGACTTTTGTGACTTGATATGTAACATGTGACCCATGTTTTAAATATGTGACCTATGACTTGAATACATAACATGTGACCATATTTTGAACATGTGACCTCTAACTCGTATATGTGCCTATAATCTATAATCTGTTACTTGAATTTTAACATGTGACCTGTTACTTAAACATGTGACTCGTGACCTGTGACTTGTTGAAATTGATATGTGGCCTATGTAATAAGACTTGTAACCTGTGTTGTTGTAACCTGAAACATTTGTGAACTCAAAGTGTGACATGTGACCTGATATATGAATTGTGACATGTGACTTTAATATAAGACCCATGACCCATGACTTGAACATGTGACCAGTGACCTTTATCCACCACCATGACCATCATCATTACAACAAAAACCAAAATCACAACCATAGATGATACTCCAATGCCACCACAACCACAGATCGTCACAACAAAAATCAATGTCCACAAACTTGAAGAACTGAAAGTGTGACTTCGGGGATCTAATATGTGACATGAGGAATCGAATGTGACCTAAGATAACAATGTGTGACCTGAGAAGAATTCTGCATCCCATCCACACCAATGATATACCACTGCCACCACACCATATCCCAACCACTGCCTCGACCTACACCTACACCATTCGCCAACACCAAAACGTTAGCACGTCACAACCACACCACACCAACAACGTACTCCTCCAGCCACAACATCTCAGCCGCCACCACTTCCCATTATCTATCCAACACCATTCCACCATCTCAGCTGCCAGCCACCAATCAACACCGCACATAGGACACCAACAACCACTATTCTTCTTTCAACAACCTCAATTTTAAGTGGGTCACCATCACACAAATGACAACTACACATAGTGAGAAAATCCAAATCTGCTTCTAGCTCCTATCTGTGTGAGTCAAGCATCACGAAACCTTGGATTTCTTGTTCCCGCTGCAGCAGGAGAAAATGGGCTTCAATTTCATGGATTTTGAGTTGTATGTGTACACCCAGAGCTACTCGCTACTGTGAAGAGAGTTCGTAGCAATGGGCGCTGCTAGGACGCTTCGCCTGAGAGACCGATACTTCACAACGATGGGTGGGGCTTGGTAGCCGGAGAGGGGCATTGGTGGCACCAGAGAGGAAAGGGAGGTACGAAAGCCAAGAGAGACTGAGTGTTCTGACTCCATGTTCGTCGATGATCCATGTTTGCAGGCGATGAGTGGCGGGTGACAGCGTGGAGTCGGAACACACGGTGGTGGTCGGAGAAATTACACATGTGAAGTGATTTGAGAGAGAGAAATGTACTGGTCTGGTTGAACGAAATGGGGAGAGAGAGAGAGAGAGTGTGTGTGCCGGTGGGTTGGGTGTGGTCGGGTATATTAATAATTATTTTAATTATGAATTTACCATCTGATTGTTGAACAAAAAACTTGTAAGCCTAACTTTTGAATTGTGGGAAACAAATACCTGGTGTGGTGTAATTTGCACTTGTAAATATGGGTCCGGGCATCCTTTTATATAGGCTTGCGTAACAACTAGTATAGGACACAAGTTGTAGTTGGCCACAAGAAGAAAACTAGTATAGGATACATGTTGCAATGGATAGAGATTATTGCATTTAGCATTCTATAATCGAATGCAATGTCCCCTAGGAATTGACCAACTAGTCTTCTTCATGGCTCGAGAAGACTAAATAGTTATTGTTCATAATCATCCACAGTAATATTGTATGTATGTATGATTAATTGCATGATTGATGTTAGTTAATATACATATGTATGATGAGACCAAATACTTCATTTAAATATTAAATTAAGTCTTATGTTTTCCATTGTTATAATAAGAAATCAGAGTATGCCATTGACGTCAACTTGTTGAGTCACTCAAGGCCACTCTCTGGTAGATATGTTTCTCATTGTAAAGTATTAGATACTTTTGAACAATGGGTCGGACTTAACCAAGACCTATAAACCTTTTAAAAACGCAAAAAAAACCTAGGATCTCGGTCATTCACTATGGTTTTGGTATTCCATGTAGCCTCAATATTTCTTGAATTTATAGGTTTGCATACTAATCCATTTTGTATGTCATTTTGACATACAAGAAATGTGTTGACTTCATTAATCGATCCACTATAACCCATATAGCATCACATCCTTTAGTTTTTTTGGATAACCCTACTACAAAATCCATCGATATATATTCCCATTTCCATTTAGAAACTGGTAAAGGTTCTAGGGTACCTACTTGTCTTTGAAGTTTAGCTATTACTTGTTGACAAATAAGAGATTTGGTTACATAGTTTGTAATTTCTCTTTTCATTGCTGGCGACCAATACAATGTCTTTATTTCGTGTTACATTTTTTTGGAACCATGGTGTGCAGCGTATGGGGGAATTTTGAGAGTCTTGAAAAAATTCTTTCCTAATCCCCTCATCGAGCACATAAATCTTATCCTTATGCTGGGGAAGTCCATGGTGGATATTCGATAGTTTGAAGGTTTCTCAGATGATATCATTTTTCTCATTTTCTTAGTGAATAAATCTATTTTGTATGCCTCTTTAATCTCTTCTTGTAAAGTTGACCATATTGATAAAGCAGATAATCTTGCACTTCCTGATGAGAGAATTTCTAAACCCAGGTTATCTATCTCTCTACTCGAGTCCCTTGACTTTCTTGGTGTTTTTCAGCTTAACAAGTCTGCTACCTTATTTTCCTTTCCTGGGTGATAGCTTATGGTACAGTCATAATCTTTGATTAATTCTAACCATCGGCATTGCGACTTATTTAGCTCCTTTTGTGTAAAGAAATATTTCAAGCTTTTGTGATCCATGAAAATCTCAAACTTTTTCATTGTACATGTCTCCAAATCTTTATGGTGAACACTATAGCTGCCAATTCAAGATCATGCGTAGGGTAAATCTTCTCATATGGCTTTAATTGCCTAGAGTCGTAGGTAATTTCCTTACATTCTACATGATTACACCCCCTAATCCTTGTTTTGAGGTGTCATTATAGATTGTGTATTTACTATTTGCAGATGGTATTGTCAAAACAGGAGTTGAAGTAAGTCATTTCTTTAATTCCTGAAAGTTCCTTTCACAATCTTCACTCCATTTAAATTGTATGTTCTTATGGGTTAGTTGGGTTAATAGGGTAGAAATCTTGGAGAAATCCTGAACAAAATGTTTATAGTACCCTACTAATCACAAGAAATTCCTAACCTCTTTAGGTGAAGATGGTCGTGGCCATTCTAATACTATCTCAACTTTACTTGGATCAATACCTATACCTCTTTTTGAAACTATATGTCTCAAATTTGCCACTTTTCCAACCAAAAAATCTGCATTTCTTAAACTTAGCATACAATTGTTTTTCCCTTAAAATTTGTAAGGCAATCCTCAGATGTGTGGCATGTTCCTCCTTCGTTTTAGAGTAGATAAGAATATCATCAATAAACACTATCACAAATTTATCTAAATATTCCTTAAATACTCTATTCATTAGATCCATAAATGTTGCTGGAGCATTTGTTAACCCAAATTGCATCAGCATAAACTTATAATGACCATAACGAGTACTAAAAGTTGTTTTTGGTATATCTTCATGTCTTATCCTTAACTGGTGATATCGAGATCTAAGATCTGTCTTAAAAATACTGTAGATCCTTATAGATGATCGAATAGATCATCCACTCTAGCTAATGGGTACTTGTTCTTGATAGTTGAATTTTTTACTCTTTAAGCTCAATGTGTGCCATCCTGTAGGGTGGCTTTGAAATAGGCGAAGTCCCTGGTATAATTTCTATTCCAAACTCAAATTCTCATTCGGGTGGTAATCCTGGTAATTCCTCAAGGAAGACATCAGGATACTCTTGCACTATCGGGATAGTGTCTAGTGAGGATTCATGTTTTTCTTGTGCTTGAATTTGGTTTACGCTAACAAAAAACCCTTTACTACGTTTTTCTAGTAGTTTTGATGCCTTTAGTGTAGATGATCATCTTAGAGGTTTTCTCAAGTCTAGGAAAACTATATTGCTAAGTCCAAACAGGTTTAAAGTCTTTACTTTACAATCAATGGTTACATGATATTGAGATAGCTAACGCATGCCCAAAATTACATCAAAATATTTCAGATCTAGTATTGCTAAGTCTATAGGATAGACATTTCTCTCAATTTCAATTGGCACATTAACTACAAAATGATAGGTATAACAACTTTCTCTTGATGGTATACTCACTTCCATTTCCAAAGGGAGTATTTTAGTGGTTAAAGCAAGTGTTTTAAGCATATTCGCATCTATAAACGAGTGAGCAGCTCCAGAGTCAAACAAACCATACATAGGTTTAGACTTAATGTAGATTGTACCTGCTACAACGTCGTTACTGTTTCCAGCTTCAGGTCTAACCATTATAAAATTTCTTGTATATCCTTGTTTAGTCTTTGTAGGGAAATGTTGAGAAAAATGACTTGCCTTATGACTAGTAAGAAAGCACACATTTTTCCCAAGAAAACATTCTCCTGTGTGTTTTTTACCACACTTCTTACAACTTGAATTGACGTTGTTGACTGGTCTCTTCTCAGTTTTCTCCTTTTTGTTGGTTTTCTTCGGATGTGATCCGTCTCCTTTGGGTTTTTCTAACCACTTCCTTTTATTCTTATCTTTATTGTTTCTCCATGTTTTCCCACTTCGAAACCCTTTCTTGATCATGTTCTTACACTTATTTTGACATCTCGTTCCACGTGATTTAGTTATTTTCATTTCATCTTGCTCAGCCAATAAGGCTTTATCAACAATTTTAGGGAACGTCATATTTTCGACTCCTAACATTTGCACATCTCTGTTTAATTCAAGTTTAAGTCCTTCAAGGAACCTGTCCATCTTATCTCCATTGTTGGCAACCATATGATTAGCAAAACGTAATAATTCTTCAAATTTTGTTATGTATTCAGCTACTGTCATGGACCCTTAACGTAGCTGAATAAATTCATTCAGTTTTTGATTTCTCACCGATGTAGTGATATATTTAGTTCGAAACATTTCACAAAATCTCCCATGTCAGATTAGCTGTCTCGCCCATACCTGTTAGAGTATCCTATGAATGACCTACGCTTCCACGTAGTATAAAACATGCACATGTCGCTTTTTCAGCTCCTCCTACAAGTACATATTCAAACATCATTTCCGTTGTCCTAAGCCAATTTTCGTCTTTTACTGGATCTTTTGCTTCAACAAAAGTAGGTGGGTTTAGGAGTAGAAAATAGTCACTACTTTGATTGCTTTTCCATATAACACATTCAAACTTAGCCCATTTCATCACTTCAGTGACCCGACCCAACTTCATACTTAAATAACAATGTCCAAAACATTTTCTCTCTCTTCTCTACCTTCATCTAAGCCGAACAACACCTCTCTCCCTCAAAATTTCCCAAATTTCAAATCCCTAACTTCAATATCCATCTTTTACTTAAAATTCCATGGTTTCAAACAAATCATCTAAGGGTAAAAGCAAAGCTACTATTACCCATGAAGAAAACAAGAAAGATGGAAGGAAGGAAGGTAGTGGTAGCACTCAAACCCTAAGTACCACATCTTGGTCTCAAAACTCAAGTGCCAAATATCCCACTATTTGGTTCAAGGATTCCACTTTTGAAGCTCGTTGGGAAGAATGTAAAGGTTGCACTCTTGCACTTGGAAGGTACATAAAAATGGCTTTCCTTGAATCTCTTCAATTTCCATTCTTAGCAATGTTTCGGAATTTCAATTTGCTAAACATGTTGAGGGTTAGGTATTTCTATTGTAATGCTAACTTGTTGGATGAGGGAGAGGATGTTCAAGACCGAATTACTACTTATGTAAAGGGAAATTCTTATGATTGATGCAAGTTTGATATCTAGGATGTTCCATTACCAGGAAACGCATTTGGGAATAAATTTGATTTGTTGGAGGCTTGTAGAGTAGTTTATTAGGATCCCGAGTTAAACACTCGTTGTTCGAATGTTGTAGGATTGAGTAGTAACAAGAGGTTACTTCACCTCATAGTGGTTCACTTCTTAAGGCCTAGGTCTGGTAGATTGTCTCAATTGTTTAGGGAAGACATTTGGATGACTTGGAAAATTGAGACCGGCCATAGGTTAAATATTTGTAATTTAATCATCTTTGGCATTTCTGAGTTTATTCTTCGTCCTAAATCTAGAATCATGGTGTTCGATTGCCTACTCACTAATTTATTGTGTAAATTGGGAGTAGATTTTTCTGGTTAAAAGATGACTCATGTACCTCCAACTAGGGAGATAGGAAAACTTTCTCTTCTTAAGGAAAACTTTGTACTTAGTAATGGAATTTGGGTAAAGGCAAGAATGCCTCCTAGACATACTGCTAGAATTTCTCCTAATGAAAAGAGTTGGGATGATTTTGTGGTTGACATGTAGTACTTTCAAACTAAAGTTCGAGAGGAGCTTTGCACTCTAATGGAATTTTTCAAGGCCTTGGAAAATACTGTTGCAAGGAAATTGGATGAGGAGGAAGAATATGAAGAAGATGATGAAGAAGATGAAGACGAAGAGGAGGACTAGAGCTACTTATTGTTATAGCTTGTTTACCTTATGTTATTTCTAATCATGCATGTATAAGACTTTTGAAACTACTCCTTTAGACTTGTAGACTCTTATGTCGAATGGTTGCATCAGTTTCTCTCATATGCATTTCACATATCACTTCCATATTTGCTAGCTTAGGAATTTAGATAACATAAAGCATCATAGATATTGAAAGACTTAAGCATACTCTTGAAATACTTTTTATGTCTCCATATAACAATAGGCAAATCATAATTAATAAATTCATAATGTAGCCAAGGAAGTAACATCTCAAAAATGGGAGATACCGCATCATTACATCTATAGAATCATTTAGCTGGGTTCTGATGCCAACTTTAGTTCAATATTTTAAGCACTTCCCGACCTTAAATATAACCAAACTTGATATCAAAATTTAGATCTCATCATGAACTATAGGATGGTGCAACATGCATTGGCTATAAATTAATAGAAGTCACACAAATTGGTCTCAAAGTCACGTCCATAATAATAGCAAAACTTTAACTTCTATGAACTTCTAAATTTCTAGTATACTCCCCATCTAAAAAAATTAGTTTAATTGAGTTCCATCCTAAATCAATACTAAATAAAACTTCATCATTGATTCCTATTATCATGGTTTATTTATGAGAATTTCATTCCTCTTTCAAATAATTTCATCGCTAATTAAGAAAATGACTATCTTAATGTAGGAAGAGAATTATTAAATTCTAAAGTTTAAGGTATGAAATTGTAATGCTCCGAGTTTTGTAAACCCGAAACGCCATATCATCCTTTAAAATCAACTTTTTAACAAATATTATTGCAGAAATAACTGAATTTCAAAACATCATATTGATTATTTGAAATTGCAAAGGTAACTAAACCAAATGAAGTTTAGAACAATTCATGAAAACTTTAAATCTCAATTTTTCAAGAAAATTAATGATAAATAAATAAAATGACAATATTCATAAATTGTGTCTTCCATAGTAATTTCATTTTTAAATATGCCACCATTGCCTTTCATTCGCCATGGTCTCCGAAATTTGCAAATATTGTTAAAATAACAAAATGAGTATTTCAAAGAAATACTTAGTAGACTCATCGTCAATAGTTAATTTACAAAATAATTGAACACATACTTATGCAATTTATATTGTGACATCATCATCATAATCATAGACTTTTCATATTCTAGGCTGTGGGAAGTCTCATCTCATGCAATAAAGTATATAAGTTATGACATTCATAACAACTTCAATTTCTCATTTTATATCGTAAGAGATAGTCTCACCTCGTCTCATGTATCAAATCATATATATGTCATGAATTCACATAATACATGCAATTATAATTTCATCTAATTAATGTAGGCGAATCTACCTTAAACTTTATGAGTTCAAAGAGTGGAGAGGAAATATCACATCAGTCTCTTACTTCACCAAATGCTTCTTCTAGCCAAAAGAAAATTAAAATAATTTACTACTTCGAAAATTGAAAGATTAAAGTGATGAAATAAAGTTTAGGGACTAAATTGAGATTTTAGGGAGAATTGGAATTTAAAAGTTTAGGGGCCGAAATAATATTTTTCAAAAATGTAAGGGCTGACTAGAAATATTTTATAACTACAGGGGCTAAATAAAATGTTTTAAAAATAAAAGGGCAAAAATGAGTAATTTGCGAAACATAGTACTGAAATAAATTATTTTTGGAAATTGGGGACCAAGCTGCAAATTTTTAAATTAACTTTTTTTTAAAGAAAAATATATAGGGTAAATAGCAAAAATGGTCCCCAACCTTTGGGCTTCTTGAGAAAATAGTCCCCAACGTTTAGATTTTGACATTTATACCCTCAAAATCACCAAACGTTGCGCAAATGGTCCCTACCTCAGATTCCGTTAGTTCCCACTATTAAAAACGTGTAAATAATACAAATGATACCTAGCTTTTGAGTTTCATGTGATAATAGTCCTTAACACATTAAGTTCATGTTTAGTGTATTTAGTTTGTAACTTACAAACGTTTGACATATTTAGTCCATAATACATAAAGCCCCTGTTTGAGACCAATTATTTCAAATAATGTGATTATAATTTTTTGAAGAACTTGTGATTAAAAACTAAGAATTTTTTTTTATTTATGTGTAAATTATTTTATTGATAGAATGTGTGGTTGAAAATGAGTTTTAAAAAAAAAAAGTCTATTCTTGATATCGAAAGTGTACAGTAAAATATTTAACAAAAATTCACTGCATTAATAGTTCAAACTATTGGTAAAAAAAAAAAAAAAAAAAAAAAAAAAAAAAAAAAAAAAAAAAAAAAAAAATCATGGGACATAAACATACAAATACATTCGACATCATTTTAGGAATTAAATAACAAATATCTTTTTATCAATTCTACTTTCGATTTCGATTTTGAGAACTGATTGATATCGATTTTCAAAATTTCATTTTTTTTCAAAACTCATTTTCTTCCACACATTCTATTAATAAAATAATGCACACATAAATTAAAAAATTCTTACTTTTTAACCACAAATTCTCCAAACATTCTTTTTTCGATCAATTCTCAAAATCGAAAGTAGAACTAATAAAAACATATTTGTTATTCAATTCTTAAAATGATGTCCAATGTATTTGTTTGTTTATTTTACATGAATTTTCATTTTTTACCAATAGGTTGAACTGTTAATGTAGCGATCGAGAATTTTCTGTGACTTATTTAAATATTATTTAAAATGTGTCGCTACGACTTTTCCATTTATTGTTAAACACATTTTCGTCTAGTCATAATAAGGAAAATTTAATTTATTTTAATCATAGTCAAATTCCAAATTTTATTAAGAATATTCCAATGTCACCATTTTTAAAATCTTAAGTTCAAGCTTTAAATTGTTTTTAAATCCAAATTTTAAAATTTATTTTAAATCCAAACTATTTTGATCCAACCCAAAATTTTAAGCCCAAATCTCAAATACCTTGATCCATTTTAACTCTAAGCCCAAGTTCTTGAAGTCCAACCAATCCAACACATTTTTATTTCTCTTCTTTCCTAGTAGTTTCTCTTCCAATTCTCCATCTTGTCTATCAATGGATGACTCCACGTTCTTTTCCTTCTTCCCAAAATTGTTCCCCCATACATGCCATAACTGATCTATTTTATTCCTTTAACCTCTCCTTCAACCCCCCTCATTTAGCCCAAATCCCTTCAATCCTCCCAAGTCATAGCTGCCAAAACTTACCAAAAACGTGTACACATCCAGGAATATACTCCCTCTTCTCCCCCTTCACAACTCACGTTCACAACACCAAAAGCATTCTCAGCAAAACTTTGCAGAATTGTTGGTATGCATCCCCTCCCCATCGTCATTAATTAATATTCACTTCACACACACGCCGCATTGCACCCTAGCCAAACCAATCTCCAACCCCAGCCTCTAATTCCCATAGCCGAACCCTGTGTCCGACTGCAAATCCCCAATTCACTGCCTACAACCCCATTCAGACCGAAACACCACCACTCCAAGACCTCCATCACATTGATTCTGTCCAAACAATCACGCAACCACCACCAAGCTCGAAACCTTATCACCACCTTCAAACCAGATTTTTGAGAAAACAAATCCGCCATCACACTGTGACGCGATCCCGGTCGGGGAATCTCGTCGAACACGCGGAATAACGATATTTAAAACCCTGGGAAAGATCTAAATCAGATCAGACACGAAAAATAACAAGAACACGAATAAATAGACGGAAATTAAAATAAGATTGACAGTAGGACCTGGACCCAACAATCACGACGCAATAAATTGACGATGGGGATTGAAGAATCGAGGTTTTCGAAACGCCACAAGGGATGCCAAATTCCTTGATAAGTTTCTGATTGGAACGCCACAAACATCCAAGAAAAATATTTGATAAGTTCTATAAATTGTTCTTCAAGAACAAGAAAAAGGAATCCTCCTTTTCGAGAGAGAAAATTCTCACATTCATTCAATAATATCCAAGTTGTTTTTTTACAATGACAAGAAAACATAATATAAACTAAAAAACGTGTCCAAAATTAACCCTATCCGCAAAACACAAATTAAAACGCGGCGGAATTTACGGCCTTGAAAATCTACCTTACGGCCGTAATTAACCCTCGGGTCCAAAACTGATTTTAACTCTTACGGCCGTGACATTGGTTCTTACGTCCGTAAGACACCTTCTGAATAAAAACTGCCTAAATCGGTTTACGGCCGTGAATTGGTTGTTACGGCCGTGCGATAGCAAAGTTAAGGTCGTGAATGTAGCTGTTACGGCCGTGAACACTGGTTTTACGGCCGTGAATGTGCTCTTGGTCACCAAACCTTAACCCTTTTGATTCGGCTCGATCCCTTTGTCTCCTCGGCTCGCTTCCAACATGAAACTTGTGCCGTTTCTCGCGTAGATCACTGTCGCATTGCCGATAGGTCGACTTCTCCTTTGGTCTCCTACTTCGGATCACATCATCCCCCCTTTCTTGGAAAGGATTCGACCTTGAATCCGTATATGGCCTCTCCTTTATGTGTCTCTTGCTTTTGTTGGCTCGAGAGACCTGTTCCTATTTTGTTCTATGCATCATACTTCGGGGTTGTTCTGTCCGGCAATTAATTTTCCCTTTGGCCTTAGTTTTGTAATTTGATTGTAGTACCTGCAAAACAGAATTAGCCAAACTAGGGAGGGATATGTTAGCAAATGCAAATAAGCTCATTTTTGTGGTGGACTCTCTTTTCATTTTCTTTGTACTCTCAAGCTCACCTTTTTCTGAGGTCGTGGCCTCAACTCTCTTGTTTTCAATTTTCACACCCTCTCCTTTTTCTGAGGTCGTCACCTCAACACTCTTATTTTTTTCCCTCAAACTCGCTCTTTATTTTCAATTGGTCCTCTTGGACCTCTTTAGGTGTTAGCGGAGCAAGAGTGATCCTTTTTCCACCCTTCACAAAAGAATATCTATTTTTGAAACCATCATGCACCACTCTCCTATCATGCTGCCATGACCTTCCCAATAAAATATGCCCAACGTTCATAGGGACCACATCGCACACCACCTCATCTCTATAACCCCCAATGGTGAATTTAATATTAACCTGCTTGTTCACCTTAAGTTCTCCCGACTCGGTTAACCACTGTAATTTATAAGGGTTGGGGTGTTTCACCTTAGGCAATCCCAACTTCTCCACCAATAATGTACTAACCACATTAGTACAACTTCCCCCGTCAATTACCATCCCACAAACCTTTTTCCCCCACCAAACACCTCGTGTGGAAAAGATTATCCCGCTGTTCATCAATCTCAACCATCTTAGTTCGAGAATTTAGGACACGTCTATTCACAAGGGACCCTTTCACCGCATAAGTTAACCCCTCTTCATCGCTACTACTATCCCCAATATCTACTAACTTAGGCATTCCCTTAAATTCGTCCTCAGAACTAATTTCACCATTATCACGCAAAAGCATTACTTTCTTATTTGGACACTGTGACGCTATATGACCCATCCCCAAACACTTAAAGCACTTAATATTTCTATCCCTAGTAGGTTGAGAATCAGAAATATTTTTACCTTGAGTTGTAAGTTCCTCCTTTCCCTTCGGGACGTGCTCATCATTTTGATCCTTCCTCGGTTGTGATGTAGGATAAGTTCCTGGTGATTGTTTAGATGTCCCCTTTCGCCTCAATTGCCTTTCTACCTTCATTGCCATGTGCACCATGTCTTCCAGTTCCACATAATGTTGTAACTCAATGATGTTTGCAATATCTCTGTTCATCCCACTCAAAAATCTAGCAATTGTAGCTTCCCGATCCTCCACCACGTTGGCCCTAATCATGGCTACCTCTATGTCTCTATGATATTCCTCTACACTCCTAGAACCCTGCGTGAGCCCCTGCAACCTTTGATAAATATCCCTATGATAGTGGCTTGGGACAAACCTCTTCCTCATGATGGTTTTCATCTCACGCCATGTATCCACCGGCCCTTCACCATTCCTCCTCCGATCCTTCACCAACTGATCCCACCAATTAATGGCATAATCGGTGAACTCAACAACCGCTAGTTTCACCTTCTTTCCTTCAGAATAATTGTGGCAATCAAACATCAATTCTACCTTCTTCTCCCAATCTAGGTAAGCCTCCGGATCACTCCTCCCATGAAAAGGTGGAATAGACATTTTTATTTTACCTAGATTATCATCTATCTCATCCCGATCACCACGATCTCTTCTATTATTTGCCCTTTCATTCCTATCTCCTCTACCCCTTCTCCTCCTTACACTATCCACAGATGATTGGATACTACTTCCTTCACTCGCAAACTCTTCATCATCAAACCCATATCCAACCCTTTGATTATGTCTCCCCCTATGATCCCTCCGGTTTTCCCTCCTAACTCTAGGACCCGCATGAGTTTGTTCCCTACGCAACTTGTTAATAGTTTCCTCCTGCCTATCCATCCTAGTCATCAACTTCTCAAACTGCTCATGTATCGTCTCCATCACACCTACATCATTGTTATTCACTCTATTCATACCTTCCGGTCGTTTGTTGTGGCTCGTTGATGGAGCTGCTGCCTCCCTTTCGTAAATTCCCTGGTTGTCCCCAACTGATGAAGATGATGAATCCCGTCTGCTAGACATTATTAGTTCTCACAGAAACAAATTCGGAATATTTAGGAAAATAATGGAATTTTTTTTTAAAACTGCTAGACAATTTGACTACGAATATGGCAGAAAAAACGGAATTGGATTTGGACGAGAAACGAACAAGAAAAACACTTTTGAATTTTTGGGACTAACTCTTATGGATCAAACTGGAAAAATTATGACTGATTTGAAGAACGCGAAGAACAAAAAAAAATCAAGAAAATTCAAGAAACGCAAGAATCTGAAATAGATCCAAGCTCTGATACCAGATGACGCGATCCCGGTCGGGGAATCTCGTCGAACACGCTGAATAACGATATTTAAAACCCTAGGAAAGATCTAAATCAGATCTGACAAGAAAAATAACAAGAACACGAATAAATAGACGGAAATTAAAATAAGATTGACGGTAGGACCTGGACCCAACAATCACAACGGAATAAATTGACGATGCGGATTGAAGAACCGAGGTTTTCGAAACGCCACAAGGGATGCCAAATTCCTTGATAAGTTTCTGATTGGAACGCCACAAACATTCAAGAAAAATATTTGATAAGTTCTATAAATTGTTCTTCAAGAACAAGAAAAAGGAATCCTCCTTTTCGAGAGAGAAAATTCTCACATTCATTCAATAATATCCAAGTTGTTTTTTTACAATGACAAGAAAACATAATATAACCTAAAAAACGCGTCCAAAATTAACCCTAGCCGCAAAACACAAATTAAAACGCGGCGGAATTTACGGCCGTCAAAATCTACCTTACGGCCGTAATTAACTCTCGGGTCCAAAACTGATTTTAACTCTTACGGCCGTGACATTGGTTCTTACGGCCGTAAGACACCTTCTGAATAAAAATTGCCTAACTCCGTTTACGGCCGTGAATTGGTTGTTACGGCTGTGCGATAGCAAAGTTACGATCGTGAATGTAGCTGTTACGGCCGTGAACACTGGTTTTACGGCCGTGAATGTGCTCTTGGTCACCAAACCTTAACCCTTTTGATTCGGCTCGATCCCTTTGTCTCCTCGGCTCGCTTCCAACATTAAAACTTGTGCCGTTTCTCGCGTAGATCACTGTCACATTGCCGATAGGTCGACTTCTCCTTTGGTCTCCTACTTCAGATCGCGTCACACTGCAACCAGCGTAGCCAAGTGCAAACTGAGCTCCATCACTTCCATTCAAACCCAATCACAGCCATCCATCCACCGAAACACGTCAACCATCACCATGCTGCCTCCTTCGTGGTCAGCAACCGAACCACCACCATCATCCATCGCACCAAATCAGCCACGCCCAAAAAATCCACACCATTTTCTCCCAAATCAAACCCAAAACCAGGTTAAAAACATTACCCACAACTTACCTCAATCTTTACCAGAGTTTCTTCGCCAGAAAAGCCAGGAACCCGAGCCCTCACAGCCTCAGTTTTGCCTTCTGCATCTGCACCCAATCCGCCCAAGCCCTCTCCCTTACCACACATCCTCACCGCCGCCTCATGCCGATGGCGCCTCGCCGGCAGCAGCTGGACGGAAGAAGGGGGCGTAGCCCCTTCTTGTTCTCTGGTCTCTCTCTCTCTCTCTAACGATAGAGAGAGATATGACGGATATATACATATACATTAATAAGTATTTTTTTATTACCTTTCAGCCCTTATGTTTCAAAATCTTTTATTTCAGTCCCTCACATGTAAAAATGTTCTATCTCAGCCCTACAGATTTTGAAAAACTACGAATCTGTCCTTTCATTTTAAAGCCCTTTTAATTCAGTCCCTAGTTTTAAAATATTTTAATTCAGCCCCTTTAGTTTTTAAAAGTATTATTTCGGTCCTTTAAATTTTTGTAATATTTTATTCAGCTCTTAAGCTTTGCAAACAATTTATCTTAGCCCCAACTGTTTCGAAAATGAAAATAATTAGATCCCAATATATTTAAAATATATGAGTTAGCCCAATAGTTTTCAAAATCTTTTATTTTAGTATCAACTCATTTCCAATCCCAACTATGTTTGATTTTAAATTTTAATCCCTAAACTTTTATTTCTTCTTTTAAAACTCTTTCAATTGAAACTTTTGATTTCCAAATACCACTTTAAGGTTTATTTATTATTGGCTAGACGAGGCGCTTGGACATGTAGAAGAACAACGTGAATTTTCTTACTCAACTTTCAAATTCGTGATTTGAGGTAGACTCGCCCCCACTAATTAGTTTAAATTATAATTTACATGTCTTATATGAAATTATGTGATTTATATGCTTTGATGCATGAGACGAGACGAGAATATCTCTTATGAGATAAGAATGAGAAATGATGTTATGCGTAACTTACATGCTTTAAATGCATGAGACGAGACTACCAACACCCTATGATTTTTAAAGAGCCTTTGATTTTATTAAAATAGCCTATGATGATGATGATGATGTCACTGTACAATTACATAAGTAAGTGTTAAATTATTCTGTAAATTAATTATTGGCGATGGAGTCTACTGAGTATTTCTTTCAAAATGCTCATTCCAATTTTAACAGCTTTTGCATATCTCGAAAATGGCTGCGAATGAAAGGGCAGGGTTGGAAAAATAAATGAATGATGATGTTATTAGACAATGTTACGCGTTAAACTATTTATCGTTAATTTCATTTAAATAATTGAGACACAAGTTTTATGAATTGTTCTATATTTAAATTAATCAAAATTCCGATGAAGGTTTCAAATAATGAATGTGACGTTTTGAATTAAATTTATTTTCCGCAATAAAATCATATTTAAAGGACGACGTGGCGTCCCGGGCTCCACGGAATTCGGGGCGTTACAGCGTGGTATCAGAACGGGTGTACGTTTCTGTAGACTTGCAAATTTTGAAAAGATAATTTTTTTTTTTTAAATAATAATAAATAATGTTTTGATGACATTGTTTTGACGACTTTTTCCACTGCCATCGTTCGCTCCGCCAAATCCGAAGGTAAATGATTTTATCATGAAAGTTATGTTATGATGATTTCGGATACATGAGAAATGAAGTATTTTGAGAATTTGATGAGAAAGAATAAGAAATTTTTGTATCCGAAATAAGAAAGAAAGAAAAACGAGTTTGAGCATAATTTGAAAGAGTTTTTAAATATTTTTACGTCCTCGTGATTTTAACTAAGAGAAATGGATAAACCCCGCCTAATTGGACTTTGCATAATTGGTTTAGGACATGACACCTTTCACAAGAAGTCAACCAAGGAATTTAGATCTAGTATATGCTCATATCAAAAGGATATCAGACTATGTACGTAGATATTGCATCAGACGAAAATGGTTACTGTATATTTGACATGATTGATGATTATTAGTCTGATTTTTTTTGGGAAAATAGTGATTTAATTGGAACTTGGAGACTAGATCATATTCTATTTCATGATTGAATTAGGTTATGTTACACATAAGTCAGAGATTTAATTTTGGGATTAGATATGAAGATGAAGCTTATAGTAGCAAGAAGAAAGAATTGAATTTTGAGAGTTTGATATTTAATGATGCCTCGATTTTATAAGTGAAACTTATTGTTGGGCTAAGTCTTGCATTCTTGCTTAAGCATATGATTGAGATTTGGATAAATTGATTTAAAGTTTTTATTTGGCCAAGTGTATCTCTATAGGGAGTAACTATACTACTTAACAAGTTGGCAATAAAGAATAAGTACCCACCGACAGTATTTATGGATTCGATGAACCGAGTTTTCCAACATTAATTGGACATGTTTTTCATTGTATTCATGGACGATATTTTTGAGATAGTAAATAATATGAGGAACATTTGAGGATTTTGTTGGAGACACTTCGAGATTATGAAAGGGAAATTTTGGTTGACCCATGAACAATGAGGAAATATTATTTTTCAAGTATAAGATGGTTGAGAGTTATTGGTTGTTTATTTAGGTTGCGGCTAGGTAAGCATGTTTACTACAAGAGTGAAATCTTGAACATAGTATCGATTTGGAGTTAAAGTTTTGATAATTTTGGAGATTGTTATTTATAAACATCCTGATTGGTGAACTGTGTAATCGATTAAGTATCAATGTATATGTGGAGTTATATGATCATTTGAGGTATACATAGGAAATACCAATAGATTCTCGTATATGATAAGCTGATGATATTATGCTGATTTGTGGATAATATTTAGATCAAGAAAGTTTATAATTTCGAGGATGAAATTATTTTAAGTGGAGAGGGTTGTAGCGACCGAGAAATTTTCAAACTTAAAAGACTTGTTTTACCAAACTTGTCGCTACGACTCTCCAACCTTAACGATTATTATTCAAAACCAGCGCTCTCGTCTAGTCATATTAGTAATTTTAAGATTTTAAGAAAATGAATATAAATTCGTTTAAATCTTTAAGTCCAAAATTCGACTTTAAACTTGTCCCAGTTTTATTCTTTATTTTAAAGTCCAACGGAGTAGACATGGTAGTGATGAAGCTACCTAGAAAAGAAAGTAGAAATTTTGGTCTAGTGCCCAAATATTTTAGATCAAGAAAATTTTAAATTTCGAGGACGAAATTATTTTAAGGTGGTAGGGTTGTAGCGACCGAGAATTTTCTGTGACTTATTTAAATATTATTTAAAATGTGTTCCTACGACTTTTCCATTTATTGTTAAACACATTTTCGTCTAGTCATTAATAAGGGAAATTTAATTTATTTTAATCATAGTCAAATTCCAAATTTTATTAAGAATATTCCAATGTCACCATTTTTAAAATCTTAAGTTCAAGCTTTAAATTGTTTTTAAATCCAAATTTTAAAATTTATTTTAAATCCAAACTATTTTGATCCAACCCAAACTTTTAAGCCCAAATCTCAAATACCTTGATCCATTTCAACTCTAAGCCCAAGTTCTTCAAGTCCAACCAATCCAACACATTTTTATTTCTCTTCTTTCCTAGTAGTTTCTCTTCCAATTCTCCATCTTGTCTATCAATGGATGACTCCACGTTCTTTTCCTTCTTCCCAAAATCGTTCCCCCTTACATGCCATAACTGATCCGTTTTATTCCTTTAACCTCTCCTTCAACCCCCTCATTTAGCCCAAATCCCTTCAATCCTCCCCAAGTCATAGCTGCCAAAACTTACCAAAAACATGTACACATCCAGCATATACTCCCTCTTCTCCCCCATCACAACTCACGTTCACAATACCAAAAGCATTCTCAGCAAACCTTTGCAGAATTGTTGGTATGCATCCCCTCCCCATCGTCATTCTTGAATATTCACTTCACATACATGCCACATTGCACCCTAGCCAAACCAATCTCCAGCCCCAGCCTCTAATTCCCATAGCCGAACCCTGTGTCCGACTGCAAATCCCCAATTCACTGCCTACAACTCCATTCGGACCGAAACACCACCACTCCAAGACCTCCATCACACTGATTCTGTCCAAACAATCACGCAACCACCACCTAGCTCGAAACCTTATCACCACCTTCAAACCAGATTTTTGAGAAAACAAATCCACCATCACACTGCAACCAGCGTAGCCAAAGGCAAACCAAGCTACATCACTTCCATTCAAACCTAGTTACAGCCTTCCATCCACCGAAACACGTCCAACCACCACCACGCTGCCTCCTTCGTGGTTAGCAACCGAACCACCACCATCATCCATCGCACTGAATCAGCCACGCCCAACAAATCCACACCATTTTCTACCAAATCAAACCCAAAACTAAGTTCAAAACATTACCCATAACTCACCTCAATCTTTACTGGAGTTTCTTTGCCAGAAAAGCCAGGAACCCGAGCCCTCACAACCTCGGTTTTGCCTTCTGTGTCTGCACCAAATCTGCCCAAGCCCTCTCCCTTACCACACATCCTCACCGGTGCCTCGCCGGCAGCAGCTGGACGGAAGAAGGGGGCGTAGCCCCTTCTTGTTCTCTGGTCTCTCTCTCTCTCTCTCTCTCTCTCTCTCTCTCTCTCTCTCTAATGATAGAGAGAGATATGAGGGATATATACATATACATTAATATGTTTTTTATTACCTTGCAGCCCTTATGTTTCAAAATCTTTTATTTCAGTCCCTCACATGTAAAAATGTTCTATCTCAGCCCTACAGATTTTGAAAAACTATGAATCACTCCTTTCATTTTAAAGCCCTTTTAATTCAGTCCCAAGTTTTAAAATATTTTAATTCAGCCCCTTTAGTTTTTAAAAGTATTATTTCGATCCTTTAAATTTTTGTAATATTTTATTCAGCTCTTAAGCTTTGCAAACAATTTATCTTTGCCCCAACTGTTTCGAAAATGAAAATAATTAGTCCCCAATATATTTAAAATATATGAGTTAGCCCAATAGTTTTCAAAATCTTTTATTTTAGTATCAACTCATTTCCAATCCCAATTATGTTTGATTTTAAATTTTAATCCCTAAACTTTTATTTCTTCTTTTAAAACTCTTTCAATTGAAACGTTTGATTTCCATATACCACTTTAAGGTTTATTTATTATTGGCTAGACGAGGCGCTTGGACATGTAGAAGAACAACGTGAACTTTCTTGCTCAACTTTCAAACTCGTGATTTGAGGTAGACTTGCCCCCACTAATTAGTTTAAATTATAATTTACAAGTCTTATGTGAAATTATGTTATTTATATGCTTTGATGCACGAGACGAGACGAGAATATCTCCTATGAGATAAGAATGAGAAATGATGTTATGCATAACTTACATACTTTAAATGCATGAGACGAGACTACCCACACCCTATGATTTTTAAAGAGCCTTTGATTTTATTAAAATAGCCTATGATGATGATGATGTCACTGTACAATTACATAAGTATGTGTTAAATTATTCTGTAAATTAATTATTGGCGATAAGTCTACTGAGTATTTCTTTTGAAATGCTCATTCCAATTTTAACAGCTTTTGCATATCTCGGAAATGGCTGCGAATGAAAGGGCAGGGTTGGCAAAATAAATGAATGATGATGTTATTAGACAATGTTACGCGTTAAACCATTTATCGTTAATTTCATTTAAATAATTGAGACACAAGTTTTATGAATTGTTCTATATTTAAATTAATCAAATTTTCGATGAAGGTTTCAAATAATGAATGTGACGTTTTGAATTAAATTTATTTTCCGCAATAAAATCAGATTTAAAGGACGACGTGGCGTCCCGGGCTCCACGGAATTCGGGGCGTTACAGTTAATGTAGTGAATATTTGTTAAATATTTTATTGTGCACCTTAGAAATTCTGAATAAACATTATTTTTTAAAACTCATTTTCAACCACACATTCTACCACTAAAATAATTTACGCATAAATAAAAAAAATTTAGTTTTTAATCACAAATTCTTCAAACAATTATAACCACATTATTTGAAATAAACTGGTCTCAAACAGGGGCTTAATTTGTTAGGTACTAAATATGTCAAACGTTTGTAAATTACAAACTAAATGCACCAAACGTGAACTTAATATGTTATGGACTATTATCGCAAGAAACTCAAAGGTTAGGGACCATTTGTACTATTTACACGTTTTTAACGGTTGGAACTAATGGAATCTGACGGTAGGGAACATTTGCGCGCGTTTGGTGATTCTAAGGGTATAAATGCCAAAATCTAAACGTTGGGGACTATTCTCGGAAGAAGTCCAAAGGTTAAGAACCATTTGTGCTATTTACCCTAAAATATAATTCACATCTCTCTCTCTCTCTCTCTCTCTCTCTCTCTCATTTGGCAGTTCGAGAGGAGAGACAGGGATGGCGACAGGGGGCTCCGTCCCTTTCTCTGATCTACACTGTTGGTCGGGAGGCCGGTGATAGTACCACCATCATCACATAGTGGCGTCGGTATTTTAGGTGAATGTTGATTTTGGCAGATTTGGTGCAAAAGGGTCGGGGCTCGGTGTTGATCTTAGGTTGTGAATTTCCAATGATACTCCAATCGAAATAGGTTGGTGATCAAGGTAAATGTTTGGGTTTTGTTCAATCTTAGGTTTTTTGTTGTTTTGGGGTGTCGATTGATGCAGATTTGGAGTCGGTCAGTAGCGGGTTTCGTGTGGTAGTGGCAATGGTAGTGGTAGTGGAATTGGGTGGTGTTTCAAGGTGGTGGTGATATGGTTGATGTTTGACTGTAGCGTATGATTTGGGCAAAGGAGGTGGCGGTTTGGCATCGATTGTGGTTGATTTTGTTGAAGATGGTGCTCGACGGTGATGGTGGGAGGGGCAGTGGTGGTGAAATATGTAAACTTGTGTGTGGTGTTGTTTATTTTGAATTCTATTCTCGTCTTCTTCAATTCATTAATCGAATTGAGGAAATGATTCTCAACCTAGGATTAGAGGTAGTAAGGTATGGGATTCGGCTAGTGGAAATCGGTTATGGTTTTGGGTGTGCGTTGTGTGCATGAACCGAATCTTCAAAGTATTTATGGATAGTAATTTATGTTCTATCATCCATACATGAATTTCAATTGGTGGTTTGAGTAAGATTTGAGAGGGGATGTATACCCAAGATTTGTAGGGAGTTGTTGTGGATGATTCTATCTTTGTATTGAAGTTCTCTCTTCCGTGGATAGAAGGAGTGAACATGGAAGAATATTAAGTATTGATTGTCTTCAAAATTGTAAATTAGGGTGATATTTGATTGAGGGAACTGAGGAAAGGATTGAGGAAAAAGGAATCGTGTAATGACCCGGGTCCAACTTAACAGGGTGCCTCGATCGTTAGATCGACGACGTACTGTCCCCACTATACCAACATGAGTCTTTTCAATATGCTTTGTCCTTACTGGCACGCTCGCTGAGAAAATTTCTCAGGGGTTCACCCATCATAGAATTGCTCCAAGCCAAAAACGCTTAACTGTGGAGTTTTTAATGATGGACTTCCGAAAAAGAAGGTGCACCTTGTTGGTATGAGTAGTACCTATCAAATCTTTTAAGCTTTTTCCTAGCTTGGGTATTACAATCACCCCCTGTTAGACTCACGACGTCCTCTTCGCATTTAAACCATCTAAGGATCCATCTGAGGATCCCTTACAAGGTGTTGGGATTCTAGAGGTGGCTCCTACGGGTTCAAGAGGTGGCTCCCACCCTATGTCGTAGCATTTTGTCCCGCATAGTACTTAGTTCTCAATTTTCGGCTGGCGGATGGCTCTGATACCATTTGTAACAATCCAGGTCCCACTTAAAGGACTGTATGGCCAGTAGATCGACGATGTACTATATCTAACGTACAAATATGGGTATTTTTAGCATGCTTTATCCTTACTCACACCCTCCCTAAGAAAATTTTCCAGGGGGTCACCCATCATAGAATTGCTCCAAGCTAAGCACCCTTAACTGTGGAGTTTCTAACGATGGACTTCCGAAAAAGAAGGAGCCTCTTGTTGGTATAAGTAGTACCTATCAAATCTTTTAAGCCTTTTCCTGACCTGGGTATTACAAATTGGCTATGAACGTGTGAGAGGGAAGGATTTTGGGAATAAGAATTTGTTAAGGAGTTTGTTAAGAATTGCTGTGGTGGAAATTGAGAAAATTTTTGCAGTTGCAAGGAAAGTCAGAATCACTTCAAGAAGGGAAAATCATAGAGTTGATGTTGTTGAATAGGTTGGGGTCTAGAATTGGGCCAAGAGAGTTTAAATTGGGTTAAATTGGGATTGGACAATAAGCAAAATTTAGATTAGAAGTTTGGACTTAAAAGTTTGGACCTAAAATAATTAAACCTTGGACTTAAAAAATAAACAGTGATTTTGGACACTTTTAATAAAATTGACTAAGATTTTAATTAAAGTTAATTTCACTTAATCGTGGCTAGAAAGACACATTTTTTTTTAAAAATAAATAGGAGAAGTCATAGTGACACGTATTTAAGAATTTTAAAAAAATATTTATTTCAAAAGTAGCAGAGAATTCCCAGTCACTATAGAAATTTTTGAGGTGTTACATCTTTAACCATTTGAATGGTACATTTTATCACTTTAATTTGGTTAGTAGCGTAGCTATCTTCGAGAAGTCTTGATCAAATCTACGATAGTATCCAACTTGACAAAGAAAACTCTGTACTTCTTTTAGGGTTGTAGGTTGATTCCACTGAAATACTGCCTCAACTTTACTACGATCTACTGAAATTCATTCTTTTGATACCACATGCCCTAAAAAGACCACTTTGTCTAGCCAAACCTCACACTTCGAAAAATTGGCAGAAAGCTTCTTTTCTCATAGAATTTACATTACTATTCTCAAATGTTTTGCTTGTTGTTCACGATCTTTTGAATAAACTAAGATATCATCTATGAACACGATGAAAAACTTATCCAAATAATTGAGAAAGACGCGGTTCATCAAGTCCATGAATGCGATAGGAGCATTCCTTAATTCGAATGACATTACCAGAAATTCAAAATGTCCATATTGAGTTCGAAATGCGGATTTTGGGATATCTTCAGTTTTGATCTTTAATTGATGATAAACTGAGAGTAGATCAATCTTCGAAAAGATAGTTGAACCTTGCAATTGATCTAATAAATCATCAATTCTGAGACCATTAATCAATGCATAGATGCATAGATCCATCTTTCATCTTCATGAATAATAATGGAGCACCCCAATGAGACATAATCGACTGAATGAATCCTTTTTCCAATAATTCATCCAACTGAGTAGTAATTATTTCAAATATGTAGGACTCATACTGTATGGGATTTTTGAAATTTGATGGGTACTCGAGATAATTTCTATATTGAACTCGATTTCTCGATCTGGGGGTAGTCCAGGAAAATCTTTTGGAAAGTCGTCGGGAAAATCTTGGATAGTGAATACAATGGATAGTTCACGAAGTTTCTCGATTTTTGTTTAGTATATACTTATCAAGTATCCAACATTTCCTTGAGAAATCAATTTAGTAGCTTCAATTGTGGAGATGATAACTTTTGATGTTTTCACTGGAGGTTGAAATGATACAAATTAACTTTCAGGAAAATGGAGAGTTTTTGTTTTACAAATTAGTATCACCCCATGATTGGATAACAAATCAATTCCTAAGATGATATCAAAATCTTTGATATCTGACACACTAAGCTCATTAGGGTATTCTTTTTCTTTGATTTGAATTTGAGCTATTGGTATAAGGTTTTGGTTTGATAAGCATTTCCATCATGCAAGGATATTTCATATATAATGGATGATGACTTAACAGATAAATTATGTTTCCGCGTAAAATATGTGGACACAAATGAATGGGTAGCACCAGAGTCAAACAAGTTATAGGGATTCTAAAAAGGTACGTAATACCTGTTATCACTTTGTTATTCTCTGATGCCTCAAGTTCTACCATGGAATACACTCGACCGACTTTTGTCAAAAGTTTGGTCTGGATGGCCTTATGTTGGGGACAATCTCGGACTAGATGACATTTTTCTCCGAAATCATAACATAACCTGAGCTAGGTTTAACAAGGTCCTCTATGTTGTTTCCTACATGCTAAGAAAGTCAAGGGAATGGCTTAAGAAATTTTATTGCCAGCCTTTTTAATCATTGTTTGAGGTCATAATGGCCTTGTAGTCCTGCTATTTCTAATTCATCTTAGATTCCATCGACTTGTTGGTCATCGAAAACTTTGGCCTCTAACTTCTCGATCTTTCAAAATTTTCGATTTAGCTTGTTCGTTAATTAACGCCATTTCCAAATACTAGAATATGAAGCTGTGTTGGAAGAAGACATTAACATATCCCTACTAAACTCAATTTTCAGTTCTTAGATAAAATGGTCGATCTTATGTCAAGATTGGTTGACCATGTGTTCAACAAATCTAGACAATTCTTCAAATTTCTTAAGAATACTCAGTCACTGTCATATACCATTGCTTGAGTTGGATGAATTCATTGAGCTTCTAATTCTGTACAGGTGCAGGAAAAAACTTATTTTGAAATTTCTCGTAGAATTGCTCCCAAGTAAAAGTTGTAACTCCTTCTAGTTGAGCTAAAGTTTTCCAGTAATAGCCAACATTTCCTCTTAACATAAAGGTATCACAATTAACTTTTTCCTCATTGGGAATGTTGGCATAGGAAAACATCCGTTTAATTGTTCATATCCAGTTCTCTGCTTCAATTCGATCTTTTGTGTCTTCAAATATCGGAGGTTTTAAGTTCGAAATCTTTCAGTACCTTCTTCGTTATTGTTTTGTGCATGAATTTGTTGACTTTTACCAACGTGGTTAAGTAGTTGTTCGATTTGCTGAGCCTGATGTCGAACTAGTCAGGTTAAGAGGTCCATGGATGCAGTTGATCTCAACAGTCAGGACAAACTCATATGAGACATGTTTCAACCTTAATATTTCAGGTGTGGATGATTAAGACTAAATGATTTATTTTAAGAAATGTTAAGAAAATAAGTATTTATATTTCAAGGAATCAATTAATATATCGATACAAGAAATATGTATTGATACATACTTAATATATCATAAACAAAAGAAAGTAGAAACTTTCAGGGCATCAATGTATCGATACATAAAGGTTATGTATCGATACATGAATCGCATTTATAAAGACGTCATGTTCATTTCATTTTCACGCATAAACTCCCATTTTCTCTTCCACTTCACTTTGAAATCCTCCTTAAACTCTAAATTACTCATTCCTCTTATCAATTTCATCAAAAAATGGGTAGAATCGAGTAGATGGCTACCAACAAATGTGGCCTAACTTATGGTATTTTCATTTCCAATGAGTCCTTTAGTGAATATGAATCCACAGAGGAAGAGACACTACCAAGGGAACCAAGAACAAAGCCCAGACATGATCTTAATCCTAGACCTTCATAGCGTTCTCGACGAGTTACAACTCAAGGTAAGGCTTCTAGTGCTCAAAGAGGTAGGGGGAGGGGGAGGGGTAAAAAGAAGATTGTTGAAGAAAATGAATACAGTGATATTGAGTTTGATGAATCAATGACTTAGCCAAACACTTTTTTTCCTAAGTGCCGAAAACCAATCTCGTTTTCTTGCTCTTCGTAAGTTACCTATTATTCCCAAACGGATAATTAAAACTTCATTCCTTTGCTATTTTCATTTTTCTCATTTAGCATATTTTGAATGTTTTAATTGGATCAAATTCATTGAGAAAGAGGAAAAATTATGAGACTGCTTGGTATATTTCTTTTATGTCAATGCGAAGTTGAATTCGAGTTGTGATGATGAAACAGAAGGGGAACATTTAGCCTATGGCGACAGTGTTTTGAAGACAATGGTGAAGGAAAAATCATTTTGGGTTGGTGTTTTGAAGGTTTGAGAGGTGTTTAGGATGTTTGAAGGTAGAGGGATATACGATCCGGGGTTTGATGGAGAGTGCAAGTTCATGGAGTATCCGACAATTATATGAAAATTTGATCAATGGAATACTACGTCATGAGGGCATATACTTTGAGGGTGAGGCTTTTCAGGGTGTTCACCCTAATCAGACTTTTGGAGATTTGACTTTAGGGAAGATGTGGTATGTAGAGAGCCATCCTGGGAATGAGGACTTGGTACCGAAGGCTGGGATATGTAGAGAGTCAGGATGCTAGTGCTAAAGTTGGGCTAGAAGGTGCGCATGGTGAGGCTGGTGATGTAGGAGAGGGTGCTGGGATTGAGCATCTTGTGGCCAAAGTTTAGTTTGTAACACCCTTGGGTCTAGACTTGTTATCATTTATAGATGAGTCGAGCGTAGCATGAGATATGGTTTTTCAAAACCAGACGACCATTTTTCATAATCAGACAACCATTCTCCAAGACCAGATGACTTTTATCCAATCTATTCAAGACTTGACTGCTCGAGTTGGACTTCTCGAGCGTCACTTGGTTCCCCATGTTCATGATGTGCCTACGGATCTAGTTGATCCTGAGTCATAGGTCATTCCCATCCTATGATGTATCTCTTAGGATTTCTCAAGTGTTTTAATAATGTTTTGCCAAACTTAACATGTAACTTTCCCTTATTTCAAGTTATGTCAAGTTTATATTTATTTGTGCATGTTTTCATGTCAAAACAATAACAAATAACATTATGCGTACCTCCACAAAATGTGGTAAGATGTCAAAGTACATGTATATAGTCCAGTCTACAGAAAATTGAGCTCTGATACCACTACTTGTGGCACAGGATTTTTCATATAAGACTTTTTCATTTATAATATATTTAGCGGAAGAATATGAATTCAAGTAAAGTCTTTAAATTTGAACGGAAAGGAAAGTTATTAAGAAAGCTTGAGGAGTTACAAAGTTAATAGTTAAAATCATGGTAGAAGAGTTGAAATGTTGAATTTCAGAAACTGTAAATCTGTATTTGCTACTGCATGTATTGATACATTCAATAGGGGTAGTTAAGATTTATTAACATTTAAATCTTGAAAGATGATGATCAAAGGATATTACAAAAAGTCAAGTCAAGATATTACAAAGTGATCAAAGGATCCCGAGGCCGTCACAACTTACAAAAAAAAGAAAAAAAAAAACTAAAATTTAATAACCATTAGTAAAACGACTTTCAAAATACAAGAACTCAAATGTGTTAGCATGAAAGTATACAATTCGAATGTGTAAACTCATGTTTGTAAAGGGTTGGATATTCTAGTGGGTAACTCCAAATCTCTGTCTCGATGATATACATGAACTTTGAGCCATGAGATGATACCTGCCGTCACGTTGATGTCGCCTCAAACACTTTACGTTCAAACATCTACAAGTTGAAAACATGGAAAAGATGAATATAAAGTATTCGAAAAGTAAAAATTTTCTTTTCAAGAGACTTCTGATGGGGCACATATTATAAACCAACTACTATCACGTGCACTCAATATAACAAGCAGGGAATAAATAACCCTGAATTCAATCATAGTACTCCAAGAGTTCAATTAGGGAGTCAAAACCCCTGAAATATATTAACAAGCGTAACCACATTGTGGCACGGATATGAAGACAAGCATCATATGCGAGATAACAAGTGGGATAGAGTACGATAGTCAAATTATACAAACTATTTCAATAACGACGAATAAATAAATAATTAATGGGAAACTTATGTAAACTCTAATTCAAAAAAATCATTGCCGGTACTATCTGTGTCTGTCATCAAGTGCTCTCCTCAGATCACCTAACTTTCATCACTTGAAATGGGAGGAAAATGAAGGGGTGAGCTAAAGCTCAACAAGTAAATATTGTACACGTGATGCATACTTATGACATGAAATACCTTAATACTTTGAAATATGTACCTCCATTTACTTTAACTTTTCAAAAACTTTCACCTTTCAAAACTTTCACTTTAACCTTTCAAAATTTTATTTCATTACTTTCATGATCTCACGGGGTTTAACATTCACTTTTTCACCGCAATGTTGTTTAATACTCTAGCACAACACAGTTTAATTCGGGTATGTCAGTCCCTCACGCCCCATTTTCCACTCACTTCCAACTATTATACACGTTTTTAACAAAATCTTAAAAGTCAAAACCTGAAAATCTAATACCTATACTATTATTAGAATACTACTACAACTCTAAACTTAAAATTTCTAAACCTAAAATCGAAGGAGTGTTGATTTTGTATTCTTTTACAATCTACAGGATCTTTTGTCAAGAAGCTCCAACACTGAGAGATAGATTGCTCAGTGATTTGCAACTTGATCTATAAAGAGGAGTCACCTCTATATCTATCTATTTCAGATCTTATGTAGCTAGCTACAACTACTAATCTTCCTATTAATTTTTCTCTAAAAAAATATTAATAAACTTGTTAAAACATTCTGAAGAACCATTAAGCATAGTAAAACATGTATATAGATTTAATGATATAGATTAATAAATAGCATTTATAAACAGTATAGATTTAGTGGCCTTATCAGAGTACTTAACCATTCAGCAAATTAATTTCTTCAATTTTTTTTAACTTTAATATTTCTAACATTCTCTTAACTTTATCCTTGACCTTAAAAAGGCTTAATATTGTAGACAGAAAAGAATTTTCATCATGTTTAAAAAGGCTTAAACGAACTCCCTTACTTGGGAAACAACATAGTCAACTTAACTCAGAGGTTTACTTTTTTTTCATTTTTAGCCATGGAATCCAAAATAAAGAGACTAAAAGTGTTAAAAAAATTTAATTAAATATTTTAACTTTTTAAAGATTTGAAAAATACCGTATTTTTTCTGAAAATTTTAATTGCTTACTAGGCGTTTTCTCCTTTAGGCCTTGGTTGAAAAATTAAATAAAGCAAAAGAGAATAATAACTCAAAAAGAAATTATGTGTACTTACTTTTATTGGAGAAAATTTTTCTGTACAAGTTTACAAAAGTAGGAAAATTTAGAGAGTATTGGGTCCTGTGAGATGTATGTGTTGTATTGTGAGGCATTTTTTTTTATGTGTTCTCTGCTCTATACGTGATCTCTTTATATAGCGATATAGATGCTGGTACATCACATCTATCGCTTCTGAAAAAAAGTAATTTACATTTATTACTTTACAAGTGTGCGACTTGGGAAAGGAAAATTAACTATACAACTTTACAGCTATTAGATACAAAAAAGGGAGATTAAGATTTCTTTAAAAATTTCCTCCGTATTTATCCTTTTCTTCTATAGCCTTTTTGGAAATTTCTTCTGTAGGTATCGTCTTCTTTCATCAATTGCTTTGAATAATTGAACATTGCTTTGGGGGAAAAAAAATCACGTGTTAATGGTCTTTATTGTATCAGTCTTTAATTGTAAATTGTCCACGTGTCTTGTCTTTTCATCTGTTCATTTTATCAATGAATGATTCTTCAAGATCAGTATCGATCTCATTATTATTTCCATCTAGAATGTATTCTTATTCGGATTGACTTTCAATTTGTTAGGCATATGTATTTTGGAAGGCCATCATATATAAATATTTTTTATGAGTATTTGGCACTTATATTCTTCTTGTTCTTATTTTTGAAGCAAGAAATTCTTAACAGAAAATAACTCCATTATTCCAAAGTGCCAACAAGTTTAAAATCTGCGCTTTGTATTTCCATCGTGGCTGCTATTTTTGATATTCGTCTTTCATAATCTATTTGACTAATTTTCATATTTATAGGAGTCTTTGAAGATGGTCTGAATTTTGTTAGCTCCTTCATATATTTGGATAAAATCATAAGTTGGTATTAAAATATCGTTATTTATAAGAGGTCTAGAAATAAATCGAATTACTAAAGGGTGGTCTTGTAAATGTTCAAGAATCTATTTACGTTTTGGTGGAAAAAATCTGGAACATCTATTTAGAACATATACAATATAGATCATACCATATTTTAAGGATGGATAAAAAAGGTCGTCTTCTTCAAAAATTGCATAATCAAAAGAAACTGTAGTATAATTTAAGGTTTGAGAGAATTCAATAATTTCTTGTACAAGTGACCTTTTTATAGAATTTCGGACAATATTGCCGCAATAACCAATACTTTGTTCTAATTCATAAAAAGCTTTTTCTTGGCCTACAACTGTAGAATTCACTAGCTGAACAAGTCGTTCTATTTTATCAAAATAAATGGAATCTAATTTCTGTTTAGAGTCTCGTGCTATCCAGAGATTATCGAGTAAACATCTTTCTTTTTTTGCCAGTCTTTCTAAATTATTTTCTCTATACCTGATATTAGATCCTTGAGGGGCCACTCTAAGAGTGACATTTCCAAAATTCATCAGTCTCTGATCCATCTGCAACATGAAAATAATTTGTTATAAAATTAATTATTTGTCTACTTAAATTATTTGCTAAAAATATTATTTTTCCCGTCATATGTTCTATATTGATCTTCTAGTTGTTTAATATTTCATACAAATTTAACCATCTTTTATGTCTTATTTTATCAAAATTGGTCTTCTCAATAAATTTTACTATGGCTTCACAATCTTTCCTAATAGTAAATTGAGTGTTTAATAATAATTTAAAACTTTCTATACTATGTATAATAGCGCCTTTATTTCATAATCTAAACTAGTTAAATATTTTCCTTTAATCGGATATTTTTCACTTGCATATCCACAAATATTTTCTTCATTATATTTATTTGGCTAGGAATATAAAATTCCCCAATCCTAATTCACATCCATCCGTTTCTACTATTTTGTATTCACTGTTTAATGATAGTTCTAAAGGTGGTAAATTTTTAACTTCTTCTTTTATTTGTCTAACTAAGTCTATATCTGTTTGATTAAAATACTTATGTCCTTTACTTGATAGTTTATTATACAATGGTCCTACTTTTTTTCCTAGATTTTTAATAAAATGTCTAGCTTAATTTAAAATTCCTAAAAATGCTAGTCTTTTTTTTAATTTCTTCAATAATTTTTGAAAACTGTAAAATTGTCTGTACAATGTGAGGTTGAAGTTGAATTTTTCCTTATCCCAAAATTATTCCTAAAAATTCAATTTTATGATTATTTAATTCATTTTGTTTTTACTAATAATCAAACTATTTTCTATAAATTTATTTAAAATTATTTCTAAATATTTCATATGCTCTTTTTCATCTTTACTATGTACTAAAATATCATTTATATATACAAAAACAAATGGAAAAGGATTAAAAATAGAATTCATCTTTCGTTAAAAAAATGAATGCACATTCTTTAATCCAAAAGGCATAACTAACCATTAATAATGACCTTGATGTGTAGAAAAAGTTGTCCATGGAATAGAATTTTTTGCCATCTTTATATGCCAAAATCCTAATTCACAATCGAGCTTCGAAAACATTTTACTATTATGTATCTTTTTTATTAACATGTATTTGTCTAGTATTTATATCTGTCTTCTACAGTATTATAATTTAGTCTTTTGTAATTAATAACCTTTCTTCATTTTCGTCTTTTAATTTAATTTCTAGCCATAAAATCCGTTGATCTGTAATGACTTTTATATTTTATAAAAGTCACTGATGTGTAATGACTTTGAAGATCTTATTACTTTTAAATATGATAGTTATTTAATCTGTATTTTAAAGTCTTCTAAGTCTTGATTTGTATATTTTATTTCTGATGTTCTAATTTTTATGTTTTCATTTATTATTTCTAACCTAGCTTCTATCTTATTTTTATCCCAATGTCTTATAAGGTCTTCTCCTATTATTTCAGTTTGTCTGCTAATTCTAAAATTCTACATACACTATAATTATCTTAGAAGATGCTTTATTAAAAATTACAAAATCTTTTGCTCTGGGTATAAAATCAGTCTTTAAAGTCTCCGAAGATAAATAATCTAAAAATTTTAAATTTCTACTTTCAGATTTTTCTAGATCGTCTTCAATTTCTGGTTTTCAAGTTGGTAAAGGTCCACCACGCTTTGCTCGCAACTCTGATACATCGATAGTCTGTCTCATAAAAATATCTTTGCCTAAAATTATTGTTTCTTTAGTTATTGTTAAACTTTCATTTCTACTTAATAAAAACTTTGTTCCCATAACAAATTCATCTTTGATTAATTCACTAACTAAGGTAGTCGTTAAACGTCTTTCTTAAAATTTGATTTTATAATCATCAAAAATTCATTCTTTAAATTCCATCTTACTATAGTCCATTTGACTTCCTCGTACTTCACAATCTAATCTCTGTCTACAATATTCTAGAACTAAATCTTTTTTTTAATTATATTAAATGTACATCATGTGTTTGCTAGAGCTATCAAATTCAATTTAATTATATTTTTTATCTGGACGTCTATTGGTATTATAATACTTTTAGTTGGTTTTATTTCTTCCTGATTTTTTTGTCTTTAAATAATTATTCTATGTGTAATTATCTACAGGTTGTTTTCCTTTGGTCTCTAAACTTCTAATTCTATACTGCATTTCTCCTAATATCTCATGTATCCTATCTATCCTATTATTCGAAGGAAAAGCCTTCAGAGAGCGGGGGTAGGCCGGAAGAAAGAAGACCTTATAGGGGTCGAAATCGAATAGAAGTCCAAAAAAGGCATGTTTTGAGGACTAAGTAAGCTATCTAGTAAAAGGGTATGGTAGCCAGCGCCGACGTATATCACCAATAGGCATACAATCAGGATTCCTACCTCAAAAACATACTAACTATTCTATATTCTAATCTTTCTATAATCTCACTGGTCTTTGGGTTTATTATGAATTTCTTCTTTTATTCCTAAACAATATAATTATTACACTGAATTTTTAAATAATTTTTACATTGATTTCTATTTTTATGTCCTGGATATATTTCACATGTCTTTCATTTATCCATCATTGACCCTTCTCCTCTTATCAATTCATGACAGCAATCTATATTCATCATCTTTATTATCATGGATTTATTTCCAGTTTCTTTATTCCTATTTTTAATAGGGCGTTTATTGGCAAAGTGTCTGGGATCTCCACAAATATAAAATTTACCGTCTTTTTCCATTTTTTTATTTTTTATTTTTTGGATTTCTAACATAACTATTATAATTTAAGTCTTTTATTTTTATAATATGTCCTACGTGGTCTAATATTATATATTTTTTTCTTTTATCATATTGTCTTTTATATTTATGCTTTTTATGTTTTTTGTACAATTTCTTCTTTCTTCTTCTTCTTCTTCTTCTTCTTCTTCTATATTTGTAGGTCTGTGGTGTATATAAATTTGAACAAAAAGAGTAGTTTAATTTCTTTATTTGCTTTCTAGCTACTTCTTCTATACAGTATTCTTTCAATTTACCAGTTATGAATTTTATGGTAGCACTAATAGTTGTTCCTCTTATTCTAGTTGTGGATTCTACATCATTTCTAATTTTATCATTACGTGGTGGTGGAATCTTTCTATACATGTCTTTCAAGTATAGGTACATCTAACGTTAATCCTACGATACTAGCTACTCTTCCAAAGTCTAATAAAAATGGTTGTATATACTTCATGTTACTTATGGCTAATTTTTCTAATTCTTCTTGTAGATATTGTCTTTGTTAGGGTCTGATCATATAGTTAGGTCTCAAATAAAACTAGTAAATTTTCTAGGATTATATCCTTTGAAAATTCTTAATTCTAGGATTATATCCTTCGAAAATTCTTAATTCTTAATTCTAGGATTATATCCTTTGAAAATTCTTAATTCTAGGATTAATTATATCCTTCGAAAATTCTTAATCTTACTTCAACCGGTTTTAATATTTTGGCTGTAACATATATATCTAATGATGTCTTTCCTAAATAAGTTTCTAAACAAGCACACATTTCTTCTGTAGTCATTTGTATAGGTAAACTATTCTATGCTCTAATTACAAGATTTTCCCATTTAGTTATCGTACTAGGTATTTGAATTTAGAGCTAAGTGGTGAATTTAAAAGAAAAGACAATTTAGATTCAGCCTCATTAGTTTGTAATTTTGATTAAAAAAATTAGACATTTATTACACTTAGAAGATAAGCACTTAAATAGCATAGTAGATTTAATCGTAAATTTTAGAGACAATTTATAAATAAATATTTCTACGACTAATAAAAAATTTGAAACAACATTAGAAAACATAACTAAAAACATAAAGACCGTAGAAAGTAACATAGAATATATTTTAAAAAAAAAATAGCGAGATCTTAAAAAGAAATTATATTAATGCAAATGAAATATAAAAAAAATGTTAGAAAGTAGACTTTCAGCATTAGAAAAAGGAAAATTGATAGATACTCCCAAACAAGATTTAGAAAATGCAATTAATAAAGTAGAAAAGTTATAATTAGGGAAAACTAAGGAAATTAGTAGATTTAAAAAGAGTAAGTGGATTTATACATAATGGATAAAGGAAAGAAAATTGTAGATGGTAGCAGTAAAATGATAGGTAATCCTTTAATAAGACCAATAAGTAGAAAAATAGATTTAGAAACAAGACTAGAAACTATAACAGATGTTGAGGAGCGGATAGAAAATTTTCAACAACGTACATAAGCTAAAATTAGTAAAAGCTTTAGAAATTTATAAGAAAGGAAATTGTTGAAATTGTGGTTGGGTCTTCGATACGCCTCCGGGTTCAGTAAGTTCTTCAAACTCGACACCTCGACTTTGACCTCGACTCAACAACCACTACTCTTGATTGTTCCAATATGGGAAGAACATGAACAAGAGCAACAATGGAGAACTACCAAGTTAGAACTTCAAGAATGATTGCTCTCTCTTTTTCCCTCTCCCCCATTTCAAATGCCACAACCTCTCCACTTCTCCAAGACAGTGATCCACACTTGGATCAAAAATATGTAATTAAATAAGTTTAAGAGTTTTTCTCTTAAACCTTCTGTTTTCAATAAAAAGTTCAATGTTTTCTTCACTTTTCTTACTTTGTTCAAATACGTACAGATCAATTAAGAATTCAGGCAACTGGAGTACCACTAGGCAAGTGGCCGCAAGGGAAACATAGCCAAGGAATTCAACATAGTGAGGCGTGGGATCAAAAAAGAAACGTAGGAAGCAACAACCAACAACGTACATCAAGAAGGTTTAATTTTGAAAGCTCCTTAAATTTATTTTTATTTACATATTTGGCCAAGCATGAGATCACATGTCTTGATTAATACACTTCCGCACACTTGGATCAAAAATATGTAATTAAATAAGTTTAAGAGTTTTTCTCTTAAACCTTCTGTTTTCAATAAAAAGTTCAATGTTTTCTTCACTTTTCTTACTTTGTTCAAATACGTACGGTGTCAATGTAAGCATGTAATGTAAATTTTATCTAGATCCAGAATTGTTACTTGTTGGTTTATATTCTGTCTTTTTGGAATAAAATCAGAAACTAAGAGGTTCTGATCAAAGTTCTTTAAGAGTTTTTCTCTTAAACCTTCTGTTTTCAATAAAAAGTTCAATGTTTTCTTCACTTTTCTTACTTTGTTCAAATACGTACGGATCTATTAAGAATTCAGGCAACTGGAGTACCACTAGGCAAGTGGCCGCAAGGGAAACATAGCCAAGGAATTCAACATAGTGAGGCGTGGGATCAAAAAAGAAACGTAGGAAGCAACAACCAACAACGTACATCAAGAAGGTTTAATTTTGAAAGCTCCTTAAATTTATTTTTATTTACATATTTGGCCAAGCATGAGATCACGTGTCTTGATTAATACACTTCCGCACACACCTTCCTCAAATTGGTATCAGAGCCTTCACACATATTAACATGTCACAATCAAACAATAATTGTAATGCTTGTTATAAACTTCACAAATTGTTTACCTTCCAGTACGAAGCATTTTTATGGTACAAAGAAAGAATTGACTCAAAAAATTTTTGGGAAAATCCTTATTGTACTCTAAATATGGAGCAAAAATATCTTGAAACAAAACAAAATTATGAAAACAATTTACGTACATTCATCATACACTATGCAAATTGCCACCATAGTTATGGAGAACACTAGTACACAAATTAATTGTTATACATGTCATGCACATATTCATCTCATAAATTCTGAATTTCATATTTGCGAATTTTATGAAGAATTTTATAGACACCAAGTTTTTGCAGGAGTCCACAAAGACTCTTTAGAAAACTGTAGACAACAAAAAGACAAAGCTTTACAAAATTATTACGAATCTGTTTCTAATTTTTTAATTCACCACGTCACACAACATTACAAATCATGAGCATAAATCTTGCTAATGAAGGAACATCTCAAGAACATGAGGAGATTTGCGAACAAATTGAATCAAAGGGAAATTTTTCAAATGAAATTTTAATTTCTAACGAAAAACTTGACAAAATATGTAAAACCACTTTATCTTTAGATCCAAAAGAAATTTTTTCACAACCAGGATTTATTGATAAATTCATGAAAAGAAAGAAACATGTATATTATGGTGTATCGCATAAAGAATTTGCGATTAACGCTCAACATACATACGGAAAAGTAGGAATCTCTCTACTAACTAAAAAGGATATAAATCAAGCAAAACAAAAAATTGACCTTGAAGATAACAAAAATCTTTACTGGGTTACAATTGGAGCAATCAGAATCCAATTGAAAAGCACACTATCAGAAAAAACGGATCAACCAATCCGAATGTGTTTAATTGATGAAAGAATACAAAACCCACAAGAAGGATGTCTAGGATCCCTTGAAGGAAACCTAGCATGTGGTAAACTACTGTTTACAGTCTATCCCAGACTATCAGTAAGTTTACATGATCAAAACTTTGACGGAATACTCTCGTTTGTACACAAGTACGGAAGAGAAGACTTAGTCAAAGACAATAATGTACCTTTTCCAATATCATACCTCGTGAGTTATGCAATCCATAATTCTCACAACATGGTTATAATAAGAGAACCAAAAGGAATCAAAATTGATCCTTTATTCTCCAATTACATAGAAAATAAAGAAACAGAATTTGACTGGTTAACGCAACCAGAGAGAAGATCTATAAATATAGATCTTAACACTAAAAGACCCCTAATCAGGGAACAACAACCACTTCTCATAAGAAGTAACTCACAAAATAAAATAAATCCACCAAAGTTGAAAGAAAAAGAAAACGATGAGTTGAGAAAAACTAAGATACAACTCAAACAATTAAGTGAAACTGTCAACAAAATGGCCGAAACACTTTTTGGTGATTAAGAAGAAGAATCTGATAATTGAAATGTCAATACCAGAACTTCTAAAAGAAATTAACTCCATAAAAGAAGAAATCAGAGATATTAAAAGAAATTTTAACATATTTGAAAAACAAATTGAAATTTTACTTGAAAAACATTCTGCTATCATTATAGCAGGAATTATTAAGAATAATCAAAATAACAAAATAATTTCGAAGATTAAATCAACACAACAAATTGGAATTTTTGAAAGAAGGGGAGAACTCTCTCCAAAAACAAAAGCAAAACAAGATGAAATTCCAGAAGGAAAACTTGATATTGACCATTTAGTATAATGACAAGCTTCAGGAAAAATCTTGAAATCATTTACGAGACCAGCCAGGAGTTGGGACTCTTAAATGTTTTATTGGCATTTGAGGACAACGAACTTGACAAGATTGTTTCAATCGTCAAAAATATTGACATAAAAGAGAAAATTATGACAATTTCGGACAATGAAAACAATGAACAACAGAATCAAGATCAACCTGAATCACAATATGAAACAGATAAAGAATCTGACAGCGAAGATGAAATCATCATTCATGAAAGATTTCACACTGGAAGAGAAACAGATCCTAACATGGGACTTGAACCGACAATCAGAGAACCAAAACCGGAAACTTTTGAGATTAAAGATGACAATCCATCATCAAGTAATCCAAAAGGAGATGGGAAAAGACATATGGGTGACAACACACCAAGACCTGACCCCAAAATGCCAGAAAGGAACTTTGATCAGAACCTCTTAGTTTCTGATTTTATTCCAAAAAGACAGAATATAAACCAACAAGTAACAATTTTGGATATAGATTGTACTCTAGATCCAGAAAAGATCATTGATGCATGGTATAGTTATATCATGGTTGCAATGATTGTCAACAAAGAAATAATAAAAAATGAAATAAGTTCATGGAATTATGTACTTGCTAGTACCAGAGGAAATGCAAGAACATTCCTTGAAAGCTTTACATACGACACAAAAAATCAAATCTGGAAAGATTCAATAGGAGTCATTCCAAAATTCATTGAAAGAATTGTGGACCAAATATACAAACAATTTACTGGACAAACTTTTGAAGCATTCAAAAGTAAGAGATCAGTAATTGCAATTGCTGATGCATTAAATCACTTAGAGAAAATCTCTATATGTGATATGTGTTATTTTGAAAATTATGCTTGCGAATTTTCAAAATATTTTTACATATGTCCACCTGACAAATGGATAGAATTAACAAAAAAATTCATACGTAAACTACCAGAACCATTTAATCATGAAGTCATGAGTGACTTTGATGAATCAATCAAAAAACAAAAAGAAACTATTGATCCAAGAGTAAATGCTCAAATAGACATGTCCCTTGGACTAGTCATAACTACAACCAGAAATTTAATTGCTGAAAAATGCAAACAAAACACATTGGTAAGAGAAAGTGTTAAAACAGTTTACAAAAATCCAAAAATTTGTTGTAACAATTACCTTGACCAAGTCCCTGGCCAATATGGTTGTCAACCAATAAACACCCAAAAGAAAACAAGGAAAAGATCTTTTAGAAATAAAAGATATATTTTTAAAAAATACAAAAAACCTTATAAAGAAAAAAATTTTAGGAAAAAGAAATTTTTCAAAAAATATTCAAATGGGAAAATTCCATATAAGAATAAAAAATTTGAAAAAACACAAGACAAAAAGAAATTTTGTCCTCAAAAGAAAAAGAATTGCAGATGTTGGCTCTGCAATGAATCTGGACATTATGCAAACGAATGCCCAGCAAACTATTTAATACTTTTTATTCTGATTGGATGCTGCTAATGCTACCAGATGTACTGCTGTCTGCAATTTTTTCATTTTCTTGTTGTTGAGTCTCTTCAACTTTACACCATTGACAAAGGTGCATCTTCCCGAGACTTGATCTGAGAGCTTTGCATAAATGTCCTTTGTATCTGCTTGGTGCATTTGGCAGATAATAGAAATTCTGTTCAAACTTACAAATTTTTCTAGTATCCATTACATTGATAAGTGTACTTGTTTTACTAGTAATTAAAATAAACTTTGAACTGTAGTTTACTTTAATCTTTGAGATTCCGTCAAAAAAATTTAATCCTGTAATAACCCTTTGAAATGAAAGGGATCTCCAGTCTTGCAAAATTTCTTCGTTTACTTCAGTGAGTTGTCCAGCAATTGGAGTGTTGATTTCCACTTCTTGATCTGTACATGATGATATCCTTTGACAAGAATATTATCCTCGTTCCAAAAAGGAATTGTGCTGTTGATCTTGAGAATGATTTTGAGGTTTTTGTCTTTAATTACAACTTTAGCAAAATCTTTGACTGTTTTTACTAAATTTTCATCAAGTAATTTGATTTCTTCAAAATCATTTCCAGGAATGATTTCTTTAATTAAACTGCAATGGAATGCTGTCTGTACCATGTTGGGCTCAGCTCCTGCAAAGAAGATGAACTGACCGAATTTTTTCTCAATTGTGCCATAGTACCCTCCTTCTGGTGTGGAGTCTCCTATTGTACGTGCTTCTTCTTCAAGTAAGAGTAAATCTTGCAGTTTGATACCCGGAAAGGTGGTTTCTTCCTTTTGGGCTGGGATTTTTCCAAGTTTTTTGAACCTGGTTGGAATTTGGGCTGGTTTGCTGGATTGGGCTGCTTCACTGTAGGAAAAGAATTTTATCCTTTGGTTTTCGGATGGTGGTATGAATGTAGGCATTCTGGGCCTGGATCTAATGTCTGGTTGACAATAGTTTGGTCTCAAATTTAGGTTTTGTTGGTCAAATAAATTTTTGTGTGGGATTGGGCTGTGTCCATTTTTTGTACAAAAGTCCAGATAGGCTTGATGAGCATCTGAAAAGGTTTTAAAGCTTTTGTGTTTGTATGGTTTTCCTTTGACAATAAGTTCGACTTCTGCCCAACTTGTGTAGAATCCTCTGTGAGGTCCATCAAAGATTGTATAGAATTTTGTACCTGCAATGGAAGTATTTACCCCCACCAATGGTGTGGTTTCCAGTTGTGTCTAAGATATTTCAGTTGGTTTTTGAATAACCGTATGTTCTTGAGAACATTGAGTTTCCGAAGAATCTCCTGTATTTAATTGGATTTGTGGTCCAAGTTGCGGGTTTTGAATTCCCTTAAGCCCTTGCGAGCTTGTTGCAGTAACATTTTCTGCAAGTACTGTAAATTTCTCTCCAGTAGTCTTGCTACTTTCGATAATAGGCGTTTCTTTTGAAACTGTAATTTTTGCTCCAGTAGTCTTGCTACTTTCGCCTGTGATTTTTGCTCCAGTAGTCTTGCTACTTTCGCCTGCCTCCCCTTGTTTTTGAAGCCTAATCAACTTCTTTTTGAGGAGTTTAATGCTTTGTTGTAAAATTGTAACTTCATTTTGTTTAACAGAAATTTCTATTTCTTTTGTTTCAATTTCTGTCTCAATGTCTTCTATTTGTTCCTTGATGTCAGTCATTTTTACCTGAAAAAGCAAATTCTCTTGTGAGTGAATCAGCTAAAGAATTATCTTTTCCTCTGATGATTTCAATATCAAAATTGTAGTGACTGAACCACATTTGCCATCTGATTAGTCTTCCTTGCTTGTAATCTGGGTGTACCTGATTTTTCAAAAATGATTTACATGTAGTAGAATCAGTTCTAACAAGAAATTTGTTAGTAATGATATAAATTCTAAATTTTGTTATGGCTTTTTTCATTGCTAAAATTTCTTTTTCATTGATGTGGTAATTCTTTTCAGGATTTGTGAATGTCCCTGAAGCATATCCACAAAGTTGTTCTTTTTGTTCATTTTCGTCAAATGTTTTTAATACTGCTCCCCAATGTTCTTGAGATGCATCAGTTTCAATTATCATTTTATCATTATTTTTTGGATGATATAATGATGGTAGATTTTTTATTTTAGATTTGATTTTTTGTACATAAAGAGTATCTTCTTTAGTCCAAATCCATTTAAAATCTTTTTTGAGTTTCTTTTGAAGTGGTGCTCTCATTTTTGCTAGATCTTTAATGAAAGATTCTGCATAAGTGAGACATCCAAGAAATCTCATCAATTGTTTTTGATCTTGTATTTCGTTTGGAAATTCATGAATATGAGTAAGAACATGTGGTTTTAACTGCTTATAACCATATGTAATATCCATACCTAGATATCCAATTTTTTCTTTAAACATTTCTGCTTTTCTTTTGGAAAGTATAATGCCTAATTTGCATATTGTTTGAAGTACTGTGATTACATGTTTTTCATGATCTTCCTCATTGTCTGAGAAGACCAAAATATCATCAATATATACACAACAAAACTTCTCGTGTATTTTGAAGATATTATCCATATGTCTTTGAAAAATACCAGGTGCTTGTTTTAAACCAAATGGTATGATTTTCCATTGGTAATGTCCTTGCGGGAAACTAAATGCCGTTAGATGTCTTGCATTTTGATCAAGTATAACTTGCCAAAATCCTGATTTACAATCAAAACTAGAAAAAAATTTCTTTCCTTTGATTAATTGTAGTAGGCTTTGCATATTTGGAATTAAATATCCATCTGCCTTAGTTATCTTGTTGAGCTGGGAATAGTCTACAAACATTCTAGCTTTTCCTCTTCTTTTTTCTGCTTCTTTTCTAACCATGAAAGCCGGTGAAGAGAATTGTGAAGTACTTGGTTCAATTACTTGTAATTCAAGTAGTTCCTTGATTTGTATAGAGAATTCTTCTCTATCTTTTGGACAATAAGCCATTGCTTTTGCTCTTATTATTGTATTTTTGTGTTCTTCAAGTAGTTCAATTGTTTCAGTCATATTTCCTTTGTTCTTTGTTGGATCCAATGGATTTTCTGAGCAACATTGGTCAAGAAGTTTTAGGATTTCTTCTCTTTTTGAGTTGATTTTGAATTTTTCTTGTTCTTCTATTGTTATGAAAATATTCATTTTTGGGGTAATATTTTCTCCTTGAGGTTTTGTGAAGATTTTCCTATTGCAATTGATTTTTGTCATTTCCAAGAATTTCTCTTGAAGAAAATTCATTGCAACAGCTTTTCTTTGTTTTGATATCCAAAGTCTTTTTCCATTAAGAGTAAAACTTATGGATTCAATTTCTTGTATGAAAGGATGATATAACTGACAAAAGTTATTTCCAATTATAAAATCAATTCCAGTTTCAAGTTGGTATACTGTTGGAATTTTGAAATAAAAAGTTTTCCATTGGGATTTGTGGTATCCACTTATCTCAATGTTTAATTCTTTTACTACTTTTGATGTTTTGATTTTAGATTTGTCAGCAATTTTTAGATTCATTGTTTTTTCTGCTGTTACCCAAAATTGTTTTGGAATAACAAATTTGCTGGCAGTACATAATGATGCTCCGGTGTCAATGTAAGCATGTAATGTAAATTTTCTATATCCTTCAAAACTGAGTTTTATAGGTATGTAGATTGAGTTTGGATTTGTAACATTTTTATTACTCATCCTCTGAAAATTCTGTTTCAGATGACTCAGATTCAGTTTCACTTGTTAAGTAATACAGGGATTCTGTATCACTAGGATCTTCTACTGGGTAGAAGCCTTGTTTTTGAAATGTATTTAGGAGTTTAATCCTGTCTTCATTTCCGATTTTTGCTGGGCATTCGTTTGCATAATGTCCAGATTCATTGCAGAGCCAACATCTGCAATTCTTTTTCTTTTGAGGACAAAATTTCTTTTTGTCTTGTGTTTTTTCAAATTTTTTATTCTTATATGGAATTTTCCCCTTTGAATATTTTTTGAAAAATTTCTTTTTCCTAAATTTTTTTCTTTATAAGGTTTTTTGTATTTTTTTAGAAATATATCTTTTATTTCTAAAAGATCTTTTCCTTGTTTTCTTTTGGGTGTTTATTGGTTGACAACCATATTGGCCAGGGATTTAGTTAAGGTAATTGTTACAACAAGTTTTTGGATTTTTGTAAACTGTTTTAACACTTTCTCTTACCAATGTGTTTTTTTTGCATTTTTCAGCAATTAAATTTCTGGTTGTAGTTATGACTAGTCCAAGGGACATGTCTATTTGAGCATTTACTCTTGGATCAATGGTTTCTTTTTGTTTTTAATTACAAATTTAGCAAAATCTTTGACTGTTTTTACTAAATTTTCATCAAGTAATTTGATTTCTTCAAAATCATTTCCAGGAATGATTTCTTTAATTAAACCGCAATGGAATGCTGTCTGTACCATGTTGGGCTCAGCTCCTGCAAAGAAGATGAACTGACCGAATTTTTTCTCAATTGTGCCATAGTACCCTCCTTCTGGTGCAACAATGGAGAACTACCAAGTTAGAACTTCAAGAATGATTGCTCTCTCTTTTTCACTCTCCCCCATTTCAAATGCCACAACCTCTCCACTTCTCCACACTGGACAATGGCAAGAGATGGGATATATATAACATGTTGGGCTAGGTCACAAGTTGGGCCAATGCTCCAAAATCCGAGCCCAAGTTCAAAGTCCATGCCCATAACCACCACAATTGGGCCTTCCAAGTGGACCACGAGCAACTACCAATTAAATAACTTTAAGTGATCCCGAGTTGTTATCGAGCCGAACTATCTATCGAGGTGTCGATATTATTCCCACAACTGTTTTACATCATCGCCCGGATTTATTGAGTATCAAAAACCCAACAAATCTCTACCTTGATACCCAATCAACCTGTAAGAAAAACAACACAATGTTTATACTTGCCCAATCAAGGTAATCCAAACAAAATTGGAATCACATACCTTACCTCGTGTCTCGCACTCGAAACACACACCATACCTTCTTCATTTACTCACTAGGACTAAGGTCAATAATATCCAAGCAGAAAACAGATAATCACAGTAAACAATCAAGAACATACAACATGCGATGACAGATATAAGAATAAGATAATACAGAAATATTTTCAAACATGCTCACAAAGAACATAAGACTAACACAAAGTTAATCAAACACTACGGCCAACACATATATACCACAATGCATAAATGACCCCATGAAAAGACCTCACACAATTATCCTATTGATGCGTGTCGCAATGCACCAAAATAATAATTAAATTCCTTGTTCACTATTACTAAGAATATAGCAGTGGAAGCAAGGGTCGATCCCACGAGGAACGGGAACTAACTTAGTGTCATGTCAATTAGAATTGTAAAGGGGGGGTTTTGGTTTGAGTTGTTTGTAAATGATTTAACTAATAAAATAAAGCAATTAAAATGATTGAAATAAATATCAAATGTTGACGAGTCCTAGTTCTCAGGTTCAGTTGTATTCTATCACAATGTTCTCACTTTCCAAGTAACGCGAGTTCAATTTCTTCTTTGATTTATCACCCGTAAATAGTTAATAAGCTCTAACTATTCCGATTCTCCCTTAATTGCATTTAATTAGAATAAGCTCTCTAATCAAACATTAGCCATTGAATAACCTAAAACAAGCTCTTTAGATTTAAGACAACAACTATATAATGGTTGAGAAGAATTAGGGTGAATTAGGTTATCAATCACACAAGCTCGTGACAATTAACCTAAGTTGGAATTCTCTATGAAAATTATTAAATTTCCACTTGCTACTATGATTTGAACAACAAGACGATTACGGATCCAATCATTCAAAATAGAAAATCTCAATACAACAAATTAAATGATAAGACCTTAATCAAATAAAGAATTGCATTGATTGAATAAAAAACGCATAAGAATCCAACAAATCAAAGTAAAGAATTTAGAACTACGTTACTAGTTTGGAAAAGCAATAACAAATTGATATGAAATACAACTTCCCCTTCGAACTAGGTATGGAAGCTTAGCCACTCAAAGCCATGAAAAATTCTGGAAGTTTCTTTTCTTGATTCGCCTTCTCGAGTCGCTTAATTTTTCTTCCAATCTCCAAGCAAGCCACTCCCTCTTTCAATAATTATTTCACCCTTTTTTTCTGTCATGAGAACCCCTTTTTATAGCCTCAATTTCGTGCCCTAGCTTTGGGACCAAGAAATCCAAAATTATGGAAAGAATTGAAATAAGGAAATTTTTGACTAGAATAGTTACGGCCGTAAGTTTTCCTTTACGGCCGTAAAGGAGTTTCTGTACATTTCTCGCAATTTGAAGTTACGGCCGTAACACATCCATTTACGGCCGTAAATATGTCTCTGCAATTTTTTTCAAATGAAGGTTACGGCCGTGAGTATCTATTTACGGCCGTAACTCACATTCTGTTGATTTTCCTTAATATGTTGAACACTCTTACGGCCGTGAATATTCATTTACGGCCGTAACTCAATTTTGCACCCAAGGTCCCCAATCTTCGATTTTAAGCGCATTTTGGTCCTTTTTCCTTCTTTTCTCTTCCTTTGTGATCCTATACAATATAAAACATAAATTGCATTAATAATACTTAGATAGAATCACATTATGGCATATTCAAGGATATAAGTGTATAAAATAAACGTTAATACAACACTTATCACCTATCTCATTCCGTATATCTCCCTCCTCGAGAACACATATCACACACACCGCCACATATGCTCAGTAGATTAATCACCACACATGCCTAACTAGTAAACAAGAATAGATTCTAAGTCTATGGGATGCTCCTCTCAAAACCACACTTCTCTCAACCTAAGGGGGCAATGGGTTTCCACCTAATAGGAGTGATCTAAGTGTCTCTAACACTCCACCCGGCCAGGATTCTCAGATAGAAGATTTACAGGACATTCAAATGTCACACTCACCCCCCATACATCTCATCAATGCACTATCAGACATCTACTCCATACATTACCAAAAGACATACTCACACTCACACTCGCTGCTAAGGCATCACAAACCCACTATGCATGCCAACACATTACACACAGTAAAATCTGATTACACACAAATTTATGTAAAGTAACACATATCAAACAAATTAACATGCTATACAAAACAATGCATCGAATTAAGTAATCACACACATGCAGAAAGGATCACACAGATGCCCATGCAGTTACATTGAGCACTTATCCCCAATAAGTCTCACTCGGGTCTTTCCTAAATCCAGTGGCACTGTTCGCCTCACCTATCTCCTAACACCATCCACTCTTACATCATCTTACCTACCGCATTAACTAGACCCAAAACCTTGCCATATCGCACTCCACAAAACTAGATCACCATGTCATCAAGAAAGCCCAAGTGTTGTCATCTTACAAAAAAAATGCACAAACATGACACGCAACAAATGCAATGACCACAAGTAAAGTATAGGCACACATCATAAAGAATCTAGCCAATCATACTTTCTAAGGTCGCAGGCATATCTAAATGGCAACAGAACATATAAAGCGTATATATTAAATCCATACATAAATTAATATATTAAATTCACAAATAATATATGGCACGAATTAAGCAAATAATTCCTAGGTCTAGCAACAGACAATGGTTACCAAGCAATGGAAACCCCCAATCCTAACGATCACCCCACACGATGATCTGTTAGTGCAATAAATAAAGGTTTTAACCAATTTACCAAGGCGAAATTTTCTGAGTCCATAAATTAGGAGAAATGCGAACTTTATCACTTTAGGGACATCACCATACACCTTAAATCCTCCACCGAATATTGCAGCACAAGAATCACCCGTCGACCAAACGACCACAAGGCAAAATCGTCCCATGTTCAGTACAAAACTCCAAACTAAAATCCGTCAGCGCCAACAACTCCACCTCGACGAGAGTAACAAACTGCCTTTAGATGCCATCTTCGAAATCTGCCACGCGCCGCCGGCGGCCGCTACGCCCGGTGGCCGGAAAATCAACCCACCACCAGAATGTGAGCCTCGACGTCCTGAACATGCCTGTGGTCTCCATTTCTCCAAAAGATCAACCATTTGGCCGGAATCAGCATTTTTCAGTCCGCCAGCATCTTCTTCTTCTGACAATAAATTCCGTTTCCACCGTCGGATCGGCGCCAAATTTTAGTCGAATCTTCTCCTTGACAAGCTCGTTAATATGGATGTGGCCGATTGTCAATCGGAGTTCTGGATCGTCCGGGATCAGTGTTTCAATTTCCGGTAAAATTTTAGTTTTTGCATAGTTTTAGCCTTTCTTCTCCGGTCAATATCTTCTCTTTCAGCCGTCAGATTGTCCCCAAATTTCAGGCGAGTCTTCTCCTCGACAAGCCCGTTCTGACAGAAGTGGCCGATCGTCGATCGGAGATCTGGATCGGCCAGAATCTCTCTTTTTCAATCCGGCCAGAATTTTGAAAAATGGACAGATTCGGTCTTCTTTTCCAACTCCCTTTTTGGCCCGTTCTTGATTGATTTCCAACACCTTCTCCAGCCCAAAATCACTCCAATAGCTCTGATGCCATGTTGAAATTGTAGTTGGGTCTTCGATATGCCTCCGGGCTCAGTAAGTAGGGGTGGACAAAATAACCGAACCAGACCAGACCAAACCAGAATCAAACCAAACCAAGCGGTTTGGTTCGGTTCTACATAAAAAAAATAATGGTTTGGTTCTTAGAATCAAGAACCATTCGGTTTTGGTTCTGGTTCCGGTTCTCTTTCCAGAACCAGAACCAGAACCAAGAACCAAACTATATATATATATATATATATATATATATATATATATATATATATATTTTACAAATTAGTGGATATTCATCTCACCAAAAAATTAAAATCTAAAATTATAAATGTGAAATGTACAAAAATGTTATTTAACATACATTTTATCTCATTTCATATTAGACAAAGAATTTAAATCATAAATCTAAATTCTAATTCTAATTCGTTTTTCTTCTTTTCAATTATAAATACGCATTCACACTGCTTTACTTACACTCAACACAACAATCTTTGCACTCCTTAGTTACCATCGACGACAATGATGTTTATTTTTTAAAATTTATGTATATATAAACCTCGACCCAATTCATCAATTCTCAAAAGTTAACCCAAACTCAAATTGCAAATTTCATCCCTAACTCACACGGCACTACAGTAGAATGAGACTCAGAACTTCATCGTAATCTGTAACTATAAGTCTAAACTGCCTTTATGTTCGATTCTCTAAATTTCAACAGGTCGACGAGCTTCCTTCAGACTAGTTTCTTCTTCTTTGACTTAGAATAACATGTTACTTTTTCTAAATTTTTGTTTTGTTAACTAAAAATTTCATTTTCTATTTAGTAATGATGTAGATGGATTCTAATGAAGAAGCAGATATGAACATGTTTTAATTTACATTTATTATTTAAAAATTCAAGTAATGGTCTCAGAACCAAACCAGACCAAACCAGAACCGAGCAGTTTGGTTCCGGTTTGGTTCCATATCTTTGAAAAAACCAATTGGTTCCATTAGTAAAAAACCATCGGTTTACGGTTTGGTTTGGTTCTTCTAGAACTAGAACCAAATCGAACCACGTCCACCCCTATCAGTAAGTTCTCCAAACTCGACACCTCGACTTTGACCTTGACTCTAACAACCACTACTCTTGGTTGCTCCAATATGGGAAGAATAAGAACAAGAGCAACAATGGAGAACTACCAAGTTAGAACTTCAAGAACGGTTTCTCTCTCTTTTTCTCTTTCCCCCATTTCAAATGCCACAACCTCTCCACTTCTCCACACTGGACAATGGCAAGAGATGGGATATATATAACATGTTGGGCTAGGTCACAAGTTGGGCCAATGCTCCAAAACCCGAGCCCAAGTTCAAAGTCCATGCCCATAACAATCACAATTGGGTCTTTCAAGTGGACCACGAGCAACTACCAATTAAGTCACTTCTAGTAATCTCGAGTTGTTATCGAGCCGAACTATCTTTCGAGGTGTCGATATTATTCTCACAACTATTTTACATCATCGCCCAGATTTATTGGGTATCAAAAACCCAACAGAAATCTTGTAGTAAATCTTTAATATATCAATATAATAGGAAAGATATGTTTCATGCTCACACGAAGATCAATTTTTATCTTTAGACTTAATAGAAAAGATTCATACAAAGAAATTTTTAACAAAAACCTTCAACAAACCCACTTAAGATTAATAATGGTAGGATTAAAAGGGTTTCAGAGAGAAAATTTAGGAGCCAAAATGTTAATATGTTTATATTATAGTAGGTATACAGACATAGAACAACGGTTATTAGGAAGATTAGAATTAGACACGAATATAAAGGAGTTATAGTATATTTTACACCAAGCTATTTATTTAGGATTAAGGGCTTTTATAAAGATATTAAAATAGGAATAAAATCAAAAGGTTATCAACTGAAAAGAGGCGAAGACAATTTTTTAATTTGTACAGGATTTATAAGAAGACTCGGTGAAAATAACACTACTAATTATAAATTAGAAAATAGTCAGATAATTAATTTATTAGGAAAAAATGAATAAAAGCCATCCCATTTAAGATTTTTTCTTCAAAAATTAATGTCGGATTAGATTGGAATTTAGGAAATTTTTTAGAATGACCTATATTAGTACCAGAAGATAAAATTATGTATAAAAATAGTAATGGAACTGTAAGTATTAGATTTGGAAGTCATGGTTATCAAGCAGAACAGACAAAACAAAACAAAGATGAAAATGAGGATGAATGTAGATATAGTGAAATAGAAGACTTCGAAATTGAAGAAACTAATGTATTAAGTGAAGATAGTGAAGATGATGAGATAGAAATTGGTATATAGACATGGAATATTACACAAACCTTAAAAAATCTAGAGAAGTAGAAGCTTTATTAGAAGAAGATCAAAAGAATGTAGAAATTAAAATGGAAAAAAGCGGTGAAAGCAATAAAAGGAATAAACCAAAACCAGATTGAGAATTTGCAAGAAGAAAAGAACCAATGAATACAGAATAAGATATTGGAGGGAAGTGCCCTTTTCCACCCACAAAATTATACGATTGGGAAGACAAGAAATATAGAAGTTTAGGAAAAAGACAAGTAGAAGAAGTATGTAGTTTACCAGTAGCATGCGATAGAGAATTAATTTTAGAAATAAAAAATTGTAAACCACAAGATAAACCTAGTATGATAACTAAATGGGAAAATTCTATAATTAGAGCATATAATAGTTTACATAAACAAATGACTGTAGAAGAAATGTGGGTTTATTTAGAAACTTATTTAGGAAAGACAACATTATATATATCTCTGTGTGTGTGTGTGTGTGTGTGTGTGTGTGTGTGTGTGTGTGTGTGTTATACAGCCAAAAGACTAAAACCGGATGAAGTAAGAGTAAGAATGGTTGGAGGAGAAAATCCTAGAAATTTTATTAGTTCTATTAGAGAAATAATTATAGGATTAGAACCTAGCAAAAACAATACCTATGTGTTGAATAATCCAACCTCGCAAGACACAAAGTAATCGAGATTAGACAATAATACAGCGGAAGATAATAATATAATTGGCACGTAATTGAATCGATACAGAAACAATATAATTGCAAGTAATGATAACTCCCTTTTTCAATGACTTAGCCGACTGCAGATGATGAAATTGAGGGCTCAAAGTCAGCTCAATCCCCACAATGGTAACACCAACACTACCGGCTAGAGAACACTTCAAAGACAACCCCCAAACCGGTCAAACCCACTGCCAACACACCCAACCCACACCAACGAACCAAGGCTGCACAAAGGAGACCCAACCAAAGCACGGTCCACAGCAAAGGGCAGAAGAGATGACCCACAAGAAAGAACCAAACGGAGCAGGTGGCGCGCAAGCAAGGACCGAACACAGCAGGTTCGGTCACGCCAAGACTCGGTCACAAGAGGAGCCACACAAGGCTCGACCGCCACAAGGTAACCACAATAAGGCTCGGCCAAGACAAGGACCGAACACTGCCTCCCACAACCAAGAACCGGACTGCCGAAATGAACCACAAAGGAACCACAACACAGCAGCAGCAAGAACACAGTCACAACCACTATGGCACACTTCCAATCACCGAGAGAGGAAGAAGAGAAAGGGTCGAGTTCTTCACAAAGAAGAGAGAGAGAGTAGCGGCACCGAGAGAGTGGAGAGGGAGTGTCGTGAGAGTGATCTATTGAGCCAAATGGGAGGGTGTGGGTAGATATAGGTTTAGGATTTAATTAGGGAAGCCCTAATTAAAATGGGTCGTCTTGAAGCCTACCCATCGAGCAACAGGGTCGAGACCCAATTAAAACCTCTACGTGGGTAGTAAATCTCTTAGCGCGTGGGCTTCCTAATTGTGGAGATTGGGAAATACTTCGATCATGGGCCGAGGGCCTACGAAGCTTAAAATCCGACACTGTTTATTATCATTGCCCCCGAGGTTTGATTGGGACCAAAAAATCCCAACACTATGAATAGAATAGAGCTTTAGAAGAATTAGAAAAATTAAGCATGAGTAACATGAAGTATATACAACCATTTTTATTAGACTTTGAAAGGCTAGTTAGTGTAGCACGATTAGCATTAGATGTACCTATACTTGAAAAACTATATACATACATACAGATCAAAATATACGTTCCAATAATGTGTGTGTGTGTGAGAGAGAGAGAGAGAGAGAGAGAGAGAGTGTGTGTGTGTGTGTGTGTGTGTGAATTGAGTGTAGCACTGGCTGCATGGTTCGATTCATTTGTGTTTCTGTTGTGCATGAGGGACGGAAAAGAGGGGAGGGGTCCTACTGTTGTGGTGGTGGCGCGACTGAAAACGAGGTAGCATACCAGCTGCTGGAAGTAAGCCGTTGAAAGGTGATAGAGAGGGAGATCGGGAGAGAGAGAGAGAGAGAGAGAGAGAGCTGAGAGAGACGAGGCAGTGACGGTTTGTTTGGGGAGTTTAGGGTTTAAGTTTTTTAACATTTTTGAAATTTCAATCTAGTCCCCCCGATTTCTTAAATTTTGTAATTAGATGCACAACTTACAATTAAATCTCAAAGTGTCATGTAACTTTCCCCCAAATTTGAATTTATGAGATTTAGGCCAATTACAACTTAAATAAATAGAAAAAGTAGATTTAACAATTATAATAAATAATATGACACAAAATTGCACATAAACAAGTTGTAAACGTTCTAATTGTCACATTGAGCGAGATGACGTATAAGTCCTTTTACTTCAAAATAATTCAAATCATTGAAAATAATATTACCAAATAAATAAATTATAATGGCATCAACATGAACAATTCGTGAAATTCAAAAAAGCACGTAAAACAAGAAGTGGTATTAAAAAGAAAAAAATTGTTATAAGCTCGAAATTTCCCTACAATGGTTAAGACTCAAAATCACATGACTGTGCACTCAATGCCTCAAAATCGTCCAAGGGTAAGCAAGAAAATTAAAATAGTTTTAAGATCAAAATCACTCTAATGGTTGAAGTCGCGAGCTTTCAAAATAAAAATATTGGTTAACGCTCAAAATTACTAGACACGCCTGAAAATTGCCCAACGGGCTAGACAATGAGCAAGAAAACAAACTAAATTGTTTACAATCTCAAAACCGCTCTGTTGTCCAAGTAGTTAGCTTTCAAAAAAAAATTAATAATAATAAAAATTGGTTAATGCTCAAAATTACTAGACCACAGGCTCGATACATCAAACTCGCTCAATGGACTAGACGGTGAGCAAGAAAACTAAAAATTGGTTAAAACTCAAGATTTGCCAATTAAAAGAGCAGAACTCAAAATTCTCTGATCAAAATCGAAATTGCAAAATAAAATAGGTAGCGAGCTACGAAAACGACCTACAAAGTCGATATAATCAATTGTTATTCTCAATAGCAATTGACCGCTAATGCGGTTGACATATGCCTGTGGTCGACCACTATATCGTCAAAGAAAGGTTAGTCTACACTCAATTGATTGCTATATTGGAGGAATTTTCTAAAATGAATCATATATATCATGACTGAAGAAAAATATAGAAAAATAGAATGGAAAATAGGGTCAAAATGTAAATTATACTATTTTGTCCAGTCATAGTCATGCTACTGCATGACAAGGCCATGCGGCCGCATGGGACTGTTAGACAATTTTTTGTACTTGATTTTTCTTGCACCAAGTTTCACCAATTGAAAGAGCAAAACTCAGAATTCTCTGATGAAAATCGAAATTACAAAATAAAATAGGTAGCGAGCTACGAAAACGACCTACGAAGTTGATATAATCAACTACTATGCAGATTCCAATTAGTCAACTACTATCCTCAATAGCAAGACCGCTAATGCAGTTGACATATGCCTGTGGTCGTATGTCGTCAAAGCATGGTTAGTCTACACTCAATTGATTGCTATGTTGGAGGAATTTTCTAAAATGAATCATACATACAGTGATTGAAGAAAATATAGAAAAATGGAATAGGAAATTGGGTCAAAAAATAAATTATACTATTTTGGCTAGCCATAGTCATGCTGCCGCATGACAAAGCCATGTGGCTATGTAACATCCCAAGTTCAAAATTTTAAACCTAGGTGTATTAACTTTTGTTTACTTAAATGCGGAAACAAATCATTTAAAACCTCAAAATTTTCATTTTCGATTATAAAATTCTACAGAAATTTCTGTAGAGTCTTCTCTATAAATTGGACTTAACCAACCGTAGAGAGACGTCATAACCATTTTTACATATACAAATCTCAACTCATTTAATATTCAACATTTAACATTCAATCACAATTTTACCTCAAACTCCCAGTTCATCGCACTATTCCAAAATCAATCCCAAATTCCTCAACACAAAATTTTATATCAATAAGCTTCAATTAAGTGAAATAAGTGATAATATAAACAATATTAGAAATGCCATAACTTATTTAAACTAATTCCAACCAAAAAAATTTAAAGAATGAACGATTAAAGGATAACCAATGAAAACTTATAAAAATCAAAAATTTAATTTTTTAAAAGAAGGTGAAACTACGAGTACTGTCGGAGTCTTCCACCAAATGCTCTCATCGTATTATCTACTTTTAATCACCTGAAATATTGGAGAGGGATTGGGGTGAGCTAAAGCTCAGTAAGTAAACATTATGCACATGATGCATGCTCATGACATGATATGCTTCAAACACTTTAATTATGTATCCCCATTTACTTTGACTTTCAAACTTTGACTTTAACATTTCAAAACTTTTACTTCATTCTCATCGTGAGCTCACTTGGTGTATTCTCTCGTCAATCAGAATGCAGTGGGCACTTTACCTTATATGGAACCAGGTCATCACTTTTCTACTGCAAAGCGGTTTAACATTTGCCACCGTAAAGTGGTTTATCAATCACCACCGCAAAGCGGCTTAATATTTTCCACCGCAAAGCGGTTTAATTCGGGTACGCCAGCCCTCCTAAGCCCCATTTTCCACTCACACCTTTCATGGCATAGAAGTACACACATTTCTTTCTTAAAACTTTGGATGCGCACATTTTGAGAAAAATTGAACTTCCCACATTTTTCATTTAAAATCATTTGACTTCCCCAAACTCAATGACAATGCATGCTTGATGACGCAATGGTATGCTAACGTGGATGCTTGAACATGTTCTTAATAAATCACACGTGTATGAAGTCACTGAAGAGCATCACAACCAGGTAACTTGGAAGAATATTTTAAGCCCATTAATTCCACTTTAAACATTCAACTTTGATGAAAATAGGGGAAGTTTACTTACTTGAAGTCCTTAGTATTCACTTTACTTAATCGGCTGGTAGAAGTCTTGGTTGCTCGCGACGTCAATGTACCAATTCTTCTAATTATCTCCATTCATTAATAAAATATGCTTTTATTCCACAAATACTTTCAGAACTCCTAAACGAGGTTAAGAATTCAATGTGGCTCACAATTTACAAACGTGTACTTAAGCCATGTCAAACACATAATATCATTAGAGGTCAATTTCATTGCATATTTGAAAGTTTTCTTGCATTTTTATTCAAACTCAAATTCAAAATTACTTAACTTTACAAAATTACTCAGTTGTAATTCTAACAAGTTCATAAATCTAAAAATTACCATTTATTTCAAAATTTACCAAAAACAGTAAACTAAACTCCAAATTTCACAACTTTAACATTATACATTTACAATTAAAATTTCAATAATTCATCAAGGTTCCAAACAAAAATTCTCAAATTAACAATCTATGATTCCAAATCTAAACAAAAATCAAAATCTGAAACATACATATACATGTAATATTTACGTACATACAAATCCACAATTTCGTGGGTTGTGTTTGAACCGCTGATTGTGTCGTGTGTGCGTGTTAAAACAGAGAGCAAGTGTACGACTGCGTGTTCAGGGGGAGAGAAAGCGGGGAGGGGTGCCTTACCATGGTGGTGTGTGCCAAGAGGCGAAGACCGACTGAGAGGGGCGGCGACGAGACAGACAGAGAGCAGCGATGAAGGTGAGGGAGCCGAGTCTCTTGAGAGAAGAGAGGTTGAGAGAGATAGGAACGGTTTGGGTGGGATTAGTTTAGGTTTTGATATAAACTTTTGATAATTTGCAATTTGGTCCCTCATTTCTCTCCATGTGCACAAGTAAGTCCATAACTTATATTTACTCTCCAATTGTCACTAAACTTTCCCCAATTTCACATTCATGCAAATTTGGTGACTTACAATTTAATAAAAATAGAAATTGGCAAGTTCAACAATTAAAATAAACAAATAGATAGAATTGTAAGTAAACAATTTATAAACTTTTTAATTGGCACATTGATTGAGACGGCGTCCAAGTCTTTCCATTGCAAAATAATTTAAACAGTTAACAATAATAATTACAATAAATAATTCATAATGCCATCAATATAAAAATTACGAGAAATCAAGAACGCACGTAAAACAAAGAAATGGTATTACAGGCCGCATGGGACCATTAGACTGTTTTTTGAACTTGATTTTTCTTGCACATTTTCATGTATTACATGGTTTTTTTGTGGAAAGTTGGAACCATGAAGAGTTGTATCATTTTTAAAGGTTTTATCTATTAAATATACACCTCTTGATGCTCTATATAAAGGATTCATTTACTGCAACTTTGAATACTTGACTCTCTTGTGTTAATTTATATAATCCTTGTGTTCGGGTTTGTTCTTGATATTGCACATTCGTCATCAAATAAAAACTTTGATTTCATTGTGTCTTGAAGTTAGAAATATTTGAAGGCTCAAACTTTAGGCGTTGACAAAACAGGTTACATTTCCTACTTACTATGTGGTTTACATTCTTACTACTCCAAAACCAGAAGAAACCGAGGATAAAAGCTTGGCAAATACAAGGGCAAGACAAAAATGGGAACAGGATTATTACATATATAAAGGCCATATATGCAATGCCATGTTGGATACTTTGTTTGATCAATACCATGGAGAAAGAAGTGCAAAAGAAATTTGGGATGCATTGGAAGCAAAATACATGTCCGAGGATGCTACAAGTAAGAAATTTCTTGCCTCCAAATTTCATGTATATCGAATGGTGGATAATTGGAAGGTAATTGAACAATTCCATGAAATAGTTCATATATATAACCAATTACAACACCATGATATGAATATGGATGAATCCTTTATTATCTCTTTTATAATTGACAAACTTTCCCAAGTTAGAGAGATTACAAAAAGAATCTCAAGCATAGAAAGGATAACCTTTCTGTTGAAGATTTGAGCCAACATCTTCGTACTGAAGAGGACTTTAGAGTGAACAACTCTGAAAAAAATAATGGTCAATCTTCTAATATCCATATGGTGGAGGAAGGGAAAGACACCAACAAGGAAAAAAAACCATAACTTATCAAAGAAAAATAAAAAGAGGAAATTTAGCTCCAAAGACAAAGACAAGAAGAAGAAGGAAACATGTTTCAATTGTGGTAAGATGGGACATCTCAAAAGGGATTGTCGTCTTGGAAAGAAAAAGAAACAATATAGGAACTCCAACTTCGTTCTTATGATAAGTGAAGTGAACATGATGGAGGTAAACAATGAGCGATGGATCCATTTTGGTGCCACAAGCATGTTTGTAAGGATCGAAATTATAGCGATCCAGAATTTTTATGCAATAAATAATTATTTTAATATTTAGAAAATCGTGTCGCTACTATTTCATTTATTATTTTGAAGTCAACGCCGCGACGGATTCGTCTAGCCAAGTCAAGAAATATCGAATTGTTCGATTTTAAATTAAAATCCGAATTTCTAAAATTATGTTATTTTAATTATTTATTCAAAGTATTATTTTCAAAATCATTTTGAATTCCAAATTTATTAAAATATCTCAATTTTCCTTATTCAAATTATTTTAAGTCCAAATACGTAATTCAATTTTTATATCAATATTTATTTATTTTCAAATTCATTTTCAGTCCAAAATGTATCTGTTTTAAATACGTTTCATAATCAAAGTTAGTCCAATATTTATCATAATCAAAAATTTATCCAACCTACATTTCCACCCACGATTTTTCCTCTATTCTAATGTTTCCCATGTTCCCTATTAACCATTTTCTTTTCTTTCTTTTTTCTTTTCAAGTCATATGCCTCCTCTCTTTATACATCACCCCACAACCCTGAATGATTGTGAATCTTTATCATCATCACTGACCAACCCCACAACCCTGCACCTTTTTCCTTTATCGCCGAAAGTCATCTTCCTCCTCCCCTTTTATAGTCTAGCCCACACTTCTCCCCTGCCTCTCCAATTCAACATCCATTTCACAACCCATCTTCATCATCTCATCACCAGCACCAGCGAACCACCAGCAGCTCCATTACCAACCTCCAATATCGATCACACAATAGCCACCATCACAGTTCACTACCCTCAATCACCATCACACAACTCAGTCACACCTCCAAGAAATCAATTCACAGCCAATTCATAAAGCCACGGTCAACCAGCACTCCTCAATCCAGCCATCGCCAACCATCTGCAGCAGCAACTACAACTCATAACCATTACTCAAACAAAGAAACACCAATGGCAGTTTCACCGTATTCACCTAAGGACATCACAACAGTTATCAATTCAAAACCCACCACTGCCAAATTTGCAACTAACCGAAACAGCAAGCCATCACTGTTTCATCACTGCAAAAAAATCAACATCACCAGCCACCATCTACACTGCATCATCATCAACAATCCATCACCACAGTTTATCACCGAACAACTAATTGGACCACCAGTCACCAACCTCCACAGTCACGACCTGCAACCCATAGCCGAATACACAAACCACAGGAAATCAATCATTTTCATCACGGCGGCCACCCAGCTTCATCACACCACCACCGCTGCAATACTGCCCAAGTCCGCGCACCACCGTAACCTCCGACCCAAAATTTCAACTCCACAATCCCCAAATCAAAACCCAAAACAAAACCCAAAACCAAAGAAATAGAATACCCAAATACTTACCTCAACCTTAAGCCCTTCGCTGCCAGATTTAATACCGGAGATTAATCGCGATTCAAGCCTAGTTTAGCCTCGGTTTTTATCCCCATCTCACACCAAACTCTTTCAAAACCGGAACCCCTTCTTTGCCGCACCTTACGCCGGCACATCGCCGACTGTAGATCGGAGAATCAGATCTTCGCAGCCTCCGTTTCGTGAGAGTGAGAGAATGGTAGAGAGAGAGAGCTTGGATCGAGTTGTGAGAGAGAGAGAGTGAAATCGATATGAATGAGAGAGAGAGTAAAAGATCTGAATGATATATTTCCAGAATTTGCAAATCAGTCCCTGATGTTTTAAATTGTTTTAATTCAGTCCCTACTGTTTTAAACTCATCCATTTCAGCCTCAAAGCTTTAAAATGATTTACTTCAGCCCTTTAACTTTAAACTCTTTTATTTCAGTACCTGCTGATTTACTTTTAAGCCCAAGTTTTAAAAGTATTCATTTTAGTCCCTTAACTTTCAAAATATCTATTTTAGTCCCTGAACTTTCAAAAGTATTCATTTTAATCCCTCAACTTTCAAAACATCAATTTTAGTCCTCAAATTATAATTTATCATTTTGAACTATATATTCGATATACTAAAGTGACTTATTGGCTAAGACGAAGCGTACGGAGAATTTAAAGAAATTGAAGTCATTCCCGCTCAACTTTGCACTCGTCAGATTTGAGGTAGACTCGCACTTATTAATTGATTTAAATTATGATTTCATATAAATGTCATGTGACTTGTGAAAGTCAATTTTCAAGAAAATTAAGTATGTTTTATGAAAAGTAAGTATACCCTATGTTTTTACGATAATGTTTTATATGTTTTGGATCATTGCTACGCATAAGAATTCTTACCACCTAAGTTCGGTAGAATTCTGTGTCTCCATAAGTTTATGAGGATTTACCACCTAAGTTCGGTAAAATTCCTGCCTTTCCATATGTTTATGAGGATTTACCACCTAAGTTCGGTAAAATTCCTGTCGCGTATGTTTATGAGGATTTCGATCCTATCTTATGTTATGATGGAAATGATCCCTATGAATTTCATGAATTATGTTTTGGTATACTTACTGTTATTATGATCTTACTGTTATTATGATCTTACTGTTATTATGATCTTACTGTTATTATGATCTTACTGTTATTATGACTTACTACATAAGAATTCTTGCCACCTAAGTTCGGTAAAATTCTTATGTTTACGAGGATTTCGATATTATCCTATGTTATGATGAAAACTTACTGTTATTATGATTTTACTGCATAAGAATTCTTGCCACCTAAGTTCGGTAAAGTTCTTGTGTCTTCTTATGTTTATGAGGATTTCAATCCTATCTTATGTTATGCTTTCAAAAGAAATTATGCTTGGCATAATTAAAATGTTTTATAAGTATATGGTTTTCAAAGAACTGTTTTCAAAGAGATGTTTTCAAAGAGCATATGATTTGCAAAATATGTCCCGTGCTGTAATGCACAATATGAGTTTTATCAAGAGCAGTTTTATAAAGAAGCTCTATCAATGCCCGTTTTATAAAGAGCCGGGATTTATGTGTTTAATCATCTTATAAATTAAATTAATTTGCGATGAGTCTACTGAGTATTTCCCCCATGAAATACTCACCCTACTTTTAACAGTTTTGCAGATTTCGGAGACGGTGGCGAGCGATGAATGATGGTGGCAATAATCGTTGAACGGTTGAAAGTTTGACGTTAATGATTTCCGTATTTTCCAAACAATCGAATAATTTAGAGAAGTTCATTTATTTGAGAAATTATGATATTGGCAATTTCTTTACAATATTAATGGTTCGATTTACTATTTCAAATGGTTTCATAAATGTTTTCAATTTTAGCGGCCATTACAGTTTATTTAATGTTGCCAAAAATGAATTTCAATTATTTCTTCCGCAAAAATATTATTCGAAAAATTTAGACAGAAAATGACGTAGTGAATCGGGTATACGGAACTCGGGGCGCTACAAGTTGGTATCAGAGCTAGTCTGCGTTTCTGTAGACTGGAAAAATTTTCAAAAAGAATTTTCAAGAAATATTTTCCATTATAAAAATTTTATTGATGAAGATTGCCACTGCCATCATTCGTTCCACCAACTCCGAGGTAAAGAAGTTTATGATGTTTAAAGTTATTTCAGTATTTCGAATACTCATTTTATTGATTTATGAGAAAGAATGAAGAGTATTTCGGATACTTATGATTTATGAGAAATAAGAATGTATTTCTTCGAAAATAATGATGTTGTTATGCTTTGTCATAACTTATATGCTTTAATGTATGAGTATGAGAAATTTTTAAAAGAAAACGAGTGTTGAGCATAATGGGAATAATATGATTTTATTGAGAATTAAGTAATGGATATTATGTTGAGTTAATTTATTATGCCTCTATGTTGAAGAGAAATTTATTATGAAGTTTGGCTTTGTGAATAAATTTTGGGAACATGATTTATGGCATATATTTATAAGTATGAGTAACTTTTGAGCCAATTAAGGTATGGAAGGAAGTAATATTGTGATATTGAAAAATATGATTTGAAATTTCTATGTTGAGGAATTATGAATTGAATTATGGGATATTTTGATGATATTGAAGTGTTGGAATCATTTTCAATATTTTTAGATCGTTGTGATCAAATGTGGAGTTATTTATTATTGTGAGTTTTGAAGTATGCTTATGGTTTGGATAAGTCCAAATTACAAGGGAGACTCTATCCAGAATTTTATCATTTGGAATTAAGAGCATAATATGATAAGCATCCACTAAAGGAATTAAGGTTAGACATGCAAGATCATTTACATCACAAACGAGATTTAGTAGATGATAGCAGAGATTTTATTATTTTCTCATAAGGAGAACACACAAGAGTCACACTGGAAAGGAAATACATGAAACACACGAAAGCATAAGAGAAAAACATGGAAAGATCCTCAGAATGAGAGATGTGTTTCCGGAGTAGCCGTATCCTACCACCTCTGATCTTTTGAGGAAATAAAGAAACCTTCAAAGAGGTGTGTTTCGAGAGTAAGAATACTCCGTAATCTACCACCTGGAATCTTTGAAGTACACACAAGATTTAAACATGAAGGAAATCCTAGTAAATGGAGGGGTGTCTCGAGAGTGAGAATACTCCGTACTCTACCCCCACCTATTCTAAGATTCAAAGAGTTAAGTTTACATTAACCGGACTCCATTTTCGCTTGATTCCCCTTCCTTGCGACCAATCTATCTTAACTCCTGCTGGATCTTGTATTGAGATATATGACTGCAGCTTATCCAGTAGTTCATCAATAGTAGGAGCAGAAATAAGAAGCCTTCTGGAAAATGGAGAGATGAATCCCTGTTCCACAGCATAATCAAGAAAGGTTAACAAACCATCAAAGAAATTGTTAACATTCAGAAGCCCAATAGGCTTAGTATGGAGATCTAGTTGAGCCCACGAGGTAATGTTAAAGATTTCTTCTAAGGTACCAAAACCTCCGGGCAGGGCTATAAAGGCATCAGAACCATATAGCATACAAGTTATGCGTTCATGGATGGATAAGGTTTGAACTTCATGCCCTCGTGTTTTGCCTGCAACATCTACCAAAGGGACAGGTATAACACCGATTACTTTTGATTTCTCTGCAAGAGCAGATTGGGAAACGCAACCCATTAGACCACTGCTACCACCCCCATATACAAGAGTGATACCTTTTTCCCCCAGTTTCTTTCCAAGATCTACAGCCGCTTCTAGATAACCGAAGCCTTTCCCTACTTTTGATCCACAAAATACACAAATAGTTTTGATCTGTCGAAGTTTTGGTGCTTCCATCTTTGATAGTAAAGAAGGGAAAACTTACGAAGAAGATGTGATTTTGGGATGCCTGAACTATGAAATATGTTTGGCTATTTAAAGCCGGAAAAAAAAAAAAAAAAAATTTACTGTTTTTGATTGATTCTGAAAAAGTAAAGATTTACTTTTGACAAAATCAGCCCACTTTTGAATATTTTTATCGTATCGAGGCTGTCACCTTTCGGCGATTTAATATTTTATTTCCAGCTTTATCAAAACTCGAGAAAAGGAAAATATATTTTATTTTCAAAACGCGTGAAAGTAAGCAGCAAAATATTTTAAAAGATTTACCTTATAACATTGCTGAACTGCCAGAAGCCTCATTTTGTAAAACAGACTGGCAAACAGGATCTTTCGATATTATATTTTGGAGACTATAACGATTTTTGTCCTCGTTAAACTGAGCGTATAAGGAGAGAAGTTCACGTTGTACATAACCACTTGGGTGCGTCTCAAGAGTCAGTCGAATATCATCCAAAGACTCCTTACTCAGTCCACCCTTTATGAATTCGATTTTATCATCCCGATTAGTAGAAGAATATCCTACTGATTTGCAACGTGTATTACAGTTCCAACGAGCACATTTGTAGCAACCACCCAGTCTTTTTGCTCTTCGTTTCTTTGCGAACGTGCTTTTGCCTAAACCAGGCATATGTTTTGGAAATGTTGATGGTAATTCACCAGATAGTCGAACCTTTGCTTCTATCAACCAGCGAACATCTTCTGGAATATCATGAGCCATTAGCAACCTCAATCTTTCGAGCCTTATTTTATAGATCTTTCTCAGATCATTCATAGGAAGACTGGAATAATACTTGCGAATGTTAGAAAGGATGATATCCATTGTTTGATGATTCAACCTCTTCCCAGCATTAACTATTTAAAAGCGCAAGGATCTGAGTGAATCCGCGTGATGTTGTGACCACCAAGAAAGCGCAGGATTATTTTAATGAAAGGAGGAGACAAGAAGTAATGCGCTGTTAAATTTTATCGATAAAGGAGATTTGATTGGAGATTTGGAATATTTTCTTGGATTATGGGTACTGATATTTTGTTTTTATAATGATAATCTTGGTATAGTGTGATGATACGTGGAAAGTAAAATGAGTACCGTATTGAATCAGAATTCATACGTATATACAAGTGAAAGAAATACTTTGCAGGAAATGTGGTGACATTTAAGTATAGAATCTTAGTTTTGGGAGATATTTGTTTACTGAATTTTGGGTTACAAATATTGGAAAGATTTGTTGAAATTTTAGAGATATATACAAATATTTGAGGTCACATGATACGATGATAAGTGACTAGTTACATGAATACTACAAGATATGATGAAATTTTTACATACGATTGGGAATTGTTTTGATTATTTTGAGAATATTCGATGATAAGAAGAAGAGATTCTGATTAAGTATTCAGAAATTATAAGATTAAGTAAGTTTAATTTCGAGGACGAAATTATTTTAAGGAGGTAAGATTATAGCGATCCAGAATTTTTATGCAATAAATAATTATTTTAATATTTAGAAAATCGTGTCGCTACTATTTCATTTATTATTTTGAAGTCAACGCCGCGACGGATTCGTCTAGCCAAGTCAAGAAATATCGAATTGTTCGATTTTAAATTAAAATCCGAATTTCTAAAATTATGTTATTTTAATTATTTATTCAAAGTATTATTTTCAAAATCATTTTGAATTCCAAATTTATTAAAATATCTCAATTTTCCTTATTCAAATTATTTTAAGTCCAAATACGTAATTCAATTTTTATATCAATATTTATTTATTTTCAAATTCATTTTCAGTCCAAAATGTATCTGTTTTAAATACGTTTCATAATCAAAGTTAGTCCAATATTTATCATAATCAAAAATTTATCCAACCTACATTTCCACCCACGATTTTTCCTCTATTCTAATGTTTCCCATGTTCCCTATTAACCATTTTCTTTTCTTTCTTTTTTCTTTTCAAGTCATATGCCTCCTCTCTTTATACATCACCCCACAACCCTGAATGATTGTGAATCTTTATCATCATCACTGACCAACCCCACAACCCTGCACCTTTTTCCTTTATCGCCGAAAGTCATCTTCCTCCTCCCCTTTTATAGTCTAGCCCACACTTCTCCCCTGCCTCTCCAATTCAACATCCATTTCACAACCCATCTTCATCATCTCATCACCAGCACCAGCGAACCACCAGCAGCTCCATTACCAACCTCCAATATCGATCACACAATAGCCACCATCACAGTTCACTACCCTCAATCACCATCACACAACTCAGTCACACCTCCAAGAAATCAATTCACAGCCAATTCATAAAGCCACGGTCAACCAGCACTCCTCAATCCAGCCATCGCCAACCATCTGCAGCAGCAACTACAACTCATAACCATTACTCAAACAAAGAAACACCAATGGCAGTTTCACCGTATTCACCTAAGGACATCACAACAGTTATCAATTCAAAACCCACCACTGCCAAATTTGCAACTAACCGAAACAGCAAGCCATCACTGTTTCATCACTGCAAAAAAATCAACATCACCAGCCACCATCTACACTGCATCATCATCAACAATCCATCACCACAGTTTATCACCGAACAACTAATTGGACCACCAGTCACCAACCTCCACAGTCACGACCTGCAACCCATAGCCGAATACACAAACCACAGGAAATCAATCATTTTCATCACGGCGGCCACCCAGCTTCATCACACCACCACCGCTGCAATACTGCCCAAGTCCGCGCACCACCGTAACCTCCGACCCAAAATTTCAACTCCACAATCCCCAAATCAAAACCCAAAACAAAACCCAAAACCAAAGAAATAGAATACCCAAATACTTACCTCAACCTTAAGCCCTTCGCTGCCAGATTTAATACCGGAGATTAATCGCGATTCAAGCCTAGTTTAGCCTCGGTTTTTATCCCCATCTCACACCAAACTCTTTCAAAACCGGAACCCCTTCTTTGCCGCACCTTACGCCGGCACATCGCCGACTGTAGATCGGAGAATCAGATCTTCGCAGCCTCCGTTTCGTGAGAGTGAGAGAATGGTAGAGAGAGAGAGCTTGGATCGAGTTGTGAGAGAGAGAGAGTGAAATCGATATGAATGAGAGAGAGAGTAAAAGATCTGAATGATATATTTCCAGAATTTGCAAATCAGTCCCTGATGTTTTAAATTGTTTTAATTCAGTCCCTACTGTTTTAAACTCATCCATTTCAGCCTCAAAGCTTTAAAATGATTTACTTCAGCCCTTTAACTTTAAACTCTTTTATTTCAGTACCTGCTGATTTACTTTTAAGCCCAAGTTTTAAAAGTATTCATTTTAGTCCCTTAACTTTCAAAATATCTATTTTAGTCCCTGAACTTTCAAAAGTATTCATTTTAATCCCTCAACTTTCAAAACATCAATTTTAGTCCTCAAATTATAATTTATCATTTTGAACTATATATTCGATATACTAAAGTGACTTATTGGCTAAGACGAAGCGTACGGAGAATTTAAAGAAATTGAAGTCATTCCCGCTCAACTTTGCACTCGTCAGATTTGAGGTAGACTCGCACTTATTAATTGATTTAAATTATGATTTCATATAAATGTCATGTGACTTGTGAAAGTCAATTTTCAAGAAAATTAAGTATGTTTTATGAAAAGTAAGTATACCCTATGTTTTTACGATAATGTTTTATATGTTTTGGATCATTGCTACGCATAAGAATTCTTACCACCTAAGTTCGGTAGAATTCTGTGTCTCCATAAGTTTATGAGGATTTACCACCTAAGTTCGGTAAAATTCCTGCCTTTCCATATGTTTATGAGGATTTACCACCTAAGTTCGGTAAAATTCCTGTCGCGTATGTTTATGAGGATTTCGATCCTATCTTATGTTATGATGGAAATGATCCCTATGAATTTCATGAATTATGTTTTGGTATACTTACTGTTATTATGATCTTACTGTTATTATGATCTTACTGTTATTATGATCTTACTGTTATTATGATCTTACTGTTATTATGACTTACTACATAAGAATTCTTGCCACCTAAGTTCGGTAAAATTCTTATGTTTACGAGGATTTCGATATTATCCTATGTTATGATGAAAACTTACTGTTATTATGATTTTACTGCATAAGAATTCTTGCCACCTAAGTTCGGTAAAGTTCTTGTGTCTTCTTATGTTTATGAGGATTTCAATCCTATCTTATGTTATGCTTTCAAAAGAAATTATGCTTGGCATAATTAAAATGTTTTATAAGTATATGGTTTTCAAAGAACTGTTTTCAAAGAGATGTTTTCAAAGAGCATATGATTTGCAAAATATGTCCCGTGCTGTAATGCACAATATGAGTTTTATCAAGAGCAGTTTTATAAAGAAGCTCTATCAATGCCCGTTTTATAAAGAGCCGGGATTTATGTGTTTAATCATCTTATAAATTAAATTAATTTGCGATGAGTCTACTGAGTATTTCCCCCATGAAATACTCACCCTACTTTTAACAGTTTTGCAGATTTCGGAGACGGTGGCGAGCGATGAATGATGGTGGCAATAATCGTTGAACGGTTGAAAGTTTGACGTTAATGATTTCCGTATTTTCCAAACAATCGAATAATTTAGAGAAGTTCATTTATTTGAGAAATTATGATATTGGCAATTTCTTTACAATATTAATGGTTCGATTTACTATTTCAAATGGTTTCATAAATGTTTTCAATTTTAGCGGCCATTACAGTTTATTTAATGTTGCCAAAAATGAATTTCAATTATTTCTTCCGCAAAAATATTATTCGAAAAATTTAGACAGAAAATGACGTAGTGAATCGGGTATACGGAACTCGGGGCGCTACAGAAATACTTTCACCACTTATGAACCCATGGAAGACGGGAAAATTCTCAGCATGGGAAACTCTACCACTGCAAATGTTATTGTCAAAGGAAACATTGATTTGGAATTTACTTCCTGGAAAACTCTCACATTGAAGGATGTTTATCATGTACCGGATATTCGAAAGAATCTTGTATCCGGAGGTTTTCTTCATAAGTTTGGTTTCAAACTTGTATTTGAGTCAAATAAGTTTGTATTGTCTAGAGGAATCTTTGCTGGAAAAGGTTTCATGTATGATGAAATGTTTAAACTTGATATCATGAATAAAAATACAAATTTTGTTTTACATTATTGTTGATTTCTTATCTATTTGGAATTCACATTTAGGACATGTAAACATTAGGAAAATGCATGATAGGAGTATGCTTGATTTAATTCCTAATCGTAAACATGATTTAGAAGAAAAATGCAAAGTGTGTGCTCTTACTAAAATCACTAAAACTCCTTTTTCCAAAATTAAAAGAAGTAGTTCTTTGCCCCCAGGGCACATCTCCAAGTGGTAAAAGGGGAAGGTGGAAAATACCCAACTTTGCTTGAGGCTGCAGCGTCAAGGTTCGAATCCTAGAATATGGATTTGGCCCTTGGGTAAGTGCAAGTGTACAAGTAGCCTTCCACCATGTACCCTTGGAGGCATAACCTGCGATTTACATCCTTCACCAAGGCTCAGGGTAGGTGGGGGCAGTCAAGGTTGCACCTCAACATTTAAAAGAAGTAGTTCTTTACTTGAACTTATTAATAATGATGTATGTGATTTACATAGCACACCTAGTAGAGGAGGAAAACTTTACTTTGTGACTTTCATCGATGATTTCTCAAAATTTTGTTATGTATACTTAGTGCGTTCTACGGATGAAGTTTTGACTAAATTTTAAATCTTTAAAATGAAGTCAAAAACTTGTGCAATACTAAGATTAAATACCTTAGAAGTGATAGATGAGGAGAATATCATTTTCCTTCTTATTTTGAAGATGTTGGAATAATTCTTGAAACATCTATAGCATACACTCCTCAACAAAATGGTATAGTCTAGAGGAAAAATAGGACATTAATAGAAATGGTTAATGCTATGTTGAATAACTCAAGTTTAAGTAAAGGATATGGGGGTAAGCTTTTCTTACCACATGCTATATCCTAAATCGAGTTCCAAGTAAATGAAACAAAGTTACACCATATGAATTATGTAAGAATTGGAAACCTAACTTATCATATCTACGTGTTTGGGGATGTAGGGCCATTGTTAGGTTGTCTGACCCAAAGATTAAAAAGTTGGGAGAAAGAGGAATAGAGTGCTTGAGAGAAAGAGGAATAGAGTGCATATTTTCAAGATATATACGAAACATAGTGAAGGTTATAGGTTTCTAGTAATAGAACCTAATAACTTGGTTGAAATTAATACCGTGACAAAATCTAGAGATGTTATATTTTATGAAAACAACTTCAATACTATTCCTAGACCTACTAATCTGGATTCGATTGAACCGGAGGTTATCAAAGATAACAAGAGAAAATAGGATGAAGAACTTCTAGAAATTAGAAGGAGTAAAAAGGTTAGAAAAGAGAAAACTTTTGGGCCCGACTTCATTATGCATCTAGTGGAAGGCACTATGAATTCACCAATAAAACAAATCGTAGTAACTCAATCTATTAAGCCGGATCCTCTCACTTATGAAGAAGCTATGAAATCTAATGATTGTTTAATTTCAAGTTGTTATCTACTCCGTTTAATTCAAATGTTAGGATGTATCCTAACATCGGTAGACCAGTTTCTCGATTAGAATATGCTCGGGTAATTGGATGTCCTATGTATGCAATGACATCTACAAGACCGGATATCGCATTTACCGTTGGTAAAATGAGTTGATGATATACTAGTAATCCTAGTCAAATGTATTGACAAGGAATTAATAGAATTTTAAAGTATCTTAAAGGTACTATGGATTATGGCATTCATTATTCAGGCTATTCTTTGGTTTTAGAAATATTTACTGATGCTAGTTGGATTATCAATCGAGAAGATCATGCATCAACTAATGGATGGATATTCACTCTTGGTGGAGTTGCTATATCACGGGGTTCTAAGAAACAAACTTTTATAGAAGATTCCACTATGGTTGCAGAATTTATTGCATTAGCTTCGTGTAGTAAAGAAGCGGAATGACTAAGGAATTCATTGATTGAAATTCCTATTTGGCCTAAACCAATGCATCCGGTATCTATTCATTATGATAGTGAGGCTACGTTTTCTAGAGCATATAGTCAAATTTATAATGGAAAATCTAGACACATTGGTTTCAGACATAGCTCGGTAAGACAATTAATTTCGGATGGAGTCATTACCGTGGATTATGTGAAATCAAGTCAAAACTTGGCTAATCCTTTGACGAAAGGCCTTGCAAGGGATTTAGTTTCAAAAATGTCAAAGGGAATGGGATTGTGGCCAATTCAAAATCATCAATAATGGAACCTCGGCCTAACACTTGAAACATCAAGCTCTTAGGTTCAATGAGTAAAGTACATTATATGAGTGACTGCAAACATTTAAATTAATACCAAAGGTGAAAATGTTTGGAAATGTATCATTAAGGATAGGTTGAGCTAAAAGGCTCTTAATAGACTTATATAGATATAAAATGCTTTAGATACATTGGCATTTTCGATAAGTCTATCTATATGGATATCGGGGATGGTGCCGTCTCCAAGTTAGTTTGGCCAACTACTCAAGATATTCATGAAAATAAAACCAAGATATGGGACACATGGCCTATTCACGTGTTGGTGTATTGAACACAATAAAGGCTCTCAAACAAGTATGTGAGGTGTTTCCGATTAGTCACATAGGCTCACTAGTTCAAAGCTTCTCTACCACACCACCTTGACTAGCATTTGAAACACTTCAAGTTCTAAAGAAACCTTCATTTATGCATAAGTTTGGAAAACTTACACGAGCTTTTTCAAAACCTCATTCATTTTGAAAATGGTAGAGGATTGTTGGAGGATTTTTCTAAAATGAATCATATATACAATGATTGAAGAAAAAGTAGAAAATGGAATGGAAAATCGGGTCAAAAATTAAATTATATTATATTGGCCAACCGTAGCCATACTGCAGCATGATGTTGTTATGTTGCCACATGATGTGGCCATGCAGCCGCATAGTACCATTAGATAGTTTTTTGAACATGATTTTTCTTGCACCTTTTCATGTATTACATTGTTTTTTTATGTAATGTTGGAACCATGAAGAGTTGTATCATTTGTAAAGGTTGTATCTATTAAATATACACCTCTTGATGCTCTACATAAAAGATTCATTGTTGATTTTTGAGCACACTTGAATTCCTCCTCTTCTCTACTCATATTATCTTCTTGCATATAAAATAGCATTGTTCTTTGCATTAAAAACTCTTGTCTAGTATTCATTTACTGCATCTTTGAATACTAGACTCTCTTGTGTTAATTTATATAGTCCTTGTATTCGGATTTGTTGCCACGTTCGTCATCAACAAAATCTTTGATTCCATTGTATCTTGGAGGCTTATTTGGATCCCTCATGCATACTATTTGGTGGGACAAATAAATTCTAAAGGAAAGCAATTGTCGTGCCTTGGAATCTTCAAAATCATTACAAAGTTTAGTCATCACACCACTAACATCGTTTCAATAAGCTATACGATCAAAACGAAAATGGAGGTTCTTCACACACACACACACACACACACATATATATAACTATGTCAAGGACCATCACCTCACTTTCCGACTTTGCTCAATTTCAAAATCTTGATTGGGAAATTAAAAGGAACTAATGTGAGTTTTAGGAGTACATGGGTCAAAAATTACGAAACTATTGAAGTACTCGAACGACCACCATACTGAGGGGTTAATCGACCAACCCCCCTTGAGAGGTTGGTCGATAAACCGGCTAAAATGGGGGTTTGTCCATCAATCATCCCCATTGACATGCCCATCAAAAGGTGGGTCACTGAATTCCCTCTAGATCACATTCTCACTCTCACTCTCACTCTCACTTTCACTTTCACTTTCACCTCATTATATGAACAAGGGAAAATGACCCATTTGATATAGAAATGGAATGAGATTATGCTAAAAGGAAAGATATTTCTTGAAAATAAAAAGTAATGAAGATGCAACCTTTTAAGGATGACTACCGTAAAGAGATGGAGGGCTAGTGACGCTAGATAAAATAAGTAATGGACACGATGATTATCTCGGAGATGACAATCTACCTATTACGAGGATGATCGATCGACTACTATAACGGTCAACTAATTACAATGATGGTCGAGCAACTAATGCGATGATTGATTAACTACCACAATAACCAACTAACTAACATGATGTTGACCAACTATCGCGTGGTCGATCGACCACCATGATGGTCGTACCGACTACCACCAAGATTGACCAACTACCATGATGGTAAATCGATTACCTTGATGGTCGACCGACTATCACAATGATCGACCAACTACCACAATCGTCGACTAATCATCATGATGATCGACGGATACCATGATGGTCGATCAAGTGGTTGACCACCCTATATCTCGATAGTCCAGGTGTTCTTTCCATTCATTGACAACCACCTAGCGGTTATCCCTGATCCTCTTGACCGCTTATTTAGTGGGGATTAATTGTTGATCACACGAATTACAACTACTTGATTGTTACATGGCAGTAGTATACCCATAAATACCCCAAAGGTGTGTTGGGTACAATCTAGTGACATTTTTACCATATCTTCTAGTGTTTCTTCTTTTAGTATTAAAATTATTATTCTCTACACAAGTTCAATCGCAGAATCTCACAGAAAAAGTACAGTGGAGGAGAAAGACCAAACTCTTTTTCCAGGTGTTTTGTTCACCAAACTAGCAGAGGTCACCTCGTCCTGTCAAGTAAGCCAACAGATTGTGTAACTCATTAAATTGCACATACTAGCTGAATTGCTAACCATATTATAACATTTAAACCATCTTATACTCCCTTCCAAGGATGAATTCTCATTGAGATTTTGAATGACCTAGTTTTGGGGGAGAGGGAATTGAATGCAACATAATTAAGGGTTTCTTTTTAATATTAGTTATAATTAGTTTAATTGAGTGAATAGTGTGTTACATATTGTAAGGTTATATTACATATCTTAGTATTTCTAAATATATGAATTGTTATAACAAGAGAGAAAAGTAGAGAGAATAATGATGAGTCAAAACTCTTCCGTGTATTTCATTGATAACCAGAGCTCTATATTTATATGTAAAGACTCTCCCTTGAATGACTATCTATTTAGAAATTGTTAAAAATCCCATTTGAAAAAACTACCAAACTAAGGGGAAAATAGTACAATTGATTGTAGGAGAATTTAGAGTAATTTAAAACTGCCTCATTAAAACATTGCTAGAAAAACTCAGTGGGATCAAAGGAAAAAAATATACAGCTACTCATTCTGATTTCAATTTGTATTGAACAATCAATATCTTGTGAACTGTTCTTCACTTCTAGTAAAATCTCATGTATTTCCTTGATTTGACATGTAACACGCCGAAGATTTTACGCCTAAATTCTAGAGTTTGCATTGTTTTATTTCCTCATTTAGATGTATCTTGGTGGGAAAAAAGAAAGTGAAGTTCCATAATCCATGATATTAGGACTTAATTTCGACATATAAGATTGTACTGATTTGGTTTGGGATTCAGTTGGAACAAATTCCATTAGTAATGGTTAGGCTATCAATTTAGGATCATTAGAAATTACTAGTTTACCAATTCTATGGACGTGACTTTGGGAACATATTTGCATGATATATAGTAAAATTTAACTAATGCATGTTACACTATCCTATAGTTCACGATATTATCTAAACATGGATACCAAGTTTGATCATTATTGAGGTCGGGAAGTGCCTCAAATATCAAGCCAAAGTTACACATGAGAAAGGGTTAGAAAACTAAAAATTTTGAAAATTTTTCCAAGTATTGGAAGCTAACTGAACAACCATGTTTGAGTGAGCACCACGAATTGTGGAATTATCCATTTGCTTTGCATATGTATGCTTCACGAAGTTTGTAGCATGAACTTTACAATAGTATAAAGAACGACCTAATCAGACTTCGTTTGAACCCCCAAATATCGACCCAAAGTATGCTACTCGAAAGGGAGATTTTCCATATTTTTGAATTAAATGATGAAATAGATGCCACTTGGCACATATGCGTGATAATAGTGTAAGGCATTGTTTGGATGGTTTTATACCTCAAAACATTACTTCGATTTAATATTCATTCAAATAACGATTAAACTAATGTTTTAAAATATATAAGTGAGTTTTTAACTTATAAACCCACCCAAATTCACCCTAATATATGCATATGACCTTTCACCTCCCCTTAACCCTTCATCTTCTCCACTCATAGTAAAAAAGGAGAAAAACCAAGGAAAAATTCTAAAAAAAATTCATTTCCTTCAACATAAGGTAAGATCATCCTCACAACCTTGAATCTAAGTGATTTTCCTTCCTTTTCTTCGACTCTATGAAGGTGAAAGTGATAAACTGTGTTCAAACACAAGAGTTTCTCACTGTTACATTCATAAAGTTTCAAGAAAAAGAAAGATCTCGAAGCTGGAACTCGAAGAAGGATGTTTTGCCTAGATTTGTGGTTACCAGTAACAAAAATCTGTAAAAAAGAAACTTAAATTTCAAAAAATTAAAGTTACTGATAACGTCCGATGGTTATGATCTTTGAGAGTCCAACAAGTTTTTAAATAATTATTGGACAAATCTTTAATTAACTCGAAAGCTAATGTATATACATGAGTTTCTCCTAAACTTTTGCCTTGTTTAACCTTTTAGAACCACATATTTCCGGTTATCTACATCTACAATCTACATCTATCTATCTACATCTATCTATCTATCTACATCTACAATATATAAAAAGGGTGGATAATGGAGAATCTTTTGATTTCCTAATATACCCTCAAACTCTTTTGGAAAAAAAAAATGAATATAAATATATTATTTTAATTATGTTAAAAAATTGTGGACACCACAAAATTTGTGGTTAAAATTAATTGTTGACTTTGGCTTGATGTTAAAATCAGATTTTAATTAGAACCAAAACAGAGGCATAATATTAAAAAAAAAAATCATTATAAAAAGGAAATATATATTGCTACCACACTTTTTATTTTTCAAACCACATTATAAATACACACCATTTAAATTTGATTTTTTTTTATAAATACACCACTATTAATTTACAAATATAACCCTAATTAAGTGTGTAAAAAAAAAAAAATACACCACACAGGGTTAAATACACAAATAGCCATTGTACTTTAAGGTTAATGTCACCTTGGCCACCCAATTTAATTTTTAAAAAAAAATATTATAAAAAGGCAATATATATTGCCACCACACTTTTTAATTTTCAAACCACATTATAAATACACACCAAACCACTATTAATTTACAAATATAACTCGAATGAAGTGTGTAAAAAAATACACCACATAGGGTTAAACACACAAATGACTATTGTACTTTAAGGTTAACGTCACCTTGGCCACCCAATTTAACCACTACCAATAGGGAGAGGTGTTAAGTGCATTTTTATTTACTTTTTATACATTTAAATTAGCATATTTTGGAATATCTTGAGCAAATATCTACTAATTTATGCTTATTTTGTGTTTAAAATATGTTAATATCCAAGTATGAGGTCAAAAATCACATAAGGAGTGACGATTATGCTGAAATTCCAAGCTTGGGGACCATTTTGTCACTTTCAAAAAGTTTTGGACGAGCTGGGCAATTAAATGAGGGACCAAATTGCAAGACTCCAAAAGTTGAAGGACCAAAAGTGCAATTTTAGAAGGACCTACTTGAAAGAAATATGAAAATTTGGGGACTAAATTGCTCGGAATTAAAAGACGAAGGACTAGATTGCAACTATGGAAGGGACTAGGTTGCAAAGAACCATCCCAGTCGAGCCACGCGAACGCGAACCATGGCTAGAAAACTGGCAGAAAAAAATAACCAGTGAAAATTTTTACTTCACGATCGCGCGCAGTTATAAAAAAAAAAAAAAAAAAAAAAAATCCAGGCCGGATCGGGTCAACTCAACCGACCTGGTTCGGCCCAGTTAGCTGAGTTACGCGGATCCTTCCTTTTTTGGGATTTTTGGATCAATTTGAAGCAAGTATAAATAGTTTTCATCCTCATTTTGCTAGGGTTTGGTTTTGCTGAGTTGCGCGGATCCTTCCTTTTTTGAGATTTTTGGATCAATTTGAAGCAAGTATAAATAGTTTTCATCCTCATTTTGCTAGGGTTTGATTTTATTCTTGCCCTTTTTTATTTTTCTTTTGTTTTCTTTGATTATTGCTCTCTAACTCTTGTTTTTAATGCTTTAAAGTTAAAAAATTATTGTATTTTTACTTGCTTTCCTTAATTCCAAGCTTGTTGTTGTTTTTCTTTTTTCTTTTTTTTTTACCTTTTATTTAAGTACCCATTGCATTTATGATACATTTATGGCATTATGTGTTGAGTTGTTGAGAATATTTATGTTTGGTAGAGAAATTTAATTTAAAGAAGAAATACTTGAGCATTTATTCCAAAACTCTACTAAAAAGGGAATTTTCTTTATTACCTTGTTTTTAATCTTTATTTGGAATATTGTTGATATGTTTGTGTTATTTGTTAAATGTTGTTGTCATTTTATTATGGGTAAATGTTATTGTGTTGGAAAGTTTGATTAGTTAATGTTATTCAAGCATTTTAGGTTGTTTTTGGATTGTGGGTATTTATGTTCATGTATTTATGATTATGAATGTTGTTTTATATTTTTGTAGCTTTTAAGTGTTTTTACTATGTTAAGTTATTATTGGAATTTACTACACAAGTTAGGTGGTTTAAAAATTTTCCATGTAATTCGGTTGATTAATTAACTACCACTAATTGATTTTTGAAAAGAAGAAATTAGTATAGTTATGAAAATTAAATTTACCTTGACTTATGTTCTTCATCTTATTTTAATCACCAAGTTTTTGTTGTCACTAGTTTACTTTTGATAATTAGTTTTAATTCTAACTTTTATATATTGTTGTCTATTTTCTTTAGTTAACTAATTTTCATATCGCCATGTTTTAATTTATGTTATTTAGTATTAACCATCAAACCAAACTTTTATGTTACTTGATTTTTCTTTTAAAATGAAATCAATAAATTTAGTTATAAATTAATCAATCCTCGTGGGTATGATAACCTGGACTTTTCGAATCCACTTTACTGCTTGAACGCGAACCATGCACTTGCGGTATACGATTTTAGCGAACAATTTTTTGGCGCCGTTGCCGAAGATTGATTTTATTTGTACTAAATGCATTGATTTTTGTTAATTGAATTGTCTTCTGATTCTCATCTCTTTCTTCTTTCTATTTTTATTTTCTAGGTACTCTTGCCTTGTTTATGCAACAATGTCCGACTTGGGACATTCTTCCATTTGATCCTGAACCCGAACAAACTTTTAGGATGAGGATTAGGGAAAGAAGGGAACAAGTTGAACAACAAAGAATACAAGGCAATATGGGAGACAACAATCAAGATGGTGCAAATCCTGCTATTGATGAAGATGATAGACCAATGGAGCAATACATGGTCCCTCTCATCACTCAAAATCGAGGAAGCATCACATATCCCCCATTTGGACGTCCGGACTTTCATCTAAATCCGGATGTGATAAATCTCTTCAACGGGCATCTACAATTCTATGGAATGACCGAGGAGAATCCATTTACTCACATCTCGTGGTTTTTGGAGATGTGTAGTACCTTTGATTATCCAGGAATTAGCAATGAGGCTATCAACATGTGGTTATTTTCACATACCCTTAGAGATGGAGCTCGTGAATGGTTAGATGCCAACCCCGTTGGAAGTATTACAACATGGAATGATCTTGCTCAAAAGTTCACTACAAAATACTTTCCTCCGTCAAAAGTGGCTAAATTGAAGAATGATATCTCCACATTTTGACAACTTGACACTGAATGTTTCTGAGGCATGGGAAAGATTCAAGAAGATGTTGAGAAAATGCCCAAATCATGGGTTCACCAAACAAATTCAAGTTCAATATTTCAATCTTGGGATGAATCCATCTAGTCGAGTGATGGTTGATTCGGCCTCCAATGGAGCTATCACTACAAAATCACCCAATGAAGCAATTGAGCTATTTGAGAGGATGGCTAGTCACAATTCTACTTGGCCAACCGACCGCATGGTACCAAAGAAAGCTGCAGGAATTCATGAAGTTGATGCATATGCGGCTTTGTTGGCAAAGATAGACCTTTTATTCAAGAAATATGATGATTTGTCTTCTTAACATACGGTAAAAGAAAACTACCCTCCTATGTCTATTTGTGATGTATGTGGTGCAACACACAAGGTTGAGAAATGTCCCATGTTCAAAATGTCTTCCACCTCAAATTAGCAAGTGAATTATGCTCAAAATTTTAACCGACCACAAGGCAATCCTTACTCCAACACATACAATCCGGGTTGGAGGAATCATCCAAATTTTTCTTGGTCCAACAATCAAAATCAAGTAAAGCCTCCTTGTTTTGTTCAACCTCCACCACCCCAAGAGAAGAAGCCTTCTATTGAGGAGATACTCATGCAATATATAAACAAAACCAATACTATTCTCCAAAATCCAGCGGCTTCTATCAAAAATCTTAAGACTCAAGTTGGGAAAAAATGATGACGGAGAGACAACAAGGAGCCTTGCCAAGCAACAATGAGATTAATCCAAGGGAAAATGTGCAAGCCATCACTACAAGAAGTGGAATTGAATTACCGAAAATTACACGAAAGCAACATTTAGCATAACCCGAGATTAATCTAAAAGGTAAAGAAGATGTTAAGAAGGCGAATGAAAATGATGCAACATCTAAGGAAAGTGGGGAAACTTCAACAAAGGTGCCTACTCCGGTGAAACCTTATGTGCCTCACATTCCTTTCCCTCAAAGACTTCAAAAGCACAAAGTGGATGCACAATTTGGTAAATTTCTTGAAGTTTTCAAGTAACTTCACATCAACATACTATTTACCGATTCATTAGCACAAATTCCTAGCTACCAAAGTTCATGAAAGACATTATTTCAGACAAGAGGATGCTAGAATATCATGAAACTGTGATACTTACAGAAGAATGCAGTGTCATACTACAAAATAAATTGCCTCCAAAAATCAAAGATCCAGGGAGTTTTACTATTCCTTGCACTATTGGTGATTTGACTTTTGGAAAAGAAGTATGTGATCTTGGTGCTAGTATTAATTTGATGCCTTTTGTCTATTTTCAAGAGATTGGGCATGGGAGAGGTGAAGCCAACCACAATTTCATTGCAATTGGCTAATAGCTCAATTAAACACCCCGTGGTATTATTTAGGATGTGCTAATCAAGATGGACAAATTCATCTTCCCCGTCGACTTTATCATTCTCGACATGGAGGAAGACTTGATATCCCTATCATCTTGGGAAGACCTTTCCTAGCAACCGGTCGGGCTCTAAAAGATGTGTAAGGAGGAAAATTGATATTTAGGGTTCAAGATGAGCAAATCACATTCGACATCATGAAATCCATTAAGTATCCCGCCGAGGCCAATTCATGCTCCCGAGTAGACATCATTGATCAAGAAGTGGCTACATCATTCATCTATGGATCATATAAGGATCCCCTTGAGACTTGCATTGCTCACTCTATAATCACTAAGGGAAAGGATGATTTAGACATTGGAAGGATATCACAACACTTGGAGGCTACCAAATTTTATCCCTTCAAGAAGAGGCCATATTTTGAAGAATTGGGAGAGAGCTCTTCTCCTTCACTACCCTCCATTCAACAAGTCTCAACTCTTGAACTCAAACCTCTTCCATCACATTTGAGGTATGCATACGTGGGCGATTCTTCTACCCTTCCGATTATTATCTCGAATTTGTTGAATGAAGTGGAGGAAGAAAAGCTACTTGAGGTGTTGAAAATTCATAAAATGGCTATTGGGTGGACTATGACAGATATCAAGAGTATTAGCCCTACTCTATGCATGCATAAAATCCTCATGGAGGATGACTTCAAACCAACGGTAGAGCACCAACGTCGTCTAAATCCAAACATGAAAGAGGTGGTAAAAGCCGAGGTATTGAAGTGGTTGGATGAGGGAATTATCTATCCAATCTTAGATAGTACGTGGGTGAGTCCCGTCCAATGTGTTCCAAAGAAAGGAGGTGTCACGGTGGTTGAAAATGAGAACAATGAGCTTATTCCTACAAGGCCCATAACCGGATGGAGAGTGTGCATTGACTACCGAAAGTAGAACAATGCCACTAGAAAAGATCATTTTCCTCTCCCCTTTATTGACCAAATGCTTGAGAGGTTGGCGGAGCACTCCCACTATTGTTTCTTGGATAGATACTCGGGCTACAATCAATTCTTGATAGCCCCTGAAGATAAAGAGAAGACCACTTTCACATGTCCATATGGGACTTTTGCTTATAGGAGGATGTCGTTTGGTCTTTGCAATGCACCGGCCACTTTTCAACGTTGTATGATGGCCTTATTCTCCGACATGGTGGAAAAATTTATCGAGTTATTCATGGATGATTTTTCGGTTTTTGGTTCTTCTTTTAATGAATGGTTGAGTAATATTGACTTGGTGTTGAAAAGATGTGAAGAAACCAATCTAGTGCTTAATTGGGAGAAATGTCATTTTATAGTGAAAGAAGGAAATTTACTTGGCCACCGAATTTCAAAAAGAGGGATTGGGGTTGATAAATCCAAAATACAAGTTATTGAAAAATTGCCTCCTCCTACTTCGATGAAAGGCATAAGGAGCTTCTTGGGGCATGCGGGCTTCTATAGGAGATTCATCAAAGATTTCTCCAAAATCACCAAGCCTCTTTGTTTTCTACTTGAGAAGAACAACACTTTTCATTTCTCTCAAGAGTGTCTATTGGCCTTCAGCACTCTTAAAGAGAGGCTTATCACGGCTCCTATTATTGTGGCCCCAGATTGGAGCTTACCATTTGAGCTCATGTGCGATGCTAGTGATTATGCCGTGGGGGCGGTTTTGGGAAAAAGGAGAGGTAAAGTGTTGCATTTGATCTATTATGCAAGCCGAATATTGAGTGATGCTCAATTGAATGAACTATGCCACAACTGAAAAAGAGATGCTTGCCGTGGTCTTTTCCTTTGACAAATTTAGATCTTATCTCAACGGCTCAAAGGTGATTATTTATACCGATCACTCCGCTCTAAAATACTTGCTTGCTAAGAATGATGCGAAACCAATATTGATTAGATAGGTCCTTCTCTTGCAAGAATTCGATTTGGAAATCCATGATAAGAAGGGAGCGGATAATCTTGTAGCCGATCATCTATCTCAGCTTGATCAACCTAAAGAGTTGGGAGTAGATGAAATCAATGAAGCTTTTCTGGATGAACAATTTTTGCATGCCTAACATCTTCTCCAAGTCTTCGAAGCACCATGGTATGCGGACTTCGTGAATTTCCTTGTAAGTGGTATTCTTCCCCCGGATTTCTCTTATCAACAAAAGAAGAAATTCTTTGCCGATGTGAAACATTATTTTTAGGATGAGCCATATTTATTCAAGAGGTGGTCGAACCAAATCATTAGAAGATGTGTTCCCGAGGAAGAAATGGAAGCAATTCTTGATAGGTGTCATTCATCACCTTATGGGGGTCATTTTGGAGCTTCCAAAACAGCCTCAAGATTTCTTCAATCAGGGGTCTATTGGCCAACTTTGTTCAAGGATTCTTATACTTTAGTGTCCAAATGTGATAGATGTCAAAAGAGTGGGAATATCTCTCGGCGTAATGAAATGCCATTGACTTCAATCTTGGAAGTGGAGATTTTTGATGTATGGGGAATTGAATTCATGGGGCCATTTCCATCCTCATTCTCAAATCAATACATTTTGGTGGCGGTGGACTATGTTTCTAAATGGGTAGGGGCGGTGGCATTGCCTACTAATGATGCTCGGGTGGTTGTCAATTTTCTCAAAAAGAATATTTTTACACGCTTTGGAACCCCCTGACTCATCATTAGTGATGGAGGCAAACACTTTGGCAATCGCCTCCTTGACTCAGTTTTGTCAAAATATGGAGTGAAGCACCGAGTAGCCAGACCTTTCCATCCCCAAACAAGTGGCCAAGTGGAGATTTTAAATCGGGAGTTGAAAAGAATTCTTGAGATGACGGTGAATACATCAAGGAAAGATTGGTCGAGGAAGCTAGATGATGCATTATGGACTTACCGCACCACATTCAAGACTCCTATTGGTATGTCTCCATTTTGTCTTTTTTTTTTTTGAAAAATCATGTCATCTCCCCGTTGAACTTGAGCATAGAGCATTTTGGGCTACACGGGCATTGAACTTTGATGCAAAATTAATTAGTGAGAAGAGGTTGCTTCAACTCAATGAACTTAATCAATTTCTCCTCAACTCATATGAAAATGCTCGTATCTATAAGGAGAGGACCAAGAAATGGCATGATAACCACATTGTGAAGAGAGATTTCAAAGTTGGGCAACAAGTTCTTCTATTCAACTTTCGACTTCGTTTATTCCCCGGAAAGCTTCGATCCCGTTGGTGGGGGCCATTCACAATTTCTCAAATTTTTCCCCATGTAGCTATCGAGCTATATCATCCCGACAAGGGACATTTCAAAGTCAACGGGCAAAGGTTGTAATTAATTACTTTACTTTCTTTTTAATTAATTGTCAAACTTTTGTAGGTAACAATTTTTTTTGAAAATCCTAAGTGACATTGTCCTCAACAAGTTTGGGGGTGAACTACATTCGGCGAAAGCTTAAGTCAATTTCAAACATCACAAGCAAGCATCAAATCAGGGAAGTTTTACTAACTATTTTCTTCTTTACATGTTGTTTCTATTTTCACATTGAGGACAATGTGTAATTCAAGTTTGGGGGTGTAGACTTCATTTTGCACTTTATCATGTTAGATAGCCTTGCCGGCTTAAGATGTTGTGATGTTTGATTTTGTTCATTTTGTTTTGGATATTGACATGCTAGATAGCCTTGTTAGCTCAAAATGATTTGATGTTTGAAATTTTTGATTAATTCACTAATTATGATCAAATATGCTACTTGTGCCTATTTTTATAAATTACTTATCTATGAGTGATCCTAGTTCTCTTGAGCACAGCAGACATAACTAATTGTTGTTGAGAATTGAAATCTATTGAAGGTTGGAGAAATTTGTGAAGGGGAGAAATTAGATTGTAAGCTTGCATTTTCAATTTTTGTCAACCTATCCAATTTCTTGCCAATGCTCTTAATCTCTTGATCATTTGTGAGACAAGTTTGGGAGTGGTCAAGCCGGTAAAGGAAACGGTCTAGATTTGTAGTGATTCCTTGCATGCTTGATATAAATTTGTGTGGAGTGTTGTTGATATTAAGTATAGGCTAAGTGATGACCAAATGCTAGAGATCTAAGCCCATTTTAATTATTGCATTACCCTATCTCGTAGTCTTTTTGACTCGAGTAATTAAGTCCGTAGGAGTATCTTGAAACTTGGTGCCTTAAGTTTGAAACTTGGGAGTCGCCGGCCTAAAGTTCACTACATGGGTCAATTAGAAAGCTTAATGAGTAGGGTACACACATACACTTTGAAAGAATAAAAAGGAGAACACAACATAATTTTTGCATTTGCTTAATAAGTCTATCGCACTTCGTAGCCTTTTTTACTCGAATTATTAAGTCCGTAGGGGTATTTTGAAACCTGGTACCCTTTGATCTTAAAACAATCGGGGAGTTTCCGACCTAAAGCTCGCTACCTAGGTCAATTAGAAATCTTAAGAGAGTGGGGAAGTCACGAGCAATCATCACATTAATTTGTAGAAATCAGGCATTTGTATTTGCATAAGGGCTTAGATTGATAGTAGGTCTGAATTGCTTGGTATAAACTTTAATATTGAACCACTCATCTAGTGGAGAGTCACTGAATATCTAGATTGTTGAGATTGCCGGTAAGTCATAACCAAGCTTTAGTGGAAAAAGAAATGATTGAATTGAGAGTTACCTCTAGGATTGCATCTCGGGAGAGAAAAGAAATAATATGAGGAGATGAATATAACGAGAGGGTAAGGAATGAAATTGACCACTAAGAGTGGATAGTATTGTTTTGAAATTTATCCTTCTTACAATATTTCTTTGAACCTTGGTAATAATTGGAAAGTGACTATGCACACGTACACACACCAGTCAAACATGAGATAAGCTCAACTTCTTTTTGTGGTATTATTTTGAAAACATAATTGTGAATTAATCATGCAATTTTACACTCAAGACAAAATTTACAAGTTGTCTAGCATTATTGATCATTCATTCATTTGCTTTTTGTGTTAGTAGATATTCTTGCTCGGGACGAGCAAGAGTTTAAATTTGGGGGTATTTTTTAAGTGCATTTTTATACACTTTTTATACCTTTAAATTAGCATATTTTGGAATATCTTGAGCAAATATCTACTAATTTATGCATATTTTGTGTTTAAATAGGTTAATATCCAAGTTTGAGGCCATAAATCACAAAAGGAGTGAGATTATGCTAAAATTTCAAGTTTGGGGACCATTTTGTCACTTTCGAAAAGTTTTGGACGAGCTGCGCAATTAAATGAGGGACCAAATTGCAAGATTCCAAAAGTTAAAGGACCAAAGGTGCAATTTTAGAAGGACCTATTTCAAAGAAATATGAAAATTTGGGGACTAAATTGCTCAAAATTAAATGTTGTTGTCATTTTATTATGGGTAAATGTAATATGTGTGATGGAATGTTTGATTAGTTAATGTTATTCAAGCATTTTAGGTTGTTTTTGGATTGTGGGTATTTATGATTATGAATGTTGTTTTATGGTTTTGTAGCTTTTAAATGTTTGTCACTATGTTAAGTTATTATTGAAATTTACTACACAAGTTAGTTGGTTTTAAAATTTTCCATGTAATTTGGTTGATTAATTAACTACCAATAATTGATTTTTGAAAAGACGAAATTAGTATAGTTATGAAAACTAAATTTACCTTGACTTATGTTCTTCTTCTTATTTTGATCACCAAGTTCATGTTGTTACTAATTTACTTTTGATAATTAGTTTTAATTCTAGCGTTTATATGTTGTTGTCTATTTGCTTTAGTTAACTAATTTTCGTATCGCCATGTTATAATTTATGTTATTTAGTATTAACCATCAAACTAAACTTTTATGTTACTTGACTTTTCTTTTAAATTGAAATCAATAAATTTAGTTATAAATTAATCAATCCTCGTGGGTACGATAACCCGGACTTTTCGAGTCCACTTTACTATTTGAACGCGAACCGTGCACTGACGGTATACAATTTTAGCAAACAAGAGGATCTACTAAATACGCAATAGTAGCAATTGACTATTTCACAAAATGAGTTGAGGCAGAACCCCTAGTAAAAATCACTAAATAGAAGACCACAGACTTCATCTAGAAGTCCATCATTTGCCATTTTGGTATTCCTCACTCCATAGTAATAGACAATGAAAAAAATTTGACAATGCCAAATTCAGGTCATTCTATGAAGAACTAAAAATCAATAAACACTATTCCACCACATGTCATCCACAAACAAACGGACAGTGGAAGCAGTCAACAAAATCATCAAACATACATGGAAGACCAGACTCGATGAATTGAAAGGTGCATGGGTAGACGAACTTCCAGCTATATTATGGTATTATCGAACAACTTGTAGAGCAACAACTGGAGAACCCCTTTTTGCCCTCTCCTTTGGATTTGAAGTTGTGATTCCTGTTGAAATTGGTATCTCCTCAAGCAGAACGCAACACTACGAGGAAGGGATGAACATAGAAATGCTACAATCAAGCCTATACTTAATTGAAAAAGAAAATACATGATTCAGACCTCAAGAATGTATCCTACAAACAAAGAAGCTCCATACATTACAATTCCAAAGTAAGAGGTCGAATATTCCATGTAGGATATTTGATGCTTAGAAAAATGTTTATAGCCACCAAAGAAGCTCAATCAAGGTCGCAACCCTCCATAATCACGAAAACCTTACATAATGGGGCATACGAATTGAAAACTTTGGAAGGGAAGACCTTAGCACATCCGTGGAATGCAGAACATTTGAAGAAGTATTACCAATAATCTTCTTTTGAATGTCTATAATGATCAACGAGTCATGAAAGTACTCTAATGAATTAAAAAAATTAGCAAATTCAAGTGTTCTTAACTCAAAGCAAGGTCACGCACCAACATGGCCTGTCATAATGGAACTTACAAATTCCTTAGGACCATCAGTCACGCACCAACTTGGTCTGTCCTATTGAAATGTACGAATTCCTTAGGACCATCGGTCAAGCACCAACTTAGTCTGTCATAACGGAACTCAAAAATTCCTTAGAACCATCGTGGGACGATTTTATCTCAATTATGCATAAAAGTGCATAGTCCGACCTAAGTGTCTCAGATCGTGCGAAGATTTTTATCTATATTATGCATAAAAGTGCATAATCCAACCTAAGAAGAAAAAAAGAAAGAAAGAAAGAAAAAACTCTGTTTGAGGACCAAAACAACCTTACTATTTCAGTTCGATGATAAATAAGGTTACAATTTTTTAATCTTTAAGCACCACTTTGATGGTCAAATGATATGACTGCTTCAGTTCGATGAGAAATAAGGTTGCAATTTTTAATCTCTAAGTACCAGTTTGATGGTCAAAATGATTTGACTGCTTCAGTCCGTTGATAAAAGGATCGCGATTTTTAAATGTTAAGCCCGTTTTGTAAATAATACAACATAACTGTTTCAGTTCATTGAAGGGTTGGAAAAATAGTTAAGGCTATATTCAGTTCAACTATGCAGTTTGGTTAAACACTTCAATTCAATCAAAAAAGTTAAAGTTGGCAGTACAAAGTGTTTAGGAGCTCTAAGCCCTTACATTGACTCAAACAAAATAAAACCATACAAAAACCTAAGATAGGCTAGCAGACATCAACTTCAGGACTAATCTGATGAGGGGAGCTCCTCTTGAGCCAGCTCTTCAATTGCTTGATCCTTTTCTTTCTTGAGGTTCTCCAGATCCTTCTGTAGTTGACTAGCATCAAAAGTCGGGAAGAGCTCCTGAAACCGAACCAAAGTTGCTTCCAAAGCCGTGATGTAGGTATCAGTATGATCGACCTCATATTCCTTTGAATTTTTGTAGGCCTCAATAGCTGTGGCCCCACTATCAGACCTGGAAAGTGTAAGCTCTTTCTTCAATTCTTCAAGTTGGGCCTCCACTACATCATGAGCTTTCTTATCTGCTTCCGATCTAGATTTCAGCTCGTCAGTTTCAAGCTTGGCCTTTTCCAATTCAAATGTTAAAATACAATTCCTCTGTGTCAGACCTTCAAATTGGAGCTCCAATGCCGATTTTGTCCCAACCATCTCCTCTCGCTCCAACTCCAGCACCTTGTTATGATCCTTCATAAGTATACTTTGGCTAATGAGTTCGTTATACACCTCCATCTATTCGTTAGCTATGGCCCTAACATGGGACATATAGTTCTGAGCCACTCCCAAGAAGGTCGATGTGGCATGAGCAGTAGTCAGCAAATCCATGTCGAACACCATAGCCTCCTTCTTTTTGTCCCAACTTCATATGATCATGTTAAACGGGTTGTGGATGCTATTAGGAAAAAGCTTCAGGGCATCGAACTCGGATACTTGCTGGACCGGACATCTCTTAAAGCTTTTGGGATTTTTCCTTTCAGCTTCGCCAATTTCGTAACCCATGTACGATGTAAACCAAAATATGTGAAGTCAGTAGGGTTTCTCACAGGCGAAGATGACAAAGCTGGGGGGTTCTCTTTCATTACCTTCCCTTTGTCAAATTCATGTCGGGATGAAGTTAGGTTAGTCTACAGACCCCCACTCCACTGGATTGGCCTACTGATGGAACTGGTACAAGGCCTGGAGGCAGCTTCTTCCCTCCAGTAGTAGGTATTTTCCTCTTGTTCCTAACAAAGGCAGATCGTTCCAACAACGGCATAGCTTTCCTTTTGGGATGAGGCGGTTCTGTAAGAGAAAACAGACTTAAGAATTGAAAAAGGTTTGAAAGGCAGTTTTGCAAAAGAAAAGGGACTAAACAAGGAAACACTTACGGTTTGGAGGACGAAAAAAAGGGGTTGAGGGATGCACGGTAGTAAGACCAGCTCGGAACAAGTTCTCTTCCGTGATCAGTTCGCTGAAATTTCGATCATGTTTGTCTAGATCGTGGGCCACTTTGTAACTGCAGCTCAAACTCCAACGATGGATTGGTTCGATTTATAACGGGTGGGGATGGCATAATTCAGTTCATCAAATCGGTCCAAAGTCTGCCAGTCACCTCCCACATAAAACCACTGATCCCTACATCCTCTGATTGAATCTGGAAGCTCTTCCACTAAATTTCCACCAGTGCGAGGTCCGACCATGATATAGTACCAACCCGAGTCTTTCCCATCAACTCGAAAACTGGTAAACGGAATCGAACTAGTTTTCACGAGGTGGATTGAACCCTGATTTATTCCAAATAAAAAGGAATCCTACAATGATCCTCCATCCGTTCGGGGTGATTTGGAAAGAAACTAACAACCAATAGCTATGATAGTCGGTAACAATACGAGATACGGGGAACCTTAGACCTACCTCTAACATCATCCTATTGATAGCTAAACATCCATCTGGGGTTCGTTACCAGTGCGAGGTCGGACCATGATATATTACAACCCGAGTCTTTCCCATCAACTCGAAAACTGGTAAACGGAATCGAACTAGTTTTCACGAGGTGGATTGAACCCTGATTTATTCCAAATAAAAAGGAATCCTACAATGATCCTCCATCCGTTCGGGGTGATTTGGAAAGCAGCTAACCCCCAATAGCTAAGATAGTCAGTAACAATACGAGATACGGGGAACCTAAGACCTGCCTCTGACATCATCCTATTGGCAGTTAAACATCGCTCTGGGGGTTCGTCAACTCATTCATCATTCCTAGGAAGAAAGAAGAGTATTGAATCCAAGATCCTAAACTTATAACGCCATTTTGCCAAGTCGCTATCAGAAACGTTAAAAGGATGATATCTGGTGTACCAGAACATGGAACCCGAATTAGACAGACATGCCCTACTGGAACTTATTTGTGTATGAGGGGAGACGAGAAACTGAAGATGGATTCATCAATCTAAGTGGCTGTACACCTAAAAAAACACGCAGATTTATACGACCGTCCTGAACTGAATCATTCGAATGGACGCTCAAATCTGGACTGGAATTGTCATTTCCCCTTCCCCATGACTCTACTCTAGTGGACTCACTACTAGATTTACTCAGAGCTAGTTCAAAGCAGAAAGAACACCTGGAAGAAAAAAATTTGAACTAATAGCGAGATCAAGCAGAGTGTTACGCTCCCAAACGAACTCAAGGCCTAACCAAGTTAAGAAATGTGGAGTTTTATGAAAATTCCAAGAGCAAAGTGAGAAGAAAGGAATAGCGAAATACCCTTTATATAATGCTAGTATTAATCATCAGTTCAGAATTCGAAGCCCTTCAATGGAAGTAAAGGCGATTGACAACTGATTGGACTTCTCTGACACCAACAGGCCTGATGACAATGGGCCATTGACACATGGAAATGTCATCAGCCTAATCATCATACTAAGTCCACAAGTAAGGCCAGTGATAGTACGAGATGACCTGAAATTCTGATAGTACGAGATGACCTGAAATTCTGATAGTACGAGATGACCTGAAATTCTTTCAACTCGACTCCTAGGGGCAATTGTTGATAGGTGATGTGACTTGAATGATGAAATGGGAAAATATGATATGGCACATCATAGCGAAAGAGGTCAGAATATATTGAATAACTAAATTTTTCGATCTAACCATCAAATCGGATAGTTACCACGAACCATTTTCCATGGTCGTAAGGTCGAACAATCAGATTGACATCGATCTGATGGTAAGGTCGTTCATTAACTTGTGAAGACTGAATGAGGTCTTAACGGCTTTTGTCAAATGGTATTTAAGACAGTTGTTCAGACACATAGAGAGTTAGATTAGTTAAAAGTCAACTACTTTGTACTATGTAAGAACTCAAGTAGTTCAGTTATGTACTAATATAATGTCAGGTAGTCAGGTATTGTAATAAGCCAACACACCCCATTTTCCCTATAAATACAGGAGGGTGTAACTCATAAAAGGATCCCAATGATGGCTATTCAAAGCCAATACTACATATATAAGAAATCATACATGGAGTCCAGATCATTCACACGATCTGAGATCCACCTCTTTCACATGCAATTTTGTGTTACATAACTAATACTCACCTATTTCCTTGCTGACTTGAAATACTTATATTTCAATGGCAAACAAATACGAGTCTTAATTTTTTTTATTCCTCACCTTAGTTAGCTTCTTGGATTGTCGATCCAATATGGCAACAACTTGAAATTTAAAATCATACATTACGATTTCAAAAATATCACCTCAATAGTTGCATGGAACATGAAAACGACGCATGTTTACATGTGAATAATCTACAATAACTATTAATTCATTCTATTCGGTCAAGAATTATGTTTGAGCATTATAACTCAACAACGTACATAAAGGAATATGTTCTGCATCGCCCAATTCATTTTTTTAAATACATCGGTGCATCTTCAAAATTAATCACAATTTTTAGTGTGCTCTCGTGATTCTGTTGGGATATCATATCTTATATTTTCATTTATATCTTATGTACATCGTCATCATCAATAATCTGAGTATAATAAACAAAAGAAGTATATATGTACCAATCGAATGCCAATAAAACAAATTCACATGTCACTGAGATTTGTACACTGGCTTGTGGTTTCGAAATATTATCACAGTATATAGAATGCTACGTTAGTTAATCAAAATCATTTAGATGATGAAACTGTAGCTATTAATTGATCAAGAAGACAAGACACCTCAGAAAAGAGTAATTTGATGAGGATGCTATGTGAGAACGAACTTCGCTGGAATAATTGATATGGAATAATATTGTGAGAAACAGAAATATCTTCCTGTTCCAGGATTGCAGTGATATCAGAGTTGAGAAAATCATGGTTCAGTTACAAAATATTGGTTAGCTATAACAGTCATTTACTGTAGTGTGTAGCAGTGTGCATTCCCTAATTTTCTCCCTTGGCCAGTTTTGAGAGATTCATCGAAATTTTATATGTTAATGAAATATTTTTCAGTTATTCATTTATTGGGTAAAATATTTGAAACCAAAGTTTCGATTGTGGGTTGCGGTCCAAATTCCCCAAAAATAAAATGGCTAAGTACACAAATACATAAATTTAAGGGGCTTTTTTTTAAATAATAGGTATTTTAAAAAATATTTTAACAATGAAAAACATATTTTCAATCAGTTAAAAGTTCAATCCTACAATATAAGTTGAGAATTCGCTGCAGAGATTTCTTGTTTGCTTGTGGGAATTGCGAGTGTTTCCTTAGACTAGTGGACCCCACGTAAATATGTATTCTGACTTCCAATCAACTAGAGGAAAATAATCAACTCATCAACCCATAAAATCTCATATCTACCCTGGCTTTTAAAAAATATTAGATTGTTGTACCTCAACGCAAAAACTGAAAGTAAGGATCGAATTATCTATGGAAAAAAAAATGCCTATTGCAAGCCTGACTCCCGCTATCAAATACTCGCCCTTTTGCACACTAGCATGGGTCCCACGAATCATGATTTGCTATAAATTTTCCAATCTTTGCAAGTTTTTGAGCGCCTACTTTCAATTTCACAATTAATTACAATTGTAATTAATAAATTTATAAAATATAACGAATTTAATTACTAAATTTAATTAAATTAACTATAAATTAAATTAATTACTATTGTAACATTCGAAATTTCATTCTCTTTTAAAATTAATTAAATTAGTTATAAATGAATTAATTAATTATAATTGTAATTTAATTTTAATTGTAATTAATGAATTTAAAAAATATGGAAGATTTAATTGTTGAACTCATTTGAATTAGTTACAAATTTAAATTGAAACTTAACTTTTTATTACAAGTCACTTGAAATTTCATTTTTCTTTTAAAATTAATTGAATTTATTTACAAATTGTAATTAATTACAATTGCAGCTTAATCTCAAATTTGCAATTAATTACATTTTTAGCTAATTAATTACTATTGTAATTTAATTGTATATTACAAATCACTTGAAATTTCATTTTTGTTTAAAAAATAATCGATTTAGTTACAAATTGTAATTAATTAAAGTTTGTAATTAATTATAATTGCAACTTCATTACATTTTTCTTTAAAATTAATCAATTTAGTTATCAATTTTAATTAATTATAGTTTATAATTAATTAAAATTGTAACTTAGTTTCATTTTTGCACTTAAATCATAGAATTCACTAACAGGGAGTTCGTAAAACCTTCTCTCACCTATAGTCAAAGTAATTAATTATAATTGCGAATAAATTACATTATTCAATGAATTACAATTTATAATTAATTACATTGCAATTGAATTACGTTTTGTAATGAATTACAGTCTGTAATGAATTACAATTGCAACTTAATTTCAATTGTGCAATTAATTGCATTCTTTGTTTTTCTTTTAAAGTTAATCGATTTAATCACAAATTTTAATTACAGTTTGCAAACTCACAATTATAACTTAGTTTCAATTTTGCATTTAAACCATCGGATTCAATTACAGGGAGTTCGTAACACTTTCTTTCAATTATATTCAAAGTAATAACATTTATAACTAACGATTTTAGAAAATATGACAAATTTAATTGATGAAAATAATTGAAGTAGTTACAAATTGTAATTAATTACAATTGTAACTTAATTATAATTGCAAATTAATTGTAAATTAATTATACATTAAAAGTCACTCGAAATTTATTTTTCCTTTTGAAATTAATTGAATTAGTTACAAATTGTAATTAATTACAATTTCAACTTAGACCTTGTTTGATCCCCATTAAAATGATATTTATGGGGAAAATATATTTTGAAATATTGTTTTTTGAAGAATGTGTTGTTAAAAATAAGAGGGAGAATAATGTATTGAAGAATGTGTGGTTGAAAGGAAAATGGTAAAAAAAACGTGTTAAATTATAATGGGATCAAATAAGTAACTTAATTTATAATTAATTACAAATGTAACTTAATTTCAATTTTACAATTAATTAATTACTCTTGTAACTAATTAATTACTACTAATTAATCACTCGAAAATTCATTTCATCTTGTTTTAATTAGTTTCCAAATAAATTACTTATAAAAATCTGAATGTACTCAGTTGGTCGTTTCAGAGGATTAACACAATAATTTGTACCTTTCATTTCATTAGTTGGGGTTTCATCATCCAAGAATTCAACTTGAGTAAAGACATATTCCCAATACATAAGACTCAAATTCTCAATATATTGATGTATGTTCGGGTACAAGTCTCTCTCTCAGTTGGAAAAAATTTCTTCGTCATGGCTTCAACAACTGGTTCAAGAAAGCATGGAATTGCAGTATCATCAAAGTACATGGATGATTCATTCTCAGATCTAGAAGATGGAGTGCTGATTCTGGTATAAAAATTTCATCATCGTATAATTCTTTGAAAAGACAACATCATCATATTTTTGGTCCATGATTTATAATATTATTCATAAAATACCTGATTTTAAAAATTAAAAATATGAAGATATGATTGGGTCTAATTAACCCAAAATAAAACAAGAAATAAGAAGAGATCTAATAAATAAAACAGGACGATAAGCCCATCTAAATATTGTGCCCAGCATTTGGTTTGCAATGATCGGTGTTGAGAAAATGATTAAAAAAAAAAAAAGAAATCCCAATTTTGAGAAGTTGAGGGATAAAGAAGAGGAAAAGTGATGTTATTTTTGGTCCATGATTTATAATATTATTTATAAAATACCTGATTTTAAAAAGGGCTATTCACATAATTACACTACTTTTAGGGATCAAATTGAAATTTACTTAAATTTTATAAAAATTGAAAATTACTTATAATAAAATCATAAAAACTGAAAAATACTTCATAATCACGTGAAGCATCACAATCTGATACTTTTGATACTTCTCAAATATGTTAGTATCACAGTATGATACCTATGATACTTTTCAATTTTTTTTAGTAACAATGAAGTATTTTTCAAAATTTTTTATTTGGGTAGTAAAAATCAGTTTTATTATGTAAAGTAAGTAATCTATATAATTATCCCTTTTAAAAATTAAAAATATGAAGATATGATTGGGTCTAATTAATCCAAAAAAATAAAACAATAAATAAGAAGAGATCTAGTAAAACAGGACGATAAGCCCATCTAAATATTGGGCCCAGCATTTTGTCCATCCATAAAACTAGGAATATGATCCTTAGATCTCCAAACATCCCTTACGAAGTACCCTAACGAATTGACTGTCAATTAACTAAAAGTCAAAGAACTAAATGGTTGGTTAAGCTCCCAGGACACATCTCCCAACGGTAAAAGGGATGGTGGTTTAAAGACCAGTCTCGCTTGATCAGGAGTTCGAATCCGGTCCTTACCAAGTTAAAAGGTAAGTCTCCACCCTACACTCTGGAAAGCATAACCTGCGATTTACATCATTCACCAAGACTCAGGGCAAGACAGGTGGGGGGCCCGAAGGTTGAAGTTCAACCTTTTTTTTTTTACTAAATGGTTGGTTACGATCAAAAAAAAAAAACTAAATGGTTGGTTATAGGGAAGTTGACGAGCATAGTGAGCTGGAAGATGAAGGAATGTGAAGCCGATCCCACTTTTTAATTTTAATAATACTTTGCCTTTGTTTGTCCCCATTTTTTGTAAACTAAATTTATTCAATACTCACTATCAACCTCTATTTTAATCAAGCATATCATCATTTTTTACTTTTCAAACATTTTTTAATCACATATCCTCCCAAAAATACTATTTCAAAGCATAATTTTTTACAAATAATGGGTCTCAAACAAGGGCTAAAAAACGTGTACATATGTCCCAACAATTATCTTATATTATTTTTACGATTATTGATTTAAACATTGAAAGGGTGATAAATGCTACCACATTCTCTTGAAATTTGACCAATTCACTTAAAATGAAATTCATCCATCTGTTTATGACTCTGATGAACTGATATGATTTACTTCCAACAAAATTCGATAAGAGATTCGTTTACCACAAATTAGCATTCGTTTGGTAAACAAAATAAATTGATTTATAAATCAGTTTATAAACTACTTTTTAATAACACATGTTTTCTCTCTCAAATTTTTTAATCACTATTTTTTACATCAAAATTATAAATAAATCAAATTATAAATCAAACAGTATTATCAAACAACGATTTAATCAAAGATATTTTTTCAACATAATCTTACAACTTGGGATATAACATGTGTAGCTAATTTCAATTGGTCATATGGTCAATTCTCTTATTGGAGGCTCGTGACCTGTGATATATGAAGTATGAATGGATGTAAGAGTTGACATTGAACCTTTAAAATGTGTTGCAAAACCTGTGGGAGACAATAAACAAATAAAAACAAGATAGAGCCCCACATGACAATATCAGCACGAATCTTGTACTCTCCACACGTTTTGGACATTGATCGTTCGATGCACTGCTTACATAAATTCTGATATTATTGACTTTGTCTTTATTTATTTCACTAGCGCTATTAACGGATTTCATGTGTTCTTCGATCGTTTTCATATTATTCAAATTGTAATCATGACATTGATTTAAATTTTGTTTGATGATAGATTTTGTGAAAGTAGATTTTTTTTTTTTTAAGAAAATGGGGGAATTGGAGCTAGTTAGTATTAGTTCTTCAGTTCACTTCTTAGAGCGTCTCCAATAGACTTTTTATATTTAAAGAACATAGTCTACATAATAGAGAGTAAATTTAAATTTAAAGTTTAAAGAGTAAATTTTTTACAAGCTCCAACAAACTCTTTATTTTTAGTTCTTTATTTTACTTTTTCATAAAAATATTTATTGTCTTTCTTTACTTTTAGTTATTATTATTATTATTTTTTTTTTAAAGTGAATGACCAATTATATCAAATATGTAATAAAGAAAACTAATGTATGAATACTCAAAATTGGAACTTTTTGAATGCATTTAATAATAGAGAGTGGGTTTGACTCTCCAAACCCACTTTCTAAATTAAAATATTTGAGTGGAATTTAAAGGTTTGACCACTCAAAATAAAGAACATTTTAAGTTTAAAAAACCTATTGGAGATGCTCGTAAGACACTATATTATACCTGCTTGTTTTGGGTAAATTAAAAAGTCCCTAAAATATTGAAGTTAAAGTCAATAATTAATTTTAACTAAACATATCATTGAGTAGGGTGTGTCAAGATGAGTGACCGATCGAATTCATGAAAATAGCTCAGATCGATTCTGAACAGCAGGTCAACCCATGACTCGAGAGGGCACTTCATAGGTCAAAAAGGTGTAAACCATGAGTTTCGCGGATTACACATTCACGGGCCGTGGTTCACCCACTGGCCTGTGAAATAATTAAAAAATAAAAAATTAATAAAAATGTTAACAACTAAATTATATAGCTAAGTGGATTATAACCTAATTAAGATGTACATAACCTATAAATATTCGATAGTAATTAGAAATATATTTAGTTATTATTTATTTATATAAATTTGTTCAAGTGCTTTGATGGGCATCATAATTGTGCAAACAATATCAGCCCAGGCAAGCTAGACTTGTGAATTTAGCTATTAATTTCTTGTTAGTTGTTATTGAATAATTCCTGTGTCCAAAAACTTAGGAAAATACAAAGGATTGTAAATGACATTGTCCTTTTGTCTTTTTCAATGCTCCCCACTAAGGTTTTTGGACAATATTGTTCTTACAATTTTTTTTAAAATTTCTTATTAATCCTTATTCTTAAAATTATTTTCTATTGTTTTATTTATGATCTTCTACAGTATATAACAAGTGTGTGGATAATCTCATGTAATTTGTTTTGATAACTCAATGTTAAATGTGATTTCGGAAAAATAGATAAAAGAAAATCGAGCTAAAAGTATGGAATTTTATGTTTAATTTTTAGAAAGGAAATCAACTGGACAAGAATTGAATGATCAAGAGTTTAATCGCAAATACAATGAATGTGAGTTGATCGAAGAATAGAAATCGGAGATCGAACTGCACATAACACAACGATTGAGGCATGTGATCGCAATGCAATTGTAAATTCGATCGCAAGATAGTAGCACATGCAATCACAAGGACATGTTCGACAAAAGCAGAACATATATAAGATATGTTATGCGATCACACAAAATAATGCCATGCGATTGCATAGAACTAAAATTTGGTGAATCGTTTTTTTTTTTATTATGTCGTTTAAGTTTTGGAAAGCAATTCGGCCAACAATTTAGCCTACTTTGGGCCTTCAATTCCACATTGCAGAACAAGACTAGGGAGATATTATTGGGAATTAACATCAATTCAAATCTTGTGACTGAATATTCAAAGCAAGAAAATGATTTTTCATCTACTTCTTACACTTAGATAAATCTAACTCGAAGATGAATTTTGAGATTTTTTGTTTCATTTTCATTATAGGATACTATGTTAAATACATTAATTTTAAAAAAAAAAAAAGACAACATTTTATTTCATTATTTTAATTCAAAGACCAGTTATTTGGCCTCCATTTGGTGGCTGGTTTTTACTTATAAATAGATATTTTGATTTTTTTGAGGTAAAATATATGGCTAAAATATGTGTGTGGTAAACTTGTTCGTAAACAAGTTATCCAAACACATTATTAGTTGATTTATGTTCTTGATTTTTATTGTATTGCTATTGATTATTTGAATGTTTGATTTGTATTTAGATAATAGGTTTCTTATTTTGTTTTTGAAATATTCCAAATAGGTTTAAAACATTGCAATCATCAAGGCAATGCTCAATAAAGTGTAGAAATAATTGTTTGACTTGTGCAATAAAATATGTAAAATCATGCAATTGGATGTATTACTTTCCATATGAATTTATGATCAAGATATTAGAAATCGTGCTTAAAAATAGGCTTGACCGATATTGGGAGATATTGTAGCGACCGAGAAAATTTTATAACAATAAAAGTTAAATTTATTTAAATTGTCGCTACGACTTCACCCGATAAAAACGTGTTCGCCTAGCCAATTAAATTATTTTAAGATTTCAAGAAAGAAATTTAAATCCGTTTAAATCTTTAAGTCCGATTTGCTATTTTAAATTTGTCTGAAGTTATTATTTCATTTTGAATCGAATTAAATTTTTTTATCCAATATCCACAATTTCTTATTTTACTATTATTATTTTAAAATTTAATCAGTACAAATTATGTTACACCCAACCAAATACATCCCTTCAGATTCCAAACCTTTATTTTAATCCAATATTCAATTTTTCTTTATTTTAACATTATTATTTTAAACCCCAATCTATACACTGATAGGATGAGTAAACCCCCAGCTATATACAAATTCTGATTTCCCAAACGTGTCACAATTCATTGCCATTCAATGGCAGATTTATTTCTCCATCTTCATCACAAGAGTTACAATCCTTTCAACTTCCAAGAATAGTCTATAATTCAAGTCCAATACCTCCATTCTTCCCTTACCTACACACATGCTGCAATATTTGGGTAAGCTTCCACGTTCCATCAATCTTTATACACAACCATTTCACACAAACCATTCCTCAATTTACACCAATTCCAGCACGAGCTCACTCACTGCCAACACCAAAATTCATCCAAACGCACCACCACTACTGCCCAACTTCAAGACTTCCCAAAATCACCCCAAATTCGTAGCAGCCATGCTTGCACTGCCAATTTTCAAATCCACACCATCAGCATGGCAATGGCTGAAATCTCAATCACCGAATTCAAACATCTTTACAAGCCACAAAATAACCTGCAATGATTCCTTACAAACATACCGCTACACACGAGCCCGACTCCACCAAAACGCCACCACACGCTGTCCAAAACGGGAAATCGCCACTGCCATCTCCAAATCCCACAAAGCGACCCCCATCAACTCCCAAATCACCTCAAGAACCAAGAAAACGAGCCAAGAGAACTGATACTTACCTCGACCAGGCATTGATCGCAAAATGGAACTCCCAATTTCGAACCCCCAGCCTCGGTCTTGCACAACCATCTGACCCAAACCTTCACTTTTCACATACCACTCCACCAGCTCTGCTGCCCCCTCGCACCGACGGCACAACCGCCGCCGTCCAGCTCCCCGGCGGTCTCAAATCAGAGACGGGGGCCATCTCTCACATCTCTTCTCTCTCGGTTATGAAGAGAAGAGAGAGATATTTTGTTATATAAATCAAAAATTGATTTTCCAAATTATCCCTTAAGTCCCTCATCTTTCAAAAAGTGTTTTAGGTTCAACCCCTTTTATTTTTAAAATATTTATCTTCAGTCCCCAAGTTTCAAATACAATTATTTTAGCTGCTGCAGTTTTAAAATATTTAAGACAGCCCTTTTGTGTCTGAAAATTTTAATTAAGTCCCAAACATTTTTTAAAATTTAATTATGTTAAATTGTCAATTTAGTCCCAAATCTTTTATTTTATTTTAAATACTCAATTTTCCAAAATTTCTAATTCAAATTTATCTTTTTTTGGCTAGACGACGCGAACGGACAATTAGAGACTTGAAGTTTTTCCCCGCTCAATATATATACTCGTTAAGCTTTGAGGTAGACTCATACTCAATAATTTATTTAGCTATGATTTGCATGTGAATCTGGAATTATGTAAAATATATATGATGTTATGTTCATGTGATTAACCATGAGGGGTAAGACGGGCAAATGCTCTCCCGAAAATGGTGTATAAAGAAGAAATGTTATATGCGCTATAACTTCCATGCATAATTGCATGTTGAATTAAGACAAGACGATGCTACTTTCCGCACTTATGTGAATATGCGATATGTTATGATGTTATGAGAAAAATATGTTAGCATGATTACATGTTTATGTGCAATTTATGGATTAAGTGAATTATTCGGTTATGAGTTTACTGAGTATTTCTTAGAAATACTCACCTCGTTATTAACAATTTTTGCAGACTTCGGAAGCGGTGGTGAGTGATGGACACAAGTGGCAAAGAAATAATTAAATGTTATTTTAAATATTAAAATTTGAATTTTATTTTATGCAAAATTTAAAATTTCAATTATTTCCACTAAATGAATATTTTTATTTTGAAATTTAGTTTGATAAGATGAAGTGGCGTTTCGAGTATTTAGAACTCGGGGCGTTACAGATATAATAGAATACAATATGATTATCACTGTCAATTATACACAAATTATATTAAATAATTAACATACGTCGAGAATTGGAATGAGGGAATAAGTTTAGTCATTTTATCAACTCAACTCTTATTATAGTCTTCACATGTAATGGGATAATCATTGTTACAAACATTAGTAGTTAACATAAACAAAAATCAAACTTTCATTATTTTACTTACATTTGAATTTGACATCGAAATTAATACAGTTCAACTTAAAAGTTATTCTTCAAATGACATTACTCTAACTGTTGAACTATTACTTGTCAAGAATCACTTACACTTGCGAGACTTTACCAACAGAATCCAAAATCCTAAAATTTTTTGAAAATAAGTCTCAGTAAATAGTTTAAAGAATCATTAATTTACAATATAAAAAATCATTTTCAAATAACCCATCAATTTGTTGATCATTATTAAATTACATTCATTTGATAAGTCGTGACATGAAAATTATGTTTTCAATAAATCATTAATTATTTGATCATTACATTATTGTGCAGTTTTGCCCTCTTCTTTTTCTGAAATCATGCTACGAGTATATAGATTTATATGACCTACAATAGGTTTTTGCAATTCTCTGGTTAGCATTCAATTTCATTTTTCATTTTTTGTATACTTCTTTGATTGGAGCTATATTACGTATTTAGTATATGATTTTAAATTTTTTGATAATTATTTTTATTTCTTTTAAACATGTTTATTATTTATGGTGTGAAGGGGTATTTCACTATAAATAGGTTAGAAATTGACACACAAATACTCAGGAAGAAAATGTGAGACACGAATCTTCTTCAAAAATCTTTGGTAAGGAGTTGATGTAGTTACCCTCCTTTTAATAATCTATAAATCTTTATTAGTTGAGAATTCTTTTATATATATATATATTGACTAGATTTTTATTATTCTATCCTTTAATGTTAGTAACTGATACACCATTTACGCGTGAAATTACTTGATACGTGATTCAGATTATTCGATTGATTATGATTAACGAAGAAACTTTTTGTGTATTTGGATTATAGATTGTAATTCTATCCTCTTTTTGTTATAATAATGTAGATATCAATTTTTTATAGAAAGAGCCTTCTCGTGACCTTGAAATGTGTGAGAAATGGTGTTTTGTTATTAAGTCTAATGGAGTCAACTAGGGGTAGAAGGTGAAGTCATGTGGATTATGGTCATTTTATCGATATCATAAATGGAATGAATTAAGCACTTGGGATAGGAGAGAAGTTCTATAATCAAACCCTTGGATCATTATTTTAAAAAAAAATTGCATGTGTATAGATTGCTCATTTAATTTTGATTCATAGTTTTCATGTTTTAAAATGTATATGTTGCACATTAACGTGTTCGATGTCGTCTTTCGGGAACAGATTTTGTTGGCCGATGGGAGATTTGATATGTATGTGATAGAGATGCACACTGACAGACATAAAACGAGTTCCTAGGATTGCAGGGTTCATTGGGTCCCACCTCTACGTCAACTACCACAATTATGTAACCCTTGATTAACTGTTCTCTAATGATTTCCAGGAGATTAAAGAAAAGTTGCAATATTATTAATATGGTTATGAATGGAAAATATGAGGTTTGGTTATCTTTTATAAACCCTCTTTTAATCGGCTTTGTAACGTATTTTGAAAAGTTTTATGAACTATATTATGTCAACAAAGTCATCCATTAAAAGATTAGCTTAAAAATTTTAAAATTGTATCAGAAACTAGTGTGTATCAACACCTAGACCCTGGGTGTTGACATCAAAGTAAAAGTAAATTTCTGAAAAGCATTTTTACGTGTCGACGCCTAAACCTAAGTGTTGACATCGAAGCCAAAGTAAATTTCTGAAAAACTTTTCCAGGTGTTGACAACCTATGGGGTTGGTATTGACACCAAAACTCCTAAAGCTTACCCTACAGGTGTAGATACTTTGCTAAAAAACCTAGTTTTTTTCGAGTGCAAAATTTGAGCGTAAAATTTTAAACGCTTTTGAAAATTTTACTATATTATGCATTAAATTGATACTCGAGTCGAGGGTGTCATACACCCTACATCAATTGTTATTAATAGTAATTGCAGAATTTGATGATAATTATGCAATATGAAGATCATTATTCCTATCACGTTCAACGGACTCCGTTAAGAACAATTGAACACACCCTTACATATGACCCAAAAATATACATATCTTGAATTCGAACATGTAAAGATTCATTAAAATCGAAAGAACATGTATTGGATCGTGCAAAGTATTGACAATTATCCATAATTTCTATTGAACCTTATAGTAGTTATTACATGCTATTTTTCCTAATCCTTCTTTTGAACGTTAATAGAAATCATACATCAATTCAATTACTTGATCATTTAATTGGAAGCATTAAGAGCGTAAATAACATTCAAATAAAACAATTATCTTAATATCAAAACCATATCACTCATATTAGAACTTCATAAGCTAGGTTCAACGTTATCCTAACATAGCCAAACATCCCAAGATTAAAAGAACACAAGATAATTATGAACAACAACACACCAAATTGAATAATTGAAAAGAAGATGGAATTTGGTTTTGGAATTTGAATTCCTTCAATGATTCTTAGTTTCTCTTCTTTAATCTTTTTCTACTTCAAACCTAAGTAAACTAGTAATGAAAAATATAAAAGTGATTGTGAAGACCCAAAAATGACATGAAATTTTTTAGCCAGTGATGTAAATATCACATAATTGAGCTTTCAAAATCACTCCACTTAAAATAAAACTCGTTTCTTAAAAGTAACGACATTAATTTTTTAAATATTTTTTTGTTAATATAAAAAATTTTGAGTTTAAAATATTTAAGTGGGGTTCTGTTTGTATTTTATTTTATGTTTTCATTTTCAAAAATGTTTCCTGTTTCCTATTTTTATTTTCTGTTTCCAAAATTGCTGAAAACGCATTTGGTTTGTCATTTTTGAAAACTGTTTCTGAAAATGAACATTAGGAAAACACGTTTTATTTGAAATTTTACAGAATACTACTTAGACTATTACTCTATATTATAAAAAATTAACTTATCTAATTTTTGTTGGACTAGTTTATACTGAAGCAAGAAAGATATTACAAAAATAAATAAACTCACTAATGTTCAACTCCAAACAAATATTATAAGAAATTAACAACATAATGTTCAAGTTTCAATTACTTCCCCAATACACGCAATTCAAATTAAGCAAACAGAGTTTGACTTATCAAACTAAATCTCAAAGTCATCTTGTCCTTCTTGAGTAATCAGTCCACATTTGGGTAACAATTTCTTCCCGTATTTGTCTCATTTGAGCTGTTTGACTAGCATCAATGTATGGGTTCTTGAGATTCAGTTGATTCGGGCACATCATCGAAAATCATATTTTCCACTAAATATTCTATAAACAACTCATCTAATGCGTGCTCCTGAAAAATAAAGTTATGTATTGTGCAACACGCATTAGGGATGTGTCTTTGCCTAATAAGAGGAAAATTGCTAATTAACTTCAAAATACGAAACATGGCCTTCAACACTCCAATGCTACCCTCGATTATGTTATGGCACGAGGAGTGTCATTTTTTGAACAACTCTTTCTTTCCTCGCAGTCTTCCTCTTCCAGCATAATCACGTAGATGATATCGACGTCCTCAATACGGGGCAAGAAAGCCTAGTATGTTTGGATAAATAGCATCAACTAGGTACCATATATCTACAAATGTAAAATAATATGATTTAAACTTATGTGCGAAGCATATGTTCCTAAAATATGTAGAAAGGAATATAATGCACCTCCACATGGCATTGAAAATCCGTTTGAGGTATATTAACATCGTCAATGAATACTCGAGAATCATTACATGTACATTCCCAACAAGCATACACAAATGTGAACTTCATCTCGAAATCGCATGCTAGCATTAATTCTATGTCACGTTTGCTTTCCTTCTGATGAGAACCCGGGAGGGGGTCCTCGTCGTAGCTCGCGGAATAACGCTTGGAAAGTTTCGAATCCAGGTTGGAACGGGATAACAATGCAACCCCGACCTCACGACGCAAGAACCAGGGGTATATTAAACCTGAGATCCGTTACGATGCGGAGATAAGAACCACAAAGGGGGAACGCCACAAGGAATGACCAGATCCTTGATAAGTTCAAATTGTTTTGAACGCCACAAGATTCGAATCTTGATAAGTTCGTTGTTTAAAGGGAAAATCCTTACCTTTAGAGAGAGTAAAAAAACTCAATAATTTTATTCATCAAAAATATTCTGAACAAAATAATAAAAGTTATAAAACTCTGTTTACGGCCGTGAGATCATGCGTTACGACCGTAATTGCCTTTCTGCCCAATTTCGTGTTGTTGATGTTACGGCCGTAAAAATGGGTGTTACGGCCGTAAGTCAGCTTCTGCCCAATTTTCTAATCCTTTGACATTAATTGATCTGATTTGAATCTCGACTCGAGCCCAACATGAAACTTGTTCATTTTCCTATGTAGAATATTGTTGAATTGCCCGTATCTTGATTTCTCATTTTTGACGCATTTTCCGGATCACGTCATCCCCTCTTCCTTTAAGATGATTCGTCCTGAATCATAACATTGTTCTTGGCTTGCTCACTTGGTTTAGCAACGAACCTTCTTCGTACAAGCAATGTTTGATCTTTGACGTTCTCCGAACCTGCTTGATTTCTTGTTTTGGCTTGAATTATAGATTTTTCCGTCAAGCCCACCCTGATTCGTACCATTCCCTCCTTCTTTAGGATGATTTGTCCCGAATCATGGTATTGTTCTTGAAAAATCAAACTGTACCTCCTGGATCAAACGAAAAATTTTCGATTCCCGGACATGCATTCAATAAATGATGCTCCTCCAATTTGTAGTCAAGAAGATATTGAAACACGAGGGGAATTGACCAAGGTTGATGTAAATCAAACTTCCATGCACAATAAACCTGCAAGAAAGATTTAAAAAAAATGGGGAGGGAAATGTTAGCGTCTCCATGCATAAGGTATGGATCCTTGTACTCATGATACAAAACCTCCACAACTTTTTTTCGCACCACGAGGCCCTTCTCGTCGCCTCCAAAAGTCAATATACTTTCTTACTCATTCTCTTCTTTTTTCTCAATCATTTCTTCTAATTTTTCACATTCAACCACCTCTTTAATATTTTTATTGACAATTTCAACATTCAAATGTTGAACTTCTACCCCAACTTCCAATTCATTCATATCATTGTCAACAATGTTATTTTCAATCTCCTCTCCAACAATTTTATTTTGTACTTCAAGACTCGGAGTTTGATCAACTACTTAAATTTCTTTTTTCGCACACTCAACCTCCACTTCTAAATTTATGGGCTCAATCACCTCTCCTAATTTCTCATGCTTTTGCTCATGCACCTCCTCATAAATAATTTTATCGACGTGATTAGGCACCTTCTCAACACTACACAAATTTTTATCTTCTAACTCGTTCCTCAAGTCTCTTTCCTTCTTAACAATCATTTCCAAAAGCTTTTCTTGTAATTTAACTACCTCCTCTATTCCCCTTTCTCTCTCTTGCAACTCGGCTAACTTTTTTCTAGCCTCTTGTGCCTTCATCTCTTTATTTAGCTGTATTAATTTCTTAACCATCTCCATGAATTCATCCTTCATACTCCATTCATCATCTCCGAATTTTCTTTGCTCATCCCTCTTTTCTCGCAATACTTTCTCTTCAAGTATTTGTTCCGGGGTTAACGGCACAAGCTTAATACTTTTCCCATCCTTAACAAATTTATATATATTCCTGTGCTTATCATAGACTGCTTTCCTCTCACACTTCCACGATCTACTCAACAAGATGTCACAAGATTCTAGAGGCACCACATCACACCACAATTCATCGCTATATCTTCCAAGTGACAATTTCACCATAACCCCGTGGGTTACATTTACCTGTCCACACTCCTTTAACCACGTCAGCCTATAAGGATTGGGATGTGGTAGTAAAGGTAAGGTCAACTCCTCAACCATGGTGGTACTTGCCAGATCGCAATAATACTCCTTATCAATAATAATATTGCACACTTTACTGCCCACATTACACCTAGTCTGGAAGGTAGGATCGAACTCATAATTCATCCCTTTACGTAGCTTTCAAAAATTTGAGAGACTCAAAATAAGAGGGTCCAGATATTGACAAATATCAAGAAGGAATTTAATGTTGACTCGAAAAGGAAAACAATATCAAGAATTTTAAAGAAATTCAAGAAAGTTGTTCTTGAATTTGACTCGAGAGGAAATAAACTCAAGAATATTGTAGAAATTCAAGAAAGTGGTTCTTGAATTTTGATTAGAAAGAAAAGAATATCAAGAATTTTAATTTGACTTAGAAGGCAAGGAATTATCAAGAATTTAAGGAAATTCAAGAAAGTGGTTCTTGAATTTCGGAGTGACTTTTTTTTTTTGAATTATGATGAATTTTCAGAATTAATAAAAATAAAAAAATAAAAATAATTTTTTTTTTAATAAAATCCGAAAATTCGACACGAACGCAACAAAACAAACGGGACAGGATTTGGAAAACAATAGAATAAGAAAAACACTTTTGATTTTTTTAGGACGACTCTTATGGATCAAACTGGAAAAAAATTTACTGGCAAGAAGAACAAGAAAAATTGAAAACAAAGACTCAAATAACAAAAATAGGATATGGATGATTTTTATGGGACTCGATGATAAACATAAAACTCAAACTGGATAGAAAAACACAAGAACCTGAATTCAGAGTCCAGCTCTGATACCATATGATGAGAACCCGGGAGGGGGTCCTCGTCGTAGCTCGCGGAATAACGCTTGAAAAGTTCTGAATCCAGGTTGGAACAGGATAACAATGCAACCCCGACCTCACGACGCAAGAGCCAGGGGTATATTAAACCCGAGACCCGTTACGATACGGATATAAGAACCACAAAGGGGGAACGCCACAAGGAATGACCAGATCCTTGATAAGTTCAAATTGTTTTGAACGCCACAAGATTCAAATCTTGATAAGTTCGTTGTTTAAAGGGAAAATCCTCACATTTAGAGAGAGTAAAAACACTCAATAGTTTTATTCATCAAAAATATTCTGAACAAATTAAATAAAAGTTACAAAACTCTGTTTACGGCCGTAAGTATTTGGATTACGGCCGTGAATACTTCCACTTCATTTACGGCCGTGAGATCATGTGTTACGGCCGTAATTGCCTTTCTGCCCAATTTCGTGTTGTTGATGTTACGGCCGTAAAAATGGGTGTTACGGCCGTAAGTCAGCTTCTGCCCAATTTTCTAATCCTTTGACACTAATTGATCTGATTTGAATCTCGACTCGAGCCCAACATGAAACTTGTTCATTTTCCTATGTAGAATATTGTTGAATTGCCCATATCTTGATTTCTCATTTTTGACGCAATTTCCGGATCACATCACCTTCCAAGAAAAGTTATATGCGTGATTGCCAATGCCCAAGTTGCCACGTGTGTTCCATCAATTGCACCAATACAATTATTAAAGTAAGGATACTTTTGTAAGATGCTCTCATGTACAACCTCCTGATTTGTTGGACTTGTTAGCTCAGTGCCTAGGTGACAAACAGCACGTAAAACTAGCTTAAACCACTTGTGTATTTTCTGATTTCTATGTTGAAATCTATCACCAATAATTCTATATCGAGTATTTTGCCCTATAATCATTAAAAACATTGCTATCATTTCCTCAACGCTCACCTTTTTCCCATTTTCCAAAAGACTTTTTTCTTTCAAGGTATTACAAAAATTCTGAAAAACGTGCTTCTACATCCAAAAATTGCTGTAACACACAATTGGATGACCATTTAATATTTCATAAATATACATCCTTCCAAACAGCATCGACGTTCTACGAGGTATCTTATGGATAAAACCTCTACCATATAAAGATACTAACATCTGGCATCCTATCATGTCTATGTGTAAATCAAACTCTTCCTCTGTGAATGAAAAAAGATCTTCATCACTTGAATCATTGGACAAAATGCTGTCGGAGTCAAACATTTCCTGCTCAAATACATAATAATTAATAAAACAAATGGTCAACATAAAACATTAATAAAACAAGTACTAAACACAAATAAGGATTCCAAATCATGTTAATAAAATAAACATTGTTCAACAAAAATGAAGAAAGTCTTCACCAACAAGGATAACATAATTCATGAAATTCGAAAATCGTGAATAAAATAAACTACTCATACAAATATAATCCTAAATAAAACAAACTACTAAAACAAATATGACCAATCGTGCAAGCAACTACAAGAGCTTTAGCACATGCATCCTCCTGACTTTAGGCATCATCACAAATTGCATCCTGAAATCAAGATCCTTAAATGCCTTTATTGCTCTCACATACATCTCATCATTCAATCCTTCCATGTTGTTCAGGATATTCATACAAACTGATTAAAAATAAGGATCTGGGCTAGTTGCTTCATTATCTCTAGTACCAGCACATGATTTCCCTTGGACTCATGCAAGCTTCTCTTTCAGGTAAACCTGTCGCAGTTCACTTTCATCATTTCTTGCAGTTATTGTGTACGACCACCACAACATACAAGCCTCGAGCTTATCCAATTTACTGATCTTAGGTTCTTTATGACGTCGACCTGGTTTTGCTAGTTCATCATCATCAATATTTTCAGCTCGTACATGCACGCCCTTGGTCAGAAATGCATCCTCTATTTCTCATTCTTCATCTGACGTAGGGGGAAGCTAAGTGGAGGCATTTCCTAGTCCACCAGTTGATGTGGTCTCGCCAAATAGCTCTCCAAGTGTTTCATAATGAGGACATTCCTTACTCCTAATAATTTTGTACTCTATCTTGTTTAGCTGCAATAATATTAACAAACATTGGCAACTAATATTTATATTTGCATAAAATTGAATTATATATCATGTTTTATTATGTTACCAAGAATTACCGTGTAAAAGTGTTCCCAAACTACCTCAGAGCATTTATTTTGTTCGTATATGGATCCCATGAGACACCAGTATGCCCGATAAGTTGAGAAAACAACTGATGAGTAATGCGCAGACGATTCCACTTACCTTTCAGTCGGGCTATTCCATAATCATTATTTGTGATGTGGAGCAATTCATCATTTATCTTGCCCCAATCATCGGATTTGAATGTAGAACATTGTAATTTTCTCGCTTTCATGAAGTCATTACATATCTGGATAAATGCATTCTCATTTGTATATGTCCATTGCATTGGTGCCATAGTAGAACCTTTGTGACCACCCATGTTCTCCACGTAAATTAATTCTATGAATAATATGTAACTTCTAATGAAAAAAATGTAAATTGACTAAATCATCAAGACAAAATAATCACATGGTGACTAATGTATATCATGTTAATTTTTATTAGATATTGTCCCTTCATAGGAATTGACACAAATTTACTTTCGAATCAGGGTCCACATTTGAGTGTGCCCAAAAATCATTGACACAAATTTTTATTAGAACATTGTAATTTTCTCACTTTCATGAAGTCATTACATAGCTGGATAAATGCATTCTCATTTGTATATGCCCATTGCATTGGTGCCATAGTAGAACCTTTGTGACCACCCATGTTCTCCACGCAAATTAATTCTATGAACAATATGTAACTTCTAATGAAAAAAATGTAAATTGACTAAATCATCAAGACAAAATAATCACATGGTGACTAATGTATATCATGTTAATTTTTATTAGATATTGTCCCTTCATAGGAATTGACACAAATTTACTTTCAAATCAGGGTCCACATTTGAGTGTGCCCAAAAATCATTTACAAAGGTCATTAGGAGATCATAATGTATAGGTTGTCAATTTTCTAGCTATATTTCTTCTACTCAGCATCACAGTAAAATCTGTAAGTATTAAAAGAAATCTTTAAAATTGATATGCACTTCATCAAAACAAACAGTAACAAAACAAGCACATTCTCCAAAAAAATGGAATATTGTGAGACCACAAATATGAAACTAATTTAAAGTCATTATTTTTTCTGTATGATAAGTGCGTTTTGCGTACTTATTTTGGCTTTAAATTTAGACAATTGTAAGTGTTTTAGAATATGATATTGCTAATTATATATTTATTTTGTTTGTTTTAGGAAAAATCAAAATTTGAATGTGTTTGGATGAGAAACGGAAAAAAATGGACTAAAGCCGTACAAAGTGGGACTCAAGTGCAACTTCCAAAAATTGAATAACTCGAAGTGACATAAATGGAGACATGTATTGCACAATTAAAAACACAAGGACCAATTTGATTTATTTGAGAAATTTAGTCTTTAAACATAACCCTACTTAATGCAATTGGGCCTTGAATTAATTGGTATATATATATAATATATACACACGGCAAAAAAGGAGGAGCGGCCTATTCTTCTGAAATAAAGTGAGAGCCGCAACTGGAGAGATACACAGAAGAGAGGTCTCGGCTTGGATAGAATTGAAGATATATTTATATACAAAAAGTGGACTGTGCATTAGAGGCTAGTGGAATTCTTTGGGAATTGAAAAGGAGTTGCTGGTTGGATAATTAGAGGCAGCCGAGTGAGAAAAATAAGAGCAGCCCATTCGTGACAGAATTGATACAGCCGCTGTGAGTCTCGATAAAAAGAAAAAGAGGGCAGATTATATTAGCGGCACTTTTGATTGAAAAACACACAAGTTGTAGAGTGAAGACTTTGATAATTCGGAGAAGATTATTGTGGCAATTAAAAAAGAAGTTGGCAGAAAGTTGTTGACTTTGGAGTGAACTTCTTGGTGATTAAAGAGGTGGAGCCGACTGTTGGAGAGAAAAAGCAGAGATACATATATATATATATATATATATATTAGTGGTGGAGTAAAGGCAGAATTTCAGTTCCTTTTGCGCTATCAATCGGGTGATGTTTTTCCAATTAATTGTGTTTGGTTTACATATTAAGATGCTAGGCTAATTTAATTTATGTATTGGATGAAGATGAAATTTGTTATTAATTTATTGTGATTCGATAACTAGTAATTTAATAATTTTTTGTGTTGTCTTGATTGATCTGGCATGCTTTATTTTTATTATTTGATTGATTGACCACCAGTTAAATATATCGTTACTTGTTGTAGTCTTGGAAAAGTCACAATAAGTTGAAACATTGCATGATCAACACATGAACACTAGATGTTAGGAATAACACTATGACATGTGCAATCTAATTGATAATTGTGTGATTTAATGCGTTCTAAACATTCGTATTCGGACTAGGAATAGATTCGTTTCATGTTTGGGATAGATTTAATTTGTCTTGGAAAAGAAAATTAATTGCATGTGAATTATCGATTGTCAAGCAACACATGAATGATTTAAATTACGAATTGTTGAATTGAGATAGGTGATAACAAGTGGATTCGGATTCCAATACATGCTCTCCATTTATATTTTACTCCCAAACATTTGTTTTTATTTAATCTTTATTTATTGCAACTTTTTAGAATAGATAAACAAACAAAATCATCATTTTATTTTAATTGTTTTCATTAATTGAATCGACGATAAACTAGTAATTAGGACTAAACATTATTCCTCGTGGGAACGATACTTTCAACTCATCACAATTATTACTTGTCAACGATCCCGTACACTTGCGGGATTCGAACCGAACAAGTTTTTGGCGCCGTTGCCGGGGAATAACGGATTTAGTATAATTATTAGTTTACCTTTAATTCAATTAAATTTTGATTTTTAGTTTTTAGTTTTCATTATTTTTATTTTTATTGTTACTTTGTTTTGGTTATTCATAATTCCTTATTTTTCTCTTCACATTGGTCATTGAGTAGTATATGCTAGGTTTTAACGAGCCTGAACTATTACCAATAGATCCTGAAATAGAGAGAACCTTTAGACAACGTAGAAGAGAACAAAGAGAAAATAGGGATATGGCAAATAATCAAAATCAAAATCAATTGCCACTTGCTCCTCATGAGCAAGAAGTGCAAATTCAACCAGGAGCAGTTCACGATAATGCTCAAGCGCTGGTTGGGGATTATGTAAATCCCGCACCCGCCCCTGTACAACAAACTATTGTCTATCCACCATTCGGGCAGGCAAATTACCACCTTAGACCTGATGTCATAAACTTATTTCAAAATCATCAAGACATCAAGTTCTTTGGTAAGGCGACTGAAAATCCGCATGAGCACATTCAAGCCTTTTTAATGCTATGCGATGTAATCAGTCACGAAGGGATGTCAGCAGACGCTTTTCGAATGCGTTTGTTTCCCCATACTTTAAAAGATAATGCTAGGGAATGGCTACGCTCATTAGCTCCTGGAAGCATTGTATCTTGGAATGATATGGTGCAAAAATTCACCATGAAATTTTTCCCTCCATCTCGAGTTCTCCAAATCAGAAATGAAGTTCACACTTTCAAACAACGAGACCTTGAGAGTTACCCTGAGGCATGGACGAGATTCAAGGACTATTTTAGAAAGTGTCCAAATTTGGACATACCAAAAAATGCTCAGGTTTACATCTTTTATTTAGGATTGCATCCTGAATACCGCAATATGCTTGATGCTTCGGCAGGGGGATCGGTAATGAGATTAGATATTGACCGAGCACATGAACTATATGAGAGAATTGCGGAGAACCAGGCGATGTGGCCTACTGAAAGGGAAATTCCAAGAAAAGTATCTGGTGTCCACAATGTCGATGCAGTTACACAATTGGCAGCCCAAATGGAAGTGATTTCAAAAAAACTGGACAATTTAACTCGACCTGTGAACATGGTGCAACAACCAACACCAATTTGCGAAGGATGCGGGGCAGATCATGTTACGGCTAGTTGTCCTTTAGCCTCAACACATGGAATGCAATGCGAGAATGTCAACTATGCCCAGAATTTTCAGAAGTATCAAAATAACCCCTATTCCAATACCTATAATCCTGGGTGGAGAAATCATCCAAATTTCTCTTGGTCTAACAATCAAAGTCAAAGTCATGAAGGAAATTTTCAAACAAAACCACCAGGTTTTCAACCTCAACAACAACAGCAACCAAAGAAGCCGTCGTTGGAAGACATGTTTGCACAGTACATGGCAAAGACTGAACAAGTTTTTCAAAACCAACAGGCAGCTATAAAAAATTTGGAAAATCAAATGGGACAGATGGCTGTAGCATTAACAAGCAGAAATCAAGGAACTCTACCAAGCAACACAGAGAAAAATCCTAAGGAACAGGTACAAGCTATTACCACTAGAAGTGGTATACAACTACCTGAAATAACTGTTAAGAGACCACCAATTGCCACAGAGAAGGTACCTATTACTGAAAAGGAACAAGTGGACCAATTCGATGACTCAATAAAAGGAAATCAAGAAGAAGCTTCAGAAGCTCCACAAGTTAAAGCAACTGTTCCTGTAAAGGCATATGTACCTCCTATTCCATTCCCACAAAGGTTGCAAAGACACAAGCTTGATAAACAATTTGCAAAATTTTTGGAGGTGTTCAAGAAATTGCACATCAACATACCATTTGCAGATGCCTTGGCACAAATGCCCAGCTATGCTAAGTTTATGAAGGACATATTGTCAAACAAGAGAAGGCTGGAGGAGAATGAAACTGTGATGTTGACTGAGGATTGCAGTGCTAGACTATTACACAAGTTACCACCAAAATTGAAAGACCCTGGGAGTTTCATTATTCCCTGCAATATTGGTAACAAGTTTGTGGATGATGCACTTTGTGATTTAGGCGCAAGCATTAATTTGATGCCATTGTCTCTTTTCAAGAAGCTAGGTTTGGGGGAAGCAAAAGCCACTACTATCACCCTACAGCTAGCTGACAGGTCAATCAAACACCCTAGGGGGATAGTGGAAGATATTCTGGTAAAGGTTGATAAATTCATTTTTCCAGCAGATTTTGTAATCTTGGACATGGAAGAAGACAGAGACGTCCCCCTCATTTTGGGACGTCCATTTTTAGCCACTGGTAGAGCATTGATTGATGTGCAGAAGGGACAATTGATTTTTAGAATCAATGATGAGGAATTAAAAATCAATGTTTTCAACGCAATCAAATTTGGAGATGAAGTCGAATCCTGCTATCAAATTGATGCAATAGACAAAGTCGTGACAAAGGAGTTCATGCTTGATCACCATCAAGATCCGCTTGAGGCTTGTATGATGTACTCTGGAAAACGTCCATGTCCCTCTGAAAAAGTGGAGAAATGCATTCGAGATTTGGAAGCAATTCCCCCATGCATAAAACAACCTATGTTGGAGCTGAGTGAAGGTTCTGAGAAATCTCTACCATCTATTCAAAAGGCTCCAACACTTGAGTTAAAACAGCTTCCACCTCATCTGCGATATGCATTCCTAGGAGAGAAGAACACACTTCCAGTTATCATATCTAACTCTCTTTCTGAGAATGAAGAAGATCAATTGCTTAGAGTTCTTCGAGATCACAAAACTGCAATTGGATGGACAATTTCTGACATAAAAGGAATTAGTCCTTCCCTTTGCATGCACAAGATTCTAATGGAAGATGAGTTCAAACCATCAATTGAACGACAACGCAGATTGAACCCAAACATGCAGGAGGTTGTGAAAGCAGAAGTGCTGAAATTGTTGGATGCAGGAATGATTTATCCTATATCTGATAGCCATTGGGTAAGTCCTGTGCATGTAGTTCCCAAAAAGGGAGGAATTACAGTGGTCCCAAATGAAAATAATGAGCTCATTCCAACACGCACAGTAACAGGTTGGCGAGTTTGCATTGACTATCGCAAGCTCAATAATGCTACTAGGAAGGATCATTTTCCCCTTCCTTTCATTGATCAAATGCTGGAAAGACTTGCAGGGCATTCACATTATTGTTTCTTGGATGGGTATTCAGGATATAATCAGATTCCCATAGCACCAGAAGATCAGGAGAAAACTACTTTCACTTGCCCTTATGGGACTTTTGCATACAGAAGAATGCCTTTTGGACTATGTAATGCTCCAGCTACTTTTCAGAGATGTATGACGTCCATCTTCTCTGATATGGTGGGTAATATCATTGAGGTATTCATGGATGATTTCTCAGTATTTGGGTCTTCATTCAATGAATGTTTAAGTCACTTAAAGACAGTGATGCAGAGGTGCGAAGAGACTAACCTAGTGCTCAACTGGGAGAAATGTCACTTTATGGTTCAGGAAGGAATTGTTTTAGGACACTTAATTTCAGCAAGAGGAATTGAGGTGGACAAGGCCAAGATACAAGTGATAGAGAAGTTACCTCCACCTAGTACCGTAAAAGGGATCAGAAGTTTCTTGGGACATGCTGGTTTCTATCGGCGTTTCATCAAAGACTTTTCAAAAATAACCAAACCTCTTTGCACATTGTTGGAAAAGGATGTCCCTTTTAACTTTTCTAAGGATTGTTTGGATGCATTTAATACTTTAAAAGAAAAATTGGTCACGGCTCCAGTGTTATCTTCACCTGATTGGGGTTATCCATTCGAATTAATGTGTGATGCTAGTGACTATGCAATTGGAGCAGTTTTGGGGCAACGAAAGAACAAAATCCTACATGTGATTCATTATGCCAGCAGGAATCTAGATGAAGCTCAGTTAAATTATGCCACCACAGAAAAAGAGCTTTTGGCAGTGGTGTTCGCCTTTGATAAATTCAGATCTTATTTGATTGGATCAAAGGTGATAGTATACACTGACCATTCAGCACTGAAGTACCTGTTTGAAAAGAAGGATGCAAAACCAAGACTTATCAGATGGATACTTCTATTACAGGAATTCAATTTGGAAATTAGGGATAAAAAAGGTTGTGAAAACTTGGTAGCTGATCATTTATCTCGCATGGAGCAGCAAGAAGAGGATCCTCCAGGTGAAATCAATGAGGTATTTCCAGATGAAACTCTTTTGAAAATCGAGATAGCACCTTGGTATGCTGATTATGTAAATTATTTGGCAAGTGCTGTGATTCCCCCAGAGTATTCAAGTCAACAGAAGAAGAAATTTTTCAGTGATCTTAAGCATTACTTTTGGGATGATCCATTCCTCTATAGAAGAGGCCCAGATCAAATCATACGTCGTTGCGTGCCAGAGGAAGAACAGGAACAAATTCTAGAACACTGTCACTCTGCTCCATACGGGGGTCACTTCGCAGCTACCAAAACAGCAGCTAAAGTCTTACAATCTGGTTTTTATTGGCCTACACTGTTTAGGGATGCTTATACATTAGTGAAAAAGTGTGATAAGTGCCAAAGACAAGGGAATATCTCAAGGAAGAATGAGATGCCTTTAAACAATATTTTAGAAGTTGAGTTATTTGATGTTTGGGGCATTGACTTCATGGGACCATTCCCATCTTCATATGGTCAACAATATATTTTGGTGGCTGTAGATTATGTATCTAAATGGGTTGAGGCTGTTGCTTTGCCAACAAATGATGGACGAGTTGTGACACAATTCATAAAGAAGAACATTTTCTCAAGGTATGGCACACCTCGAGCTATCATTAGTGATGGAGGAAAACACTTTTGCAACCGCCAATTCTCAGCATTGTTAGCTAAATATGGAGTCAAACATCGAGTTGCAACACCTTATCATCCTCAGACAAGTGGACAGGTTGAAATTTCCAATAGAGAGCTAAAAAAAATTCTTGAGGCAACAGTTAATACATCACGCACTGATTGGTCAAAGAAGCTAGATGATGCATTATGGGCATATCGCACAGCCTTCAAGACACCAATTGGGATGTCCCCTTATCGGTTAGTCTTTGGTAAAGCATGTCACTTGCCAGTAGAGCTTGAGCATAAAGCATATTGGGCAACACATTTGCTGAATTTTGATATGAAGTCAGCTGGACAAAAGAGAATCCTACAACTAAATGAGCTCGACGAATTTAGATTGGGGGCATATGAGAATGCCAAGTTGTATAAGGAAAAGACAAAAAAGTGGCACGATAAGCATATCAAAGAAAAAGAGTTTGTGGTTGGTCAACAAGTTTTGATGTTCAATTCTCGCCTCAAGCTCTTTCCAGGAAAGTTAAAATCCAGATGGTCAGGTCCATACACAGTTGTGGCTGTTTATCCTTATGGGACAGTGGAGGTTGTTTCACAGGATCATTTGAGACGGTTCAAGATTAATGGCCAAAGGTTGAAAGCTTATTGGGGGGGTGATTACTCCAATGAGAAGACAATCCTACCACTTGAGAATCCAAATGAAGAGTAGTCAAAATATCAAAGTCAAGCTAATGACTATAAACAAGCGCTTGTTGGGAGGCAACCCAATTTTCTTCTCTTTTATTTATTTAGCTTTATATGCATTAGTTTGATTTATTTATTTATTTGTTTGATTTAATTATTTTTACGTCTTGATCCAATAACACTTCTAATGCCTGAATTTCATTTTTGCCTTGATAGGACTGATTCTGCAACAGGACGATGATCAAGGAACTGTGGGAATGCATATCTCCATCACATTCAGATTGATCAGGGAAGTCTTCTAACCTCTCCTAGTTACACTTTTTATATACTTGATCTGATACATTGAGGACACTGTATATTTTAAGTTTGGGGGTGGTAGTCCATTTTTCTGCTAAAGTTTTCTTTTTATTCAGCATGTATTCAAAAAAAAAAAAAAAAAAAAAGAATGAAAAACTCGTTGACATGTATATTGCCTAGGATATAGTATGGATCAAATTTTGCTTTGGTTTGAATTTTGAACAGCATGAAAACAAGAATTTTATGAACTAGTTACTACTTGCTAGATTTCATCTTCACGCGCACATAGCCATTGTTGGATTATTACTTGTGTAGGATTTTGTTTAATACATGTGGGGCAAATTTATGTAATTTGAACTTAGGAATGACTTGATAATCCCTAAACTTAGATGATGAGACATCCCAACCTTTAAAACTTAGAAACTAAACTTGCTCAAGAGCAGTTTGGGGGTGGAAAGAAGTGGTGAAGGTAGGCTTGAACTTTTAAGGGACTGTAGTTCCTGAAATGTGTCGTTGGTTGAAGAGGTCTTGGTCAACGAGTATAAACCATTGCCGGCATAAAAACAGAAAAATGCTGAAGGTCTTATTCTACTCTTCAAATGCCTTTTTGACTCGAGTAATTAAGTCCGAGGGGTCTTTCAAACCTGGTGCCCTAAAGCCGTCTGGCTTGGGAGCCACCGACCTAAAGCTCGCTAAAGGGGTCAATTAGAAAGCAAGTACGGAGAGTGGACTTACACATAAGACAATAAAACATCTTTAACTTTTTGATGTTGACTGTGTGACTCGAGTAATTAAGTCTGAGGGGTCTTTCAAACCTGGTGCCCTAAAGCCGTCTGGCTTGGGAGCCACCGACCTAAAGCTCGCTACAGGGGTCACATAGAACGCAAATGAGAAAAGTATTGCACAAAGATGGTAAAAGACATGGATATAAAAAGAAAAAGTCATTCAAAAAAAAAAAAAAAAAAAAATATTTGTTTGGTATAAGCTTGTTGATTGAGACTTTGATACTAAAGACATGGATTAGGGAACCGCTTACCATTGATTGTTTGGGCAGACGTAGCTAATTCTGACCACCTGGTGTGGAAAAATGCAAATTTTTGATGTTTAGAAACCACATGAATAGAAGGAACCTTGGGATTCGAGAAAAGCAGTAAGTTGTGATCATCCATGAGCGATGCAAGGAAAATCATTAGATTCATTAGGGTGACCACATGAGATTCGGGCTTGATATTGCATAATAAGCTACACAATGTTAAATATATCATTTACATGAGTAGGAGTTTGACATTGGCTATTCACACACACACTTGAAAATCTGGCATGGGATAACTAGAATTATTTTGCTTTATTTGTTCATAACTCTTGCTGAAGTACAAATTAATCTGGATTATTGAGGCATATGGTATACATGTTGACAATAAAAAAAAAAATTATTTATTCTTTGCTATTTTGATTCATTAGTTTTATTCTATCTTATTCGAGGACGAACAAGAGTTTAAGTTTGGGGGGTTTGATAAGTGCGTTTTGCGTACTTATTTTGGCTTTAAATTTAGACAATTGTAAGTGTTTTAGAATATGATATTGCTAATTATATATTTATTTTGTTTGTTTTAGGAAAAATCAAAATTTGAATGTGTTTGGATGAGAAACGGAAAAAAATGGACTAAAGCCGTACAAAGTGGGACTCAAGTGCAACTTCCAAAAATTGAAGAACTCGAAGTGACATAAATGGAGACATGTATTGCACAATTAAAAACACAAGGACCAATTTGATTTATTTGAGAAATTTAGTCTTTAAACATAATCCTACTTAATGCAATTGGGCCTTGAATTAATTGGTATATATATATAATATATACACACGGCAAAAAAGGAGGAGCGGCCTATTCTTCTGAAATAAAGTGAGAGCCGCAACTGGAGAGATACACAGAAGAGAGGTCTCGGCTTGGATAGAATTGAAGATATATTTATATACAAAAAGTGGACTGTGCATTAGAGGCTAGTGGAATTCTTTGGGAATTGAAAAGGAGTTGCTGGTTGGATAATTAGAGGCAGCCGAGTGAGAAAAATAAGAGCAGCCCATTCGTGACAGAATTGATACAGCCGCTGTGAGTCTCGATAAAAAGAAAAAGAGGGCAGATTATATTAGCGGCACTTTTGATTGAAAAACACACAAGTTGTAGAGTGAAGACTTTGATAATTCGGAGAAGATTATTGTGGCAATTAAAAAAGAAGTTGGCAGAAAGTTGTTGACTTTGGAGTGAACTTCTTGGTGATTAAAGAGGTGGAGCCGACTGTTGGAGAGAAAAAGCAGAGATACATATATATATATATATATATATATATATATATATATATATATATATATATATATATATATATATATAGTGGTGGAGTAAAGGCAGAATTTCAGTTCCTTTTGCGCTATCAATCGGGTGATGTTTTTCCAATTAATTGTGTTTGGTTTACATATTAAGATGCTAGGCTAATTTAATTTATGTATTGGATGAAGATGAAATTTGTTATTAATTTATTGTGATTCGATAACTAGTAATTTAATAATTTTTTGTGTTGTCTTGATTGATCTGGCATGCTTTATTTTTATTATTTGATTGATTGACCACCAGTTAAATATATCGTTACTTGTTGTAGTCTTGGAAAAGTCACAATAAGTTGAAACATTGCATGATCAACACATGAACACTAGATGTTAGGAATAACACTATGACATGTGCAATCTAATTGATAATTGTGTGATTTAATGCGTTCTAAACATTCGTATTCGGACTAGGAATAGATTCGTTTCATGTTTGGGATAGATTTAATTTGTCTTGGAAAAGAAAATTAATTGCATGTGAATTATCGATTGTCAAGCAACACATGAATGATTTAAATTACGAATTGTTGAATTGAGATAGGTGATAACAAGTGGATTCGGATTCCAATACATGCTCTCCATTTATATTTTACTCCCAAACATTTGTTTTTATTTAATCTTTATTTATTGCAACTTTTTAGAATAGATAAACAAACAAAATCATCATTTTATTTTAATTGTTTTCATTAATTGAATCGACGATAAACTAGTAATTAGGACTAAACATTATTCCTCGTGGGAACGATACTTTCAACTCATCACAATTATTACTTGTCAACGATCCCGTACACTTGCGGGATTCGAACCGAACACTGTACATCATCAATGTTACTTTTAGATGGAGTAGCAGTAGGAAAATTGAACTAGATTCGTGAACGTTTACAGCAAAGAACAAACTCATCTGATCTACAGAGGCTGGAGCAGTCTCTAATGTCTCAATCATTAGCAACTAGTTCATCATCCAACAGATGAAAAGTCTAGTAATATTTCTACTACTTAGCATCAGTAAAATCTTTTTAGGATCAAAAGAAATCTGTAAAGTTCATATGCACTTCATCTACCTGAACTGAACGAGGAGGAAGCAGACGACACAAGAACGAAATGCAGAAAAAATAATTTAAGTTATCCTAGTTGTAATCTGTGGCCATAAAAATTCAATTTGGATTGCATTCCCTTTAAACAAAATTAATTAAATCTTCATTAATCAATCTTAGCCCAACCTCGAATGGTTTACAAAACATATCCTACGACTCTCACATATACAAGAATCGTTATTTTATTTTTGGTTCAAAATTGTGAATTACACGTGGATAATAAAACGGAAAATGCATACCTGAAGGTTTTCCTGAATTCAGATTTCAGTAGTGACGATCGAGAATGTGCAAGATCATGTTTTTAACAGGGAAGGAGACAGGAGGAGAGGGGAGAGGGAAAAAGAGGATGAGGTTCTGCTTATGGGAGGGAATGAGTACCTGAAGGTTTCTGGTAATGACGAACAAAACAGTGCAAGGTAACAAGGAAGGAGAATGGAGGAGAGGAGAGGAGGGGAGGGGGAAAGAGATGCAGCACTAGGAGGGAATGAGTAGGTTTAGGTATAATGTAATTTGAAACCGAAGGGAAAAAAAGTTATAAGGATCCAACAGGTGACCTCTCTTACAAAAAATGTGAGCTTGACCAGTTGAGCTAATCCAACTCTTGGTAAAAGGCTGCGTTTTCCGCATTTTGAGTTTTTCACTTAGTTTCATTAAAAATATACAAAATAATGATTTTTTCCTTTTGCCTTTTGTTTGTAAATTTTTATTTATTTTTTTATTTTTTGTAAAATTCGTTTTGGAAAATGGTAAAGAGAACGCATTTTTTATGTTTTCGAAAATAAAAATAGAAAATGACTAGAAAATAGTAAAGAAAACAAGGTCTTAGATTTACAGTAATAATATCGATTTTAATAAAAGTGCAGTAGTTGAAACACATTTATTCAGTGGTTTGTTCACAACTTATAGGTTATTACCTAGTGCAGCACTATCTATCTGTGCCCAGTGAGAAGAATATGTTGCACATATGTTATTGCACATTGAAGTGTACATTGAGTTAACCTCATATACTCAAGACAAGTTCATACGTATGTATTTATCGTTAATGCGTCAATCGAAATAATACAATGCGATATATAGGTAGAATATTCATATATCCAAAATAATCAACAAATCAAGATCGTGATGTATTTGTATGTAGCATGTCGTCAACTACTCAATAACATATCCGTATCATAATGATCGCCAGTTATAATTAAGACATCCCGCGCGTATCGTATAGCCGATAACACGTACATCATAGATACTTTCCAATATTGATAATTACATACTATACTGCAATGCATGACATTTAGATACACAAATCAATTTCATATACTCAAGATAAGTTCAAATGTATACGTGTATCGTTTGAAATGCATCAATCAAAGTAATTGTAGCAACCAAAAATATTTACTTGTTTATAAAGAAATTTTCATGTCGTACTCAAAAATGATTTTATTTATATTAATGCGTCGCTACGAAGCTTCCTAAAATTTCCAAATTAAAGTTTTGGTCACGATATAAATTGATGTGGAAATATATTATATTTTAAAAGTCAACACGCATGTGTTTATTTTATTTTTATTTTTTTGGCTTCTATTCATGCCATTACCTCAACTTCAATTTTTATTCTCCCCACTAAGTGCCTTGAACACTTTCCGCTAACTCTATCATCTAAGAGGTGGTTTTTCAGTTACAAATGTCATCCCCTTTTCCAAATTTGAAAATATTTAACTCCCCATTTTCATTGTCATGCAATTACCTCTTGTAAGCTACCAAAACTTCCCTGAACACCCTTGTTGTGAAGTTCCCCCTCATTATAAGCCTCTTAATCTCTACGATAAACTGTGGAAGGCAGAGTCCTTTAATTTTCTCTTGAGAATCTCGTCAAAACCCTTCTCCTTTTTTCCTACAAAGTTTGTCCAAATAACTCAGCTTTCTCCAAGCAGATTTTGGCCAGCAGGCTAGCACTTGCTTACATTAATCCGACATCCATCTTTACTCTTTAAACTAAATTCCTTTCTAATTTTATAATCACACCCACACATCTACAAGATCCTAACAAAAATCTAAGGCAAGGAACATTGCATATTGTTGAAAATCAACCTCAATATTCTCAAAATTCCAAATTTAAGGTAGGGGGTTTACTGCTATTTTTCTAAGTGCAAATTCAATTTTTAGTCACATGAAGTTGTTACCATATTACTTATGAGAACCTTGATACACACTTTGGGGTTCTATAAAAGAAGAAAGGAAGAGAAAGATGGCTCCTAGTGAGTAACCAAGAACTTGTGAATCTTTTGATCATCGATTTAGTTGCAAGAATGACGGTAACATGTGTAATGACATGTGCTCTTAAATATTTTCATTTGAATTATTAAAATTCAATATTCTGATTATCTTGATATGATACTCACCCCTACTAAACCATTTTTTCTAGACTAAGCAACAAAGGCGTGGTGGCATGGATACAAAGGCGTGGTGGCATGGATGGCATGGCATCATCTCGGGAGTAGAATTGGTTAATATTTTAATTGATTTTGTTGTTGCAAAATTTATTCTAAGTACTTGTTCATGTCATGTTGTATATAGAATTCTCCATTTATATCAGTTGCTCAAACTTATATCCTTATGTAATTTATTTCTACTGTTTATTTGAATTCCCGTACTTCGTGAGAGTTTCTCAAAAATTTTAGATTCTACCTCCATTTTGGAAATATCGTAACTTCGGTTGTTCTATGAATCTTAAAGTAATATCAGTGGTGTTTTAAAGCCTTATGAGTCTACTAACTCTGAGATTTAGAATCACGTTAAAATGAGGTCGCATATGTGAGATATGACTTTTTCCAAACTGCAGTGTTTTCCACTTGGGCAGAAGTTCTGGTGACTTCGTGCTTCTATTTCTCCTAGTTAGAGAACTTATAAGATTTTAAAATATTAATATATTATTTCTCAGATGTTTTATGTATTCTTTGTTCAAAATCATGATTTTACGAGTTATCTAGGTCGATCAGAAATATCTTGGCGACTTTCTTTGTGCAGTGTCCCTACGAGTTTTCCTTTAATAGGTTTTGATAATTGTGATTCACTATCCTTTAAGGCCTGAAGTTGAATTAATATTTAATCTCTTTTTAGGGGTTAAGTTTCAGGTTTTGTGTTAAAATAATAAAATGAGTTTTTGGTAACTCTCTTTTAAGAAAAAAAAAAATTGGGCGTTACAGTAATACAGCTCGATAAATGGGTAGAATATTCATGTATCCAAATAATTTCCAGATCAAAATCGTAAAGTGTTGTAGGCATCATATCATCGATTGCTTAAACAATTATCTGTGTCATAATAGTCAATTATAATTGAGACATCCCGCAGGTATCGTATCACAGGTGACATGTACATTATATATACTTTCCAATATTGATAACTGTATGTTATACTACAATGCATGACATGATAAGTCCCCTACGATTCTCATCTCATGACCTAAATGTTCAACATATAACATCTCATAATTAGTCACAACCAATAACTTTGATAATACATATCCATATTAATCCCACCTGGAATTTCACAGATTTACCCATCTATATAACACTTATCTTAAGTTCATTAGGAAACTCTAGGCATATGATAACATATCAAGATCATGAGTGGGGAACATTGGAGCAATCGTAATCTAATATGCACGAGATGCTCATGATAAATGCTTTCAGCAAGATGAGCCATATATCTTAAGCTATCGCATTTATTTAACTCGTGGAAACAAAGCTTTTATCAAAATGATACAAATATTCATATGTTCTTATTCAAATATATAATGAGAATGCGTCACAAATAATTTAAATAAGCATATCCTACTCATATATAAAATCACTTATAATCAATGTTTAGAAAATCAGACTGGACCACCCGTTTTGATCAAGAAAATCGAGAACCAGTCAAAAAATCGGTCTGGTTAGACAAAAAAATCGGCTAGAAAAAACCAGTCAGAAAACCCGATTTTTGGTCGGTTCAACCAAAAAAACTGAAAGCCGATCGATCTTTAAACCCGATTTTTTGTTTTCCTTTAGTTGTTTTAAGCTACTTTTGTGTATGATTTTATTTTCTAAATGAGTAAATGTTGGTTTATGGGTAAAATAACTCATTTTTTAGAATATTTTGTGATTTTTGGAATAATATTATTTTTTAATTGAAACTAGCTTGACCCAGTTAGACCTTCTGACCCTTGACCTGTTGTCTTTTTCGGTTCGAACCAATTTTTTATTTTTTAAAAATTGCTTATGATGAAATCATATAAATCAAGTAAATATACTCACTTGCAATAACCAAATAACTAAGCATATTGTACTCACTTCATTAATCCAAATAAACATATAAAATTTGATCATAGATCGAATATCGATATAATGGTCATAACAAATCAGATTACATAGGATTATTCCATCATCAAGGACTTGTACATCCTACCATCTTTCACCTTATTCGACTCCAACAAGGCTACTAGATCACTATGTTGTTCGTCGAACCTTGGAGTCGCAAGGTCCTCATGACACAAATCGTATCCCATATAACACAATGATTATCGAGGAGTTCAAATCTATAATCCTTATGCAACTTTTCTTTATGACTCATCATCCATTGAATGTCATTGCATTAAAATATTTTGCTATATATAAATAATGATGTATTGAATACTAACTTCGTTAATGAAATGACTCGAGTAACCATATTAATCAAATGACTTAAGTAGCCATATTAATCAAATAATTCAACTAAACATAATAAATTCATATTAAGTAAAATTGTATAATTTAAGTAAACATATTCTAATAATACAAAATACTCCACTCACATAATTAATCAAATAACTCGATTAAACATATCTGACTCACAATATAATGGATGAACAGATATACGAAAAGCTCCTAGAATAATTTTCTTTTGGAATGGAAGTCTTTCAATTAGTTTTGTATAGAGTATGTGAAGAACTAAGTACATAACTCATAGTAAACAGATTTTCATAGATTTATTAATTTATCATCGGAAAGATCATCAAATCTAGAGTTCAATGGACTTTACGGATCGCTAGTCGGATTTATAGAACAAAAGTTATGGCTGAACGAAGCTAGGTTGCCGGGCTGTCAGTTCAGTGTCGACATCTACTGTTTTGGTGTTGACACAAAAATATCAAAGAGCCACTTTTCATGGTTTTGAGCCCAGGTGTCGACATCATGTTCATCTTCTTCTTTTGATATTGACACAAAATGTCCTGGTGTCGACACCAGTCATATTTCCAGAAACTAAAACTCTGCTTTCTTGATTGCTTTGATCCAAAATCATTTATTTTGATAGGGAGCTTTGGTAAAACATGTTTGCCAATGTAAAGGAAAGCTTTGAATGGATTGAAATATAATTTTGAAAAAGTTTCCTTACCTGGGGTTTCTAATGGAATAACTCTTTCTCTCTCATTTCTTGGCAAGGTTTTAGTGTACGGTTTTAATTTCAAACTCTTGACTATTTATAGAAATCATTGGATGCACAGAAATGAATTGAAGTCTTGCTCGTAGGGGAGTTCAAATTTCTTTGGTGACTAGGAGGTGACTAAGGAGTGGTATCAACATAATGATCATATGGCTGGAGGTGGAAGGTCTTTGGAATGTAAGGAGGAGCTGTCAAGTAGGGCATGTGTGAGTATTGAAGGCTACTAGGCAAGTCTAGAGTAGACACCTCATGCTTGCTTCTCCAAAACTCTAGCTTTGAGGGGACCATGTTTGAGCTTAGATTCAGGGTAGTAAATGAGGTCAAGACCTTGAGTTATTGGTACCATTCAAGGTACTCATTACGTACTTTCACATGTAATATGCCACGTCAAAATGGTTAATCGAAGAGAAAGTTATGACTTTTCGAAGTAAGCCACTCGAAATTGTTTTTCTTAACCATTCTCAAAGTTTGCTTTGAGAACCTATCCATGTGTATCTCACATGCATTCAACGGAAGTAGGAAGTGATCAAACGAATTTCCTGAAAAGAGGCATTAAACACATTTTTCGTAACTTTTCATTTTATTTATAATTTCATTTTTATTTCTTTAAATTTCATAATAACTCAATAAATTCTAAAAATATTTATATTACGTAATAATAAGCACATCATAATTTTTTGGGGTGTTATAGTGATGTCTTGCAATAAAATATTGTTCAAAGATTTATATTTACTAATGAAAAATTGAATTCCAAGGATTCTTTTACTTTACTTTTGAATATTTAAAACATTTGTATTAAAGTTTCCAAGCTTCCTCTTCTTGTAGATGAATATACATATTTATAACTTATGAGACAATATTTAGATCATATTAGCTGGGAATAGGCCAATTCAGCTTGGTCCTATTACCCACAGTCGAGCTCGTGGCTCATTGCCGGTTGAGCTAAGCTTGGCCCACACTCTTATTTTTCCTTTATTTTTTATTTTTTAAACACTCATTTTTCCGGGTCTAATAGGTGAAGTTAAAATTATACACGAGTAACTTGTTACGTATGCAATTTTTTAACAACCGTGCTATTCGTACAAAAACTTGTACAAATGGGTATACAGATTTTACACATGGCAAAATCTTGTTTTTCAACCCATCACATTACACATCGATCAACGATCATCACACTTTCGATAAAAAAAAAAATTATGTACATTCATTGGTACAAATGGCATTTTCCATTTTTTAAATCAAAACACAATTAGGAAAATAAAGAAGTTTGCTAATATTAAGAAATTAAATATGATTTACCTGATTATAAGAAAATTTTGATATACTTATTTTGTACTAAAAAAATGTGTGTCTTGTTGATCTTTTGTAACACCCCAAGTACAAAAAATATTAAACCTAGGGGTTAACTTCCTTTCACTTTAAATGCGAAAATAAAACATTTCAAACACTTATTTTCTTCAATTACATGCGTAAACAAAACATTTAAAACTTCAAAATTTCTTTACTTTTCTATTATAAAATTCTACAAAAATTTCGGCAGAGTCTCCTCTATAATTTGGACTTAGCCAACCTGTAGAGGGACATCGTACCCATATTACAAATACAATTCTCAACTCATTCAAACCCAACATTCCACATCCGACCACAATTCCAAAATCAAACTTTAACATCAATTCTCAAACTCCTCAACAATAACATCTTAAAGTAAATAATTCTTAAACTTATGAAATATGATATAAACTAATCACAGGGAAATACCATAACTTATTTTAACTAAAAACCAACAAACTAATCAAAGGAACTTATCAATAAAAGAAAATAAACAAAAATAACTTTTGAAAGCCCTCGATTCAGTCCTAAAGCAAATGGAATTATGAGTACTGTCTGAGTCTGCCGCCAAGTGCTCTCCTCGGATCACCTAACTTTCATCACCTAAAATGTTGGGGAGGGATTGGGGTGAGCTAAAGCTCAGTAAGTAAAATTTATGCATGAAATGCATGCTTATGTCATGAATGCTTTAAAAATTCCATGTATGTATCTCCATATACTTTACTTTCCAGAACTTTTCAAACTTTCACTTCATTTCCATCGTGAGCTCACTTGGTGTAACTTCTAGTCAATCAGATAACAGTGGGCAATTTCTTATTTGGAACCAGATTAACATTCACATTTCCACCGCAAAACGGTTTAACATTCACTTTCCCACCGCAAAGCGGTTTAACAGTCCACCATAAACGGTTGAACATTCCGTCGCAAAGCGACTTAATTCGGGTACGCCGGTCCCCCACGCCCCATTTCCCACTCGCAACTTTCATGAACTAGAAGTACACCCATTCATTCTAAAAAAAACTTGGGATACATAACTTTTGAACAAACTTGCACCTTGACACATTTCTTACATTTAAAAACATTTGACTTCCCAATTTCAATGCCAATGCATGCTTGATGATGCAATGACATGATAATGTGCATACTTGAACATTCTTCTCAATAATGATTCACTGATGTACATTAAGTTTGCATTGATGATACTAAAATATCATATGAGATTGTTGGATGAAATTGACGAAAGAAACTTTATCAGGTCCTAGATTCGTACAAGTATTGCAGAAGTAATGCATCTGATCGGAGGAAAGTTTATGATAGTACATACCATGAAATTGTGGAGATTATTATTGATGGTATCTTGATTAAAAAATAAGAAATGAAAATTTTGACAATTGTCCTTGTGGATAGGATTTGTGGAAAATGAGAATAAGACTTCTCAATGATTATTTATTGAGTAGTGTGCAGAAAGAGTGACAATGGCAGAATCCAAGATTCATTGAGTTTGAGAAATTGATATAAAATCTTAGCGAGTATATTGATGTAAAAGGTTTGTGTGAAGGATATGATGGTTATTATGTTGTAATCTCAGAGAGATTGATATGATTATTTGAGGTCAGTTGTGTGACTTTTACTTATAATGAGATTGTATATTTGGGTTAAGTAAACTTGATGAGGAATTCTATATGAATCACAAAAGTTTTATTCATTGGTGATAGGTCAATGATTTATTTATAAAATACTTGGTTAGAGTATTGTTGTTATGATGATTTTGAAAGCATGAATTCTTAAATTAGTACCTTGGCTTTAGTTTTAAGATGAGTGTGTGATGCTGAATACTTGACTACAATATATAAGTATGGGTTACAGGATTTAAGTTTGATCCTCCGATTTTAAAAGAAATATCAGCATGTTCAGAAAGGATTTTCGTTTGTAAATCTTTCCAGAAAGATTCTGTCAAAGTTTTAGTATTTCTACTGTATATTTTGGTATGGACGTCAAGTTTCATTAATTCTGGATTACAAAGTTTTATTTTGGTCAATCTTCTTGATTTTAGTTTTAAGAATGTGATCCATCAATATATATATATGTTAAGGTTTAGCCGTTAGGATAGATCCTATGAAAGGCTGGAAATGGAAAGTTAGTGAATGGATTCATAAGTGGGATAATGTCGGTTGATGGTCTGCTATAACAATAACTATCAAACTTCGATCCGTATTGAGTACTATGCGATAGAAAATGTAGATTGCCGGTTCATTGGGATGAAGTAGGAGAAAGAAGATTATTGGGTCCAGTAATAGTACAGCAAACAACTGAAGTTGTTGAAGAGATTCGTCAACGAATGAAAACTGCTAAGAGTAGACAGAAGAGCTATGCGGACAGAAGAAGGAAATTTTTGGAAATTACTATAGGTGATATGACTTTTTGGTAGCTCCTAGGAAAGGAATTATGAGACTTGGGAAGAAAGGAAAGTTAAGTTCGCGTTTTGTTGGCCCTTTAAGATACTTGAAAGGGTGGATAACCTAGCTTATTGGGTTACATTGCCACCAGCACTGTCAGGGTTACATAACGTTTTTCATGTCTCAATATTGAGGAAGTATATTTCGGATTTCCTCCCATAGTCTCAGTTATGAGTCATTAGATCTTTGTGAGGATCTGCCTTATGAAGAACCACCTGTGACAATCCTAATGAGAGCAGGCAAGAAACTTAGAAGGAAGAAGGTAACATTAGTTAAAATCCTTTGGAGGAATCATGCAGTAGAAGAGGCTACTTGGAAACGCGAAGATGAAATGCGTACTAAGTATCCACAAGTTTTGGTAAATTTTAATTTCGAGGACGAAATTTCTTTTTAGGGGGTAAGGAATTGTAAGACCGATTTTCATTTTCGTGTATCCTTAAATTTCACGTAATAATTATGTTAATGATATAAATTTTAAATTTAATGATATTTTTAATGTCAATAATTCGAATTATTTTGCAGTGGAAGGACTTGGATGCCGTCTCGATCAATGTACCAATTAAAAGTTTCTAAATTGTTTATTTTAATAGTCTACGTGTAATTTATGTGATTAATTGTTTTACTTCCTAAGCATGCTATTTTCTATTTTATTGCATTAAATTGAAGTTGAGAAAAGTTTGGTGACACTTTGGAAATTTATTTGAGGGTCGTGGACTTAAATTACCAATTTATAGGAGCTAAGGGACTGAATTGCATGGGAGGAGAATTGAGGGACCGAAGTGTAAATTTCAAAAGATTAAACCTAACCTAAACCCTCACTCTCTCACCATCTCTCACGACATCTCCCTCTCTGTCTCGCCCCTCACCTCTCGCTCTCGGACTCGCTCTCTCTCAACCGTCGCTCTCTCCCTCTTCCTTCGACCGCCGACCGCCGTTCCGCCGGCAGTAAGTCCCCTCTCCCTCTTCCCCGTTCTCTTCACGACCCGCACACACCCGAAGCCGAAGGCGCACACACCAACCGCACTCCACCATTTCCGAACACACCCATGTAATTAGTGTATGTATATATATGGGATTGTATGTATATGTTGATGTATATGTAATTGCCCTTAGGTATAAACTTCAGGTTTTGATTGAATAGATGAAATCCCAGATTTTTTCAAAGTTATGAAATTAATTGCAGATTTCGAATTTGGTTGTAATTTCAGATTTCTTGTAACCTTAAATTCTGATTTCAAATTTTTGATAATGGGCATATATATATTATTACGTATATATGCATATACATACGTAGATTTCAGATTTCTATGTGTATAAATATAAAATTTCATATTCAATTTCAGTCTAAATTTCATATGTTAAATGCCAATTTTAAAAATATGGAATTTAATGATGTTAGTGTGTATCATATATATGGGGATTTACAGATTTTAGGGATAATGGCATTAAGGGGGTGTGTGTGTGTTAATTTTTCAGATTTTTGTGTAAACTTTCAAATTTAAGAGACTATTGGAACTTTAAATCGGAATATTAGAATTTTTGGAATTTATTGATTTGGGAAGTTGGGTATTGTATATACTAAGTAAACTTCTTTCATTTATGATAATAGGATTAATTATTAGATTTGGGGAAAAACCTCAAGAATTGTTTTAATTGTTATCTAGTATGTGGTTTAAGTTGGATATAATTGTTGAGTTGTATTTAAAAGAACAAGTTAGTTTAAGTTGAAATTACGTTCAAAGTTATAAATTTTAGTTCAAGATCATTTTTTGATAAGTAATGCTTGGCTTTGATTTGTGGGATTGATAAGTAAGATTTCAAAATTTCCTCGAACTTAATGTGTTACTTCGAATATGATATTAAATGTGGTGTTATATTATGAGTCACATGAAAGTATATGTTTTGGGAATTTGAAAGTATGAAAGGAAATTCTTTAGTTTTATGTGCTCTAGTCTCGATATAAGATCACATGTGAGTTAAATTGAAGTTTTAATTTCAGTTAATGTTTGATTGAGTATTAAAATGAATAACGGACGTGGTTGTGAACTGAGAGTCATGTTTATTGATGAATGTGAATAATTATGACTTTTGGTACATTGACGACACGGGCAGTCGAGGCTCCTCCACTTGCAAATCCAGATAACGGTAAATGCTAAGGATGTCAAGTAAGTAAACTTCCCCCTATTTTCATCAAAGTCGAATGTAAATGTGAAAGTTATGTGTAAATGACTGTCGTGCAACTTACTTGCTTTGATGAATTGCACTTACTTTATGAAAGCATATGTTATTGAGAAGAATGTTAAAGCATGCACGTTATTATGTCATTGCATCATTAAGCATGCACTGACATCGAAATGGGAAAGTCAAATGTTTTAATGAAAGGAATGTGTCAAAGTGAAATTTTTGTCAAAAGTTATGTATCCCAAGTTTTTTTTGAATGAATGGGTGTACTTCTAGTTCATGAAAGTTGCGAGTGGGAAATGGGGCGCGGGGGACCGGCGTACCCGAATTAAGTCGCTTTGCGACGGAATGTTCAACCGTTTACGGTGGACTGTTAAACCGCTTTGCGGTAGGAAAGTGAATGTTAAACCGCTTTGCGGTGGGAAAGTGAATGTTAAACCGCTTTGCGGTGGAAATGCGCATGTTAATCTGGTTCCAAATAAATAATAGCCCACTGTATTCTGATTGACTAGAAGTTACACCAAGTGAGCTCACGATGGAAAGGAAGTGAAAGTTTGGAAATGAAGTGAAAGTTTTGAATTGAAATGAAAGTTTGAAAGTTTTGGAAAGTAAAGTAAATGGGGATACATATATGAAATTTTTAAAGCATTCATGTCATAAGCATGCATTCATGCATACAGTTTACTTACTGAGCTTCAGCTCACCCCAATCCCTCCCCATTTTTCAGGTGATGAAAGTTAGGTGATCCGAGGAGAGCACTCGGCGGCTGACTCAGGCTATACCCGCAATAACTCTTTTAAAATAAAGTTAAATTAGAATTTATTTCAATTTCTAATTATTAATCCTTTAATTCATGTATTATTGAGGTTAAAATACCTCTTATTTCATTTGCTAAAGTTTATTTACTTGGAATTGTATTGTTGAGGAGTTTGGGACTTATTATAATGGTTTGGATGATGTTTGGGATGGAGTGAGTTGTGATGTGTATTTGTAAAATGGTTTTGATGTCCCTCTACAGGTTGGCTATGTCCAATTTATAGAGGAGACTCTGCCGAAATTTCTGTAAAATTTTATAATAGATAAATGAATATTTTAATTGTGCAACCGTTTTAAATTCCGCATTTTAATGTTTAAACGATTTATTTCCGCATTAAAAGAAAAAGAGAAGTTAACACCTAGGTTTAAGATTCTTGAACTTGGGGTGTTACAGATATACAACTTTTATCTATAATTTGTGTACGTAAAAGTGTGTGTTGTGTGTGAAAAATCGTGTGGCTGTGTGCGTGCGCTGTGAGCGGGTGCGTGTCGGGAAAAGGGGCGGAGGAAGGGCTTACCGGTGGAGGTGCAAGGTGGTGGTGGTGATGGTGGCCGGAGACCAAGGGAGAAGCCGAGAGAGATATGGAGAATTGAGGGAGAGACGAGAGAGCTGAGTGTGAGAGTGAGAGATCGAGAGCGCGAGAGGCAGGGGACGAGGGAGTGAGGCGAGAGTTGAGAGTGAGATGTCGATTGCGAAAGTGAGGGTTAGGTTTAAATGTTTAACTTTTGGTAAATTGCAATTCAGTCCCTCAACTCTCATAATTTGGTAATTTAAGTCCATGACCTTCAAATAAAATTCCGAAGTGTCATCAAACTTTTCCCAACTTCAATTTAATGCAATTTAGGCAACTTACTACTCAATTAAAATAGAAATGGCAAGTAACAATTAAAATAAACAATTAGACATAGAATGGTACGTAAAGAAAAACTTTATAAACATTTTAATTGGCACATTGATTAAGACGGCTTCCAAGTCCTTCCACTGTAAAAAATATAATTCAAATATGAACACTAATAATAATCAATTACATAATTTAAAACGGTACCAATAAAATTACGTGAAATTCAAGAAAGTATGTAAAACGAAAAAAAGTGGTTTTACATCTTTCAAGCACATTAACACTTCTAATGTATCTTGTTTAAGTTGGCTCTTGACATAGAACATAGTTCAATTATACATGCACTAAAACAGACTCTGAATCTATCGTACTAATCGAAGGTGTTAGTAGGTCTTTTACAATCTCAAGAAATAATTGGATATCTTCGTTCATTCTTTTATCAAAAATCAAGTTGTATTGCTTCAACAAGATCTATGTTGATAAGCATTTGATGCCTAAAATAATGAACAAATTCAGTAGGCATTGTACGGTCTAGTGTCTGATTACATGCATGAGACATACAAGAGGAGGCCCCTCCATCAAATATTTTATCCCTAATACCTTTAAAAAATTCAATATTTCAGCATCGTTTTCTTCAAGATTAGAGGAAGGGGTGGATGCAAAGGGTTTCTAACTAACACTAGCACTCAATCGTTGTGCATGCAATTTCTACATGGAAGTTAACATGGTTTTAAAATTACAATAAGTGATGGATGCGTAAAAAATTAAAGTGTGTTTTTGTTTCTGGACTAACATATTAAGTACCTTTTAAATTATACATCGGTTCCAATTTGCATGCTAAATGAAATAAAGTAGGAAACTCTTATAAGTATTTTCTGAACTTTAGGTTCATAGAATACAATATTTCAGAAAAATGGATAGTTTTGTATTTATTAAAAGTTCGTGCAACGACAAAAAAAAAAAAATGTTCAAGAACTCTAGCACTAGTAGGGTAGTGTACATCAAATAAGATATTTATAGAATCATAAAAAACTTTTAAAAGAATTTTCAACTTTAAAAGCAAATTCTCAATCAGCGTCTATCAAATAGAATCATCTCATTTCTTATATGTTTTAGGTCATATTCAGTAATAATATGTTCATATCATTTACACAATTTTAGTAATAAGTAAGTAAAGTTTCACCTATACCCTACTTCAGTTACAGAGCTTTGAAATCCTAACCAAAATGTGCACAATATTCCTCAAATGCTTTTTCTACTTGATGATATATATTAGTGCATCCATAACCCTACAAATTTGATCGTTAATATGTTTCATACCGTTTTCCAAAATTAAAATGTGATACACGCAACGAACATGAAATAAGAAACTACTAAAATTAGGATTAAGAATTCTACACATATTATCTACAACTGGCATATTAACACTAGTATTATCAAACGCAAAAGAGCGAAATTTACTTTCCCAACAATAATTCTTAATAATTTGGATAATATCATTAAATATGTTATTAGCATTAGAGGCAATACTCAATTATCTTAAAAGCATTGATATTTATGCATAACTTAAAGTTGGCCTATGCAGTTTGCAGTTACAGATATATAACATTTTTATTCATTCCCATGAATTTGAAGTAAATTTGATGCAAACCACGTAGAAATTGTAGCTACGCAACCCACAAAATATTGAAATCGACCAAGAACACCAAGAAACAACGGTTTATGGATCCAATTAAAATTAATTGAACCAAGCAACCAATACAATCACTGGGATATATTGACCTCTTGATCACAAGTAATAATAATTCTCACCGAGATTTGAACAAACAAGAATAACTTACAAGTTAGGATTTTATTCAATGAAGAATAAGGTTGTGAAAGCAAAATAGCCTCTCAATTATAATATCAAAGTTGTGTTTCGAATAATGAAAATTACATCCCTATAAATAGGGCCAAAACCTGACTAAAGAGTTTTAATTATACTAGGAAACAAATACCTAAAAATAAGGAAAGAAATAAAAAATTTATATTTACGCGTTTTAGCCGTTACAGCCGTGACTACTTTATTTACGGCCGTAAGTATCTTAATGCTTAACCATTACGGCCGTGAGACATATTTTACGGCCGTAAGTCTTAATTTCTGAAATTCTTGTTTTCAGCTCGAGGCTTCATTACGGCCGTGACAATGTGGATTACGGCCGTAAAATCAATTCTTCAAAATTTCTGTTTTTCCACAGTAGACTCGTTACGGCCGTGAGGAGTATATGTTACGGCCGTAATTCTTGAAATTCCACAATTTTCTTCGACAGCTTGAATGAGGTTGATCCACTCGTCGTTTTGGCTCGGTCCCAACATGGAACTTGCTTCTTTTGATGACACGAACATTGTTTTGGCCATTGTTTCTTGTACTAGCTTGTCCATTGCTTCGTTGGCCCTTTTTGTTTGTAATCAAGTCATCGGTCTTCCTTTGATCATAAAAGGATCTTTGTGCAGGCTTGTATCCGTGGTCTGGATCACATCATTCCCTCCCTCTTCGAAAGGATTCGACCTCGAATCTGTACCTGCATCAAACGGAGATAGATCAAAAACATTAAATGAAGCCGAAACATTATACTTACCAGGAAGATCGAGTTTATAGGCATTGTTGTTGATCCTTTCAATCACTTGGAATGGACCATCCCCTCGCGGTTGTAACTTTGACTTGCGTTGTTCTGGAAACCGCTCCTTCCTCAAGTGTACCCAAACCCAATCACCGGGTTCAAATATGACGCATTTTCTTCCTTTGTTAGCCTGCGATGCATAATGTTCATTTTTCTTTTCAATTTCCAACCTCACCTTGTCGTGGAGTGATTTAACCATCTCAGCCTTTTTCTTTCCATCTAAACTAATACGTTCATTCACAGGCAAATGAATTAAATCCAATGGTGTTAGCGGATTAAAACCATATACAATTTCAAATGGTGAACAAGAAGTAGTAGAATGTATAGCCCTATTATATGCAAATTCAATAAATGGTAAACACTCTTCCCAATTTCTCAGATTTTTAGTGATTATGGTGCGCAATAATTGAATCATTGTCCTATTTACTACCTCGGTCTATCCATCGGTCTGTGGGTGACAAGTTGTAGAGAAAAGTAATTTTGTTCCCAGTTTGTTCCACAAGACTCTCCAAAAATGACTAAGGAATTTAACATCCCTATCCAAGACTATACTCTTAGGAACCCCATGTAAGCGCACTACTTCCCTAAAGAAAATATTAGCTATGTTGGTAGCATCATCAGTTTTGTGGCATGGTATGAAATGTGCCATTTTACTAAAGCGATCTACTACCACAAAAATAGAATATCTTCCCTTCTTAGTCCTAGGTAATCCCAAAACAAAATTCATAGAGATATCGACCCAAGGTTTACTAGGGACGGGTAAAGGCATATATAATCCATGGGGTTTAATCCTAGATTTTGCCTTCTTGCAAGTAATGCATCTATTACAAACTCGAACCACATCAATCTTCGTCTTAGGCCAATAGAAATGTTCACTTAGGATTTCGATGGTCTTTTTAACCCCAAAATGACCCATTAAACCTCAACTATGGGCCTCTCTCACAAGTAACTCTCTCATTGAATACCTAGGGACACACAATTTATTTTCTCGAAATAAATAATCATCATGTTTAAAGAACATACCCACAGCCCATTTACCACATGAATCATAAATATTAGAAAAGTTCAGATCATTAGCATACATGTCCTTAATGTATTCAAATCCAAGCAATTTAGCATTCAAAGAATTTAAAAGAACATACCTTCAAGACAATGCATCTGCCACCACATTTTCCTTACCTTGTTTGTACCTGATAACATAGGGAAATGTTTCGATAAACTCTACCCATCTTGCATGTCTTACTCAGCTTAGCTTGACCACTCAAATGCTTCAAGGATTCATGATCAGTGTGTATCACGAACTCCCGTGGCCACAAGTAATGTTGCCATGTCTCCAAAGCGCGCACAAGTGAGTATAACTCCTTGTCATATGTGGGGTAATTAAGAGCAGCCCCCTTTAGCTTTTCGCTAAAATAGGCTATTGGCATTTGATCCTGCATTAAAACAGCTCCAATGCCTAGCCCTGAGGCATCACATTCAATCTCAAAAGCCTTGTCAAAGTTAGGAAGTGATAAAATCGCTGCTTTACACAACAAATTTTTAATAGTATCAAATGCATGCTCCTGTTCTACTCCTCATTTAAACCCTACACTTTTTTTGACAATTTCTGTGAGTGGTGCGGCAATCGTGCTAAAATCTTTAACAAAGCGCCTATAAAAACTAGCCAAGCCATGAAATCTTCTAACCTCAGTTATGCTTTTAGGTATTGGCCATTCTTTAATAGCTTTGACTTTCTATTTATCTACTTCTATTCCCTTAGCACTAACCACATAGCCAAGAAACACAACTTTTTCCATTCAAAAATTACACTTTTTAAAATTAGCAAAAAGTTGTTCTTGCCTCAAAACCACAAGCACACACCTAAATGCTCCACATGCTCATTAATAGTTTTACTATATATCAAGATATCATCGAAGTAAACTACTACGAATTTACCTATAAATGCACGTAAAACATGATTCATTAAACGCATAAATGTGCTAGGTGCATTAGTAAGTCCAAAAGGCATTACTAACCATTCATACAGGCCATACTTAGTTTTAAAAACAGTTTTCCACTCATCCCCTTCCTTCATTCAAATTTGATGATAACCATTTTTAAGATCAATTTTACTAAATACACTAGAACCATGCAATTCATCCAACATATCATCTAACCTAGGAATAGGATGACGATACTTTATAGTTATGTTGTTGATGGCTCTACAATCAATACACATTCTCCAAGTCACGTCCTTTTTAGGTACAAGTAACACGGGGACGGCACATGGGCTCATACTTTTCCTTATATACCCTTTGCTCATCAAGTCCTTCACTTGCCTTTGAAGTTCCTTCGTCTCCTCGGGATTGCTCCTATAAGCTGGACGGTTTGGAATGACTGCTCCAGGTACAAAATCAATCTGATGCTCAATACCTCAAATGGGTGGTAACCCACTAGGTATGTCATCTGGAAACACATCCTCGAACTCCTGCAATAAAGAAATAGCCAAACAAGGGAGGGATTTGTTAGCTTCATCAAAGGCAAGGAATGACTCCTTGTACAATAAAAGGACCATTGGTCGATTTTCCAAGAAAGCCTTCTTGATTTTACTACTTTTGGCATAGAAGCTTACTCTTGATTTTTCTTTTCTAGAACTCTTCGCTCCCTCTCCTTTTTCTGAGGTATGTACCCTAACACTCTTTTTTTCTCTCGCCTCTCCTTTTTCTGGAGTCGTGGCTCCAACCCTCTTTTCCTCTCCTTTTTCTGAGGTCGTGGCCTCAACTCTCTTTTTTTCAAGTTTCCTCACCTTTTGTTCTTCATCATTTTTCAATTTAACTTGATCTGCATAAACTTGTGATGGTGAAAATGGTGTAAGTGTAATTTTTCTCCCATCCTTGGTAAAACTATATCTATTTTTATACCCGTCATGTGTCACTTTCCTATCATATTGCCAAGGCCTACCCAACAAAACGTTCCCGGCTTGCATAGGAACCACATCACACATCACTTCATCCATATAGCTACCAATCGAAAAATTCACTAATACCCTCCTATTCACCTTAATCTCACCACTATCATTTAACCACTGAAGTCTATAAGGTGATGGATGCTTCAATAATGGTAATCCTAACTTCTCAATTAGTGTGGTGCTAGCAACATTTGTACAACTACCACCGTCAATAATCATACTACATACATTGTCTTGGATGCGACACCGTGTATGAAATATGTTTTCCCTCTGTTGCTCCACGTCATCCACGTTGATTTTAGCACTAAGGGCTCGCCTTACTACTAATAACGTGTCATGCTCTCCGGATAGCAATTCCTCATTATCACTAGCTTCCTCCAAAGCGGGCATGTCACTGTAGTCTTCCTCATCGCTGCCACTTTCCCAAGCTCCCTCTGCTCGCAAGGTAATAACACGCCTATTAAGGCATTGAGAAGCCACATGTCCTCTTCCCAAGCATTTGAAGCATTGGATATCTCTACTTCTAGATGGTTGAGACTCCCTTTTGGGTGGAAATTTGTTAACGGGCTCCTCCTTTCCCTTGGGTACCTCAAACTTTCCTCTTGGTGCCTCAAACTTCCCTTTAGAAACAGCCTCATCGCCTTTATTTTCCCACTTCGGCTTCCAAGACGGATTAGAACCCGAAGAACCCGACTGATACTTAGTTGTCCCTTTTCTCTTCAATTGTTTCTCCACTTTCATGGCCATATGTAGCATACCTTCTAACTCCACATAGTGTTGCAATTCGACCACATTTGCTATTTCTCTATTCATCCCATTTAAGAAACGGGCCATAGTGGCCTCTTCATCCTCCTCTACATTGGCTCTAAGCATTAACATCTCCATCTCCTTATGATAATCCTCGACACTCTTAGAACCTTGGTAAAGACTTTGCAGTTTTTGATGAAGTTCCCTATGGTAATGACTAGGAACAAACATCTTCCTCATGACAGCCTTTAATTCACCCCATGTACTAATAGGTCTCTCACGATTTCTCCTCCTAGAAGTTGCTAACTGATCCCACCAAGTAAGTGCATAATCGGTGAATTCAAGAACTGTAACCTTAACCTTTTTCTCCTCCGTATAGCTGTAGCAATCGAATATCAACTCAATCCTTTTCTCCCACTCTAGATATTGTTCCGGATCACTCCGACCCTTAAAGGAAGGAATAGTTGTTTTGATATTACTCATGCCACGATCCTGTCGATCAATCTCTCTATCTCGTCGTTCGCGCCTAACCTCTCTATCCACAAGTGCCCCATCATCATACCCATCAAATTCATCTTCTTCCTCCATCTCTATCCTATGGACACGCCCCACTTGTCTCCGCAAATTGGGCGCTTCCCTAGGCCGTTCTAACCTTTCAATCCTGCTCGACATATCCCCAAGCATTTTCTCAAAGCGATGTGCCAACTCTTCCACCATGTTGACTTGATCACCGTTCTTTGCTGTAACAGAATTTTCCGACATCCTAAAACTAAGTAATATATGCCTCACGTGTATTTCACTCGTGTATCACTCAATTTTTGGCTCTTACCCTCTATTGATCTCACATCTCTGTCTTTTTTCCACTCAATGGCTTTCACCCCAATTGCTTCAAAGAACGAAACCGAACTCAAACAAGTTTAAGCCCAAATGATTCAAATCGAGTATGAGTGAGAATTTATGTATTTGTTGGAAAACTCGAAGAAGATCTTTAGAGAATGGAATTCGACTCTATATAGAACTTGATACTTTTATGGGAAATAAAATTGTTTCAAGAAGGTAATTCTTGAAATCAAATAACAACTTTTTCTTTTACTGTTGAAATTTTCGTTTTTTTTTTTAATTTCTCGAAAATTCAACTACGAGAATAACGAAACAAACGAAATTTAATTTAGACACCAAACGAAGGAAATAACGACTTTTGAATTTTTTTTGTGACACATTTTGGATTAAAGACTCAAGAACTGGAAGAACACGAAGAACAAGATTAAGAAACTCAAGAAACAAAATAAAGATATAAACTTGATTTTTGGAGTCTAAGCTCTGATACCAAATGATGCAAACCACGTAGCAATTGTAGCTACGCAACCCACAAAATATTGAAATCGACCAAGAACACCAAGAAACAACGGTTTATGGATCCAATTAAAATTAATTGAACCAAGCAACCAATACAATCACTGGAATATATTGACCTCTTGATCACAAGTAATAATAATTCTCACCGAGATTTGAACAAACAAGAATAACTTACAAGTTAGGATTTTATTCAATGAAGAATAAGGTTGTGAAAGCAAAATAGCCTCTCAATTATAATATCAAAGTTGTGTTTCGAATAATGAAAATTACATCCCTATAAATAGGGCCAAAACCTGACTAAAGAGTTTTAATTATACTAGGAAACAAATACCTAAAAATAAGGAAAGAAATAAAAAATTTATATTTACGCGTTTTAGCCGTTACAGCCGTGACTACTTTATTTACGGCCGTAAGTATCTTACTGCTTAACCATTACGGCCGTGAGACATATTTTACGGCCGTAAGTCTTAATTTCTGAAATTCTTGTTTTCAGCTCGAGGCTTCATTACGGCCGTGACAATGTGGATTACGGCCGTAAAATCAATTCTTCAAAATTTCTGTTTTTCCACAGTAGACTCGTTACGGCTGTGAGGAGTATATGTTACGGCCGTAATTCTTGAAATTCCACAATTTTCTTCGACAACTTGAATGAGGTTGATCCACTCGTCGTTTTGGCTCGGTCCCAACATGGAACTTGCTTCTTTTGATGACACGAACATTGTTTTGGCCATTGTTTCTTGTACTAGCTTGTCCATTGCTTCGTTGGCCCTTTTTGTTTGTAATCAAGTCATCGGTCTTCCTTTGATCATAAAAGGATCTTTGTGCAGGCTTGTATCCGTGGTCTGGATCACATCAAAATGATATAACATTATCATATTTATGTAAATCATGAATCAATTGTTTCTCAAACTTAATAAAATAATCTATGGTATCAGCATGAAGAGTGTTTCTACTTATCCTAACATACCTTGGTTGAAGATATAATCATGAATATTGTGAAATATTCTCAATACTTTGTAGCCTTTTTATCCTTTCACTTTCCTTGTGCATCTGGAATTTCTGGCTCCTCTTTGACAACATCTTCATCAATGTTATCAAAATCAATTGGATGACTACTTTTGTGAGCATCGTCCCCACCAAAATTCTCCAAATCCTCAAAAATAAAGATGTCATTGAGACGATAAAACTCATTGTAAAACTGATATTGTGGCATCTTAGGTGAGTGGCCATCAAACAAGCCTTCAACAAAAGCATTAAGGTCCATACGTATGTAATAATAGAAATGTATAAAGATGAAATAAATGTTGGGAATTACACACAAATTCACTCTTTAATTAACTCTACATGAATTTTTGATGTTCAAGAAATAATTGAGCCAATAAGAAAATAAAATAACAATGCAAAATTTACGGACCCCCGAAACTTTTTCATTATCTAATAAATTGTTACAATTATATAGATTTTGCACTCATCAAACCCCAAAGTATTGTAGGAAAAATAACCAAACTTTACCACATCTACCAATATCAACTTCTTTGTATAACCCACAAAAAAAATAAAGATGTTATACTATATTTTTTCTCATAAAACTCTCTAGTCGATTTGCTGTATAACCAAAGATAATAATTCGTGAATTTATATATATAAGTCACGTCATGGCAGTTTCAATTCAGAAGGGAAGTTGATTCCTTTATCAATGGTAACTTTGGCAGGAAATCACCTCATATTATCAATCCAATAGAACACGTGTATGAAGCACACAATTAATTGAATAATTGCCATTGCCTCATGACTAATCCCACGCTTAACATAAATAGATGTGCTTCTAATTAATTACCACAAATTCCATTAGGACACAGCATCCTGTAGAAAGTCATCCTTAATTCACTTCCAGTTGAATTACATAAGTTTTTCTCCAATTACAATTTAAGTCCTTCAACTTTTGACAATTTGAAACAATTACCAACAATAGAATTAAATAAAGAATGTGAATTTAATGGAGATGAAATGTATATATTGAATAATGTAGAATGTAGAAAGAATGTGGAATGTATAAAATGAATTGAGATTCCAATTGATTGATTGCGAATTTGTAGAAAGAATATATATAAGAGTAAAAATTAGATGTGAAAAAATAAATGAAATATGAGGTATTTATAGAAGAAGGAAAAAAAACAAATAAGTTCTTTGACATTTGGGGACCCTAACCATCACTTTAAAAGTAGAGCTGGTTCGAGGTCGTCTCTAGACGAGCCCGATCAACTCATGGGCCAAGCCCTAACGACTGGGTCGACCTTTTACCAAATACATGTCCTGAAAGGTTTCCAAAAAGTAGTTGATAATAAAATGAAAGAAAATCTTCAATCTCAATCTTGTGCAATCACACAGGTCAGATTATTTGGTCACTAGTTTCATCAAACAAGCCCTTGTGATCGCAAAGGTTCCTTGCAATCTCGAAGAAGATAATTTCCTCGTCTTACATTTTCGGTCCCTTGATTTCGACTTTTATTAATCTTCAACTCTTTCTTCTTTTCAACGTGGTCTTTCAGGATTTACTATCCTTAACATTCTTCGTTCATGCATAGTCAATACAAGGAAAGTTGAGTGTTCTCAGTTAAGTCCCTAAACTTTTCAAACTTCGAATTTATCTTCAAAATTTGTGAGATTGCAATTTGGTATTATGCATAAACTACATGGTCTGAGAAAATATCAGTTATACAATGAATCCAACATTAGTTAAGAAGACTTTTTAGTCAAAAAAGAAGATACATGTAGTGTTGTGTTGGGTTTTATTTCAGTTTCAGTCTCTCTTATACTTCAATTCATCCTATTTTCGTATCCAAAGTACTAAGATCCTGTTCTATTTGCTGTTTTGAGGTCGTTTTCTGTTTTTTTTTTCGAAAATACTAAAAACGCATTCTCTTTATCATTTTCGAAAATGCATTTTGGAAAATAAAAAAAAAAAATTGTACAGAAAACGCAAAACGCCAGAAACCTCGTTTTGGGCGTTTTGTGTGTATTTTAACAAAAAAATGTTCAAAACGCGGAAAACGCGTTTTGAGAATTTATTTATTATTATTATTTTTTAAGAATTATCCTAATTTGGAACTAAGCTTAATATTAAGTTTTTATTTTTTTATTTTTTATTTTTATAGAATTATTCTAACTTGGAATTAAGCCTAAATAAATATTTTTTGGGGGAGAATTATCCTAACTTATAACTAAGCTTAAATAAAGTTTTATTGAATTCAATATCAACATTACCAAAAAAAAAAAAAAAAAAGAAGTGAGAATTCTTGTTATTATATTTCAAAAAATGCCTTGATAAATGGATTCTGATGATTTTGAAAGAACTTGCATTTTCTGGATTTTAATAGCACTAGAACTTCCTCAAATCCCGAACATGACCAACTACGTTAATATAAACTCTTAATACTCACATTAGTGTGTTGCATATATGTAACCATATTTTCAATATATCGTGAAAGGAAATTTGAATTTGAGCCAGTAGTATTCTGCAAGTAAATTAATTAAAAATAGTTTAAATAGTATTCTGCAAAATTTACAAACAAAACGTGTTTTATAGCTTTTCATTTTCAAAAGCAGTTTTCAGAAATGACAAATCAAACGTATTTTCAGCAAATTTGAAAATAAAAATAAGAAATACAAAATATTTTTAAAAATAAAAATATAAAAAAAACTACAAACAAAACGCCACCTAAAACTCCACCAAATCCCATTTGCACTTCCAGAACTCCAAAGTAGAATTATTCATTTTTCTAACTTCGACTTTGAGGTTGTAAATTAATATGTACAAATCACCAATAAGCTTGGTAAATGTCAAATAATTGAGTCCATTGAGATTAACTTTTTCATTTTACTACAAGTACGCCCATTAGTAATTTTTTGTAATTAAAAAATTATTAATTGCAATAAATACTACTTTTCTTACTGAAAACAGATTTTTACTGCAGAATAAAAAAATAATGAGAAATATTTGTACCTGTAAAAAGTGTCATAAATAAATTGGCAAGTATCATCAAAAAAAGGAAAAAGTATCACAAGCATCATAAAAAAGTACGAAAAAATATCACAAAAATTTGAAATGTATCAAATTGCAATACTTTTAAATAATGTAAATACCAATAAATCACCAAAAAAAAAATATCGAAAAAATATCATATTGTAAAGCTTTTAAAAGAAGTAAATATTTGTTTTTAATACTCAAAGTTGGTTTTTTTTTTGTAAATGTCCCTTCAAAAATTTCATGTAGTCTGATTCGGTTTTAAGATTTTTTGAATATCGAAACTTAAACAAAACCACTTTGAACAATTTGAAATTTTTTGAAACCAAATCGAACCGACCAAATCACTTTAGCGATTCGGTTCGATTTTGAAATTTAACGATTTATTTGTTCACCCTAATTTGCATCGAATGCAAGTTACATAGTAAACAAAAAGTCTCATATTCAGAAACGTGCTTATAGTAAACTTTACTTCTCTCGTACAGCTTTCACTAATTGCATTCACAAATATTAATTATTATTATTATTATTATTATTATTATGGCAATACAAATAGAGCCATATTAGATGGAATTTTAAAATGAGTATATTTAATTTGATAAAATTGAGATATGAATAAAAAATCAATCGTGCAAGACGATGTCTAAAAATAGTTATATTTAAATAAAACTATATTAGATAATATGTCCTACATACCAATATTTTTTTATTAATAGATCTTGACTAGCGGGTCAATTTGTAATATACATTCTCCTTTATTTTGCAAGTTAAACTTTGCATCAGTAATATTAAAAGGGAAAATTACATCCATTCACAGTTTTATATTTAAAAGTTTTAAAATCTGTTGTTTGAAAAATAATTATGAAAATCAGGTATCGTTAAGAATTTTAAAACAAAGAACTCAAATCTCTCTGATTCTCTTTCCTCTCGCTTTGAGAGTTTCTTCCTCCATCTTGGGAGTATCTCCATCGACTTTGTTTCCTATGGACTTCGAAATACAGTCGAAGATGAGGATGAAGGAGATGAAGTGACAACAAAGAAGGATCAGATGTGAAGACTGGAGCGACAGAGGAGGAGCTGAAGCTTGAGATCGAGATCGAGATCGACGACATTAAGACTAAGATATGCATAATCCAATAAAGTAATGGTGATTTCAACTTTGAGTTTGAATATGTGAGTAGCATACCTACTTCGACCTATAAATGGAGGAGGCATTTGGTATAGAAAGTTGATTGGTGGAAATTGGAATCGACGATTGTGGCGATGCAATTACTGTCGGGCAAGGATGTTCTTGTTGAGTTAGAAGTTCTGGAGTTTTTTTGGTTGGAGACTTTCAGATGGATTGAAGCAAAATTTTAAGATATCATCAGTTGGCTAGAAAAAGTTGCAAGTTTTTTCAGTGAAGGTCAAGTGGAAGAGGAAGAGAAAATATGGAAAGTGACTGTAATTGTTGAAATAGATGTGATAGTAGAAAATCCGTATAGAGGATTCTTTGAATGTGTGACCTTTTTTTTTTTTTTTTTTTGGCTTTTATTATGTGAATCATTCTCTATCAAACCCACTCTCCAATCCCTTCACCCGCATCACCCCATCAGAGAAAAATGTTGAAATCGTGTCACAATATAGATAATGGTTATATTTTACTTTTAGTTCGATCTCCCTTGTTAGTATGCAAATTGTTGCTTGGTCTTCTTGCTATTAAATATATAGGTTTCTGGTCATTGTAATTCTTGGTTGATACATGCTAACGGAGGGGTCCACTATTCTTCCATCTGTTTGCCAAGTATTTGAAGAATAACTTGTGCGTATTTGGCCATATATTTACGAAGACGGTCTATTCCATCATATGTAATTAAATGCAAGATTTATATAAAATTTCAATAGTAATTAATTACAAACTACAAATGCACATGTTAGTTTTACGATTTCATTAGTCACAATTGTAATTAAATACAAAAATTGAATTGAAGTTACAATTGTAATTAAATGCAAAATTTATATAAAAGTTCAATAGTAATTAATTACAAACTACAAATGCACATGTTAGTTTTACGATTTCATTAGTCACAATTGAAATTAATTACAAAATTGAAATAAAGTTTTAATTGCAACTTAATTACCATCTCTAAAAATATGTCATATTTTACAACTTCGTTAGTTATAATTGTAATTAATTGTAAAATTGAAATAAAGTTACAATTGTAACTAATTACAAAATTGAAATAAATTTTCAATTGTAATTAATTACAGAATGTAATTAGGTTACGATTGTAATTAAGCTACAATTTCAATTAATTACATTTTGTAACTAATTCAATTAAAGTTAAAAGAAAAATGAAAATTTGAGTGACTTGCATATACAATAAAGTTACAATTATAATTAATTATAATAGTAACAAATTCAATTATTTTTAACAATTTATTTGTCATGTCTTCCTAGTGACTTGGGCTGGTTCCAATCTCACATATGGAGCTTTTCCAAATAGATTAGACGAAAATCAAAGGATTTTCATCTTAAGTTATTCAATCACCGACATGGCACAATTCAACCTCTCCGCGCATTGTTAGTGGATGAGAATTCATATGGAGACAAATTATATTATGTACGTACCAAAGGCACGTAATTTGAAATTGAAGATGACACAAAACCTGCTACTGTAGCAGTAATTGAATGAGAGAGATTTTACCTGATTTTAATAATATGTTTTGTATTATTAAAATATCTTTTAAAACGTGTGATATTTAAAAATAGATCTTTTAAAGTTGTGTATTTGTGTACTTAACCCATATTAAAATGGCCCACTCCCACTGAGTTGAAAGGCTATTGGATTAGAATACATATGAACCTAAAACAATTTTGGGTTTATATTAGTTCAACTTGATCTGTACATACAACAAATCAACTTCAACCTAATTAATAAAATCCAAAATGCAGTACCTAATCCATGTATATTAATGCAACAAATTTGATCTATATATATCCTACGATTATATAGTACAACATGGCTAAATATCTTTCACATTGCGCAAAAATATGATTTTCTTGAGACGATCAACTGAAATAATAAAAACAAAAGTTGGACATAGAATCGTCAATCCTCATTTTTTAATTTGTAAAAAGTCTCTCTCTCTCTCTCTCGAAACGAAACGAAACGAAACGAAACGAAATGAATTGAGCCAGCCAAATTTAATATTCTTCCAACATCTAATTTTTCCTTTGCAATCAAAAATTGAAATTCAAGAATTGTCTTAACTAAATTATGTTTTTCTGAAAAGCCAGCAAAAATCTCCATATGCCAAATGGAGACAAGCTTCTGTTAGATTTGTTGGTTTGTAGTGTGTATATAGTAAATTATATTTTATAAATAAATAATAAAATATTATAAGTAAATCATGAAAAATTACTTATAATATTTTGTTGTTTATTTATAGAATATAATTTACAATATACACACTACAAACCAACCGTTTTAAGAAGAATTGTGTGCTGCTTTATATGAGTGTGTTTGATATTGTTCAAAATGAGTTTTTTTTATTTTTTAACAAAAAAATAAAAAAAAATGGTGATTTTTAAGAGAATGAATGGTTGAAATTTGATTGAAAAGTCAAATATTATAGGCTTGACTTTTAATGATTAATTGAGATTGAGTACTGTAGAAAAATAAGAAATTTTTAATAAAAACCAATCAATGGTGGGTTATATTGCTCTCTCTCTCTCTCTCTCTCTCTCTCTCTCTCTCTCTCTCTCTCTCTCTCTCTCTCTCTAATAGGAAATGAAGTTGTTATTCATTTTAATTGTTGAACTTCTATTTTTGTAACCGAAATGGAAATTAACGATATTGATGTTAATAATACCAAAAATGCGACAACTAATGTTGTTATGCCATCTCAAACTACTTCGGTACCGCATGAAGAAAAATTAGAAATTTTTTGCAGTGTGGATTTCAAAATGTGACAACAAAAAGTTTTTTTTATCTCACCACCTCGAACCTCGCAAGGTTCCTTTCGAGTACAAAGAAATTTATAATGGGTAAATTTCTCGAGTACAAAATGATAGATTCAAAAACTGTAATGAGTAAAGTTCAAGAATTGTAAGTTCTTCTACACGACACACATGCTGAAAATATGTCTTAAAACGAGTCATTTCAAGTTGCTATAATAATTGAGAAACTTCCCCTATTGTTGAGAGACTTCAAAAATTATCTCAAGCACAATCACAAGGAGATGAATTTGGGAGATCTGATTATTCGACTAAGAATAGAAGAAGACAATCGAAAGACTAGAAGGAAAACTGAAATGCAGTTTGGGGAAGCAAATTACTACCTCGTGGAATCTAGTTTAAGGGTCAACAAGAAGAGGAAGCATTCAGGTGATGCACCAAAGAAAGACAATAACAAGAATGAAAAGAAGTTCGAAGGAAACTGCTACAATTGTGGTAAAATAGGATATCGTGCAAATTAATGTCATAAGTCTAAGAAGAATGCACAAGCAAATATAGTTGAAGGAGACATCAAATCTGAAGGGATATAAGAAATGAATTTGTCTGTTATTATCTCCAAATGTAACAACAAACCATAGAGAATGGTGGGTAGATACTGGTGCTACTCATCAAATATGTGTCGACAATGCAATGTTTTTGAACTACAAAGAAATCAATGGAGAACAACTTTTTTATGGAAAATTCTACAAGTTCGAAAGTTGAAGGATAAGAGAAAATAACTTTGAAGATGACTTCCGGCAAAGATCTCATCATTAACAATGTTCCACATGTATCAGACATTCACAAGAATCTTGTATCTGAATCTTTACTTAGTAAAAACTGTTTTAAATTAGTCTTTGTTTTCGATAAGTTGTACTCGCTAAGAATGAGATGTATGTTGGAAATGGCTACCTTTGCGATGAGATGTTTGAAATGAACATCCTTACTATTGTACTAAAATCAAACAATAATAAAAGTTATAATTATTTTTATATGCTTGAGTCTTCTTGATTGTGGTAAAATGATTCGAACATGCAAATTTTAAGTCCATACGTAAATTAATGAATTTAGATTTACTACCTTCATTGCAATTCGATCCTAACATAGATGCGAAATTTTGTCGATGCTAAGTTTGCCAAAACTTCGTTTCATTCTGTTAAAAGAAGCACAACACCATTGGAGTTAATTCATAGTGATATATGTCACTTAAAGTTTGTGCAAACTAGAGGTGATAAGAAGTATTTTATCACTTTCATTGATGACTGTACAAGATATTGTAATGTCTATTTTCTAAAAAGCAAAGATGAAGCGTTAGATGCTTTTAAGCATTATAAGAATGAATTTGAAAATCAACTAAGCAAGTGAATACAAATTATTCTAGTGATAGAAGTAGAGAATATAGAGCACCATTTGAAGAAGTATGTTTCGAATTTGGAATAACTCATCAAACAACAACACCTTACTCACCTTAATCAAATAGTATTGCTGAATACAAAAATTTAACTCTTAAGGAGAAGATGAATGCTATGATAATTAGTACAAGCTTACCTCAGAACTTGTGGTGGGAAGTTATCCTTATGGCGAATGTTATTCTTAACAAGGTATCACAAAAGAAAAATGATGACACTCTATATGAATTATAAAGAAGTCATAAGTCTACTCATAAACACTTAAAAGTGTGGGGGTATTTGGCTAATGTTAAAGTACCAAAGCCTAAACAATTTAAAATAGGGCCAAAGACAAGTGATTGCATATTTATTGGATATGCCAATAACAGTAGTGCATATCAATTTCTTGTATATAAGTCAAATATTTCGAATATGAATAAAAGAACTATCATTGAATCTAGGAATGCTACATTCTTTGAAGATATCTTTCCATACAAAGAAAGGAAAGAAACAATTTCAAATAAGCTAACTTATGAGACTGCAAGTGGAACTCATCTAAATGATGAAGAACCTAGACGTAATAAACTGACCAAAACATCTACTTTGTTTGGTCCAAAATTTCTAACATATATTGTAGAAAATAATCCTAAAGCCTTCAATGATGCAATGTCTACATCGGAAGCTCCTTTTTGGAAATAAGTTATCAATAGTGAGATAGTCCATTATGCAAAATCATACTTGGGAGATAGTTTATTTTCCACCGGGAAATGGGAGATAGTTTATTTTCCACCGGGAAATAAATCATTAGGTTGCAAGTGGATTTTTAAGAAGAAGCTTAACATATGGATCAATTGATAAACAGAAGGTTAGACTAATAGTAAAGGGCTATATACAAAAGGAAGACGCTGGCTTCTTTGATACATACTCATCAATTACAAGGATTACTTCTATTAGAATCATTATTGCAATTGTTGCATTGTATAATCTTGAAATCCATTAAATGGACGTTAAACGGCATTTTTAATGTTGAGTTAGAAGAAGAAATATATATAGAACAACTTGAAGGGTATGTTGTTCCGGGACAGGAGAAAAATGTGTGTAAACTCGTTAAGTCTTTATATAGATTAAAGCAAGTCAAAGCAATGACATCAAACATTTGACAAAACAATGTTGTCAATCGATTTTAAACTTAATGAGTGTGATAAATATATCTAGATCAAAAACACACCTAAAGCATGTGTAATTGTATGTCTATCGACATATTAATTATGGGCAGCAATCATATGATGTTATCATGAACACAAAAAAAATGTTAACAAAGCATTTTGACATGAAATATATGGGATTAGATGATGTTATTTATAGGATTAAGATCTCCAAGATATACGATGGACTTATTCTATCTTAATCTCATTATATTGAGACTGTACTTAAATAGTTTAACACGTATGATGAAAATCGAGTGAAACTCCAATTGACTTAAGCTTACACTTAGTCAAGAATGATGTTCACTTCTGGAACTATCTTTACATCGGTGTTTGGTATAGGCAATATCATTTCACTACCGTAAATTTTGCTGCTTAATATTGAGTGTATGTATTATCAAAGATAAATAGCAACGGCTAAATCGTTGGTATGGACGATGTCATTTTACCAAAGAACTTCCATGCCTAATGTTAAATTTATTTTCACCAATAGTAATTAGAAAATAGTGATTAGCAACAACGGTTGAAAATCTCATTTTTTATATTTCACATAACTAATAAATTTTGATAAACATATGTTTTTAAATGCCATATTTATATAATTGCTAAAAATGTAATTCATTTAATAAATATATTTAATCTGAAACAAAAATATTTACAAAAATTCAATTGTTCCACTAGTTGAGTTATGGTTTTACAACCCTCAAGTCAATGGTTCAACAATCCTTTAATTTACATAAAAATCACATGAAATATATGCTTGGGCTGGCCAGATTATTGGGCTATTGGGTTGGGTCATAGGGGGAACGAGTCCGATCAGATATATTTTTTTATTCTTTATTAAATTATGTATTTTCAATGAAAATTCAATTGGTAAAAGTATGCGCACTACCAATGGAATTTCGATTGGTAAAAGGGCCCATTTTTACCAACTGAATTTTCGTAGGTAAAGCGAGATATGTATTGCCAACAAATATTTAGTTGGTAACTTTCAATCACTCTCAAAATAGCAACGAAAAATAATTTGAAAGTTTTTTGTAGGTGAAATCAATTAGGAACGAAATTTAGAGCTTCAACAACGAAATTACATGATTCTTAGTAGTGGGACACATTTTGAAATTATTTATTGATTTTAACTTAAATTGTTATCAATTTTTTTTTTTTTTTTAATAACTAAATCAAATGGGACTAAACAAATTAAATTTGAAGATTTGATAGATGAAAATGATTAATTATATAGATTACAAGTGTGGATGTGATCAAATATTGGGAAAATAATATTTTAGTTAGGCCCCATAGAATATGAACTAGCTTCTACAATTTTATATTTACTCCATGAAAAAAAATTAAGAAATCACCATCAAGACATGCTCAATCAATTAATTATGAAATACCTCTACCTTTATATACTTTTAGGTAGGGAAATGATCTAGTGTCTTGGACACTAGTTATAAAACACATCCGTCATGTGGCGGATGGGGGTTGGATAATCGTGGGCGGGCCCCACTGCCCACCCACCATAGGGGGGTGGGGTGTGGGTTTCATAAAAAACCCACAATGGGTTTTAGATCAAAACCCCTTTTAGGTATGCATTTTTTGTAAGGCGGAAAGTTTCTTACATTTCCTGATTTCCATTTTTTCAAAAGGTTAAATGAGCGGAATATATTTATTAGATAATTGAAATTATAATTTGGATGATTGTTGAGTTTTTATTGGAGATTTCACTATCTAGAAGATAGGAAGAGATTTAAAAAAAATAAAATAAAATAAAATTGGTGTCTTTGCCTATTAACTATTATAGGGTGTATTTGATTACGATGGAGGAAAATAGATAGAAAGAAAATATTTTTTAAGGAATTAATTTGCCTAAAAATTATTTTCTTGGAATATATCAATTGCAAGTGGTTGATTGGTTTAATTTTCTAGATAGAAAAAATGGAGAATTTTTCAAGTTTAGTTATTTGATTGACATTATTTTTCATGAAAAATAAAGTAAAATATAGTTATTTTAATCAAATTTTTTATACATTTTTTAACATATTTGTACTTGATAATAATAATAATATTATTTTTTAAAAAAAGAAGTTAATTAACAATAACAAAAAAGATTAAACTCGACCCAAAAAATTTCCCATGTACCATGGAAAATCATTTCTCTTCAAAACCAAAGGAAAATAATTTTCATTAAAACCAAGCAAATGTGGCGAGTCTGGTAGAACCAAGAAAACATTTTTGAGGCAAAATTTTTGCTATCAAACGGCAGAAAACTAGAAAATTAGGAAAATGTTTTCATTTTCTCTATTAAACAATCCCTAGTGATTTTATGATTTAATCAATTTCATGCTGATCTCAAACTAGAGAAATATTATTGTGAATTATAAAATGGTTAAAATGAACTAAATTGGGACACAATAATAAGATTATTTTTATGTCTTGAATATTTTTATTACGGAGCATGATAGTTTTTGTTTCGCGCGGATTTTGTTTCACTCATATTAACAATTAAAAGGAGTCAGAAGAAAGTGTAAGGGGACAAACCTCTTGAGACAAGGTCTCCAAAATTAGTGTTTACACTAAAGAAAGTTTAATTAACATGATGCCTCCAAGAAGTACAAGCAAACAATAAACTATGATAGTTCTAAAATCTAAGATAAGAAAATTACATCTCTATTTTGAGAGTTTTAATTTGTTGGTCCTTCTAAACGTCTAACTTTCTACTATATATAAAAATTGGCATAAAACTGCCTTCTACTTTGAACCTTTGATTTTTTGCCATCGCTTCATAACTTGCTCGTGATGACCGTTGCTTGCCACTTTACTTAATCGTCGCACACTCTCTCCAATTAAATAACTTCCTATGATCTTCCTTAACTGTTCACATCGTGGTAATTGCTCACAGGTGGATCGTGGTGTAAGTTGGAAATTACTTCCTTATTCGCCTAATCAGCCAATCATCCGACACCTTCGCCATCACCCGATTGTCTATATTCTTTCACATCGCGCTGTTAATTGTAATGGACTCTCATGTTTCAGACTCTTATATTGGGTCTTTGAATTGAATATTTTTTAAGGTCTAAACTTGATAAAGAATATTCTTGATTTATATCCGTTTCGCGAGGAAGTCACCTCGCTAACAATCACCAAAGGGGGATCAGACGAATGTGTAAGGAACAAACCTCTCGAGGCAAAGTCCCAACGAGGGGTGCTATATTTATGAAGATTAATGTGAAGACAAAACACCTCCAAGAGGCGCAAGCACACAAATTACACTAAGAGTTTGAAGATAAAAGTAAAGATAAAAGAAATTACATATTCTCTTGTTGAGATTTGATTGATTTGTCCCCTAAATGACTAAGTTTTTACAATATATACAAATGCACGAACTTCCTTCAACCGCTGCCAATATTTGAATTTTTGGTTTGTCCCCTTGATTTGTAACACTTGCATGAATTAATTTGCTTTCTCCACGTTGCATAACCGTCGCCCACGTCCTTGTAGCATCCGCTTGCCACGTTGCTCTAAGCAACTTCCACAATTCGTTACTTCAACCGCCACCTTCGTCAACAACTGGCTATGTGATCACAAGATAAGTGTCAAAACTGCTTATACTTGCTTAGTCGCCCAACTGCTCCATTGTTCGCCCTGTCGCCCAAATATCCTAGCTGCCACACAATCGCCCAGTAGTCCAATTTCTTACCTATAATGAGCCCTTAAAGTTGGGCCTCTTTTGGTTTGGGCCAATGCTTAGGCTTCTTGCATTTTGGGTATTTTTTGGGCGTCAACAATATCCAATAAAACAAATAGCAAAGTATATCATAATATGTACACACACGCGCGCGCACACATACATACAAAATTGATATGTTTTTGGCAGCTCGACATTGGAGGATACCGAGCTACCCACATCAAGTAGGGTGTCTCTGTATTGTCCAATTGACATGGGATAGCTTTGTATCCTCTAACGCCAAGCTGCTAAGGGTTTGATGGACAACGTAAGAATTGCCCACAGTTGACAACAGATCTGTAACCTTATATATATATAGTGGTACAAAATAGTTGTAAATTAGCATATTTTAAATCAATTTTTACATCCTTATTTATATCTCGATGGGTCTAAAGCAAAAGGCTTTTAAGCCTGAAGGATAGTAAGTGGGTAGGATAAAGTGAAAAAGGATAGTATAAACGTATATAATGTTTTTCCTCGTACGGCTCAAGAAAAAATGATTTGATTCAAAATTTTGTCCATGTATGGAATTCTAATAAATGACAAATGAGCCTATAAAATAAATAAAACTATGATTTAAGTCTTTTTTTCTTCTTCCTTCCTTAAATGAAAAAGAAAATATTCGTACTCGTAAAAATATTAAAAATATGCAAATTAATATAAGATGATCACCTATGACATGTTGTATATACTATGAACGATCTAATGAACTCTAATAAATTATTTGTACCTTGTTACTAGACATCCTAATTTAAAAATTTTAACAACCGATAAGATAGTAAATACTATAAAAAGAAGAAACTCAGTTTCTAAATAAGGGAAAAATTGATATTGATATAGATATTGAGTTGTACTATTCAAAAAGATATTGCATTACATCTGAGTAAATGTAATTTTTCAAATATTTCACAATATACTTATTCCTATAACAATCTTCCATTATAAACCTATGATGGGAACGAGAATGACATCCCCGCCCCAACCTTCCCTGTTGTCATCTTACTAAAGTCTAATGGGACAATAAATCTAAAATAAAAAAAGTATTAAATTGATTGGTCAAAATATTTATATTTATCCAAATAAAAATATGTGGAACCATTCAAATCACGGACCTCGAATATCAAGATAAGCCTCTTTTTGGTAAAATTATTTATAAACTTGTATATAAACAGTACAATTTTTTAAGGGTCATTTGTAGGAATACAAAACTTTTGATTTACGTCTTTCAAGAAGTATCACGGGATAATACTTTTCAATATTTTATGTTACTTCTGATTTATTGATATTTACGTCATTTTTGCAGTATCACAATATAATATTTATGATAAAAGGTTCACATTATGATATTTTTCAATTTTTATGATATTATAACTTGATACTTTTCAAAGTCTTATGATAAATTGTAAATCTAGTATCACACATTAATACTTTCAATATTTCATGTACCTTTCACCATATCCAGTCACCCATTTCATCAAATACGTTATAAAATTGATAAAAGTTCAATGACGAAGTCTTTCAACAACATGTCCATCATGAAGTAGGTTGTTCAATCCTCCTCAGAAGAAAATTGAGGTGACACAATGGTGTGATGTAGTTGGAAATATTGTAGTGTTTGAAGCAAAAAAAAAATGAAGTAAAAATCCGTTAAATTTTAAGTTAAGTAAAATCTGTTGAGGGATGTAAAGGTTGTATGTGTGCAATTATCAATTTTTTTTCAAACAATTTTTTAATCACACATAATTTTTCAAACTATTTTAACAGTTATTTTACCTCAAAAAATAGTATTTTTAAAAATTTTTTTTGATAAATGTTTGATGTATATTAAAAATAATTCATTTTTTCATGGTATTCAATTGTAATTATGCATTTTAATAATAAAATATTCTACACATAAACTCAAAAATTCATTTCCATTTTCATTCATATAATATCACATCAATTAATATTTAGAATAATTTTTTACCAAATAATATACATCAAAACGAAAGCTAAGCCCCTATTTGCTTCTCATTATTTTCATCTCATTTTTTCTATAGTATCAATTTATACCCTACATTTTTTTTTCACATACAATTTTTCAACTCAATTTACATAAAACATTCTTCCAAAAACTCAACTTCTATTCTATATATAATATATAAAAGTAAATGAGCTGATGCGAATCCCATAGCATATTCCCCGCCTAAAGTGAATGCCCAAATGGTGTTAATACGCTTTTTTCTTTTTCCCATTTCTTTCGCCAGATTTTCTTTCTTTTTTTTGTTGGTGTGTGCGTGTGTACAATGTTGCACAATTTCCAACCTTAGATTTCCGAAGTCCAATCCTTCTATTTCAGCACTTTTTTTGACACTACAATAATAATGAATTTTTTTTTTAATAAGGTTCTATTTTCTCATGACTTACTTTTTCTATTTTCATAATATTCCCTATTTACACAATAACATTTTGACCATATACATGACTGCACATTTAACGTGTGTTTGGCCCTTATTTTTTGAAAAAAAATTGTATTTGTGAATAGTATTTTTTGGAAAAAATGTGTGATTAAAATTTGTTTGAAATATTTGTGAATAATGTAGTTTTGAATAGCAAGGACGCAATCATTATTTATGTATCATATTTAACCCATGTTTGAGCCAATTATTTGAAAAATAATGTGATTTTGAATTATTTTTGGGAATATGTGTGATTAAAATTTATTTGAAAAGTTAAATATTGTGGGTTTGACTAAAATGAATTGTTGAAATTTTGATTTTCTTAGAATGGAAAAAGTTTGTGAATAATGAGGTTTTGAATAGTAAGGACACAACCATTATTTATGTATCATATTTAGCCTCTGTTTGTGCCATATTATTTGGGAAATAATGTGGTTTTGAATTGTATTTTGGTGAGAATGTGTGGTTAAAATTTATTTGAAAAGTCAAATATTGTGGGTTTGACTAAAATTGATGGTTAAGATTGAGTGTTTAAAATACTTGGTTTTCATATAGCCCTGTTTAACTCCCATTTTTTTAAAATCAAATTTTTAATATATTCAATCTCAACTATCCATTTTAGTTAAGTGTACAATATTTGACTTTTCAAACAATTTTTAAACACACATTCTCCCAAAAGTACTATTCAAAACCATATTATTTCTCACATAATGAGGCTCAAACAGTGGCATAATGGAAAATGTTTGTGAATAATGTAATTTTGAATAGTATTTTTGGAAAAATGTGTGGTTAACAAATGTTAGAAAGTAAAAAATGGTAGGCTTGAAATGTGTAATTATTATTGTAGAGATTTCAAGAGAATCAACTCAACCAAAAACGAAGAACTTTATTGATTTTTCAAATAACAACAAAGAAAACCGTATCAAAATCTGGTTTAATACACAAATATCGCAAAAACCACAAACACCAAACTCGAACAAAAACCTCTCTAAAAACTCTCTAAAAATTGGAACAAAGTGTGTTTACAATGAACACAAATATACTCTCAAACAATTTCACAAGAATATTTACAATTTCTTCTGAAAGATCAACCAGAAAGAGAGAAATCGCCAAGTACAAGAGGCGTATCTGGAGAGAGAGAGAGAGAGAGAGAGAGAGAGAGAGAGAGAGAGAGAGAGAGAGAGAGAGAGCAAAGCAGAGAGACGAGAGAATGGATCTGAATCAGAATGGATGAATTTGGACACCCCTTGCCTTTTCATCTAGCTTGTAGGATAAGATAGATCCAATGGCCCTAACAGCTCTAGGTGGATAGATCAAACGGTTGAAACATAATCAATTGAGATAAGAAAAACGTGTTTGATGAAAAAACGCGGTTTTTGGGCTCTGGGTTGAAGTGTGAAATGGGCTCAGCACTTGGAATAAATAAGAAGGCCCAGGTTCCGATTTCTGGGCAGAAGTAATAGGCTGCAGTTTGGGCCAAATGTTTCTACAAATCTTCCCCTCAATTGGTGCAAGCTGCAGCTTTATCCTTCCAGCTTCTGTGATTAGTTCTGAGAACCTTCAGCATCTTCAAGTTGTTTTTCCAAAAAACTTTGTTCTCTGCAAAGATACAATGAGGCAGTATCAAATTCCAAAATATTAAGAAAATTCAGGGCATCTTTGAACTTTGTAATATGTATGATTTTAGTTCCAGCATCTGCTAGATTTAGCTGAGTAGGGATCTTAACCATTTTCACAAAACCTTTTTCAATGATGTCTCTTATGAAATGAAATTTGACATCTATGTGTTTGGACCTATTATGAAACACAGGATTCTTAGAAAGATATAAAGCACTCTGACTATCAGTGCAGATCTCAATTTCAGGTTTACTCAAACACCCAATTTCAGAAAGCAGACCCCTCAGCCACATGCATTCTTTAACTGCATCAATGGCTGAAATGTATTCTGCTTCAGTTGAAGAAAGGGCAACCAATTTCTGTAGTTGTGCTTTCCAACCCAGTGAGGTTCTCCTGGATTACTCATAAATCTGCTCAAATCACTGACAGAAAATGCAATGTCTGGTTTGGTTGAGACCATTAAATACATGACTAAACCTATAGCATTTGAATAAGGAACATTTTTCATTCTATGAAATTCTTCTGCAGTTTTAGGACACTGATCATTTGAAAGTTTAAAATGAGAAGGTAGCGGTAATGAAACAGATTTTGAATCAAATAGAGAAAAAAATTTCAAAACTTTTTCAATGTAACTCTTTTGATTCAGAAAGTTTTTTCCTACAGATTTATTTCTAAAAACATCAATACCAAGAATTTTCCTAACTGGTCCTAGGTCTTTCATTTCAAATTCTGTTTTCAAATTCTGTTTAAGACTAGAAATAGCCTACAGGTCCTTACCAGCTATGAGCATATCATTCACATACAGAAGCAGATATATAGGATCAGAGAAGTCATTTTTAAAGTAAAAACAGGAGTCATATGAACTTTTCTGAAATTTTAAGCTTTGAATGAAATTATCAAATCTTTTGTACCATTGTTTAGGTGCTTGTTTCAGACCATAAAGAGATTTCTGAAGCAAACACTCCAGATCAGGTTTATTTTTCTGTTCAAAACCTTTTGGTTGAGACATATAAATGGTTTCATCAAGCATACCATACAAAAATGCAATTTTTACATCCATTTGCTCAAGTTCTAAATCATTTGAGCAACTAAAGCAAACAGAATTCTAATAGAAGTATATTTCACAACAGGAGAAAACATTTTAGTATAGTCTATGCCTTCCTTTTGTGAAAACCCTTTAGCAACTAACCAAGCCTTATATTTAGGTTTTCCCCCTTCAGAATCCCTATCTTTTATTTTAAATATCCACTTGTAGTCAATTAGTTTCTTGTTTGGAGGTCTTTCTACCAAGGTCCAGGTCTTATTCTTAATTAGGGAATTCATTTCCTCTTGTATGGCTGCAATCCACAGGTCTTTATCTTTTGATCCCATAGCTTCTTCAAATGAACAAGGTTGAGAATCCAAAGAGGTAGACAAAACAGAAGCAGAATAGGATTCAAAATCATCAAATCTAACAGGGGGTCTAATTTCTCTCCTAGTCATCATGTCTCTGGCCAGTTGATAATTATCTAAAGCATATTCATCATGTTCAGACAGAGTGGGTGAAGTGGGTGTAGGTGATGCAGGCACATTATTATGCAAGTGTTGGGGCTGCTCAGGCTGAAAGTAAGAATCATCAAAGCTTACTTCAGTTATCAAAAAATCCTTTTCACAAAGTGGATTTTTATTCTTTTCAGACTTGTAAGGAAAAATCTTTTCATTAAAAATAACTGACCTGCTTAAAATAACTTTGAAACCACTTTGTTCTTTTACCCAAAGTCTGTAACCTTTAACCCCTTCCCCATATCCAACAAAAACACATTTTAAAGACCTAGGTTCAAGTTTGGACAGAACCTGATGAGCATAGGCAGAACAGCCAAAAACCTTTAAAACAGAATAATCTGGAACTGCATCATTCCAGATTCGATCTGGAATGCTATAGTTCACAGCACTTGAAGGACACAAGTTTATTAAAAAACATGCAGTCATAACTGCTTCCCCCCAAAAGATTTTTGGCAAATTTGATTGGATTAACATGCACCTTGTTCTTTCTAACAAGGTCATGTTCATCCTTTTAGCAACTGATAAGTACTTTATTAGCACGTATTTAATTCACTTATTATCTTATTTTGTTATTGGTTTGATCCTATTGAAGCATCGTTTAATGCATTTTCACTTATTGTACTATGTAAGGTCAAAAAGAAGAAAAAGAAATGAAATAGGACCAAAGAAATACAAAAAAATCAAGAAGTGAGGTTCAAGGGCATATTCAAAGAGCTCCAAATCAATAATGGCATGTGGGAAGAAGATTAGATGCAAAAATTATGGTCAAAGAAGGTTTGGGGTGAAGTTAGAAATCAAAAACCCGCAAGGATTATGATCATGAATTTTAGTCATAGATTGAAGCTCAATTTTTTCATAGATTACTTTCGAATTTTGGAAGAGCTATTTCACAAAGAATTGTAGTTATTTGAGTTTTCTTTCCAACGCAACTTGAATCACGACAATCGGATTTCGGGATAAAAAGTTATGACCAAGCCATCGAACATAGGCGCTTCTCGGCAGAAATGCACTTACGGCCGTAAATAGTAAAGTTACGGCCGTAACTTCCAAATTTCGAAAATTTTCAGTAGCTTACTTACGGCCGTAATAAGGAAAGTTACGGCCGTAAATTTCTCGCGAAGAAATTTCCTTATCTGATTCAAGGTCTATCTTTGGTATATCTTTGGGGTAAAGTTAGGGTACGATTTTGGGAGTATTAAAGGAGCACAATCACCACAAAAATGAGGCTGGACATTGAGGAAAATTGAGAGAAAATTATAGAGCATTCTTGGGAGAATTTCAAGCGTAAGAATATCAACAACAATGGAATTCATGAAGCAACTTGAAAAATCTACCACAATCATACTAGGCTAAATTCCATATCTTGTTCAAAAGGGGAAGTTGTGTTAACTCAATTATGTTATTTTCTTTTCCTACAAATTAGTAGCGTGAATTTATTCCTTTATTTCAATTGTTGGATTATTATATTTTGAATGTTCGTTGAGTTTATTTGATTAATAATTTAATTTTGCCAATTGGATTATTGATCTTTGGATTCATGAATATGCTATGTTTAGATTCTTGATCCGTAATTGTCATTGAATCTTTACTTTAGTAGCAAATAAATCTCGTGAATGTTTAGTAATAATTCAACTTGAATTGATTAATTCGAGCTTGTGTAATTAACCATCCAATTCATTCTATTCTTCTAAATTTTCATACTAGTCGTGCATTAAATCCTAAGAGCTTGTTTAGGATTTTCCGTGGCTAGAATTGGATCGAAGAGCTTGGTTTGAATCTATACACATAAGGAAGAATTTAGATAATCAGAGCTTGTTGATTATTTATGATTGATAATTGAATTAGGGATATAAACACGTTACAAGGAAATGTATAACTTAATTGAGGGCACAACCGAACCCGAGAACAAAATTTCTTCTCATATTATTTATCTAGTCATATTTAATTTTTTATTTTTATGCATATTTTTTATTGAACCAATTTCAAACAACAAACTAGAGGTGTCAAGACGGGCGGGTCGACCAGACCCGTGAAAACTGGGCCGAATCGACCCGGGACCGCGGGCCGACCCGGGACCCGTGCGGGCGGTTCACGGGTCAAGAAGGTGTGAACGGCGGGTTTCGCGGGCCAAACCTTCGCCGGCCGCGGTTAACCCGCTGGCCCGTGAAATTAAAAAAAAAAATTATTAAATATCATAGTATTGAAAATCTCCATTCTTCTACAAACTCTAGTACTAGTACAATTTCTAAAGCTAAATCTTATTTTTCTCCCTAATAGGTAAGAAACGTAATGTTCTTTGATAGTAATAATTAGAAATGCATTTAGCATTGTTATAAATATTATACTATTTAGTAAATGACATTCATACCCCTGTAACCCTAGGGATAATTACTTTGTATATCCCTTTCTTCCCCTATATATATGGGGCTCTAATTCTTAATGAAAGACAAGTTTATTTGCCTCTTTATTTTCTTCTCTTTCTCTCTATTTCATAACACGTTATCAGCACGATTCTCTAAAATTATTAGAAGGTAATTTTTTTTAGCTATAATCATCTGTCATGTGTATCAAAATTAATTTGATAACATGTGAATTTTTTTTTTAACTGCATCACCGGCGGCTGGTTCTCTGCCACTCTAGGGCGTTGGATAAATGGGTTTAGTCTGCTATTAGTTCCTTTGAAGAGGACCATTGGGATCCGGTTCTCTGCAGCTAATTGACCGGCCTGTAGTGTCGGCGCACCTAGATCAAATAATCCTAGTCCCTAAGGGTTAAATGATTGGGTGTTTAAAGTTCAACTCATTCCAAATCACAATCATTTATTGGGTTGTGTGATTGTTTTGTTAATTGTTGAATTGCGTCCATATTTTCCAATTGATTCTTCTATTTTTTCCAAATTCAATTAATGTTTTCGAATTACATAAATTTTGTGCCATATTTTTATGTTTAGTTGATGCGTTATTTACATATGTATTTTACATATTATGCGTGTTTAATGAATTACGTTGTTGCTCCTGAAGTAGCACAACTGTATAATTAATATTCCAGAAGAATATTAATATGTGTGTTTAATTTATATATTATTGTTGAATTTTTTTTCATTACGTTGTTGCTCCTGAAGTAGCGCAATTGTGTAGTTATACAAATGGCCAACATCACTAAACTCGAGTTTGTTGCCCTCGACATATCTGGAAAAAATTATTTATCATGGGTCTTAGATGCTGATATTCACCTTGTCTCGAAAGGTCTGGGAGAGACAATAAAAGAAGGAAACAAAGAATCCCTGCAGGATCGTGCAAAAGCACTCATATTCCTTCGTCACCATCTTCATGATGGATTGAAAGTTGAATATCTCACTGTGAAAGATCCACAAATTCTCTGGAAAAACTTGACTGAAAGGTTTGACCATCAGAGGACTGTAGTTCTCCCCAAAGCCCGCTATGAGTGGATGCATCTCCGTTTGCAGGATTTCAAAACGGTCAGTGAGTACAATTCTGAATTGTTCAGAATAAGTTCTAAGTTAAACTTGTGTGGAGAAAAAATCACTGATCAAGATACGTTGGAAAAAACTTTTTCCACTTTCCATGCCTCGAATGTGCTCCTGCAGCAGCAATATCGTGAGCGTGGTTTAAAAAAGTACTCCAAACTTATATCATGTCTGCTTGTAGCTGAACAAAATAATGAAAAATATAAATGTAAATTCTATATAAACATTATGGTATAAATATGAATTTATCATTTTGTTCATCTCATATTTATAAATTTAACAAAAAATATATATATTATAAATATGAAAAATTTTATATTTTTATTCATACTGGCCAAATCGGAACGAACCGCGACCTGCAACCCGCATGGGCTCGACCCGTATGGGCTAGCGGGCGGGCCTGGGTTGTAGTTCGAAATTTGTGGGTCGACCCGGAACTCGCAGCGGGCGGGCTTTTTTTGACGCGGGCCGTTACCGGGCTCATATGTTGACGGGCCGACCCGGCCCGGACCACCTGAATTGACACCTCTACAACAAACCCCCCCCATTCCATTCTAATTGATCGAACAACTAAAATTAGTTTCCGTTCCTCGTGGAATCGACCCTTACTCTCGCTACTACACTATTAATTAAAATTTAGCGAGTAAGGAATTATTTATTATTTTTGTATATCACGACACGCATCAAATTTTTTGGCGCCGTTGCCGGAGAACGGATAACCAATTTTGTATTTAATCAATTAGAATTTTATTTTTTCTGCATTTTTTTTATTTTCACTTTATTTCTATAATTTTTCAAAAAAAAAAAATTGCTTTTCTACTTCTTTGCGTAAAACTCGATAAACTAATTTTGAATTTTTTTATTTTGACCCAGAAATCGAGAGAATCTTTCAACAGCAAAGAAGAAGTTCCATGTCATTTATGATAGCATGAGACCCACAGGTATTACTGAGGAACAAATAAAAATGCGAGTTTTTCCATTCTCATTTAAGGATGCAGCCACTGACTGGCTTTATTGTCTACCATCGGGAACAATTACTACTTGGAACGACATAAAAAGGCTTTTCTTGAAAAAAATACTTCCCTGCATCGAGAGCTGGTACAATCAGAAAGGAGATATGTGGGGTAGCCAGAACAACAACGAAACATTGTACGAGTATTGGGAGCGTTTCAAGAAGCTCATCTCTAGCTGCCCCCATCATCAGATTAGCAAGCAACTCTTGGTGCAGTATTTCTACCAAGGTCTAGCGCCGATGGATAGAAGAATGATAGACGCCACAAGTGGAGGTGTGCTAATGGACAAGACACCTGAGCAAGCACGAGCTTTAATCTCCAACATGGCGGAGAACACTCAGCAATTCAACTCAAGTAGGGATTCGCAAGTCCGCCGTGTGAACGAGGTAAGTAGTTCCAATATCGAAGGTCAATTATATGAACTAACAAATCTCATTAAGCAACTTGCTGTAGGGAACTCGAATCAGGTCAAAGCATGCGGGATCTGTTCAAATTTTAGACATCCAACAGATACATGTCCAGTGTTGCAAGAGAACGGTGAACAGGTAAAGGTTGCAGAAGGGTTTCCATTTCAAAAACAGCAATACAACCCATACTCCAATACCTACAACCCTGGCTGGAGGGATCACCCCAATCTAAGCTATAGGAATAACAAGCCCCTGATTTTCACCTCTAACAAACCTCAAGGGCATTTCCAACAACAAGGAAATTTCCATTCACAGGGGCAATATCAACAAAGGCCCCAGAACGCAGGTATCTCTCTAGAAGACATGGTTGAAACTTTGGCTTCTAACACAATTCAATTTCAACAGGATACCAAATCCAGTATTCAGAGTTTGGAAAATCAGATGAGTCAAATGGCTACTGCCATCAATAGACTTGAGGCACAATCCGGAGGGAAGCTACCATCTCAACCCGAGGTGAACCCCAAAAACGTGAGTGCCATAACCCTGAGGAGTGGAAAAGAGGTTGAAGGTCCAAGCAAACAAATCTTCGCGAATGAAGGGGAAGAAGAGAAAGAAGTTGAAAAGGGGGATGCCACTTCACAAATCCTGTAGGTAAAATCCAACTCTAATTCAATTGCAAAACTAACTCCTCCCCCTTTTCCTAGCAGGTTAGCAAAGACAGACAAAGATATCAAAGAGAAGGAGATGCAGGAGATGTTCAGAAAAAGTGGAAGTCAACATTCAACTGTTGGATGCAATCAAGCAAGTACCCCGATATGCAAAGTTTTTGAAGGAGCTGTGCACCAACAAACGAAAATTAAAGGGGAATGAAAAGGTGATGATCGGAGAAAATGTCTCTGCATTATTTCAAAGGAAATTACCTTCGAAATGCAAGGACCTAGGTATGTTCACCATACCTTGTCAAATAGGTGGTAAAGCAATAGAACATGCACTGATAGACTTAGGAGCGTCCATAAATGTAATGCCTAGGTCCACTTAGACCGCACTAAAACTTGCCAAATTGACTGAAACGGGTGTTATCATTCAGTTAGCCAACCGTTCCAATGCTTATCCAGATGGGATAGTTGAGGATGTGCTAGTGCAAGTAGGAGGGTTAGTGTTCCTGACTGACTTTTATGTGTTAGACATGAATAATGATCACTCTCCCAACTTCACTCCTATTTTGTTAGGTAGACCATTTTTGAAAACATCTAAGACTAAGATAAATGTCAGTAGTGGCACACTCACCATGGAATTTGATGGTGAAATGATTTGGTTTAATATTTATGATTCTGTGAACTACCTTGATGATGATAATCCTGTTCATTATGTTAATGTTATTGATTCTTCAGTACAGGAAACTTTCAAACTTAGTGGAAATGGTGAAAAGCCAGGTAAAATCTCGTGTATTACATTGCCAACTTCTGATGACATGCTTTTGCCCCCTGTCTTGCAGGCCCTAATGAAAAATATGAAAAAGAAGTTGAGCTTTGGAAATCCACCTAATCTCGGTTGAAGGATGAAACAACAAGTCTAACCAAAGACAGTAAACAAAGGCGCTACTCGGGAGAAGACCCGAGAGTGGAGTTTCTTTACTCCCTCAAGTTGTTATTTTTTTTATTTTCATTTTTCTTATTAATTAATTTCATTCACAAAAAAAAAAAAAAAAAAAAAAAAAAATTCAGTGGCCTTGTTACGGCCGTAAGTTAAAACTTTACGGCCGTAACTCTACTCCATCGAATTTATCCAGAGGCCTAAATACGGCCGTAATTTTCGCAAACTTTTAAAACTCCATCTCTTCTTCTGGTTCCATTCACTTTCCCCTCTTTTGTTTTGTATTGTCACGCTCCACATTGAGGACAATGTGGAATTCAAGTGTGGGGGGGGGGGGATGATTATCTATTATCTTTTGTTATCCCTATTTTATTCATCTTCATTCAGTTTTTTTGTTAGTTAGCTTTAATTGTGCGTAGACCCACATTTCGGTTTAATAGGAAGCAGCCCCACTTATGATTATTTTTGAACCACCAACTTCCTAAATTGCATAATCAGACAAAGAATGAGCACATAGAGATGAGTTTTCCAATAATTTCTGAATTAGTTTGAAAATGGGGACAAATTGAAAATTTTCTGCAACCTAATTGAGTCAGACCAAAATTGATATGATAAAACAACACCTCGAGTAACTCCATTCTAACCTTGTCCACTAGATTTTTAGTTCGGAACCAAGACTGAGCAATGACCTATACTCATAATTGGATGGGAGGAACACACATAAACCATAATGTGTGAGCTTTTGAGCCTATGAGCTTCTTTTACTCTTTATATTAAGCTCTTATTTCCTTGATGTGTGTCCTGCATGGTTGATTTGTTCTTGGATTTGCTTTTCTGAACATGCCATTGTAGCTTCTTGGCTCAAGTGCAAAATATAGTAAAGGCATTAGGTTAAACCAAATTTGACTTGCTAAAAAGGCCTACCATGATATATGTACCATTAGAAGCCCTTTTGAGCCTTAACCTTTCTTTGAATTTTTTATGCCACTCTACAAGCCACGAATACCTTTCTTTCGCATTGTCTCTGTTTTGAACCCATAGAGAAGGGATTCGAAAGCTTTTGTTGATTAAGGATCGTGATGTAGTCTAAGTCTAAGAAGTTGCAATGGTTATCTTGTGTTGGACTATGGTTGTGTAATGGACTAAATTCAGAGGAATGTAATTCTATCTCAAGCCAATTGGTGACTGCGTAATGATTTGAACAAAAGAGAAAAAGTTGCAGTCTGTACTCGGAAAAAAAATTTGAAAGAGAAAAAGCAATGAAAAGGAAGTTTAGTCATGAAAATTAGTAGTTGAGGATGTCAAACACTCAACTTGTGAAAAAGAAAAGAAAAGAAGAGATTCAACTGTGAACTAAGTTGGGTAGCGGGAAATAATGAAGTTCATATTGAGAATGAAGGAAGTAATGTCATTTTGAATTGACTTAGCTTGCAAAATTCCTTCTCGACTCAGCCTAAATATATCCTTTTATCCTACCTGACCTGAAGCCCCGTTACAACCAAATAAAGACCTTTACTTTGCACCTGTGTTATTGTTGGCTTCGGTTATGACATTTGAGCAGTCTGTGGTAATAGATTCTCCATGCAGTGAGTTGAGTGAAAATACTCACCCTTATATACTTTGTGCAAAGAGAGAAATATCTAGTGAGGGTGTTAACTCCCATTACATTTGCTTATGAGTGGTTTGAATTGCTTGGTCTATATTCTGTACTTTCAAGTTGGCCAAAAACTAACACCCATGTAGTAAATCATTGATAGAGGTTAAGAGAGAACTCACGAGAGGTGGGAGGATACAAGCCACATTGGGAAATGAATTGGGCCGGGGGTATTGATTTTCATTTCTCTTCAGAGGATATTGGATGATGCATCTCTTGCACACACTAACACACTCCAGTTATGCAATTGAATTTTCATGCTAAAAGAGAAGTGGGCTGTAACCTTGACTTTCCGATTGTAGGTCTATCTTTTTGTTTGAGTTATGTTTCTTTTCTTTCACATTATTATTCGAGGACGAAAAATGGTTTAAGTGTGGAGGGATTTGATAAGTGCTTTATTAGCACGTATTTAATTCACTTATTATCTTATTTTGTTATTGGTTTGATCCTATTGAAGCATCGTTTAATGTATTTTCACTTATTGTGCTATGTAAGGTCAAAAAGAAGAAAAAGAAAGGAAATAGGACCAAATAAATACAAAAAAATCAAGAAGTGAGGTTCAAGGGCATATTCAAAGAGATCCAAATCAATAATGGCATGTGGGAAGAAGATTATATACAAAAATTATGGTCAAAGAAGGTTTGGGGTGAAGTTAGAAATCAAAAACCCGCAAGGATTGTGATCATGAATTTTAGTCATAGATTGAAGCTCAATTTTGTCATATATTACTTTAGAATTTTGGAAGAGCTATTTCACAAAGAATTGTAGATATTTGAGTTTTCTTTCCAACGAAACTTGAATCACCACAATCTGACTTCGGGAGAGAAAGGTATGACCAAAACATCGAACACAGGCGCTTCTCGGCAGAAATGCACTTACGACCGTAAATGGTAAATTTACGGCCGTAATAAGGAAAGTTACGGCCATAACTTTCTCGCGAAGAAATTTCCTTATCTGATTCAAGGTCTATCTTTGGTATATCTTTGGGGTAAAGTTATGGCACGATTTTTGGAGTATTAAAGGAGCACAATCACCACAAAAATGAGGCTGGACATTGAGGAAAATTGAGAGAAAATTATAGAGCATTCTTGGGAGATTTTCAAGCACAAGAATATCAACAACAATGGAATTCATGAAGCAACTTGAAAAATCTACCACAATCATGCTAGGCTAAATTCCATATCTTGTTTAAAGGGGAAGTTGTGTTAACTCAATTATGTTATTTTCTTTTTCTACAAATTAGTAGCGTGAATTTATTCCTTTATTTCAATTGTTGGATTATTATGTTTTGAATGTTCGTTGAGTTTATTTGATTAATAGTTTAATTTGGCCAATTGGATTATTGATCTTTGGATTCATGAATATGCTATGTTTAGATTCTTGATCCGTAATTGTCATTGAATCTTTACTTTAGTAGCAAATAAATCTCGTGAATGTTTAGTAATAATTCAACTTGGATTGATTAATTCGAGCTTGTGTAATTAACCATCCAATTCATTCTATTCTTCTAAATTTTCATACTAGTCGTGCATTAAATCCTAAGAGCTTGTTTAGGATTTTCCGTGGCTAGAATTGGTTCGAAGAGCTTGGTTTGAATCTATACACATAAGGAAGAATTTAGATAATCAGAGCTTGTTGATTATTTATGATTGATAATTGAATTAGGGATATAAACACGCTACAAGGAAATGTATAACTTAATTGAGGGCACAACCGAACCCGAGAACAAGATTTCTTCTCATATTTTTTCTCTAGTCATATTTAATTGTTTATTTTTATGCATATTTTTTATTCAACCAATTTCAAACAACAAACCCCCCATTCCATTCTAATTGATATAACAACTAAAATTAGTTTCCGTTCTTCGTGAGATCGACCCTTACTCTCGCTACTACACTATTAATTAAAATTTAGCGAGTAAGGAATTATTTATTATTTTGGTGTATCGCGACACGCATCAGCAAGCCCGTTTTGCTGTGGACTGTATGCAACAGTCCTATGTCTAAGTATGCCTTGGTGTTTACAAAAATCATCAAATTCAAAATTGCAGAACTCCAAACCATTGTCAGTTATGATTGCTTTAACCTTTTTGTTTTTCAAATTTTCAACCAAGGTAATAAAATTTTTGAAAATAGAAACAGTTTGGTCTTTAGATTTCAAGAAATGAACCCAAGACTTTCTGGAATAGTCATCAATAATCAACAAGAAATATCTAAAACCAGAAACTGTATTAATAGGAGCAGGACCCCAGAGGTCTGCATGCAAATATTCAAGAATAACCTTGGATTTATGAACAACTTTACCAAATGAAGAAGTTTTTTGTTTTCCCAAAACACATTCTTCACAAAAACTAAGTTTCGGAAAAACATCTTTTCCAAAAAATCAATTTTTCTCTAACCTTTTAAGTCCTTTTTTCCTACATGGCCTAATCTTTTATGCCACAAATCAGACAAGTTATTGTCAACAGTTTCAATAGTCATAGAAGTAGGAGGGGCATATTGCATAGACAAAATATAAATGCCATTAGACTTGACTGTACTTAAAACCAACAAATTGTTTTTCAAAATGTTTATGTATCCACTGCTGAGTCTGATTTCATAACCTTCATCATCTAAAATACCCAATGAGATGATGATGAGAACCGGGAGGGGGTCCTCGTCGTAGCTCGCGGAATGACGCTTGGAAAGTTCCGAATTCAGGTTGGAACGGACGATAACACTACAACCCGAGCCTCACGACGCAAGAACCATGGGTATATTAAACCCAAGACCCGTTACGATGCGGAAACAAGAACCGTAATGATTTGAACGCCACAAAGGATGCCCACGCCTTTGATAAGTTCGATTTGTTGAACGCCACAAATATCCCACAATATTTGATAAGTTCGAAGTTTGTTCAATTCCAGAACAATGTTGAGAAAACACTCAATATAATTTTCATTCATCAAAATATTCTGTTTTTTACATTGAATGAAAAAGCATATAAATAGGCAAAATAAACCCTAGTCGTTAACTGACTCTGAATAGAATTCTAATTAAGCTAAAATAGCTAAAATAACTAAAATAACCAAAATAAACTAGAACTAAACAAAACCCTAACCGCCTAATTAATTCAAAACTGCGGCGCCTAAGTTACGGCCATAACTTTTAAGTTTACGGCCATAAGTGACTTACGGTTTAAAGATAAAAACATATGTTACGGCCGTGAGAATTTTATTTACGGCCTTAAGTGACCTTCTGAACAAAATAATAAAAGTTACAAAACTCTGTTTATGGCCGTGAGTATTTGGATTACGGCCGTTAATACTTCCACTTGATTTACGGCCGTGAGATCATGCGTTACGGCCGTAATTGCCTTTCTGCCCAATTTCGTGATCCTTTGACATTAATTGATCTGATTTGAATCTCGACTCGAGCCCAACATGAAACTTGTTCATTTTCCCATGTAGAATATTGTTGAATTTCCCGTATCTTGATTTCTCATTTTTGACGCCTTTTCCGGATCACATCAGATGAGGTTTCTCCTTAAATCAGGGACATACCTAGTTTGATTTAAGATCAAATTGTTATTATCAGCAAATTTTAAGGTCACAGTACCAATTCCTTTTATGTCACAGGATACATCATTCCCTAGTTTCACAGAACCAGAGGTATGGATAGGAAAAATATCAAATAAATCCCTATAAGGGCACATATGAAAGGTACAGCCTGAGTCTAAGATCCATTCATCTTTCATATTTGAAGTGGTTGTAACATAAAAAACTCCACTATTGTTTTGAATGTCTGCAGGTTCCTATGGTTTGTTTCTAGCATCATCTCTTAACTTCTTAAATCACTTATCAACCAAATGACCTATCTTACCACAATAAAAACATCTTCTAGTTTCATCAGGCTTCCTATCAATCTTATTATCATACCTTTTTATTTTCAAACCTGTTTTGATCATGTTTTTTATTGTCATATTTCTTATCCCTAGGTTTGTTTGGTATGAAATTTTTATTTTGATAGTCTTTAGCCTGTCTAGGATTATTTCTATTTTGGTTCCAACCTCTGAAATTTCCTCTAAAGGAGTTTCTCCCCCTATGTGATGTGGACTTAACATTATAGGCCTCTTTGTGCTCTGAATTAGATTCTAATTCCTTATTTTTAAGAGATGTATGAATTATTTCAACAGACAGTTTCTGCCCTCCATACTCTAAAGCATTCCTAATGTCCTTATACTTATCCCCCATGCCATTTAACAAACACACAACTCTCTGGTCTTCAGTGGTTTTCTCTCCAGCATTTAGAAGATCCTGAGTTATCCTATTAAACCTGTCTATATTTTCTTCAATACCTAAGGTAGGATCAAACTTGAAGCTAAAAAATTGTTTCCATAAAAAAAAACATTTGTTTGGTAAAGAAACAGTAAGAAAAAGTTCTTCAAGTTTGTCCCATAGGTCTGCAACGGTTTTGGTGTCCCCTACTTTCCTAATCACTGTATCAGATAGGTGAAGGAACAGGGTACTCCAAGCAAGTTCATCTAATTCAGTTCTTCTTTCTTCAATCATGGTTTCAGGCTTTAGCACATTTTAGTTGAAGTAATAGGGCTTTAATTTTCTGTCTCCATAAACTAAAATCCCCCTTCCCATTCCATATTTCAACTTCAACCTTAGCAGTGTTCATGTTTAAAGCAGTTATGGGAGTCAAAGAATGCACAATTAAGAGTAGGAACAGAACAAAGCAAGCAAATTATGCAGTCAAGTGCAAAACAGAGTTTTACTAATTTCAAATTGTACATGCAATTTACAACACAAGGCACAAAGTACTACAGCAGATAGCAAATTATACAGAAGTGAATCAAAATATATGCAAGAATCAATAAAGGTGACTTTCTTTCCCTCAACCCTGCTTGGGTCCGCCAAGAACTCCCTCAGATTCCCAGATTCTCAAAAGGAATCCTGGACAAAGGTGAGTAAAAGGGTCCAAGAGGGCTTCAATAGAGGGATAAAGAAAGAAAGTAAAGGAAATTAAAGAAAACCCTAAAAGATTTTCAAGATATCACCTGATTACTGCGATTTTTAGAAGTTTCTTTTGAGACTTTCAAGCAAAGTTAGATCTGTCCTCAGATCTATCATGATCAAGTACCAAAGTGCCAAGTTACCACAAGATCCGTAGCCAAAATATGGAGATCTCTTAAAAACTCAAAGGTTTCAAAAAATAATCAACCCTGAGTATGTAAGATCTGGGGTTTTTCACAAAATTTTTGAAGTTTCAAGAGGAAGAACAAAGATCCCAGGAAATCCAAACGAAAAAACCCCAAAAAATTTTCCCGTATCAGAAACCCTTAGGCTCTGATACTACTGTAGAGATTTCAAGAGAATCAACTCAACCAAAAACGAAGAACTTTATTGATTTTTCAAATAACAACAAAGAAAACCGTATCAAAATCTGGTTTAATACACAAATATCGCAAAAACCACAAACACCAAACTCGAACAAAAACCTCTCTGAAAACTCTCTAAAAATTGGAGCAAAGTGTGTTTACAATGAACACAAATGTACTCTCAAAAATTTCACAAGAATATTTACAATTTCTTCTGAAAGATCAACCAGAAAGAGAGAAATTGCCAAGTACAAGAGGCGTATCTGAAGAGAGAGAGAACAAAGCAGAGAGACGAGAGAATGGATCTGAATCAGAATGGATGAATCTGGACACCCCTTGCCTTTTCATCTAGCTTGTAGGATAAGATAGATCCAACGGCCCTAACAGCTCCAGGTGGATAGATTAGACGGTTGAAACATAATCAGTTGAGATAAGAAAAGCATGTTTGATGAAAAAACGCGATTTTTGGGCTCCGAGTTGAAGTGTGAAATGGGCTCAGCACTTGGAAGAAATAAGAAGGCCCAGGTTCCGATTTTTGGGCAGAAGTAATGGGCTGCAGTTTGGGCCAAATGTTTCTACAATTATATGACCGTCTCATTGAAACCTGAAACATGACTATCATAATTATTATTCACCCTAATGAAAGCCAATGATTTTAAGAACTGGTCTCACAAATGTGAGAAACTCTCTCTTCTTGGTTTTAAATTACAAATTGTTTTGTTTTCTAAGTGTGGATGTGCTTTATAAAAATAACCTATCATGACAGCAATCATCCACTCTACAAGAAATACATTAAGAAATGGCGTTGGGAAATTTATCACTCAAACATAGAGAATGTAACTTCTAAATCAGAAATCAAGGAGTTTTCAGTCATCATAAAAAACTAACAAAAAGAAAAAAAAAAGATTATGAACAACTACACAATGTATATGAGGCAGTTTCACATCAATGTGGGTTTCCTTTTTTTGGATTTCAGTTTGTATTTTAGAAAAATAAATTATTTCGGGCCATATTATTAAAGTATGAGTATTTTTATGTATGAAGAAATAGAGAAGGTAGATTTTTAGTCACAAATAAAAGAGTTTTCTGTCATTATAAAAATTTAACCAAATAAAAAAATGAGCAGCTATATTATGTATACATACAAAATATATATAAATCTAAGTTAAAGTATTGTTTATGTAACCTTTTTTGATGTACCATGTGTTTCTTACCGGAAATGTGCGATTCCATTTGTTCCTTCTATCGGACAATATAAATGTTGTTCATACTAGATCTATCCTCACACCCTCAACCTCAAAACAAAACTAAAATACATTTTTGAAACAAAGATTACTATTACAGACCGAAAAATTAAAATTTTAAAATGAGAATATAAAACCCTAAAAATAAAATGCTTTCAAAATTTCTAATCTTGGCATAACACTCCTTCCATGATCCAACTATTTTTTGGTTGCGCTGCTTGATCTATGAAAATAACTAGCAAAAAAAAAAAAAAAAATGTCAGTATGATGTTCTAATTTTTTTTCAATAATTAGAAAGACTGAAAACTATATTAAGCAACTAAAGTTTACTCATCTATCTTCACTTGCCAAACTGAAATTTAAGATTTCTTCGTAAATCTCAAATCTATGATAGGATTCTAATTTATCGTGGAATACATCCATGTTTTTCTTAATTTTGTGGCACGGAGAGTAAAGATCGGTGACTGCTTAGAGGAACTGCCATAACTTTGAAAACAAAGTTTTTCTTGTTAAAGAAATTAATCTTCTATGCTAAGATTTTCGAGAATGAGCTACGAAGGAAATCAGAAGGGAGCGGCACAATGGAATGCAAACGGTCAGGATGAAGTTATTTATATGGGGACCAGAATGTTCTATGTCATTTATGTAAAGATTAAATGGTTTGGGTCGGGTATTACGTTTTAGATCGGGTCAAAGTTAACATACATTAGTCATTGAGCTTTAATTTTGTGCGTTGAATTGTATCTTGTATTGTTCTTTGATAATTAAAAACAAAGTTCGATTTTTATTTTTATTTTATTTCATTATATTATATTGTTTTGGGCCTAATTGTCTGTGAACTCTTCTTTATTATTAGTGTGTTACTGTGTTATAATTTGGTCTGATGAATAAAACTTAAAGTTGGAGTTTTTATAATGCTGTTGAGAAATATTTATCATACACATGGATTGTGCAATGGAACAATGTTAATAATTACGAGGCTTGAAGATCATGTTTTGGAAGGTCAAATTTTATTTGTCAACAATGCAATTCACAAGTTTTTCATTCCAAGGATGTCGTTGAGTCTCTCTGATTCTAGGATACCTATTAAATTTCAAAAAAGACAATTTTCATTGATCGTGTCATATGTAATGACTATCAATAAGAGAATCGCTTTCTACTTTAGAAATCGGTGATTACTTTGGACAATTTTATATTGCGATTTCCAGAATAACCAGTCGTTTGAGATTAAGATGTTGATTTGTGATACGAAGGGAAGACCAACGAATTCAACAACAAATGTAGTTTACAAAGAAGTTTTTCAAAATTTGTATTAACTTAAAATCAAATTTTTGTCTCTGTTTGATGTTGCTTAAAAACAATTTATTTGAAATGAATAGTAATTTTTAGAAAAATATGTGGTTAAAAAGTAGGGAATATTATTTTGGTTTATGTGCAATATTATTTTGTTGATACATATGTGATTGAAAAGAAGAGAGAAAAATATTTAAATTTTTTAAAGGTGGCAAACAAGGACTTAATGATGTAACATTTTACTTGTGCTAATTTTATGTAATCTTAATCCATGTGTCATTTATTATTATCGAGATATTGTTTCTTTATTCAAACGTTACTTTTTATGCATCGCACGGGTGATTCACTTATTTTTTTTAAAAAGAATGAGAAACCGCACAATTAGCAAGTGTATTATGTATTACACGTCGTCCAGCGCGTTCTAGTTCACCTACTGTATTCCCACTATATATGAAATGCTCCTCCTCCTATCCACCGTGCATTGCATTTCCGGTTTCTAGAGATCTCTCTTTATAGATTACTTCTCTCTTTCAATATCTCTAACTGACTCTCCGCTAAATCTCCGTTTGGTAGCCCGCAACAAACTCTAATTTGTAAAATTCCACAATTTATTTGTAACTTTAAATCACATTAGCTACAATTGATTAAATATTGGTTTCGCTGAAAGAGGAGATTGAATTTCGGGTGAATTTTACAAAAGTGTCCATATATACGTTATAATAAAGTTTGTAAATGAGAATGGGTGGTGAGATAACGTATCATAAAGCAGAAGAGGAGGAAAAGGTGAGAAGTGAGGAGGAGGTGGAGGAGAAAATGGTAGTACAGAGGAAATATACGGCCGTGGTCGGAGGAGGGTTTTCTCCGCCGACGAAGGTCCTCGTGGTGGGATATGCTCTTACATCTAAGAAAACTAAAAGCTTTTTGCAACCCAAGCTTGAAGGTTTGGCTAGGTAAATCTTTCAATATGTTTTCCCTCTTTTTCTAATTGCTAAAGAAAATATACAAAAATAGTGTCATGGTGTTTTCCTGTTAGAAATGATGCAATGTTATTATTTCTTTTTTCAAGGTTTGGGATAATTGATTTTAAAATATTTAGTTTATATTACTTTAATTATTATTATTATTATTATTATTATTATTATATGGCAATTGTCTTACGAATTTGGTTAAGGTTTTTTTCATGTGGAGGATGAATTTTTTGTTCCTATTTATATGTACTGGTGTTTTTCCCCTAACAACTGAAGTTTTTCAAAGTTCATGTCCTATGTGTGCACAAAATGCAGGATTAAGGGAATTCAGTTCGTTGCAATTGACCCAAGTAAACCCCTTTCAGATCAAGGACCCTTTGATATCGTGTTGCATAAGGTGTGTGCTTTGCTAGCTTACCCGGCTTTTGTCTACCTTTTTAGGAGGATGCTATGTAATTATACTTTCTGACTACTTCAGCCGTGTTCAATAAATGAAATGTATAAACATTAGGGCATGTTCAGCGGCTTAGATTCTATTTATAAATGGATTTTTGTTGTTTTCGAGGTAAAATGTGACGTTGAAAAGTGGTTTGGAAAAATTTGGTTAAAAAGTGGTTTGAAAAATTGTGTTTTTAAAAATTGATTTTATAAACAGGTTAAAGAACGGAGTCTAACAGATTTCACCTGTTATTGCAGTTAACAGGAAAGGAATGGCGACGTGGACTTGAGGTTGGTCCATCTAAACTCACTACGATTTTATCAAAGTACATTAAGCCCCTGTTTGGTGCATATTAAAATCAGATTTTTAGTAGATTTTGATAAAAGTTCGTGAAATGTGTGGTTGAAAATTGTGGGACTCATAAAATGTAAGGTTGGAAGCTGGAACTAATTGTTGACTTTGACTTAGATTAAAATTCAAATTTTAATCACAAACAAACAAGGGCTAAATAACTTAAAAAATATGATTAGGAAAGCACAAATTTGACTGCTTAGGCTATCACACACTGACACAGTATGAACATGGAATTCAATGACTGATGGGCAACCAGCAGTCTTTTCTCTTGAAACTTCTTCCCGTCAGGCATGACTTGCAGAACGATTTGTTCTCTCATCAGTCATGAATCATGACTTGATAACCAAGGTCAAAGCCTTGAGTTTCAGCAACAAGGATGTTCCCTTTCACGGGGCTGGTTACCTGGTTTGCTGGTTTTCTTAGCATATAAAAACAAAAGGCAGGTTCCTTTTTCCCAGGCCTCACCATCTACCCTTGTAACAGCTAACAAGACAATGCTAACCTAATTCATGTTCCCACTTCGGTATTTTTCTTCAAAGTGCTTTCTATTTTGTATTATTTGGAAGTTTACTCACTTGTCCTTTCATGCTATTAATTATTGAACCTCCAATGTACTATATTTTCAGTTTGAGTGATAGATATTTATGGATAAACTATTCACTAAACTATTAGAATTTATTATTTGCTTTGGAAGGTCTTGAGTTTTTCAATTTGTCAATATTTGGAATTGACTTCTTTTGCCTTCCCCTTTTGACAGCCATGCATGTGATATGTCTGCACATGCATGGAATACAAAGTCTGCTATATACTCACTGTGGGAAGAAAGATGAAATTCCCATCCCACAGCTTGAATGAAAACAAAGGATGTATTTGTTGAACGAAATCCTTCTTAGCTACCCTATAATAATGATAAAAGATGCATGGTAGTACTTGATTATAAAATTTTAAACAAAAAACGTCGTCTGGGCGTTCCCTTTTGCTCCGAACTCCCCTACTACACCTAGGACGTTGTCTGGGCCAAGAGCCATAGTTAGTTACTGTTTTTATTTGTAAATCCATTATGCTAAGTGTATATCTTCTAGGGAAGGAAGAAAATCAAATTTACTCCGATTTTGTTTTGAGTGTCTATTGCTGCTATTTGATTTCGTATTGGCAAGCACTTCTTTTTTTCTCTCAAAAATGAATCATCCTTAATAGGCCCTACTGCCAAACAACTACAATAAGTGTACGAATTTAGTTGGACTAGCTTGCCATTTTTATCGTGCTCCATTGATAAGGAGACAACTTTATATTGATAAATATCTCTAGTTACCTTGTGAATTACACAAATTCATATGGAAAGTATTCAAACAGAGCAACTTTTCATCTCCCTGGTGTTGTGGGTTCAAATTTAATCATTTTGTACCCTGAATACAATTAATTCTCATTCTGGTCCTGAGTAATCATTTTCCTCAAGAAGTCTATCAATTTAATGTGGATCATATCAGCATTCCATATATGCATAGTGAATGAATATGATATTTGATGTTAAAGCTTTCTAGTTGCCTTTTGATTTTAAGAAATTTAAGATTCAAATGCATTTTTGTGAACCATACGCTTCTTGATCTTCTAAATCTGTTTACGACTGATGATCTCATCACCCGTTTCTCCAGGTGCGGCAGATTTTAAAAGCAAAGCAAAAAAAAAAAAAAAAAAAAAAAAGTTTATGACATTTGGGGTTAAAGATCAGCTCAAAAAATTGCCAGTAATAAAAACATGCTGAAAATTAAGACCAACAAGCTTACACCCCTGAAGCTAGCCTTGAGGTGGGAAAATAAGTCAAGGGGTACACCTTGACAAATGGCACTGAAGGTGTAAGACTTGAGACATTTAATGGAAACCTCATGCGAGGTACGCCACAAGGCTCAAGTCTTGGGCGCATTTAAAACCATGATGGGTCTTTGCAGACCTTACTGTCCTCAAGGATTCTTGTTTGCAAAATTAAACCATTTCTGGGAGAGAATGTATTGTGCCTGTGTTGATTTTGATACCTGCTGTCTTTTATGGCCAGTGGGCTACTGTTCTCATGTAATTTGATTATGTTCTCATTTGAATTTGCTTAATTCTTTTTTTTTTTTCCTTTCATATTTTCCTTTCTTTGGCTTGGGAAGCTGTGAATCTTACAATGGTGGTTGGTCTCGTGATGGGGGATGCAGTTTGTTGTCCACTACGCATGATGTTTCACAATAAAATGTCGTGTTAGAGATGACGTGTGACTAAGATTCCTAATCTATGTTTCATAATTGTATTTCCCTGGTCAAGAATCTGGAGCTTCTGACTTGACGTGTCATGCTTGTTCATTCTGTTGCTATACAACCTTGAATATGATCTTCCTAGAAGTCATTATTTACCATTTATATTTACCTCTCTTTTGAAGGATTATAGGAAAAACTATCCTGAAGTCACAGTTCTTGATCCTCCAGATGCCATACAACACGTGCATAATCGCCAGTCTATGCTTCAGGATGTTGCTGACCTGAACCTGTCAAACGCCTATGGTAATTATTTATCTACATTAGGATGAATGACAGACAATATTGTTTCCTGATGCTTACATTCTCTCAACTCAACCTTTTTTTTGTTGGGTGGATGGGTGCGGGTGTTTGAAGTATGCTTGGTGCTTATAAAGTTCTTGCTGCCGGACTAAAATAATTCACAAATGTTTTATCTCAAGTTGCGCTTCCTATATTAATTCTGCAGAAATTGAGAGCTTTGTGTTCATCTGGTGTAGGAAAAGTCGGTGTCCCAAAACAGCTGATATTCAAGAAAGATCCATCATCAATTTCTGATGCGGTCAACAAGGCTGGGCTGAGGTTACCCATTGGTATGCCGTCATCTTATGTTTGCATCTATTAGTTTAATCACCAATTTCACATAAAGTACCACGTTGTGTGAACACTTAATTGTGCAATTATTATTATGTATGGAAGTTCTCTATTATTTGGACAAATGTGATTATTTATGACTTGTATGGATTGTTGCACTTAGTTTAGGAAAATTAATTGCTATTTGCTTCTCACTTTAAATATTTCTTAATTTTGTTATTCTCTATGTTACAGTGGCAAAGCCGTTGTTTGCAGAGTCACATGAGTTATCTCTAGCATATGATGAATTCTCCCTTCAGAATTTGGAACCTCCACTTGTCTTGCAGGAATTTATAAATCATGGTACGAGGTTGTCATTAACGTGGTGTTAAGCATCTCTTCCATTGTCTGCATGGTGAATGTATCTTCTTCACTTTCTTTATATTTTCTTCTCGTATCTGTAGGAGGTGTAATGTTCAAGGTTTATATTGTTGGAGAAGCAATAAAGGTGGTCAGGCGTTTCTCCTTGCCTGATGTTAGTAAACTTGAACTCTCTAAGAATGCTGGTGTATACCGCTTCCCAAGAGTATCTTGTGCTGCTGCTTCAGCTGATGAAGCAGACTTAGATCCATGTGTCGGGGGTGAGTTATAATATTGGAGCACACAGATTATGCTATGCAATATATAAATGTTATATGGATTACTGATTGGCTCGTAGTGTGGTGTGATGGAATATGTTTATTTTCTCACATGGGCCTCTTTAATGTATCTGTATCTGTTTTTTTAACTTCTGTTATTCGGCGGAGCTAGTGATTTGTGTAAGCACATTTTTAGCACTATTCCTGAACATGGTACTAAATGTATGTAGAGAGAACTTACGTTTTAGTTGTTACATTCTTCCCTGCAGAGCTCCCTCCTCGACCATTACTTGAGAAACTGGCGAAGGAACTACGTCGACGACTGGTATTCCTATTTCCCTTTGTGGTTCTTCGACTGCATTAAGGAAGAAAACTGGTGTTATTTTTTGCATGTAATTGGTTCTCTTTGTTACACGATTGATCATTATTTCCATTTCTTGATGTATTCTATTCTATTCGATAGGGTCTTCGGCTGTTCAACCTTGATATAATTCGAGAGCATGGAACGCAAGACCGTTATTATGTCATAGACATCAACTATTTTCCCGGTAAGCGACTGTCAACTAATATGTATCTCTAATATCACTATGATAGCGACAGTGAGGGATTGAATCGATGTTTGAATTGCAAATCCCACTCCTTACCTGCTTGTGTATAATTTGCAGGATATGGTAAAATGCCAGAATATGAGCACATATTTACAGATTTTCTTTTGAGTCTGGTAAAAAGAAAATAGAGGGGGAAACCTTGTCTAGCCTAGAGAAATGTGTGTCATTAAATTTGGAATATTATTTCAGCCATGGATGTGCAGGCACATTCAAGTACAGCTCCTGCGACTCAATTCTGTTGAAGGAATTGGAGGATAATGTGGTGAAGAATACTGAAATCAGTTTCTATTGTGCCGTGCCGTCCAATTGGCATGAATTTCGCAACTTGACGGGCGACGGGTCGTGCCTCTTCATTTCAAAATTCCTTTCGTTTCTCCTAACTTGACGCTTTTATAAACTACCGCTCAAATATGCAGAGAGTTGTTCGGTTCTTAGTTAAACTTAGTAAATCCTTTTTAGCTGAACAACATGTACATTCAAATCTGATTCGAATTTGTTGATCCTTCTTTAGTTCTTTACACAACTCCAACTTTTTTGCCCTCCTTGCTTACTCGTACGAGCAGTGTTAGATAATTCTTGGATTGCTGAGATTCTTGACTATGTTTTTCATTGCGCGGTTTTATCTTTTCTTCCTGTGTGTTAGACCTTTTTCTTTGAGGTTTCGTTCATTTGAACTCTCCACCATTTCTCTTATTTGCAAAAAATAAATAAATAAATTCTAAAAATTGATTTCTTATTCATGTATTCAGTTTTACTAAAGAAAAGTGACCTATCTGTTGGTTTGTTCAAGATGATCATATAAATCAACAGAAAGGGTTTTTGGGAATAAAAGATATTGCAAGGATTTTTGTGACAAACTACGAAAAGACGTATGATCATGGATTGAGTAGAAGTTACTGAATGGTAAAATTGTGGAAGGTTTTTTTTAATTTTCACTTCTTTAACATCCGCATTACTTTTTAAGGCTTAAAAGAAGTCTGCGAATATGAAATGAGAAGTGGTGCTGTAAGGAAATTTCAAAACATGACATGTTAGATATGCTAAATAAAATGAACCTGAATAGACGTATAAAACATATTATACAACCTCCCATGTCTTATTTTGATCTTTCCCTAGTTTTGCTTAATCAAAGAGTTAGATAAAAAAAAAAAAAAAAAATGCTGGATTTAGTAGTACAACTAGAGTTGTGATCTAAGGTACGACAACGAAGAAGAGATCAAGATACAAGGAACAAATGTTGAAGCACGACTTCGATGGCTCCAAAGACGGAGTATGGAGTGATAAAAGAAGACCCAAAATTAGTTCAAATGGGTGGAAGAAAAAATTCAAGTCGAAGGACGAAATTGAAAGAAACAACCATATTTTTCCTCCATGCGATCGCTTGGAGGAATGTGACCAATGATCACGCGAGTATCGTTGTCAAAGGTAGTGCGATACAACATTGAAACAAGTGATCGCCTAGTTCAAATCCAAGAGATCACGTGATTAGTTTATTAGCGTTTTATCTTGAATTTTTATTATTTTTTCGTTTTTAATTATTTAATTTTGTATCTTGAACCCATGTGCAGCTAGTAGAGTTTAGTCCTTTTTAATTCATATTTAAGTTATTTCATTCATTGTAAACATTAAGTTTGATATTATTGTGTGTAATCAATTAAAGATGATAATTCCCTTTTTATTGTTTTTCATTGAACTTTCATAGAACTTATCAAAGATTCAATTTTTGTGGAGTTCGATGTAATACCCCAAAGTAAAACTTGGCCAATATCATTCATGCATCACATATTGCTGACATTACCATTTGCATTTACATTGATAATTCATTGTACTTTATGTTGAAATGATACATTCAATTATTGAGGTTTTAACGTATTATTCTTTGAACTTCCCAACTTGGGTGATCGATTTTATGTTGAGCTATGGTATAACATTAGGTTGATCAAGTGGTGGATATTGGATTGTGACTCAAAAATAATTTGGAAAGCATCGTACTTATGATCGGTGAGATTTTACACTTTTATTTCAGATTGATTAAGGCTATCCTAAAAGTAAGTAACACAATTTGGAGATTAGCTATAATATTCTATGATCACAATGTTATATTATTAGGCTCAAGTGAAGTGATAAGTACTGAAGTGGGAATTATAGAAATCGGTCGAGGACCGGGGGTCAATCGGGAACGGATTTGAATCAATGGTCAAGGAAATTACTTTATCATCAAAATTAGAATCCTATGGTTATTAAATTACATGTTAAAACTCTTGGAATATATTAAGGACACGTGATTTGGACTTAAGGAGGTTGGTACAAAATCTGAATTAAAAAGGAGTTACCACCTCATGCTTGCTTATGTGCACTTGTGCTTTGGTAGTTTGTTACTTAACCCCTGTTGACGCCCAAAAAATACCGAAAATGCAAGAGGCCTAAGCCTTGGCCCAAACCAAAAGAATCCCAGCGTTAAGGGCTCATTATAGGCAGAAATTGGATGACTGGGTTAGTGTGTGGCAGCTAGGATATTTGGGCGACGGGGCGAGCGATGGAGCAGTTGGGCGACTAAGCAGGTAGAAGTGGTTTTGACACTTGTCTTATGATCATATAGCCAGTTGTTGACGAATGTGGCAGTTGAAATGACGAATTGGGGAAGTTACTTAGAGCGACGTGGCAAGAGATGTTACAAGGAAGTGGACGATGGTTATGCGACGTGGAGGAAGCAAATTAATCCATGCAGGTTACAAATCAAGGCAGCAAACCAATTCAAATATTGGTAGCTATTGAAGGAAGTTCGTGCATTTGTATATATTGTAAAAACTTAGTCATTTAGGAAGACCAATCAATCAAATCTCGACAAGAGAATATGTAATTTTCTTTGTCTTTACTTTTATCGTTAAACTCTTAGTGTAATTTGTGTGCTTGCACCCTTTGGAGGTGTTTTGTCTTCATCGTAATCTTCATAAATATAGCACCCCTCGTTGGGACTTTGTCTCAAGAGGTTTGTTCCTTACACATTCGTCTGATCCCCCTTTGGTAATTGTTAGCGAGGTGACTCCGCACAAAACAATTTTTGGCACGCCCAGTGGGACAATTTGGTGTGTTTTTGAAGATACGAAGTGAACCATCATGACTCACAAGAATTCCGACGAGGAAACAGCAAACCATCATCTCCCGTATATAATTGAAAGATATGAGGAGGAACAAAGTCCTCCAGGAATAGAGGGAGAGAGTCATAGCCGTTATGAACCCATGACGGATTTGAATCCTCGAACCATGCGCGCTATTCAGTGAACTCGCTCAAGACGCGGTTGAACAGGTAAATCTACAATATGTCCATAATATGAAAAAAATTATTCAAAGAGAGAAAGAACAATTCGATAATATGGCCAAACAACTAAAAATGTTGCATGATAATATGAATAAGCTGACAGGCCAAGTTGTTTAATCAACCTTCCCAAATATAGGACATCATTTTCAATCCAGGACGATTGTAGGACATAGTTCCTCAACCTCAAATCCAAATCAGGGGATATAATGGCCTTTTGGGCCGTCCACTTCAAACTTGGGAAGTAATCCGGTGCTAAACTTGGGGGTAACCTAACTTAAAACTTGGGGGGTAATCCAGTGCCAAACTTGGGAGGTAATCCAACTTCGAATTTTGGGGGTAACCCAATGCCGAACTTGGGGGGTAACCCAACTTCGAATTTGGGGGGTGACCCAGTTCCGAACTTGGGAAGTAACCTAGTACCTCGGAATAGTGTCCAGAATAATGGACAAAATGTTCCACATCTTAACGATGGAGGGAACAATAACAACATTGGGCCGAATAATGGCAACTTCGCCAATGATAATTGCGCTCCAAATCCTTTACCAAATGTTAGGCCACAAGCACCACCAGTGGGAAATCAACCTATAGGATTCCCTTATGATCCCAATGCCTTGTTAAGGGATCAAGTAGCTGAGATGGTGCGAGACTAAATGACATTTGGGATGCGTCCTTATGTTAGGCCGACTTACACTAAGCCATACCCAGATTGGGTGGATCAAGCTTATCCGTGGCCTAGGGGTTACAAGGTGCCAGAATTCTCTTTATTCACTGATTTGGGGGAGGTCTCCACGCTAGAACACATAGGGCGATTCACGTTGTAGTGTGGTGAGGTGACCGATTATCATAAGATGAGGCTTTTCCCAAGTTCCTTAACAGAGATGGCTTTCTCTTGGTTCATTAGCCTACCAGCGAATTTTGTGCAAACGTGGCAACAATTAGAACAACTGTTCCACGCCCAGTTCTATAAAATGGAATCCGAGGTGACTCTGGCTGATTTGGCCAGTCTAAGGCAAATGCTCACTGAGTGGGCTGAAAGCTTTCTCCAACGGTTCAAAACGGCCAGGAGTAAATGCTTTGTACCCTTGCCGGAAAAAGAATTCCTTAGAATCGCTCAGAGTTGCCTGAGTTTCGACCTCAAGAAAAAATTCCAGGATAGGGAGTTCCCTGATCTATTTCAATTGAGCGCTAATGTAATAAGATATGAGCGTTTTCTAAGAGAAGAAGAGCAAATGAAAAATTCTAGTAAATGGACTTTTTATAGAGACACAAAATTTGGCATACACAGGGTAGGTGATGGATATGTTGACCAGGCCGAAGTATGCTTGGACGAGCTAGTCAAAGGGGACCCATATGCTTGTCCCCTGGAAGCAAAATCTGGCGCGATAATAAAAGACGAGCCTGTAGAAGAGAAAAATAAGAAGGCTAAAATATTTTCGTTCGATGTTAGTAAGACGGACCTTATATTCGACAAGTTATATAAGGATAAGCAAATCAAGTTGAGCGATAAACATAAGTTTCCAAACCCTGAAATAACTAAGGGCAAAAAATACTGTAAATGGCATAATACATGGTCTCATACGACTAACAATTGTTTGGTTTTCCGGTACGTGTTGCAGGAAGCCATTGAGTCGGGGAGGATCATGCTTGAGCCTAAGAAAAAGATGGAGGTGGACGAGAACCCCTTCCCACAACCGCTTGGAGTGAACATGATGGCAACTTATTTTTCCCAGAAATTGCCAAAGTTCAAACTGGTAATTGATGATGGAGCAGGAGATGAACAACAACGTCCCAAAGTGTTTAAATGACTCAAGGGAAAAGAATACCAAGGCGACAGGAGTGTCTTATGTGATAGATGCAAGGAAGAAGTAAGTAAGTCTGTGGAAGGAATCAAAGTGCAAGGTTTTCACACTTATCCCAGAGTTGCGTCAAGTTTCCATCCCGATAGGGGACGAGGCCTAGATACATATGGAAAACCGTCTCAAGAAAGGCAACTATGACCAACAAATCAAAGGAAAACATTTAGGCCGCAACCACGCCAATCAAATGTTTGACATTCATTCTAGTACAATGCAAGACGAGAGTTGTGCCCTTCAATGAGATGACAAGGACTCAGCAAAGGCATTTTCAAAGGAACTACGGCAGAATGATGAGGCGACAACAGGGAGCATTGCCCCTAAACACGCCAAGGCTGACTCGGGAAGCTGATCAAAATGAATTTGATGGTGACAAAGGGAACAACACAGAGGGATCGATGAAAAAAGCATCTGTAAGTTCTACTAGGAAATCGAAGTTCGAGCTTAGCAAAAAAGAAGGAGACGAAGAGGAACCAGAGCAAGCCACCATCATTCAGTTCGGGACATTAACCCCAGCCATGACCAACAACTATCTACTGGCCAATGAGTTTAGAAGAAAAGAGGATGTAGAAGAAGAAGGTGGAGAAAATGAAGGAGCAGCCTGCGAGTTGATATGTGAAGAGGGCCAAACGTCCCAAGAGGTAGATTATGAAGAAGAGGACGATGGCATGACAGACATCGAAGAAGAGATCGATTTGGAGGTGGAAGGTAGGAAAAGATGGGTGTTACGCAACGTGTTGCTAAAGCAATTGTATCAAGAAGGCGTGTGTGAAGTGGATCTATTGGGCGAGCCCTCTGGGCGAGCGTTCGATTTTTACGTACTGTACGGAACGCCCAAAAGGAAAACGAGAGTACCACGGGCTGAAAAGTATGGGTCGCCCCCTAGGATACTTCCTCCTCCTACTGGATGGTTTACAAATGAAGAGTCGAGAGATCAGAGTGGGGGACAAGAAATATTGCAAGCCGAAGTAACGAAAAAAGTCGAAATAAAGAAAGACGGCCAGGAGGTAGAGATCGGTGCAGCGGAAAATGTTATCTTTAGGAAACCTTCCACGAAACTAACCAGGCATTTGAGGCCACTGTATGTGAAGGCCCAGATTAATGGAATTCCAGTGTCAAAGGTTCTTATAGACAACGAGGCTGCTATAAATACCATCACGTCCAGAATGATGAGAAGACTCGCAAAAAAGGATGTTGATATGATCCCAACAGAAGTTAATCTCACAAGCTTCAACGGAGGGGTGACGTCAGCCAAATGAGTGATGCCATTGGACATCACTGTGGGAACTACCACAAGGACCACAGTTTTCTTCGTGATAGATAGTCCTACCAGCTATAACGTACTTCTAGGGAGAGATTGGATCCATGGGAGCCGGTGCATACCTTCATCGCTCCATCAGTGTTTAGTATTCTGGAATGATAAAGGAGAAGCAGAAGTGATACATGCAGATCATAGATCATTCATGGAAGAAGCAAACTCTATAGAAAGATTCATGTACGAGGGAAATTATGGGCCTGTTAGAGTAGTGCAAGAGGGAGAAGAAACTCAAGTCGTCGCACTAAGCGAAGAACCATTCTCGGTTGACGCCCTAACAGAGATGTTCAACCAGATGAGGCCAAATATAGTGGCCTTTGAGAAGCCAGTCATTGGCGTAAAAGTGATTGAAGAATCATGACAAGAAACCAGCGAAGAGGGGATGTGGCCGATATTTGGGCCTCAAAAGCCAGACCAACGACTTTCAATAATAAGTCTGAAGAAAACGCAAAAAAGACAAAAAAGGCAGCAACATTGGCAACGTTCAAGTGCAAGTTGGCCATTTTTGAGTTGGAGCAGAATGCTGATAGAAAGATCTACAAGGTGGATTGTTTGGAGCAAGAGTTGCTCATAAAAAGCCTAGACGATGAAGCAACAGGGATATCCAAACAGGGGCACGCTCAGGCGCAAGACCCTCTTGTAAAAGTGAACATCGGCGATGAAGGGGAAGAACGCCCAACATTCATCAGCCAAACACTCAGTAGAGAGGTAAATGATGAATTGATTGCCTTATTAAAAGAATACAGAGATTGTTTTGCTTGGGAGTATGAAAAAATGCCTGATTTAGATAGGAATTTGGTAAAACACAGACTGCCAACTAAGCATAATTTTAATCCACATAAGCAGCCACCTAGGCGTTTTGTCCCTAAGTATTACCTGAAGTAAAAATAGAGCGTCTTTTAAAGGCTGGTTTTATTATGACGGCCAGATATGTAGAATGTTAATCTAATACTGTGCCCGTGTCTAAAAAGAACTGTAGCATTAGGGTGTGTATAGATTTCAGGAATCTAAACTTAGCCACGCCCAAAGATGAGTATCCTATGCCAACGGTGGATTCTTTAGTAGATTCAACTGCAGGGCATGTCATGTATTCTTTCATGGATGGGTATTCTGGATACAACCAAATTTACATAACTGACGAAGACGTGCATAAAAGGGCCTTTAGATGCCCAGGGGCCTTGGGATGTTTTGAATGGGTGGTCATGCCCTTCGGCCTAAAAAATGCTGGGGCCACTTATCAAAGGGAAATGAATTTAATCTTTCATGACATGATTGGAGAATTTATTGAAGTATATGTAGATGATATTGTGGTAAAGTCAACAAAATAAAAAGACCATTTTCAACAACTAAGACGTTCATTTAAACGAATGAGGCAGTACAGGTTGAAGTTAAACCCTTTGAAATGTGCGTTTGGTGTTAATTCAGGAAACTTCCTTGGTTTTCTAGTATACAAGAGGGGGATCGAACTTGACAAAAATAAAGCAAGAACCATTATAGAAGCAAAATCACCTTCTAATAAAAAGGAATTGCAAAGGTTCCTAGGTCAAGTAAATTTCTTAAGGCGTTTTATTTCTAATTGTCTGGGGCGAACGAAAGTTTTTTCACCTCTTTTAAAGTTGAAAAATCAAGACGAATTTGCCTGGCGGGAAGAACACCAAAAGGCTTTCGAAAGCCTAAAGATATACTTATCAAATCGGCCTATGCTGGTGTCACCAATTCATGGGAAGCCAATGAAAGTCTATATATCGGCGGAGCAAGGATCTATAGCCAGAATGGTCGGGCAAGAAGACCAATTGGGCGAGGAGAGAGCGATTTACTACTTAAGCAGACAGTTGACAAAATGTGAATGTAATTATTCAGCTATAGAAAAACTTTGTCTCGCTCTATATTTCACGTGTACTAAACTAAGGGCCTATTTACGGCCTGTAATCGTGTATTTGATATCTAAGGTAAATATAGTCAAGTATTTGTTTTCTTGCCCTGTTTTACATCAAAGAATTGACCTTTGGACATTGACCCTTTCTGAATTTGAAATACAACACATACCTCAAAAGGCAATTAAAAATCAATATTTAGCCAACTTTTTAGCTGATCATCCATGTTTGGACATGCTTAAAGAGGTTAATTTAGAAGTGGATTCGCTCGAAATGAATCCTTGGGTTTTATATTTGATGGATCAAAAACTTACCAGGGCGCGGGGGTTGGTATAGTTTTAATAAATCCCATGAGAGTCTGTTAAAAGTATGCTCTCACCTTGGAAAGAGCATGTACTAACAATCAAGCCGAGTATGAAGCATTGATCACGGGGCTAGAACTGTTAGTAGAGTTGAAAGTGAAGAATGTGATTATCCGGGGAGATTCTCAGTTGGTAATATACCAATTAATGGGCGATTTCAAGTGCCAGAGCAATTCTGTGATAAATCTATACGAGCTCGCCCAAGAGCTTTTGGAGGAATTTGATCAAGTGGAGCTTCAATACATAAGAAGGATTTACAACGATGTAGCGAACGAATTAGCCCAAGTAGCTTCGGGCTATTCAGAGGTGGTGAATGCAACCACAACTTGTGAGTACAGAATAATCCTGCCCGCCATACAAAGGAGGATAAAGGAAAGCAACATTCATTGTATACAAACCGGGGACGCGATGGATTGGAGAGAAGAAATAAAGAAATTTTTGGAAGAACCTGGTAGAAGAAACGACAGGAAAATGAAACTGCGTGTATTGAACTATGTCCTCATAGACGAACAAATATACAAGAAACGTTCAGATGTGGTGCTGTTGAACTACATAAGTTTGAGCGAGGCCAAAACCATTATGGCAGAAGTCCATGAAGGGATATGTGGGCCCCATCAAGCCGGCCAAAAAATGAGATGGTTGATTATTATGAGTGGATACTTTTGGACCAAAATGGGAGAATCGTGCATACAATAAGCAAAAAGTTGCTTAGCGTGTCAGAGACACGGACCAATCCAAAGAGCGCCAGCCAGGGAAATGGCACATATTATTAAACCTTGGTCGTTTAAAGGATGAGCTATTGATTTAATAGGGAAGATTTATCCCTCATCGTCCAAACAACACACGTTCATCATTATAGCAACGGATTTCTTTACTAAATGGGTAGAGGCTGTCCCTTTGAAAGAGATTTCCCAAAAGAACGTGCCACAATCCATAATGGTTGACCATGGAATCTCATTGAATGGAAATCTAGTAAAGGAGTTCTTGGACGAATTTGGTATCAAGCTAGTTAACTCTACGCCTTATTACGCTCAATCTAACGGGCAAGTCTTCCAACAAAATCCTGAAGAGCATTGTACGAAAAATGTTGGGCGAAAATGTCAGGAATTGGCACGAATGTTTGAAAAATGCCTTGTGGGCTTACAGGGCGTCCCCAGGAACGAGTACAGGTGTAACTCCGTTTCAGCTAACCTATGGGCAAGAGGCAATACTACCTATGGAGATCAACGTGCAATCAATTCAAACAGGTTTACAGAACCATCTATGCGAAAGCGACTATGTAGAATTGGTGGTTCAGAATCTTTTAGAACTGGATGAATTAAAGTTGGACGTCCTTGATAGATTGCAAGTTCAGAAGAAAAAAGTGGCTAAATATTACAACAACAGAGAGATAGCCAAGTTATTTAGTGTGGGCGATTTGGTCTGGAAAACCATACTCCCCTTAGAAAGTAAAAATCCCAAATATTGGAAATGGTCGCCTAATTGGAGGATCTAGATAACACGAAACACGTAAGATCCATCAATGGAAAATACTTGAAGAAATATGTTCCTTCCATATAGGAGGACGAACAATTGCAAAAGTACTATATTTCGCCGTGGAAGGCGCATAATTATCGTACAAACAAGAAGATATGGAGATAAAAATGTGCCTAAACAGATACCATGAACATGTGCAGGAAAGAAGGCCGATCATATTTCATTGATAAAATAGAGTGCTAATACAATATTATGACTAGGAAGGGGAGAGGCAATATTGTTCCATAGAGAGTCTAGTTATAGCTTCCCCAAAGAGAACGTGCCTGCTCTCTAAGTGCCTGCCACTCCTCGCCCTAGCCCTTCGAAGCAGCGGCTAACTCGGCCATGCATCCTTCATCAACAGTGATGTTTGAGAGACGTTCAAGGACCGACTTGGCTCGTTCTAGCTCCGAAGAAGCTTTCCCCTTTTTAGCGGCCAGCCGAGCCCTTCAATCGTCCATTTTTGCCTGGATTTCCTTCAGCTCTGCAGTCAGAGATGCGATCAGAGAATCTTCCAGGACGACTTCGGAAGAAATTTCATCAAGGACGCCTTTACTTTTCTCGAATTCAGTATTGAGGGACTCCTTCTCATCCAGCGTACGAATGAATTGGATATTCTGCTCCTTCAGCTCTGCGTTCTTGGGGAACAAGGAGTTCACCTCAGACTGAACAATCTTCAAGGCCAGTTTTATGTCATGCGGGATATCAAGTGATGGTAGAGCAAATTCTTGGGTCATTCGTGCACTCAATTGCTCAAATTTGTCCCGTTGATTGGAAGCTCTGGCCGCAGTAATGTCCAAATCCAAGAAAGAGGTAAAATCGAGGATTGACTGCTTAAAAATCTTTCTGTTTTCTTCTGAAGGTGTGACGAACGGAGGAGGAGAATGAGATATGGGTGCACGGGAGGAACTACTCGCGCAATACTGTTCCCAAGCGACAAATAAGTCCTGTATGGAGTGCAAGACAGCATCAGCGCCCTGTAGAAGAAAGATGTATCATTGAACATTTCTTTCACAGATGATGAAAAGAAAATAGTGCGAATTGGGAATTAACTCATCCGTCATTTTGGCGGAGGAAGAAGGAGGTGCGTCCTCAAGGGGCCCAACCGTGGTGGAGTGTGACGCCCCGAGTTCCGTGGAGCCCGGAACGTCGCTTTTCTAAATTCTCAAATAAACATATTGCGGAAATTGACCAAATATTTAATATCACATTAAATGAATAAAAGTTTAGCGCTAATTCAGATTAAATAAAATAATTCTTACAAACTTATTAAAACGAAAAATCTTGATGAAATGAAATGTCTATTTCGAAAATCCACGACTTAAAAATAATATCCAAATTATATTCTTCGCCATTGCCCATCACTCGCCTCCGTCACCGAAATCTGCAAATTTGTTAAAATAACAGGGTGAGCATTTCAAAATGAAATACTCAGTAGACTCAACTCCAATAATTAATCTATAAGACAATTGGACAAGTAATCATGCAAATAATGTAGTGACATTCTTTTCTTATTCATGGGCATCACATTGTGAACGCAGATGAACCATTCTTTTCTTAAATCATGCTAGCAGATAAGTTATGACGTGCATAACAATAAATTCTCAAATTTATCTCATACGAGATATTCTTTTCTTTTCTCATGCAATTAAGCATACAAAATCACACAAATCCACATAATCACGTGCAATTATAAAATAAATCAATTAGTGGGGGCGAGTCTACCTTTAACGTTACGAGTTCTCAAAAATTTGGAGCGGGATTAGTACGTCAACTTCTCAATTCACCAACTGCTTCGTGTAGCCAAAAAGTAAATTAATTAAATTAGTATTTTAGAGATTTAAATATTTAAACGTGACAAATAATTAAAGTTGAGGGCTAGATAGAAATTTTGAGAAACTGAATTTCAAAAGTTTTGGTACTGAAATATTATTTTACGAAAATAGGGGCCGATTCGTGAATTATAAAACATTTATAACTAAATTGAAATCATTTTAAAAAGGAGGGACCGAAATTAATATATTTCGAAGCTTGGGACTGAAAGTTAAATCTGAAACTTGATAAAATAAAAATCCACATTTTCTCTCATTTCTCAAAACCGGACATTAGAGAGAGAGAGACAGCAGGTCGCGGCGACGGAGGGGCTGTGTCCCTCTCCTCCGGTTCACGCCACCGTCGACGACGGCGAAGGAACCGCCTGCACGTGGCGGTGGTAGGTATGGTGCTAGGTGAGGGATTGGAAATGTTTTTGGGTGATTTGTGGTGCGAAATCGAGACCGGGCCGATGCTAAGAAGTTTGATGTTTGTGGCTTTTCCGGCGAAGCATACCGGGAACGAAGGGGCGGAGGTCAAGGTATGGCTTTTTGGGCTCTGTTTATTCTTGAATTTTTGGTTTTGATTTGGGGAGAAAATGACTTGGGTTTGAAGCCGGGCAGTAGGAGGTGGAGGTGTGGTCTGGTTGGGAGTTACGGTCGGTGTTTTGGCGTGGTGATGGTGGTGTTGCGGGCCTGTGTCAGATTGGTTGGAGGTGGAAATGGTTGTCTGCAAATTGCTTGAAGATTGATGATGTGCGTGGTGTGATTGGATTTTGAAAAATTGTGGAATTCGTGTGCAGCAGTCGACAAGGGTTGAGAGCTTACCCAGAATTGTGTGGTTTCTCGGTTGTGTGAGGAATTGGAAAAATAAGCTTAGGTTGCGTGATTAATTTTTGGTAGGTTGAGGCAGAATTTTGTGGTTTATGGAATGTGTGGCAAATTATGTTAGGTTTATGATTTTGAGGGGATCTGCTGATTGAGGGCTGGAAGGGAATACAGGTTTCTTTTTTTTTTTGGAAAGCTGCAAATTGAAATCTCTTGATTGAGGCTGATTTGCAGGATTTGCAGTAGGATGGCCATGGTTATTAAGGAAAAGAGAGAGAGGATTAGGAATGTGAGAATGGAATTAACATGTGGGGAAAATGGATTTTCAGAATAATTCCATGTAGGGTTGGAGCTTGAAATCTGAAACGGAATATTGCTTGCGTTGGAGAGAATTGCAGGGAATTGCAAAGTGTTAAATGTTGATTTAGGAGGTAAATTTATGGAAAGTATGGGGAAATGAATTTTTTACTACTGGGGGTGCTGATTGTGGTTTTAAAAAAATGGGAAAACAGAGGCTGAACTTTAATCGATTGATAATAAGAATAAAGTTTGATCTTGGGTTTTAAAAATCATTAAGATTTTGAATTAAGATTTAAAATGGTGACGTTGGGATCTTTTGAATAAGATTCTGAAATTTAAATATGAAGAAAATTAATTTAATTTCATTTATAATTTGGCTAGAGGAACACTCCTTTAAATTAAATGGAAAAAGTCGTAGCGACGCGTATTTAAAGTTCTAAAAAAAATATTTTAGAAAGAATTGAAAATTCCCGGTCGCTACAACCCTACCACCTTAAAATAATTTCGTCCTCGAAATTTAAAACTTGGTCTAAAATATCTGGATATTTGGCCAGAATTTCTTCTTCTTTTTCCCATGTAGCCTCATCGCTATTATGTATACCCCACTGGACTTTGACTAGAGAAATTTCTTTATTTCTTAGGACACGGACTTTTCTATCGATGATGCACATGGGTGCCTCTTCATAATATAGATTCTTCTGAATTGGGATTGTCTGAAAGTTCACCACGTGACTGGGGTCGTGAACATATTTTCTCAACAAAGAGATGTGAAAAACGTTGTGTATAGCCGAGAGTTCCGGTGGCAATGCTAGACGATAAGCCACATTTCCTACTTTCTCCAATATTTCAAAAGGTCCGATAAACCGAGGCCTTAATTTCCCTTTCTTTCCAAAACGAATAGTGCCCTTCATAGGAGAGATTTTTAAAAACACTTTCTCTCCAATCTCGAACTCCAAGTCTTTCCTTCTCTGATCAGCATAACTTTTCTGTCTGTCCTGTGCAGCTTTAATTCGCAATCTGATTTTCTCGATAGCTTCTACGGTCCCTTCAATTAATTCGGGACCCAGTATCTTTCTCTCGCCAACCTCATCCCAATATAACGGTGATCGACATCTTCGCCCATATAGTGCTTCATACGGTGCCATACCAATGGTAGCCTGAAAACTGTTATTGTAAGCAAACTCCACCAATGGCAGGTGAGCTTCCCAATTGATGCTTAAGTCCAGCACACAGGCTCTAAGCATATCCTCTAAGGTCTGGATGGTGCGTTCAGACTGCCTGTCTGTCTGCGGGTGGTAAGCGGTCCTAAAATTTATTTTAGTCCCCATAGCCGTGTGTAAGCTCTTCCAAAATCTCGAAGTGAATCTCGGATCCCTATCTGAGACAATAGACGCTGGAACCCCGTGAAGTCGAACTATCTCCTTGATGTAAATCTGGGCCAAGTGATCTATACTGAGAGTCATCCGCACTGGAAGAAAATGGGATGACTTTGTAAGTCGGTCTACAATAACCCAGACGGCGTCATGTCCCCTCACTGTTCTTGGTAAACCTATTACGAAATCCATGGAGATCTTCTCCCATTTCCATTCCGGAATGTCTAAAGGATTTAGCAGTCCTGATGGTCTCTGATGCTCAGCCTTGACCTGCTGGCAGGTCATGCATCGTGAGACGAACTTGGCAATACACCCTTTCATATTCCTCCACCAGAAAATAGTACGCAAATCTCGAAACATCTTTGTTCCTCCTGGATGAGCTGCATATGGAGCTGAGTGGGCTTCCCTCAATATTTCATTCCCGATCTGATCATCTTTCGGTACACACAGGCGACCCTTGAATAGTAGTGCCTTATCGCTTCCGATTTCAAAATCTGCTCTCTTGCCAGTTCCAACTTCGGCTTTGATCTTTTCCAAAAACTTATCACTTTCCTGAGCCATCACAATTCTGCTTCTCAAATCTGGCTTAACTGTCAAATTTTCCAATCTATTAGAACTTTGGATTTCTGGGTTTCTCACTTCAATTCTCAAGTTCTGAAAATCCCGAATCAATTGTTCTTGTACTGTTCCCAAAACTGATAATTGACCCACGTCCTTCCTGCTTAGTGCATCTGCAACCTTATTAGCCTTACCCGGGTGGTAAAGAATAGTACAATCATAATCCTTCACCAGTTCCAACCATCGACGCTGTCTCATGTTCAATTCCTTCTGAGTGAAGAAATATTTAAGACTTTTATGGTCGGTGTAAATCTCGCATTTACTCCCATATAGATAATGTCGCCAAATCTTAAGAGCATGTACAACGGCTGCCAGTTCTAAATCATGCGTCGGATAGTTTTTCTCGTATGGCTTCAACTGTCTCGAAGCATAGGCAATCACTTTACCTTTCTGCATTAGCACACATCCTAAACCATGTTTCGAGGCATCACTGTAAATCACAAAACCTTCCGATCCATCCGGCACTGTTAAGACTGGTGCTGAAATTAGTCTATTCTTCAATTCCTGGAAGCTTCGTTCACACTGATCTGTCCAATTAAATTTTACACCCTTCCGTGTCAACTGAGTCATGGGACCCGCTATCTTAGAGAAACCCTCTATGAATCGTCGGTAATATCCCGCTAATCCCAAAAAGCTTCTTACATCACCGGCATTCGCTGGCATAGTCCAATTGCTCACCGTCTCTACCTTTGACGGATCAACTTCGATGCCATTGATTGTGACAATATGACCCAGAAAGCCTATTTTCTCAAGCCAAAATTCGCATTTCTTAAATTTGGCGTATAACTTTTCTGCTCGTAGTGTCTCCAACACAATTCTCAAATGTTCCACATGTTGTTGTGAATTTTTAGAATAGACCAGAATATCGTCAATGAAGACAATAACGAACTTGTCCAGGTACTGATGGAAAACCCGGTTCATCAAGTCCATAAATACTGCAGGTGCGTTCGTAAGACCGAATGGCATCACCGTGAACTCATAGTGTCCATATCGAGTCCTAAACGCTGTCTTTTGTATATCCGTAGACTGGATCTTCAATTGATGGTAACCGGACCTTAAGTCCATCTTTGAAAATACTGCAGCTCCTTTCAGTTGATCGAACAAATCTTCGATTCTGGGCAGGGGTACTTGTTCTTTATCGTCAATTTGTTCAATTCCCGATAGTCAATGCACATTCTCATACTGCCATCCTTCTTCTTCACAAATAGCACAGGTGGACCTCGCTGTACCCTAGGCCTCGTGCTCTCTCGGGTGCGTCTGCTGATAATGGCCCCGAGAGGTGCAGGTTCTTCAAGAGGTAAAATATCCACTCCTTCGGCCACACAGATCGCACTGATCAAACAAGGAAACATGATCTGGCGGCCGGAGTCCAGCTGGGAGGCAAGTGTGATAATAAAATCAAAAATGTGCCTCCCTAAATCCAACTTGCGCCCCCTGGCTAGATGATGAATTAAGCGGGCCCGGTCTTCATTAAACTCTGTCCTGTGGGAAGTGGGATCGATGTTATGGCACATGAAGATGTGCAGGACCCTAATACTCTCCGTGAGCTCCCCATGTTCAAAGCGCCCTGGCTTCTCCAACTCCACATGCTGCCGGCCATACAGGAAGTCAGTAATCAAATCAATGTCCAAATCACTAGGGACCGGCTCAATCCCCTCTCGTGTAAGCTCCAAAACCCGCTCAATTACAGCCGGAGAAAATCGGATCCATTTACCACGCACCCAGGTCTTATACCTGTGAGGGGCACCTTCTGTCTCAATGGCATGGTTGAAGTTGGCTAGGAACTCCTTGACCAAGAGTGGATATGGCTTGTGCGGTGTGCCTGCCAATTTGTGCCAACCAGCTCTCTCTATAAGGTGGGCGAGCACAGTATCCGGGAAATCGGCTACAATGACCTCACGTTCGTTCCACATTTTCTTCCCCTTAAGCAGTACATCATATCTGCGCAATTCTTCGCTCCCCACAAACCTCTGTATATCTCCTATGTTCCCTTGATCAATCTCAGGATCCGCAGAGGAGGATCCTCGTTTGCGCTTAGAAGGCCCAGCCTGTCCCTTCCCTTTCTGAGCAGCCGTGGCTTTCGGAGGCATTATTGTACCTACACAGAGCAAACGCATCATTAGAACCAATGTGAGAGTGGAGAAAGTATAAGAAAAGTAGCACAAACCCCCAAACTAGTGAGAAAAATAAATGAAAGACAAACAGCCCGACTGGTGCTTTTCAACCTCGGTTGTCGTGCCTAAAAAGGTAAAATTCTTGAAACGTGTCCCGAGCACAATAGAGTATTACAATTCAAGAGTAGCATATGAAAAGTTAAGAGCAGACAGAAATCAGATTCATATAGAAAAATCGCGATGAAGTGGTGACGCGAGCGTGCAATGGCCTTGCAGTGGCCCTGCAGTGGCCTTGCAGTGACCCTGTAGTGACTGCAATGGTGCTAGATATTGAAATATGCAAATTGATGCAATGCAACGAGTTAAACAGCGAGATTATAGCACAAATACTGTGAAAAACACGTAACAAAGATAAGTGCTCGAGGGGATTTTCCAAATTGCATCAAAACTGTCGTTGGAACATTTCATCGAACACTTTGAAGGCATTACTCAATATATGCATAAATCACAACTTTGGGCAAATGAAGTTACCCAAAAATATTACCCATCATTTTCACACATATCCAATCCAAATTCTACCCTAAGCCCAAACTCCAATCGATCAAAATTCGAAAAGTGCACAAAGGATAAACAATTCGGTCAAAAACAAGGAAAAAAGACAAAATCTTATGAATCCATACCTTGATTTCGTAAGTAGGGAATGTTTAAAATCGTGATGATGCACTAGAATGGTGGTGGTGACTTCAAGATACTAGGGTCGACGAACCGGTGGCGAGAGCGAATAGGTTGCACCCGGCAGCGAGACTAAGAATCAACTTAAGGCTGCCGGGTTTAAAGTGTGGTTTTCGCGCCCAGGTCACCCACGCGATCGCTTAGTATGACCTTTAGCGATCGCGTGGTGTTGGTTAAAATCAATCTGTTGAAAAAAAGACGGCATGTCGCGATCACTGACTTGGTAAATCAGCGATCGCGACTAAGCCTAAATATTTTTTTTTTTTTTTTAACTAAAATAATTTGAACCAAATGCTACAAAATGCTATAAAAGCGTGGATGCTCATGAATATCGACATTAAACATAGTTCAATCTCGTTAGGAGGTCGGGAGTGACAACTAAAATCTAAAATGCTCAAAATAACTAGAAATCTGAAAACATGCCTAAAATGCCAAAGCATGCAAAGAGGAATTGACATGAGGGAAACGTGCACAAAAATGCTTGAACAAAAATGAAAACAATCAAAGGCTAACTAATGCAAATGTCATGAATGCAACAATGATAAAGAATTGATAAAAGTAATCCGAAACTAAGGGAAACATAAAACATAAAAATGCAAGAGAAGAAAAATTGGGTTGCCTCCCAACAGGCGCTCCGTTTATAGTCTCAAGCCCGACTTTCTGCGTTGTTTACTCTGGAACGGTGATGTCAATGTGTGACTTCGCCTTATCAAACTCCACCTCATAGTAATGCTTGATTCTTTGCCCATTAACTTTAAAATGTCCTTTAGTCGGATGATGAAGCTCGAAAGTGCCATATGGAAATATTTGAGCAATTGTGAAAGGACCAGACCATCTCGACCTCAATTTTCCAGGAAAAAGCTTTAAGCGCGAATTGTACAGGAGCACCTGGTCCCCAACTTGAAATTCTCTCTTGTGAATGTGGCGATCATGCCACTTCTTAGTCCGGTCTTTATAGATGGAAGCATTCTCATAGGCTCCCAAGCGAAATTCATCCAATGCATTTAGCTGCAAGAATCTCTGATCTTTGGCCAAGTCCATATCCAGGTTCAACTGCTTTAAAGCCCAGTATGCCTTGTGTTCAAATTCTACAGGCAGATGACATGCTTTTCCATATACTAACTGAAATGGTGATATCCCGATGGGAGTCTTGAAAGCTGTCCTATATGCCCACAGAGCATCATCCAATTTGCTGGCCCAGTCCTTACGGGATGACCTCACCGTTGTTTCCAAAATCCGTTTCAACTGCCTGTTTGAAGTTTCCACTTGCCCACTAGTCTGTGGGTGATAAGCTGTTCCCATGCGATGACGAGTTCCATATTTGGCCAATACTGCCTTGAACAACCTGTTGTTGAAATGAGTTCCCCCATCACTTATGATCGCTCTTGGTGCTCCAAAACGAGTAAAAATGTTTTTCCGGATAAATTCAACCACAATTCTGGCGTCATTGGTTGGGCATGCCTTTGCTTCGACCCACTTTGATACATAGTCAACCGCCACCAGTATGTATTTGTTGTTGTATGAAGGTGGGAAAGGACCCATGAAGTCTATTCCCCACACATCAAACACTTCCACTTCCAAAACACTGTTAAGCGGCATTTCATGCTTGGATGATATATTACCTGTTCGTTGACACCGGTCACACGCCTTGACAAACGAGAAGGCGTCCTTAAACACTGTTGGCCAATAAAACCCACATTGCAAGACTTTAGCTGCCGTTTTAGTGGCTCCCATGTGTCCCCCATATGGGGCTGAGTGGCACCTCTCTAGAACCGATAAAATCTCTTCATCTGGAATGCACCGCCGAATTATTTGGTCAGGTCCCCTTCTGTACAGAAATGGATCTTCCCAATAAAAGAACTTCAGATCATGAAAGAACTTCTTCTTCTGCTGGTAAGTAAAATCAGGAGGCAAAACGTTGCTGGCCAAGTAATTTACATAATCTGCAAACCAGGGCCCCTTATTATTCTCTACCTGCAACATATGGGCTAGCAGCATTAACTGTTCATCTGGAAATACTTCGTTTATGTCTTCAAGATTTTCCTCATTTACCTGCTCCAATCTGGATAAATGATCCGCAATCTGATTTTTTGTACCTTTTTTATCCCGGATTTCAATATCGAATTCTTGAAGCAGTAAAACCCATCTGATCAGTCTAGGCTTGGCATCTTTTTTTCCAAATAAGTACTTCAACGCCGAATGATCTGTGTACACCACTACTTTTGATCCTATAAGATAAGACCTGAATTTGTCAAAGGCGAACACCACTGCTAATAGCTCTTTCTCAGTTGTGGCATAATTTATCTGGGCATCTGTTAAAGTCCTGCTGGCATAATAAATTACGTGGAAAATTTTGTCCTTTCGTTGCCCCAATGCTGCCCCCACAGCGTAGTCACTCGCGTCACACATGAGTTCAAAAGGCAAACTCCAGTCCGGTGCCACGATAATTGGTGCGGTAGTTAATTTTTCTTTGAGTGTAGTAAAGGATGACAAACACTCTTCAGAAAAATCAAAGACTACGTCCTTCTCCAATAAACTACACAAGGGCTTCGTGATTTTGGAAAAATCTTTTATAAATCTCCTGTAAAATCCAGCATGACCTAAAAAACTTCTGACTCCTTTGACTGAGCTAGGTGGTGGTAACTTTTCAATTACCTGAATTTTTGCCCTGTCCACTTCAATTCCCTTTTCAGAAATCCGATGCCCTAGCACAATTCCCTCATGCACCATAAAGTGACACTTTTCCCAATTTAACACCAGATTTGTTTCCGTGCATCTCTTAAGCACTAGGGATAGGTGGTGTAGGCACTCATCAAACGAGGACCCAAATACTGAAAAATCATCCATGAAAACTTCAATAAATCGCTCCACCATATCGGAAAATATTGCCATCATGCACCTCTGGAACGTTGCTGGAGCGTTAAACAGTCCAAACGGCATTCTCCTGAAGGCAAATGTACCATAGGGACAGGTAAAAGTAGTTTTCTCTTGATTGGCCAAGGCAATGGCAATCTGATTGTACCCCGAATATCCATCAAGAAAACAATAGTGTGAGTGACCCGCTAGCTTTTCCAACATCTGATCGATGAACGGTAATGGAAAATGGTCTTTTCTGGTTGCAGCATTCAGTTTCCTGTAATCAATACATACTCTCCAACCGGTCACTGTCCTTGTAGGGATCAACTCGTTGTTCTCATTCGCAATTACTGTCATGCCCCCCTTCTTTGGCACTACATGAACTGGACTGACCCAAGCACTGTCTGATATCGGATATATAATACCTGCATCAAGTAGCTTTAAAATTTCTTTTCGCACCACTTCCTTCAAAGTAGGATTCAGTCTACGCTGTCCTTCTACTGATGGCTTGGAATCATCTTCCATCAAAATTTTATGCATGCAGATAGTCGGACTAATACCTTTGATATCGGCAATAGTCCATCCTATTGCCGTTTTGTGTTCCTTCACCACCCGAAGCAGCCGTTCTTCTTCCAAAGCTGTCAAGTGGCTTGAAATAATAATAGGCAGTGTTGATGACTCCCCCAAAAATGCATATCGCAGGTGAGCTGGTAAAGGTTTCAACTCCAAAGTGGGAGGAATTTCACATGATGGTCGGGACTTCTGCAAATTTTCACCTAATGGTTCAAAATAACGTGAACCTTGGTGATGCCTCCAATTCATTAGCCATCCTTGCCACTTCCTCATTTTCCGAGTTTACAGATTCCGACTGAACGATGCATGCCTCCAAGGGATCTTCAGGATGCTCCTCATCATATACACTACGAACTGCTTCTTGCACAGTGTCCACCGTGAAACACGTATCCAATGACGAGGGATATTTCATAGACTTAAAGATGTTGAAGGTGATCTTCTCCTCATCCACACGAAGCACTAGTGTTCCTTCGTGAACATCTATTAAAGCCTTTCCCGTTCTCAAAAACGGTCGTCCCAAGATGAGAGGAATTGTCTTATCTTCTTCCATATCCAGTATAACGAAGTCCGCAGGGTAAATAAACTTCCCAACTCTTATCAGTACGTCTTCAAGCAACCCCCACGGGTATTTTATCGAACGATCTGCTAATTGCAAGGAGATAGTGGTTGGTTTTGCTTCTCCAATCCCGAGCTTCCTGAAAATAGATAAAGGCATTAGATTAATGCTGGCTCCTAAATCACATAAAGCAGATTCAAATTCAATAGAACCAATAGTGCAAGGGATTGTGAAACTCCCTGGATCCTTTAGTTTGGGAGGCAATTTCTTCTGGATTATTGCACTACATTCTTCGGTGAGCATCACTGTCTCATGCTCGTCCAGCTTTCGTTTATTTGTCAGGATTTCTTTCATGAATTTCGCATAGCTCGGCATCTGGGTTAAAGCCTCTGCGAAGGGAATGTTGATGTGCAGCTGCTTGATTTTCTCAATAAATTTTGCAAACTGCTGGTCTATTTTATGCTTCCTCAGCCTCTGTGGATATGGTATGGGAGGTACGTAGGCTTTAACTGGGGTCGGGGCCTTCCTCACCTCCATTTCTTCTGCCCTGTCAGATTTTTCCGTTGACTTTTCACTCTCCGTGTGATCAGCCTCTTTCTCTTCCACTGCTTCTCTCACTATTTCTGAGTTATCTGTTCCTCTCACGCCTATTTCTGGTAATTGAACTCCACTTCTGGTTGTAATGGCTTGTACCTGTTCTCGTGGATTTATTTCTGTATTACTTGGCAATTTACCTTGTTGTCTTTCTGAACTTGCGTTTGCCAACTGTCCCAACTGAATTTTTATTTCTTTAATATCAGCTTGATGACTTTGCAGCAGCTGAAGTATCAATTCTTCACTGGAAGTCTTTTTCACTTGTTGCTGCTGTGGTTGTTGTTGTTGCTGAAACCCTGGTGGTCGTTGGGTGTTTTGATTATTAGCCCATGAAAAGTTGGGATGCTTTCTCCATTCAGGGTTGTACGTTTGCGAGTACATACCTCCTTGCTGCCTCTGATTGTTCCCAACAAAATTTGCATGCTCATTATCTGGTTGACCTTGATATGCCATTGGACACTCTGATAGTGCATGATTCTCAAAACAGTAATCACAAACTATGGTTGCTTGAGCTGCAAGCACTGGCTGCTGATTCATGCTATCAAATTTTTTTGTCAATGCGTCCAGTTTAGCATTAATAGCTGTAATTTCATTTACCGCAGCTATTCCACCAGATTTCTGTGCGGTGCGATCGGAGTACCACTGATAACTATTTGCTGCCATTTTCTCGAATATTTCGGAGGCTTCTTCATAAGTCAAATCCATCACTGATCCACCCGCAGCTGAATCTGCATGCTTCTTGTTATCATTGGTCAACCCGTTGTAGAAAGTTTGTATGAGGATCCAATCAGCTATTCCATGAGTAGGACATTGACGAACTAGCTCATTGAACCTCTCCCAAGCCTCAAAAATGGACTCTCCTGGCTGTTGATTGAACGAAAGGATTTCGCGCCTTAACTTTGACATCCGGCCAGGTGGAAAGAATTTGTCAACAAACTTCTGACTCATTACTTCCCATGTAGTGATTGTGTGGAGGGGCAGCGTGTAAAACCATGCCTTTGCCTTGTCTGCCAATGAGAAAGAAAATAATTTCAGTTTCACAGCGTCACCCGGAACCCCATTCATTCGCTGCATGTCACATAACTCTTGAAAGGTTCGCAAGTGTGCATGTGGATCCTCAGACGGCAGCCCATGAAAGACGGCAGAGTTTTGGATCAGAGAAATCAAAGAAGTCTTGATCTCAAAGTTGTTGGCAGGTATAGCAGGCGGCACTATACAAGTTCCAATATTTCCCACTGGGGGAATCATGTAATCCCTTAATGCTCGCCTCCCATTGTTCGGTTGATTTTGTTGTTGAACTACAATTTCTGCTGGCAGATTATTTTGGTTTGGCTGAATTGGATTGTCTGCCATTGCTAAATCTGTGTGTTGAGCTGCTTCCAACTGTTGTTTGCGCCTTTGTCGAAAAGTGCGTTCAATTTCTGTATCAAGAGGAAGCAATTCAAAAGATTTAGTCCTTCTTAACATGAATTTATAAAGATAAATCGAAAAAGTTAAGACTAAACTAAATAACAATAAAGCAAAACAAAATTCAAATTAAAGTAAGAATTTATTGGTATCGATATTAGTAAAAACAGTCCCCGGCAACGGCGCCAAAAACTTGTTCACCGATATCTCGCAATACGAAATATCCCCGCAAGTGAACGGGTCGTGAAGAGTAGTTAAAATGGACCTAAGAGTCCGGATTATCGTTCCCACAAGGACCGTTTACTAAGTACCGAAATGTGTAAATTCTTATCCCTATTTGAACAAAGAAATGAATTTTTGATTGTTTGGAAACTAATGTTTATAACTATGACTAACAAATTAAAACTTTGCACAAAATTGAGGTTTCGCAATTGCTGATTGTTTTTAAGTATGATTGAAAGTGGTTGGGATTCACGAGTTCACCTAGTCAATTAAATCAATTCCTGTTCCAGATTTTATTTTCTAAATATGTGATCGATCAAGTTCACAAAATTAAGTTGAGATTCCTCTCTCGAGTTTAAATCAACTCTACCTAGATAAGTCAACCTTGTATCTCTACAGCGGGTCCGAATATTCCTTATCTAAGTGCATTACATGCAAGAACTTAAACATGATCGCACTAATCACGAAAGTATATCTCTATCTCTCATTCAATTAATGGATTTATTACCTAGATCTATGTTATTAACTCACCTCTCGGATTATGGAAATAACACATAAAGTCATGAATAAGTGGCCAATTCACTCAAGCATTAAACTCAATAATAAACCAACACATGCATTACGGCGTTAAAACAAGAAACATGGAATTAAAGTAATATGACTAGGCTACGTCGTGATTCCCAACGTTAGGATTAGTTACACATAATAACTGAATAACAAAAACAATCTGAAATAAAATTAAACATGCTGGAATTTATGAGTTCAACGATGAGAAAAGAAGTCTTGCACCAAGATTTACTTTCCCGTGTTTAGCTCCTAATCTCCTGTGCCTTTTTCTGTGCTTGAGTCTCCTCGTCAATTCGATGTTGAATAGCCAAGAATCCTCCAATATTTAGCTCTGCACAAAACTGCTCTTTTGTTGCTCACGCCTCTGTTCAAACTTAGGTTAATTTCTCGTGCTTTTGCCTCTTAAAATCGCGCACAAAAGCCCAGTACAGGCCCAGTCGGACACCCACGCGATCGCGTGGTTGGAACGTCAGCGATCGCGTGGGCGAGCCATTTTACGCTCTGCATGAATTTTATCGCCATGTCGCGATCGCTATCATGGGAATGTCGCGATCGCGACTCAACGTTTTTCCTCGCGATTCTCCATCTTTCCCTCGGCTTTCAATTCAGTCCTCCGGTTTTATTTGTGAAATGTATCCCTCACTATTGATTTGATCAATTTGACCCTAGAATTTCTGTTTCTCTTCAATTCTCCTTCTTTTGACCTTTATTTCTCGTAATTGCTTCCTTGTTCCTCTTTTTGACTATAATCTGAAATAACAACAATTAAATGCAATTTAGGTAGAATAAATTCATAAATCAACATGATAAATTCTCATTTTGGCATATTCCCAAGTGTATAAAATACACCTATCAGACCTTCAATTCTTGCAATTCTTTCGGTGCCATATGATACGGGGCTTTCGAAACAGGGGCAGCTCCTGGCACTAAGTCAATAGCAAATTCCACTTGCCTATCAGGCGGAGTACCAGATAGGTCTTCTGGAAATACATCTTGAAAGTCACACACAACTGGCACTGACTCCAATTTGATTTCCTCGGCAGGCTTTCCTTGGAGGTTAACCAGATAACTCTGACAGTTTCCCTTGGCAATCAGCTTTTCGGCTTGCATAGCCGAGATAAGGCGAGGGAGTGCTTTAACCTTCGAACCATAAAATCTGAACACCTCATCCCCATTCTTCCGAAATACTACTTCTTTCTCATGGCACATGATCGCGGCACGGTTAGAACTCAGCCAGTCCATTCCTAGGATAATGTCAAAGTCCTTCATCGGAATAACATTTAGGTCTGCCTCAAGCACTATCCCATCGAAATCTATTCTTACGGACTTGACTATCTTATTAGTATTAAGGATTTCTCCTGACGGTAAGCTCACTTCAAGCACACTACCAGTTGTTTCACCCATTAAATTTAATCTAGTTGAACATGAGTCGGCAATAAATGAATGCGTAGCACCCGAATCTATTAGGACGTATACGGGAATACCAGAAATAGATAAAATGCCTGTTATTGTCGTTCATATTATTAATTCGAGCAATGCATGATACATGAAATTAAGAAATGTAGGTATGTGAATGCTAAAATAATGGTATACCTGCAATCACGTCGGAGTTCTCAACGGCGTCCATGGAAAATACTCTAGCCTTCCCTTTCCTATTCTGGTCCATGTTCTTCTTCTGGTCCGAGCCTTGAGTAGGTGCTGTGTTGCAATCTTGAGCAAAGTGGCCCGGTTGGCCACATCGGTAACAAACAACCTTGTTGCCAAAGAGGCATTCTCCTTTGTGTGTCTTCTGGCACTTCGGACATGGTGGAAGGAAACTGGTCACCTGACCTCTGCTAGGTCCTGTATTCTGTCTCTTATTGAAATTCTGGTTCCTGTTCTGATGATGACCATGCCATTTTCGTTTACCCTGATGCCCTTGATTGTTCCGGTTGCCTTGAGTGCCAATCTTGGCACCAGAAAAAGCCATGGCCTGAGCTTTCTTCACAACTTCTCGGTAAGTGGGCAGATCATGTGAGCCAACAATCTGTCTGATATCCGAACGCAGACCTCTCTCAAATCGGCGTGCCTTCTTAACTTCGGTTTCCACTAGGTGTGGAGCATACCGTGACAATTCCTCGAACTGCCGTTCATAGTCAGTAATGTCCATGTCACCCTGAACTAGCTGTAAAAATTCTGTCTCCTTGTGGTCTCGGAGGGCTTGTGGGAAGAATTTGTCTTTGATTTCTTCCTTAAACTCTTCCCAGGTCAACGCTGCCTGCTCCTCTTCGGTCCTAGTCCGTGATGCGGACTCCCACCAAAAGCCGGCCCTACCGATAAGCATAAACTCTGCGCAAGTAACCTTCTTGTCCTCAGGGCAAGAGATATGCTTGAAAATCCTCTCGATTCCCTGTAACCACTCCTCCACGGCCAATGGATTGTCCCCACCATCAAAAGTGGACGGACGATACCTCCTGAATTGTTCAATAATGGGCACTGAGGGACCTGTTGGGGCTGCCTCAAATCTTGCACAGCCAGAAGTAAGTCCCTGATGACACTGGATTGGGCCGTGGGGTCCTGTCCTGCGTTCCCTCGTTCAGATGTAGCACGGTCCATTAAACTCCTGTTAATGCGTCCGACCATTCCCTTTAAAAATGAAAACAAGGAATGTGTTTGTACTTCTGATAAAATTTGAATCAAATATAGTAATAAATTCCATTCCAATATGAACGAACATGAAAATTGAAATATTCTCATTAATGGTTAAAATTTCCTTCGATTGAGGATACAAAACATAGAACTGTCAATACTGGGAATAATGCTAGACTAAGATTTTAGATAACCATCATATATTCTACATCTTTGGTGGTGACATAGTAGATATCGATCTTGGTGTGCCGGGGGTATAATCTGGTGCTCCCGGGGTCATAGTTGGTGAGTCAACGGTATACCCTGGTGAGCCAGGAGTATAGTCGAGTGCACCCGGTGTCATACTTGGAGAGTCAAAAATATAACCCGGTGAGCTAGGAGTATAGTCACATATGCCTGACTCGGCGTCGGGTATCTCAACTGGTTCTTCCTCGTCATCTGATAGAATAATTATTTCTGGTGCTGGAGCATGGGCTAGGTAGCGATCCCACCGCATTACGAATTCGTCACAGACAGTCTGGAAATTCACATCCTCTCCTAGACGTCTCTCCACGTCATTATAAAAATCGAACGCTAATTCACGCTGACATTCTAGGAATGTTGACAACAGGCGGCTAATAGATTGAGCATCAGTCAGCCTAAGTCCACTAGCTATAGCGTCATGACGTATGGCGCAAAAACGGAGGATATGGTTTGATATCCCATCAATTGGTGCCATGCCTAGAATCCATTATGCAAAGTCCAGTTAGGGTTTTATTATTTATTTAAGTCTAGGGACGAAATATTTTATGAAAATTTTTCTTCAATCGTACTAATTCCCATTATGCTCCAAAACTCGTTTCTTTCTTTCTTTCTTTCTCATTATTTCGGATACTAGTTTTCAAATTCTTTCTCGTCTTTTCTTTTCTTTTCTTTTCTCGTCAAATTCTCAAAGCATTTATTCTCAAATATCCGAAATAAATCAATAAAATAAACAAGCTAAACTTCGTTACCTTCGGAGTCGGCGGAAAATGATGGCAATGGAAAAAGTCGTCTAAACATTATTTTCTATTATTTTTATTTTTTGAAAAATTATTTTCTTATTTTATAAAAATTATGCAAGTCTACAGAAACGTAGACCCGCTCTGATACCACGCTGTGACGCCCCGAGTTCAGTGGAGCCCGGAACGTCGCTTTTCTAAATTCTCAAATAAACATATTACGGAAATTGACCAAATATTTAATATCACATTAAATGAATAAAAGTTTAGCGCTAATTCAGATTAAATAAAATAATTCTTACAAACTTATTAAAACGAAAAATCTTGATGAAATGAAATGTCTATTTCGAAAATCCACGACTTAAAAATAATGTCCAAATTATATTCTTCGCCATTGCCCATCACTCGCCTCCGTCACCGAAATCTGCAAATTTGTTAAAATAACAGGGTGAGCATTTCAAAATGAAATACTCAGTAGACTCAACTCCAATAATTAATCTATAAGACAATTGGACAAGTAATCATGCAAATAATGTAGTGACATTCTTTTCTTATTCATGGGCATCACATTGTGAACGCAGATGAACCATTCTTTTCTTAAATCATGCTAGCAGATAAGTTATGACGTGCATAACAATAAATTCTCAAATTTATCTCATACGAGATATTCTTTTCTTTTCTCATGCAATTAAGCATACAAAATCACACAAATCCACATAATCACGTGCAATTATAAAATAAATCAATTAGTGGGGGCGAGTCTACCTTTAACGTTACGAGTTCTCAAAAATTTGGAGCGGGATTAGTACGTCAACTTCTCAATTCACCAACTGCTTCGTGTAGCCAAAAAGTAAATTAATTAAATTAGTATTTTAGAGATTTAAATATTTAAACGTGACAAATAATTAAAGTTGAGGGCTAGATAGAAATTTTGAGAAACTGAATTTCAAAAGTTTTGGTACTGAAATATTATTTTACAAAAATAGGGGCCGATTCGTGAATTATAAAACATTTATAACTAAATTGAAATCATTTTAAAAAGGAGGGACCGAAATTAATATATTTCGAAGCTTGGGACTGAAAGTTAAATCTGAAACTTGATAAAATAAAAATCCACATTTTCTCTCATTTCTCAAAACCGGACATTAGAGAGAGAGAGACAGCAGGTCGCGGCGACGGAGGGGCTGTGTCCCTCTCCTCCGGTTCACGCCACCGTCGACGACGGCGAAGGAACCGCCTGCACGTGGCGGTGGTAGGTATGGTGCTAGGTGAGGGATTGGAAATGTTTTTGGGTGATTTGTGGTGCGAAATCGAGACTGGGCCGATGCTAAGAAGTTTGATGTTTGTGGCTTTTCCGGCGAAGCATACCGGCAACGAAGGGGCGGAGGTCAAGGTAAGGCTTTTTGGGCTCTGTTTATTCTTGAATTTTTGGGTTTGATTTGGGGAGAAAATGACTTGGGTTTGAAGCCGGGCAGTAGGAGGTGGAGGTGTGGTCTGGTTGGGAGTTACGGTCGGTGTTTTGGCGTGGTGGTGTTACGGGCCTGTGTCAGATTGGTTGGAGGTGGAAATGGTTGTCTGCAAATTGCTTGAAGATTGATGATGTGCGTGGTGTGATTGGATTTTGAAAAATTGTGGAATTCGTGTGCAGCAGTCGACAAGGGTTGAGAGCTTACCCAGAATTGTGTGGTTTCTCGGTTGTGTGAGGAATTGGAAAAATAAGCTTAGGTTGCGTGATTAATTTTTGGTAGGTTGAGGCAGAATTTTGTGGTTTATGGAATGTGTGGCAAATTATGTTAGGTTTATGATTTTGAGGGGATCTGCTGATTGAGGGCTGGAAGGGAATACAGGTTTTTTTTTTTTTTTTTGGAAAGCTGCAAATTGAAATCTCTTGATTGAGGCTGATTTGCAGGATTTGCAGTAGGATGGCCATGGTTATTAAGGAAAAGAGGGAGAGGATTAGGAATGTGAGAATGGAATTAACATGTGGGGAAAATGGATTTTCAGAATAATTCCATGTAGGGTTGGAGCTTGAAATCTGAAACGGAATATTGCTTGCGTTGGAGAGAATTGCAGGGAATTGCAAAGTGTTAAATGTTGATTTAGGAGGTAAATTTATGGAAAGTATGGGGAAATGAATTTTTTACTACTGGGGGTGCTGATTGTGGTTTTAAAAAAATGGAAAAACAGAGGCTGAACTTTAATCGATTGATAATAAGAATAAAGTTTGATCTTGGGTTTTAAAAATCATTAAGATTTTGAATTAAGATTTAAAATGGTGACGTTGGGATCTTTTGAATAAGATTCTGAAATTTAAATATGATGAAAATTAATTTAATTTCATTTATAATTTGGCTAGAGGAACACTCCTTTAAATTAAATGGAAAAAGTCGTAGCGACGCGTATTTAAAGTTCTAAAAAAAATATTTTAGAAAGAATCGAAAATTCCCGGTCGCTACATGGAGGCTTTACCTTTGGTTGGACGATTAACACCCATGGCAGTAGGCAGATCCACGAATATATCTATAAAGAACGACGAACGGTGAATAAAATGCAACAACAGGGCATATGGGAATGTTAGTGTACAATAATTACCTTCTGGCACCACGCGTGGAGGATCAACGCCCTGGAGGGTAGGAATCTCTTGAGCGAGATGGGTGGCCAAGGGTCTCTGATCTTTTGACCCCTTCTCTGATGAAGTTCCGTCACTGGCCTTGCCTTTCTGAGATTCCAAGTGGAACTATAAGTACAAAAAAGTTACCTTATGAGTAAATGAAGGTGACAAAGGTCAGAGTTTACCTTTCAGGTAAAGAGGACGTCCTCATCGTCTTCATCCTCAGACAAACTTGCAAGTATGGTGGCAGGCCATTTACGGCTAGAAGCATCTGTCAACGTTGATTGCTTCCAGCGGGTGGACGGAGTTGGCAGCCTGATAGATAGGGGATCAACTGCGATTAGGGGGGGCCAGAAGAGAGAATTCCTGGATTCTCTAATGAATGAAAAGCACGATGAACATCGTTCGCGAAGAGCCTGCGTTTGACGGATGGCCAAAATTGGTCAAAAAGAGGATGTGTAACAGAAGAAGGATTGAAGGGTGCCAAAGCGAAGCCATTGGCTAAGAGATTATTCTAGCTCTCGATAGCTCCAACCTCTGTTCTGCTGATGGTGTGGAATCGCTCTAATAGACTCTTAGAAAAGCAGGGAGGTACGGGCCACGCCTGCCCAAAGCCAAGTTGGTGAGCAAAGAATTGGGGAGCATAGAGTTCAACCCCCGCCTTAGCATTGGTACTGGTAACGATGTCATGAAACAAATCTCTACCACTCAGATATTGGACCCAAATAGGCAAGGAAGTACGTGCATTGTCTAGTGTGGCAGGGGGTTGCACATAAGGAGGGACCTGTTGGGCAGAGAAAGGAAAGAAAGTAGGAACCGAATGCAAATTACAGAAAAAAAGTGAATACATCCCTATTGGATGATTTTATAACATCCAACTGGTGGATAATTAGCCCGTAGCAAGAAGCAGAAAGAGGAGAAATTGATGAACTATGGAATTGTGGGAAGTACGCTCTCAACAATAATTGAGCGAGCTAAAGGGGCCCACTCCTAGTGGGATACGCTCCATTCCTCAGTTGGTGTTGGAGGGAAGCCATACCTCTATAAAAGGCGTCCAGGAAGAAAGAACAAAGGTTTAAGGACCTATCGCGTGCTAGTTCATTCGCAATAGGCAGATATGACATGGATGCCTTAAGACTAGGGACACAAAGGACATACTTGCATAGCCACACCTGGAGGAAGGCCACGCGCTCAGTATGTGCGGGTTCTACTAGAGGATTATCGTTTTAAATCTTCTGCATACCCAAGTAAGAATCATAAATTTTCTTGTCAAATTTTGGGGCAGTGGTAGATATTGAAATAGTAGGGGAAATCGTATCGCCCAGAGGCGGGAGGTTTACTAAAGCACCAACATATCTCAAGGTGACAGTCATTGGACAAAGTGGAAAAATGAAGGTGTTATATTCAGAGGACCAAAAACTTAGAGCTATGGGAAAAAGGATGGGGTCATAAACAGGAGGATGTAAAGTGATCTCCAACAAATCAGAAATTTTAGCTTGGTCAAAAATCTCATTTGTAGGGCCATGGCCCACCATACGTGCGTGCCACCGACGAAACGTAGTATCAGCCTTCGGCCAAGTACGTATACCCTTCTCATGGATTGGCTTTAGCGGAAAAGGGTTTAAAAAGGGTGAGTCTTGAGTACAAGGAAATAACTGACCCAAAGCCACTCGCCCAACTGAGTCAGTATCATTAAAGGATGGGCCCAAGAAAAATTCATTCTTGTCAAGATTGGCCGGGGAAAGAGAAGCTGGGTTCACATATGGTTTAGTAAGGAGTGTCGTGAAGTTGTCAAAAGAAAGGAAATTTTCGAATTGCTTCCCTGAAGATGACATTGTTAGCAGAATGCGTGCGAAGTATAAAGGTTGAAGTGAAATGGTAGATGGTGAACAGTAACCTTTATAGGAGGAAGAATAGAATGACAATGGCAAACATGGATGAAAGTGGGAGAAAGTGCAAGCGTGGGTGAAGCGACGTGATGAAGTAGCGCACCCTTTGAAAAACTAGGCTTATGAAGCGTCAAATCTTTTGCAGAATGCGGAGGGGCGCCGTTGAGAAAAGTAATAGGAAAAGGACAAGGCGCGGCGCCTAATATCAGAATATGGCTTAGAATTAATAAAATTGATATTAATTCTGCTATATTGGGGGGTAATTGTTGACACCCAAAAAATAACGCAAGAGGCCTAAGCCTTGGCCCAAACCAAAAGAGGCCCAGCGTTAAGGGCTCATTATAGGCAGGAATTGGATGACTGGGCGAGTGTGTGGCAGCTAGGATATTTGGGATACAGGGCTAGCGATGGAGCAGTTGGGTGACTAAGCAGGTAGAAGCGGTTTTGACACTTGTCGTACGATCACATAGCTAGTTGTTGACGAAGGTGGTAGTTGAAATGACGAATTGGGGAAGTTACTTAGAGCGACGTGGAAAGCAGATGTTACAAGGATGTGGGCGACGGTTATGCGATGTGGAGGAAGCAAATTAATCCATGCAGGTTACAAATCAAGGCGGCAAACCAATTCAAATATTGGCAGCGGTTGAAGGAAGTTCGTGCATTTTTATATATTGTAAAAACTTAGTCATTTAGGAAGACCAATCAATCAAATCTCGACAAGAGAATATGTAATTTTCTTTATCTTTATTTTTATCGTCAAACTCTTAGTGTAATTTGTCTGCTTGAGCCCTTTGGAGGTGTTTTGTATTCACCGTAATCTTCATAAATATAGCACCCCTCGTTGGGACTTTGTCTCGAGTGGTTTGTTCCTTATACATTCGTCTAATCCCCCTTTGGTAATTGTTAGCGAGGTGACCTCCACACGAAACAACCCCTGAGGAATTTATATGACTCCAGCACCTTTAAACCTTATCTAAACCAGTTAAGACACAAAACAACTCCCTAAATACGTCCTCAAATGCTTCCAAGTGAGAGAGAACACTAGAAAGCTGAATAGAAGTAGGAGAAGACAAAATCTGGAAGCTGAAATCCTTCACTAGTAAGTATCACGGTTTTGAGGTTTTAATCCATTTATTTTGGGTGTTTTATGACCTATTTAATCTCTTAACTTTATTTAAGTGATGTTGGTATGTTGTGGTGAATTTATGATGACAAGAGAATGGTTAGTTATTGAAAGAATGTGAGTACAACCTTAAAGGCAGAATCTGGAATTGATGATCTTTGATGATTTGCCATTGGTTTTGAATTATACCTTGAGGAATAACGTATTAATTGATTTGAATGTGTTTATATATGATTTTAAAGGTTTTAAATGAGTTTTGGGGGTAGAACCTGACTTGAAGCATGATAATTAGAGTGGAACTCAAAACAGCATTTGTGAAATTCTTAGTTTGATGTACTGTGAAATGAATTGTTTTTGAGGCTTTAAGTCCTGAAATTTGTGTGATTTTGGGATGTGATTACCTTCACATACATGTCATGAATGTATGGTAAGATTTTTGGAATGAATGGATATCATTAAGGGTGTGAAAATAGGAACGAATCAACCCGCGCCACAGCTGAAATTTAAAATCAGAATCTGTCCATTTTTAGATTTTACATAGTTTCACCCTTGCATGTTTACCATTCACCTTTAAATCTTGGGAAGTTGATTTGAATGAGTGTTAGGACATTATTGATCCAAATAAATGTGTTTTACCTGCATTGAACTTGGAAACAGGGGGAAGTTTGGGGTTACTACTTGAAATCCCAGTGTTATCTAGATTGTCTTGACATTAATGGTCCTAGTGAAGGAATGTGTGTATTAAGCTTGTGAAATTAAGAGCCGTGTTTGATACTAAGTAACAATACATGTTGTTTGATGCCTTTAAGTGGAAAGGACTTGACTTACACCGTAGAGAACACACACACAGAGGCGAAAGGTAAGTAAAAATTCATTTACAACTACAATGCAAGAGCATAGTAATTGTTGGAAAGTTTTATGTCTTATTTTGAACACAATGATTGAATATGTGTTCGGACATCATTTTTATCATGTATTTTATGCATTAGCATTGGCATGTGCATGCACGACATACTATAAAGTTTGATATCTAGCATGCACGACATGATTTGAGAAGTGAATCATATTGCAAAATGTTTTACTGACCACTACTAGGGCACCGAGGCGTGCGAGGCATGCTGTGATATTTGATGGCACAAAAGTGAGACCTCTTGGTGAACACAAGGAGAGATAGGGGGAGTCCTTGGTGGGTTACGGGAGGGTGGACCACTTGACTGTGCCTTTGTTATGTTATGATTATTGACACCGTGTGTGAGATACTTCTTGGGTGATCATAGAGGCTGATAGGAGATGTACCTCTAGTGATCACAGGAGGCTGGTCCACTCGACGGTGTCAATGACATATTATTGATATTGACTTGATATTACGCAGAGTTCCTTCCGGTGCAAAGTAGATTGGTCAAGGGCCCAGTGAAAAGAAATGATTTCAATCAAAATGGTTTGAGCTCATCCTGGTTAATACTTGAATATGATACATTTATAACCTTATGTTTTTGAACGAAATTGCACGATTGTGTATTCATCATGGCATCCATGATTTTTACTTATTGGGTATTAGCTCATATAGTTCTTGCATTGTAGGTGAGCATGGAACTTCATAGATGACCTTACTAGCGGTGAAGCTCTTACAGAATTTCGAGGATCGATATACATGGATGACGACCTCCAGGGTTATTTTGTGGGCTACCATTTTATTCTAAAGTCTTTTGTACTGTATTTGTGGAGTCTTGTAATGCATGTCATATGACTTATAAAGTGGGGTTGTTTATACTTTTGTAACCTCAATGTAAAATGTTTTCAATAAGTCTATATAGTCTTCTTTTCTCTCGATATACTATTGTTATATTGTGAGAATGCTTACGCCATATTTAAATAAAAAAAATTGATCGCATATTTAGATCGAGTAATTAGTTTTCAACTTTTATACAAAATTGTCTATTAAAAAGGGGTGTGACATTCGACATAGTTATTATCAAAGGATTAGGCAACATTTGTGGCATTTGACCACTTGGTTCTCCTTTCCACATTGTAATGGGTTTAAGATTTTCTGTATATTAAGTTCTTGCATCATGAGACTGAGGTCAAGATCCTATTGTCTAATTGTTATTTGAGTTTAGAACTTTCTAGCACTTTCAATTCAATTTCTCGATTTCGTCGAGCTTCCCAAAATGATTCACATCAATTCAAAAACTTGTTCCGATAAATCTCGCAAGTGTACTGGATTGTTGACAAGTAATAGATGTGATGAGTTTAAAGTTATTGCTCACACGAGGAATATGTTCTAGTTTTAGTTATCAGCTTACTGTCAATTCAATTAAGTGAACAAGAAATTATGATTTGTTGATCTATTCTAAAAATTGTAATAAATAAAAATGTTGAGTTGTAAATATGAATGGATAACATGTATTGGAATCCGAATCAATCAATTTCTTTCTATCACAATTCAATAATTTGTAGTTTAAATCATTCACGCGTTACTTTACAATCGATAATTCTCATGCAATTAATTTTCTTTTTCAAGAAAAACTAAATATATCATAAAAATGATACAAATATATCCCTAGTCCGAATACGAATGTTTAAAACGTATTAAATTACACAATTATCAATTTTGTTGCACATGTCTTAATGCTATTCCTAATATCTAGTATTCATGTGTTAATCATGCAATATCTTAAGATATTGTGATTTTTTTTCAACACTAAATAAGAAATACTATATCCAGCTAGTGGCAATCAATCAAATAATAACAAAAAGCTTGAAAGATTAATCAAGAAAATACAAGAAATATACTGCTAGTTCTTAAATTGAAATAAATTAATAAAAGCATAATCTTCATCCATACAAGTAATTAGTCTAACATGTTATGTGAGTTACACAAAGATAATTGGAAAAACATCACTCAGATTTTAGAACAATGGATGAAATCACATAAATCAATAGTCTCTTCTTGAATTTTTAAACCAAATTTTGGATCTTCAATATCTCCTTGTGTTCTTGAATTTTTTGGCTTGATTCCCTCTCTATTGTGAATAATGAATGATAGTTGTTCAACCCTTATTAATTTTGTGCCCCTATTATACTTATGGTAAAAACCTTATCTAATTGCACTAGGTTCCAGAAGAGCCAGATTAAAAACGAATACAAAACAAAGGAAGCATTTTTTAGTAGTAATTGTATATATTGTAAAATCTTAGGAATTTAGACCAACAAATAAAAACTCTCAAGAAGAGATGTAATTTTCTTATCTTATACTAGAATCCCCCTAGTTTAATTTGTATGCTTCCGCCCCTTAGAGATGTCTTGTAAATTAATTTTTTCAAGTTCAAAACACCCATTTTTAGGACTTTGTCTCAAGATGCTTACTCCTTACGCTTTCATCTGATTCATTTTAATTGTTATCACGAGCAAAACAACACCATGCTAAACAATTTGGCACGCCCAGTGACACAATTGGTGTAGAAAAAGTTTAAAGCATCATGCCTCTTAAAAATTATGACAAGGAGCCGATTGCACAGTGATATGTTCCTTCTATGACCGAGCAATTTGAGGGTCAACAAAGCACCCCATAGACAGAAAGATATTGCAGTTGCTTTGAATCAACGATGGAGTTAAGCCCGCATCCCATGCGTGCATTGCTGGGAGAACTCACTCATGACATCATTGAGCAGGTCAAATTACAAAGTATTCATACTATAGAAAAACATGTTCAAAATGAAAACATGCATTATAGCTATATGGCCAAATATTTAGGTACATTAAACGAACTTATGAACAAAGTAGTAGGCCAAGTATGTCAGTTAAATCCTATGGGAGAGGGTAAACACTTCCAAACTAGGATCCTAATGGGATTACCCGTCAAATGCAAACACGAATACTGGTTTACCAACAATGAACACAAGTCAAGGATTAAAAGCACCACATATTGGTCCATCAAATATAGGAGGTTTTGGACTCTAACGCGGGAGGTGTTGGAAATGCAATATGGGAGTACCCTTAATATAAGGGAAAATGTCCAAAATATAGGACAAAATGCTATACATACCAATGAAGGAGCAAATCAACCATTAAACGGTACTGCCGAAGTAAACTGTGGTCCATTCACGGCTAATACTGAGCTTAATCATGTTATGCCACTAGAAATACCATACGTACCACAACCAGTAGGAGTTCCATTTGATTTCAATGTCATGTTGAGGGAGCAAATAACGGATATCATATAAGATCAAATGACCATTGAAACTTGACCAGTAATTCACCCAATATACAGAAAACTTTATTGAGACTGGGTAGATCAAACGTATCCTTGGCCTAGAGGGTTTAGGGTGCCTGAATTTTCTTTGTTCACTGAACTAGAGGTGTCAATCTGGTGGTCCGGGTCAAGTCAATCAGCCAACATAAGAGCTTGGTAACAGGCTGCGTGAAAAATGCTCACTCGCTACATGTTTACGGGCAGGTCCAAGTCGGCCTACAAATTTTGAACTATAACCCACACCCGCCTGCTAGTCCATCAGGGTCGCAGGTCGCGATTTATTCTGGTTTGGCCAGTATAAATAAAATTATAGAATTTTTCATATTTATAATAAAAAATAAATATTTTTTTAAATTGCTAAATATGAAATGAGAAAAATGATAAATTTATATTTATACAAATAAATGTTTACATAGAATCCAAATCTTGTAATACATGAATTACTTTTAACTTTGCAAAGTTAAATATAACTTAAATAAATAACAACTAAATACATTTCTAAGTACTACCACCAAATATTTATAACTTACGTACATCACAACTACGTTGGCATATACTTTACTATAATTTATAGTTTAAGTACATCCCAACTAGGTTGACACCTACTTAACTACAATTTCGTTGTTCAAATTTTTAAAATTTTTAATTTTATTTAAAAATTTTAATTTTTTAAAATTATATCACGGACGAACAGGTTAACCGTTGCTCATAAAGGTGTGACCTGCAAAACCGCTTGTTCACACTTTCTTGACCCGTGAATTGCTCGCTTGGTTCACGGGTCACTTGTAATCTGGCTGATTTTCACGGGTCCGATCGGCTCGCCCATCTTGACACCTCTACACTGGACTAGAAGAAGTTTCCACTTTGGAGCACATAAACAATTTCACATTACAATTTGGTGAAGTTACGAAATGCCATAAGATTAGATTGTTCCTAAGTTCACTCAACGAGGTTACTTCTCATGGTTCATTAACTTGCTCGCAAATTCTGTCCAAACTTGACAACAGTTGGAGCAATTATTTCAAACTTGAGTCAACTGCCAAATGGGTGGACTGAGTCTTTTCTCCAAAAATTTAAAACAGCTAGGGGCAAATATTTTGTTCCTTCGTCTGAAAAAGAATTTGTCAAGATCGCCCAAAGCTATTTCAGTTTTGAACTAAAAAAGAAGTTCCAAGATAGGAAATTCACTGATCATTTTCAACTTAGTGCTAATGTCATTAGATAAGAGCGACTATTGAGAGGAGAGGAAGAATTGTTTAAAGTAGACACTTACTCTTGTCCCATATTAACCAAATTAGAGAAATCAAATAAAGATGAACTAGCACAAGGAGAAAACAAGAAGAACAGAAAGTTTCCGTTCAATGTATCAAAGGTTGATGCAATATTTGATCATTTATACAAAGATAAACATATAAAAACTAAGCGATAAGCATTAATTGCCAAACTCTGAGTAATTTAAGGGTAGAAAATATTGTAAATGGCATAATGCATAGTCTCGTGCGACCAATAATTGTTTGTTTTTTCACAATATATTAGAGGATACTATTGAATTTGAGTAAATTACCTTTTATTCGAAAAGAAAAATGGTAGTGAATGAAAATTCATTCTCACAGTCAGTGGATGTTGACATGGTTATTTCTAAGTTCCGTAAGCATGGTCAAGTTGATAGTAGACAAAGGACAGAGAAGACGAACCACTTCCCAATGCTTTTGAATGTCTAAAAGGAAATGTTGTTGATAAAGGAGAAGAAAACCTGTGGGTTAGATATCAGAAGAAAATTAGCAAAGTAAAATATGAAACAAAGACATAGAGGCAAAAAATGCACCATGCCAAGATCTCTAATTCCCTATAGTTTAGGGAACAACAAAAGCCATATCATGGGAGGTCCTATAGCCATATGCTAGAACATTTGGGAGACCACCTAGCCCATCATGGAACATCAGAATATTCAGGCCACAACCATATTACCTAAATATACGGTATTCGTTCAATCCTCAAGCAAGGAAAGTAATCCCCTTCGATGAAATGATGAGGACGCGTTTCATAAGGAACTATGGATGAATGATGAGACAACAGCAAGGTGTAGATCATTAAAAGTCTCATCCATATGGAGAAACAAAATATTTCAAAGCTAAACAAGGTGAAACCTCGAAGGAACCAATAGAAAAGACATTAGCAAGTAGATGTGTGGGAAAATCAAAGTTTGAGCACAAACGAAAAAGATGAAGAGGAAGATGAGGCTGAACGATCAACCAACATCCAGTTTGGAACCTTACCTCCAACCATGGGCAACAACTACTGACGTGATCCCAAAATCTTGACGATAAAATCTTGACCCAATATTCAACTCAAACACAAGAAACAAGAAATCAAGAACAAATAATGGAAAAGAAAAGATAGATTGACGATAAAATCTTGACCCAATATTCACAATGCAAGAAAGGATGCGGAATAAAGAACCAAAATTGGTGAACGCCAGAGGGGATGTTAACTCCTTGATAAGTTCAATTGCTCATGAAGAACAAGAAAAAGGGAAAAATCACTCTTCACGAGAAAATCTCTCAATAATTTAATTCAATCTCTAAGTTCTTTATAATGATAGAAACTTGTTAATATAAACGTGCATAATGTTAGCCCAAGATAAAATAACCAAGAGGGGGTGAATTGGTTTATAAAACTTTTTCGATAAATAATCTCAAACTTAAAAAGCAATGGGTACAAATACGAGCACTTAGTGTTGTAAGTAACTTAACTATCAATGTAGTGTGCTATAAATGTGTAAACTTAATTGATAAAGCCAGTATAACACTTAGATATAGTGTTGTACAATATAAATGGATAGGATAGAATAGAGTAAATTCAATGTAAGTAAGTAAAAGGGATAAGAGAATGAAAACGTGATTTAAGGAGGTTCAATCAACCAACGTAATCTACGTCCTTCGTTACCGAGCTCTCCGTCACGAGCAAGGCCAAATCCACTTTATAGGTAACTTACAACAAGGAATACCAAATCCTTAAGTGACTTACAACAAGGGGCACTTACCTTAAGTGACTTACAACAAGGAGTACTTATCCTTAGGTGACTTACAACAAGGAGCACCAACCCTTAACCAACAATAGAGTTTTCACAAGGCTCTCGAAACCACAAGATATAAAGAATTGAATTTAAAATTGAAATAACTCTCTTGACAAATGATATACTCAAATTAAGTACCGAGAGAGTTAGGCTAACACTTCAATAGATAGCAATGAATTAAGCTCGAGTGTTAGAGAAAAACTTTGATGCAAATGATAATGAAAAGTTCAATGCAATCAAAAAAAGTTTTTCAAATAATCTTTTGTTAAAATATTGAATCAAATTAAGTACCAAGAGATGCCACACTTGAATAATTAACAATAAGTTAAGCTCAAAGTGTTTAGGCAATGGAACTTTGATGAATCAAATGATAATGAAAAATGTAGTACAAATAATCAAAGTTCCTTAATTGGAATTTCTCTCTTTTAAAAGATTAAAACAAGTTTAGAATAAAGAGAGACTTACACTTCTATTCCAATATATAATGTGAAGATGTTGAAGAAATTTAAACAATATAACACCAAGAATCTTCACAAAAATTTCTTTCAAAAACTTTGATGAATTTGATAAAACAAAGTTTAGATCAATCAAAGTATTCTCATAAAAATAGATGAATATAAACCAAGTAAGAACAATGAATTTTCACAAGAAAGCTTCTCTAAAATCTCTTCTTAATGGTTGAAAATGAATGCAAGAGAGAAGGTTATTTATAGAGCAAATTTCGCACATATTGTCTTTTGCGGTCGACCTATTCAGCCATGCGGTCGACCTCAATATAGCTGTTGCGAGAAAATAGCTGTTGGAGTTCAAAATAGGACAATGCGGTCGACCTGAAAAAATTTGCGATCAACCTCAAAATGCCATGCGGTCGACCTCATTGATTTGCGGTTGACCTCAAAAATCAGCATTTCAAGATTTTGATTTTTCAAAGTTTTTTGATCAAAGTTGATTTTGAAAAAGATATTTTAATGACTTTAAAAATGTTACTTTAGATTTATGAAGTGCATTGCCAACTATTGATGCATTAACCTTATATAAGATTGAAAAGCAATTTGTAAATGCTCAATTCTTTGTAGGCTTCGTTGCTTAGTCTTCATGCGGATGCTTTCCAACTTAAATTTTGATCTTGAATATCTTCGATTCTTTCTTGATCTTCTTTGCATCTTATGTGCTTGATCACATAGTTTTGATTTATATCTTTGAGAGACGATTTGAACATTGAATTCTTTGAATATTTATCATTACATGAAACACTTGAAGCACACTTGTTAACAACACAATATATTCTTGTTTGTTATGATAAAAACAATAAGGTTAAGTCAGCCATATGTCAACAATTTCCCCCTTTTTGATTATGACAAACAAGATGATTTGTAATGATAATTTAAGCAATTGAAGCATATAATCAAAGCATAGGGAAATGAGAATAATTGATAATCTAGCATATGTCATAAATCCTTTTCATGCATATAGTTATGCTAAACAAATCATCACCATATTTTCCCCCTTTTGGCATAAACAAAAATGTGGCATCTATCCCTTAATCATGAGCATAGGTGTGATATGCATAATAATGAAGCACAAGTAGAATATAGGATTGTAATCATATCCCCCCTTAGTAAAACACTTATAGCATGGTCTCATAATTGCAATTCCCGTTATACGCATGATCAAAGACCTAGACAATACCTTAAACTTCATCCTTTAATATGGAGGCAAAATATTGATGAAACTATTTATTCTCAAAAATACATATTTCCTTAATTAAGTGTACATAGAATAAGTTCAACTCATTGAATATATAGATCATGTAGAGTGTGAATGAGTTAAAAAAAATTGATCTAAAAGTATCAAAACAATTTTGGTCAAATATCATATTACTCTTTTAATCAAAGCCAAAAATAAGTGATCAAAAGTAATGTAGTTCAGGAGATTAATGAAGAGAAGATGTTTCAAAGTCATTTAGGGATTGAGTATGAAAATTTTTAAATTAAAAACAAATCCCTAAGTCCAGCCACTTTCGGTTAATCATGTATGTAACATAAAATTATGCATAAAACACATATTAGCACCATGTTTCATATTCATACTCATACCTCTTTTCAGTGTAAGAAATTTTTATGAAGTGCATGAGGTTTTTATCAAATATGTTGATTGATAGATCTCTAAATCATTGATCATTCAAAGCTCAAGAGGTATCAAAGAAATTTACCTCATCCTCAATAGTCATGAAGCACATGTTGGCCACTTCATCTTGACTCTCATCTTCATCTTGCTCATCATCACTTTCATCCCAAGTGGCTTGTAGAGCTTTCTTTTTGAAGAATCTTTTTTTGCTTCGACACTCAGTGCTTTTGTGATCGGGTTTGTCACAATCTTTTCATCTTTTTTGTTGTCTCTCTTTTGGATTCGATGATTGTTGCGAACGCCACTCCACTTCTTGATAAGGATAGCAAGATCAACAAGTTCCTCATTACTTATGTTTGAGTTTGATGAGCATTTACCATGTGATGATTTAAGAGCAATTTTGAGCTTGGCCACTTCTTTTCCTTTTCTTGTCCTCTCCTTTGTTTCGGCATTGTTGAGCTCACAAGTCATCAATGTTTCATAAAGCTCCTCCAATGGATGTGTCTTGACGTCTATCGTGTTTTCGATCAACATCCTCAATGGATTCCAATCTTGGGAGAGAGACCTAAGAATTTTATTCACAAGTTCACAGTTAGTAAATTTATGATCAAAACCTTTAAGACCATTGACAATAACGGTAAAACAAGTAATCATGCAAGTAATGGGCTCATCTTGCTTCATAAAGAAATTTTCAAAATCTTTAAATAAAAGATTTGTCTTAGTTTCTTTCACTTTTCTTGTACCCATGTGTGTGATTTCTAATGTATGCCAAATATCAAATGAGGAATCACATGTACAAATAAGATTAAATTCATTCTTATCCAAAGCACAATAAAGTATATTTTTGGCTCTAGCATTTAAAGTCAATTTTCTCCTATCATCATCATCATATTCCTCTCTAGGTTTTGAAATAGTTTGATCCGGTTTTTCATCAACCTTAATAACTTTAGTAAGCTTATGAGGACCCTCTTCGATGACTTCCCAAATATTATAATCTATTGATTGAACAAAAATCATCATTTTGGTCTTCTAATAGTTATAATGTGTACCATCAAAGAAAGGAGGACGATTTCTAGAATGCCCCTCAAGATTATGGTTAGCCACTAACTCAAGATTGTAAAATATTTTAAAAATGATAAAGAGTATCGGAGTGGTCCAACGAGCATGGACCCGTTGCATGTGCCGGTGGGACCAATAACGATGCTGAGGGATAAGAAGATCAAACAAGCCATGCAAGGATTTATGCAAGCTTGGGTGGATTCGAGTACAAGACCAAAGGCCCTACTTTTGACTCATGACATGATAAAAGAGGAGCCAAATTTGATGCAAGTGATTTGGGCCGAGAATCAAGTTCAAGAACATGGAGTTGAGGATTTAAACCACGCGACCGCGTGATATTAATCCCGCGACGATCGCTAACTTCACTGAGAAGGAGTTCCGAGAGTTTTTAGCCTCTCCACGCGATCGCCACCGTGATGCCTGAGCGATCGCGTGGGTATAGAAATTAGGGTTTACGCGTTTTTTTATTCTTTTTCCGTTTTGGGCCCATATGTTGCGGCTTTGTCTTGTTTTCCGTGAGAATACTCTTTATTACTTACTTTTCATTCATTGTCAACATAACTTTGAGATTATTGATAATTAAAGGTTAGATATTCCCTTGTTCTTCTTCGTTCTTAACGAACAAATCGAACTTATCAAAGGATTAGATAACCTTTGTGGCGTTCACCCTTTGTAGTTCTTATCTCCGCATCGTAACAGGTCTTTGGTTTGATATACCTTGGGTTCTTGCGTTGTGAGGTCTGGGTTGCATTGCTATCGTCTACCAATTGGATTTGGGGCTTTCCGGCATTTCGAGTCTTAATTCCGCGTGTTCTTCGTGATTCCCATAACGGATCACATCATCTGGTATCAGAGCTGATCTCTAAATCCAATTCTTTTTATATTTCTTGATTTAATTTTTGTTTTTGTTCCATTATTGAAATTTCATTCAATTCTTTGGTTTCTTGAAATTCTTCACTAATTCAAGATTGGTCGTAATTTCAATTCTTATTCTTGTTGATTGTTCTTGATTAGTAAAAAAAAAAAAAAAAGTGATTATTATTGATAATCAAGATCAAGAACGCAATTCCAATTTCAAGAAGACCTTTCTTGATATCTTTTACATTATATCCTACATTCTTGATAGTTTCTCATTATCCATTACTACTCTAAAAATTCATTCTTGGTTCGTACAATCAAATTTATTTTTTTTTTTCAAGAAAAGACCTTGAAGATCTTCCATTCGTTCTTCCATTGTTGTGTATTCTCGATCAATTCTTGTCATTGAGCTTCGGGGTAAATTCCACGGGGGTCTAATCCTTAACTAGTTTGGTTGGTTCATTGAGAACTAGAGAAAAGGGAAAACGAGAGGAAAAAGGCAGAGTGGTGAGAATATTAGAGGGAAAAAGTCAAAAATTGAGTGATATACGAGTGCTAAACACGTGAGGATATCTCCCGTATTTTAATTTTCTTTTTTTTTTCTTTTACTTGATCACTAACCATGTCACAGAAAGACGCGTCATCAACAGGGGAGGATAACCAACAATTTCACCTCCTTGCCATGGTGGAAAAACAGTTTGCGAAGTGGGAAGCAACATTAGATGTAAAATTGGATGCGAGGTAGGGGAAGGTTAATGAATCGGTAGGAATGCGTGCTATAGACCCTACTCAACCGCGTCAGGAGCAACCACAGATGCTACCCAATATGAGGAGACCACTAAGGTATGACTTTAATCCTCAACATGGAGCTAGGAATGATAATGTTGGGAATGTTGAAAGTAGTAGTGATAGTGGGGATATGTCTATGGCCAGTTGGGGTAGAAGGAGAGATCGAGGTGATAGACGTGAAAGGGGATATAGGCGTGAACATAGGGAGAGAGATGAAATGGATGGGAGTATTGTAAATATTAAAATGTCAATTCCACCGTTCCAGGGTAAAAGTAATCCGGAGGTTTATTTTGAATGGGAAAAAAGGGTAGAACTGATTTTTGACTGTCACAACTATTATGAGGCGAAAAAGGTAAAATTGGCGGTAGTAGAATTTACTGATTATGCTATAGTGTGGTGGGATCAATTGGTGACAAGTAGAAGGAGGAACCGTGAGAGACCAATTGAAACTTGGGATGAGTTGAAAGCCCTCATGAGAAAGAGGTTTGTACCCAATCATTACTACAGGGATATTTACCAAAAATTACAAACCCTTTCTCAAGGTAATAGGAGTGTAGAGGAATACCTTAGAGAGATGAAGATGGCTATGATTATGGAAAACATCGAAGAGGATCCGGAGGCGACCATGGCTAGATTTTTAAGCGGTTTGAACCGAAAGATTGCTAACCTGATTGAATTGCAGCATTATTTCGAGTTGGAGGAGATGTTGCATATGGCCATGAAGGTGGAAAGGCAATTAAAAAGAAAGGGGATGGTGAGATTCCTTACAGGTTCTAATTTTTTTTGTAAACCTGCATGGAGTGGGAATTCCAAAAATTTTGGAGCTATGCAAAAGGGGAAGTTCGAGTCACCAAAGAGGAAGGAGAAGCCACCCAACAAAGGTAAAACTAATTCTAACTCTCAAACTCTTAGGAGTAGAGATATTAGAAGTTTTAAATGTACGGGTCTTGGGCATATTTCTTCACAATGTCCAAATAAAAGGGTGTTGGTTGTGCGTAGTGGGGTATTGGTGTCGGAAGATGAGGAGGAAGTAGAGGATGAGTTTAAGGATATGCCTATGTTGGAAGATGCTAGTAGGATGGGGACTATGCTGTAGCTCAGTCACTTATTACTAGGCATGCCCTTAGTACACAAACTAAGGTTGAGGAGTTGGGTGAGCAATGTTTTCCATACTAGGTGCTTTGTGAACAACAAAGTATGTAGTTTGATAATTGATGGGGGTAGCTGTACATACGTGGCTAGTGCTACTCTTGGGGAGAAGTTGTGCTTACCTTTGATAAAACACCCTAGACCCTATAAATTGAAATGGTTAAATGAATCTGAGGAGTTAAAGGTGAATAAGCAAGTGGTGATTGATCTTGCATTGGGAAATACAAAGATAGGGTGGTGTGTGATGTGGTTCCCATGCATGCAGGACACATCTTGTTGGGTAGGCCGTGGTAATTTGACAGAAGGGTTGTTCATGATGGTTACAAAAATAGATACACCTTTACCAAGGATGAGAAGAGTATAAAACTTATGCCTTTGACACCACAACAGGTCTATGAGGACCAACTGAAATTAGAAAGTGAGGAAGTGGGAAAGAGAGTTGGGACCACGATCCCAGAAAAAGGAGAGTCGAGTGATCAAAAGAGAGTTGGGACAACGATCCCAGAAAAAGGAGAGTTGAGTGATAAAAAGAGAGTTGGGACCACGGTCCTAGAAAAAGGAGAGGGTGTGAAGAGTGCCAGAAAAGAAAAAAAGAGAGAAAACCAAAGTGAGCTTCTACGCAAAACAAAGTGAGATTACCAAGGCCATATTTGAAAACAAACTGGTGATTTTTCTAAGGTACAAGGAATCTTTCCTTGCACTTGATGAAGCTAACAACCCCCTCCCCAGTTTAGCTGTGTCTCTTTTGCAGGAATCTGAAGACTTGTTTCCCGAGGAAATACCTAGTGGGCTTCCACCTATTCGTGGGACTGAGCACCAAATTGATTTTGTACTAGAGCTATTATCCCAAACATGCCAGGTTATAGGAGTAATCCAAAAGAAATAAAAGAGCTTCAAAGGCAAGTTGAGGAGTGTTGAGCAAGGGCTATGTAAGAGAAAGCATGAGCCCATGTGCAGTACCAGTTTTGCTAGTGCCCAAAAAGGATGGAACTTAGAGGATGTGCGTGAATTGTAGAGCAGTCAACAATATCATGGTAAAGTATCACCATCCTATACCTAGATTAGATGATATGCTTGATGAGTTGCATGGGGCATGCATGTTTAGTAAAATAGATCTCAAAAGTGTCTCTATCACCAAATTCGCATGAAAGAAGGTGATGAATGGAAAACCGCCTTCAAAACCAAATATGGTTTATATGAATGGTTGGTTATGCCATTTGGCCTGTCTAATGCACCTAGTACTTTCATGAGATTGATGAACCATGTCTTGTGTGCTTTTATTGGAAAATTTGTTGTGGTATTCCCTTGTTCTTCTTCCTTCTTAACGAACAAATCGAACTTATTAAAGGATTAGAAAACCTTTGTGGCGTTCACCCTTTGTAGTTCTTATCTCCGCATCGTAATGGGTCTTTGGTTTGATATACCTTGGGTTCTTGCGTAGTGAGGTCGGGGTTGCATTGCTATCATCTACCAATTGGATTTTGGGCTTTCCGGCGTTTCGAGGAGGGTGAATTGGTTTATAAAACTTTTTGATAAATAATCTCAAACTTAAAAACCAATGGGTACAGGTACGAGTACTTAGTGTTGCAAGTAACTTAACTATCAATGTAGTGTGCTATAAATGTGTAAACTTAATTAATAAAACAAGTATAGCACTTAGATATAGTGTTGTACAATATAAATTGATAGAATAGAGTAAGTGCAATGTAAGTAAGTAAAAGAGATAAGAGAATGAAAATGCAATTTAAGGAGGTTCAATAAAGCTCTCCTTTTTCTGAGATCGTGGTCTCAACCCTCTTGTTTTCAATTTTCACTTCCTCTCTTTTTTTGAGGTCGTGGTAAAGGTGGCAAACGGGTCGAGCCGCTCGTCAACTCATTGGCTCGGCTCCTGAAAACACGAGCTGAGGGCGGCTTGGCTCGTCAAATGAATGAGCTCGTGGACGAGCCAAGCAATGTCGTTGAACCACGAGCTGAGCTTGGCTCGGCTCGAATCGTGGTTCAACGAGCGTCTCGTTGGCACGAGCTATGAGCTCGAGCGGCTCGTTGAAAAAGAAAGAAAATAAAAAAAATTGAAACGTTTGTTACGTTTCCCCAAAAAAAAAAAAAAAAAAAAAAAAAAAAAAAAAAAAAACAATTTAAAGACACAAATAAGGAAAAATATATATATAATATGTATACAAATGTGACCATTCTGGTCAAGTGACCAGAAGGTGACAGTTCTGGTCACAACATATAAAATTTATTTTTTTTATTTTTTTTCTTAAATTTATCCTATAAATACTACACTAACACAATTTTTTTCTACAATTCTACTACACTACATCTACTACAACTCTCTACTCTAATTCTTATTCTACACTACACTCTTCTCTTCCTCTACTGACTACTCTACAACATTTACTCTATTTTCAACAATTTTACATTACAAATATACTACAAGTTTGATATTTCAATTTCAATATCTCTTAGTTATATTTGATATTTCAATTTCAATATCTCAATTTGTCATTACATCTTTCAATTACACATATTTCATTATATATATTTCAATTTTTCCACACCACATCACATACAAAAGAATGGATCCCAGTAGCCGAAGATTTATTAATGAATTGTTCGGTGGTCCACCTGGATTTGGGGGGCATGATGACTAAACACCACAATTTCACACTCATTTCGACGATCAATTTTTCGGTCTCAATGACGTACCAATTCTCGACAATATTGAAGAAGATCCATTAAATCAGCAAATCGATTTAGACGATATTGAAGAAGATGCGGATGTTCAAATCTTACAAAATGATCCTGATATTCCCGATGCAAGAGGAAAAAGAAAATCCAAAAAAGGTAAGAAGCCAACTTCAAAGTGTTGGGATCACTTTAAATTAGTCGCAACGGGGAAAAAATTGAAGGAGAAGATGAATTCAAAGCTGTGTGCAAATATTGTGCACAACAATTGGCATGGGCAAAGGGGATTGGTACTACACACCTCAACCGTCACTATCGCAAGTGTCAGCCCAAGCACGGGTTGGTTAAACCGAATCAAACTCAACTACAATTTGGTTCATCAACCGCTAGTGGTTCTGGAACGGGATCTACAACACTTTCAAATTGGATGTATTTCGATGCAGAGAATAGAAATGGGATGGTTCAATTCGTTGCGGGGGCGGAGTTGCCACTAAGCATAGTAGATAACGAGCACTTTGTTACATACATCAATCGTTATCTTCAACCCAAGTACCAAGGTATAACTCGAAACACTCTACGTTATGATACAATACAATATTATCTTAAAACTAAGAAACAATTAATAGTCGATTTGAATAAATATGGTGGTTTTATTTCTTTTACTTTCTATCTTTGGGAATGTATTAATAAAAAAGGTTATATTGCTGCAACTGCACACTACATTGATTCACTTTGGGTTATGCATAAAAAAATTATTGCTTTTAAAATTCTAGAATTTTCTCACAACGCAACCAACATATTTAATGATATACTTGATATTGTTAGAGAATATGGCTTTGAAAATAAAATTCGATCATTTACTTTCGATAATGCTAGTGTAAATAAGCCTGTAGTAGATAAATTATGTAGAATTCTTAATCTTGATTTTGGTGATTTCTTATTCCATGTTAGATGTGTATGTCATATTTAAATTTAATTGTTCAAGATGGCTTGAAACATATTAAAGATGAAATTGATAAAATTAGAGATGCTATAGTGTACATAACCATATCACCAAGTAGAAAATAATATTTTGAAACAATGTGTTCACAACACAATTTAGATTCTAAGAAATTTATCACCGACGTAGGTCATAGTTGGAACTCCACATACTTGTTACATAAATCATCCGAAGGTTATGAATACATAATGATGGAATATTATAACAGTAGAACACTTAAAAAAGACGATGATCCTCTATTAATAGAATCGGATTGGGAAGCTGCTTTTAAAGTGAAAAAAATTTTAACAAGTTTTTACGATTTAACAAACATATTATCTGGGGTATATTACCCAACTAGTTCAAGAGTTCTTGAACGTCTTCATATTATTGCAAGAACTTTTTATAGATATAGATATGACACATTTTTTTACTAAAATGATAATTGCTATGGAAATGAAAGTTAGAAAATATTGGGAAGATTTATCTATGTTATTTCCCTTAGTATGCATAATGGACCCGCGTTTCAATTTAAAGGGTACGAAAATTCTTGTTTCAAAAATCAATAGCTCATTGATTTTGGATAAACCTATCACTTATAATAATTTAGAGAGCACGTTAGTAAACATGTATACTGTATATGCTGCACGATTAGGAACTATTATTAGTCATACACAATCTGCACCATTACGTGACACTACACTTGGAGACGATGAAGTAGAATTATACAATTTAATGGAAGAAATGAGTCAAGCACAAGGAACTTCTTCTTATAGTATGTCTTCTAGTTCTAGTATCAACGAATCAGGTTCACTTCAAATACCTGAAAAATTGAAAATTTATTTTGGACAAGAACTACTTAGAAATGTGGAGTCTACTAATTCTTTAAAATTTGATTTACTTCATTATTGGCGAACAAACGAATGAAAATGTCCGATTGTTTCTGCCATTGCGAAAGATTTACTAACACCTCCGGTTAGCACGGTAGTTTCGGAGTCTGCTTTTAGTGCAGGTAAAAGGGTTTTGTCAGAAATCAGGAGCCGACTCAAAGAAGATATTTTGGAAGCATTGATGTGTGTCAAAGATTGTAAAGACGGTGATTTACGCATACAACATAAGTATGCTGAAATTGCATGCAATTAGGTAAATGACATTTAACTTTACATTTTCAATTTCTTTATTATATATATAAAATAAAATATAATTTTGATTTCAAAACAAAAATTGTACACGTAACAAATTGTTCATGTACAATTTTAACTCCGCCTACTAGAATATTCAATTAAGACTATTTAGTAGCCGGCCCCAAGCCCGGAAAAAAGGAGGAAGGTTTAATTTTATTTTTTAACCTTTTAAATTTTAATTTATTTACTTAATTTTAGTTTTTGTCTTTTCAAATTATAATTGGATATTTGATTATTTTAACAAGTTTTTATTTACCTTATAAACTTATAAATTATAATTAATCATTTCGACTTTCAATTTAATTCACTAATAATAACTAAAAAACATTATTTTTTTACTTATTAAGTTATTAATAATTTATTTAATACATAACTTATTACTTATTAATATTATACTTATATTTATAAGTTATAAGTTATAACTAATTAAGAATTTATATCAATAATATTAATTATATTAGTATTCAAGATTTCAAATATTTTAACTATCGATTCGATTGTTGACTAAATCAACGTAAGACGGTAAGACTTAAGAGGGGTTTTTAAAAAAAAAAAAAAAAAAAAAAAAAAAAGAGCTCAATGAGCAGAGCTCGGCTCGGCCCACGAGCTCGCGGCTCTTGGGCCAAGCCGAGCTCGGCCCCTGTCAAACGAGCCGAGCCTAAGCTCGGCTCGTTTGACAAGGCTCGTCTCGGCTCGTCCGTTTGACGAGCAGAGCAATCCGAGCCATGGGCCGAGCCGAGCCTGTAACCTATAGGTCGTGGCCTCAACTCTCGTGTTTTTCCCCTCAAACTCACTTTTTATTTTCATTTGATCCTCTTGGACCTCTTTAGGTGATAGAGGAGCAAAAGTCATTATGATAGGGTGCATAATTGTTGTTTTATTAGTGATTCTTCTCCTTAATTCAATGACTTTAAATACTTAAACTTTGAATATTAATCATATTTTATGTTTTGTGAATTAGGTGGGGAATTGAGATCAATTTGACTCAAATATCACAAATTAGGAGGAAGAAACTTGGAATTTAAAAGCACTCAATCAGAGGAGCACTTGACATAAGGCGTGGGCACGCCTTATTGTTGTGGAAGTGAGCTGTCTCAAATTACTAAGGGGCTTTACACAGTTTTGGTGGATGAAATTTGAAGGCCCAACAACACAATTTAATTGGAGGAGACTTGGGCCAAAAAGTGGAACAACTTTGACCTAAGAGTGAATTAAAAGAATATGTTAAATTGGAAGAAAGAAAAGTTGACATATATATTTAAGGAAAGAAGGAACCACAAAAGAAAGGAAATATAATTGGAAAAGAAAAGTAAGGAAAGGGAATATAATTGGAAAAGAAAAGGAAAGAAAGATCTAATTTTTGTTGGGGAGATTGCTGGACGTGGAAAGAGGGAGGAAAAGGAGAAAAGAAGAAAAAGGAAGAAAAAAGAAGAGGAAAAAAAGAAAAGAAAGAAGAAAAAGAAAGGAGAAGAAAGAGGAGGTTGCAACGCGTTTCGTCAATTTCTAGAGTTTGATATCATTTTTTATTATTATTTCTTTTAGTTTTTATTTTTCAAATGTTTATGGGTAGCTAAATTTATTTTTCCAGTTCAAGGTTATTCAAAGTTTTGATTCACCAAGGATTGTGAGATCTAATTAAGTTTATTCTTTTCTTTAATTATTCTCTATTTATATGTCTTTTGATTGTGAATTGAAGTTGTTGTTTTGATTTATTAATACAAAGTGCATGTAGTTTTAATTGTCAAAACGATACTTAGCCAATTAGGAATCTAAATCCGTAATTGTTTAGGTTTTCTAATACAGGTGGCAAATAACATAGTTAATTATAGACTGATTTTTGACTCATGTTATGAAGATATATAACCTAGCTTAAATAAATCACGCGTGTGAATTTGTTGGTTATAATTGGTCGTCTCTCTAGAAATTAATGCTATTGGTAAATTAAATCCTATGATCGTATCTAGGGTTGTTTATTGATTAGGGAAATAATCAACGAGCGTCTCTTGATTATCGATAAAGTAAGGAGAGATAGGTTGTTAGATCGTATCAATGACCATAACCAATTTAGAGAATGATTTAAGGATTTTATTCTTGCATCCATGATCAATTCCGTGAATCAATACTGAGATTATACCTTGGGCTGGATATTTGTTTAATTTGATATTTCTAAATTTTTAATTTCGCACTCGTTTATTTACAAATTGATTTCACATTCAAAAACTCAAACCCCCCCCCCCCTTATTTTTAATTCATTGCTTTTTATTTTTCCGAAGAATTAAATCTGACCAGTCCCTGTGGATTAGACCTTGCTCACCACTATTGCAATTTATTTTTACGAGAGCAAGAAAATATTATTATTTGTTGGATTCGACACCCATCAAGTAATCCTTTTTCCACCTTTCACAAAAGAATATTGATTTTATAACCCATCATGCATCACCCTTCTATCATGTTTCCAAGGCCTTCCCAATAAGATATGCCCAACATGCATAGGTACCACGTCACAAACCACCTCATCCTTGTAACCCCCAATGGTAAAATTGACCCTAGCCTGCTTATTCACCTTAATTTCTCCCGACTCGGTCAGCCATTGCAATTTATGTGGGCTAGGATGTTTCAATTTAGGAAATCCCAAATTTTCGACCAACAATGTACTAACCACATTAGTACAACTCCCCCAATCAATCACCAATTCACAAACCTTTTCACCCACTAAGCATCTAGTGTGAAATAGATTATCCCTTTGCTCACTGATTTCATCCACCCTAACTCTAGTACTGACAACATGTCGATTAACAAGCGAACCTTTAATAGCATAAGTCAACCCTTCCTCATCACTACTACTAGCCCCAGCATCATGTAATCTAGGCATCCTTTTAAACTCATCCTCCGAACTAATGTCACCATTATTACGCGAAAACCTATATGACTATAACCCAAACACTTAAAGTACTTAATATTTCAATCCGTAGTAAGTTGAGAATCAGAAATATTTTTACCTTTTGTTGTAGGTTCCTCCTTTCCTTTAGAAAAATGATCATCATTATGTTCCCGCTTTGGTTGTGATGTGGGATAAGACCCCAGTGACTGTCTTGCTGCCCCATTTTGCCTTAGTTACCTTTCCACCTTCATTTCCAAATGCACCATGTCCTCTAGTTCCACATAATGTTGCAACTCAATGATGTTGGCAATATCTCTATTCAACCCACTCAAAAACCTAGTCATTGTAGTTTCCGATCCTCCACCACTTGATCCCACCAAATATTTGCATAATTAGTGAATTCAATTACTGCTGATTTCACCTTCTTCTTTTTAGAATAATTATGACAATCAAAAAGCCCTTCAACCTTTGTTTCCCAATCCAGGTAGGCCTCGTGATCACTCCTACTTTGGAATGAAGGAATTTTCATTTTAATGTTCCCAAGGTCTCCATCCACAACATCTCTACCTCCACGATGCCCCCTAACATCACAATGTTCCCTATCATACCTCCTTCCATACCTTTCTCCTCTATCTCTCCTTCGTGCACTTGCCACCGAAGATACACTACCACTCTCACTACCCATGCCGTCGTCATCATCCATACAAACCTCATGCCTATTACCCCTCCTAACTCGAGAACAATTATGAGATTGATCCCGGTGTCATTGATCATGTTCTGTGCCTTGTTTCTCCATCTGAGCTATCAACCTCTCAAATTGTTCCCGCATCACTACAACCTCATCATTACCCTGTTCAACTTTCCTATTCACACCCCTGAATTGTTTTTAGTCACCCAAAAAAGATGATGATGTCGATCCCTCTTTGTAAGACATTTTTTTGAGCTACTAGACAATTTGACTACGAGTATGGCAGAAAAAAGGAATTGGATTTGGATGAGAAATGAACTTGATAAACACTTTCGAAATTTTCTGAATGACTTTTATAGATCAAATCAAAGGAAAACTTGACTGGCATAGAGAATAAGAAGAAACAAGAAAAATCATGAGATGAATTTAGATTCAAGCTCTGATATCAACTAACGCGATCCCACTCGAGAATCTCGACGAAAAAGGCAGAATAGACAATAACAATAACCTAGGAATGATCTAAATTCAACCTAGACACAAGAAACAAGAAATAAAGAACAAATAATGGAAAAGAAAAGATAGATTGACAATAAAACCTTGACTCAATATTCACGATGCAAGAAACGATGCGGAATAAAGAACCAAGATTGGTGAACGCCACAAGGGGTGTCAACTCCTTGATAAGTTCTGGTTGGAACGCCACAAAGATTCAAAAATCTTTGATAAGTTCAATTGTTCATGAAGAACAAGAAAAGTGAAAAATCATCCTTCACGAGAAAATCTCTCAATAATTCAGTTCAATCTCTAAGTTCTTTACAATGATAGAAACTTGTTAATATAATGTCAAAAATGTGCATAACTAGCCCTAGTCGCTAAAGAATTGAAAAATACAAAAAATAATAAAGAAAACAGAAGTAAAATTTTAAAACGCGAAAATCTGGTTTCAGGTGAACCGCGATCGCGTGGTTGGAACACATGCGATCGTGTGGTTTATCATTGTAGCTTCTGCCTTGTTTTTTATGCGATGGCGGGATCGCGGACTAGGTTCTATCACGTGATCGCATGGTCGGTTTGGCGACAACAATCTTCGTCCATTTGAAGCAACTTGAGTCGGTTGGATTCTCGACTCGAGTCCTACATGAAAGTTTCTTGTTTTTCGATGTATATTTTTATGGAGTCGCCCGTAGCCTGATCTCTCCTTCGATCTCCTCCCTTATATCACATCACTACATATCGACTAATGAATTCAAGAGAAAGGAAAGCATCAAATTAGTCCCAAAAGAACCAGAGGAAGCAACTTGCACATTAGAATGTGAAGGAAACACTTCTAGTGAAATGGTTGCACAAGTTGAGGAAACAAACGATTTGTACGATGATGGGATGGCCGACATTGAAGAACATCTTGACTTAGATGCACAAAGTGCCAAATGAGAAAAGTATCATGCAGCTAGCTTCTCAAGCAACTATATCAAGAAGGCAATCCAGCAGTTGGTGTAATGACCCGAGTTCTAAGCACCCAGAAAGCCACATCATCCTTTCAAATTGGTTTTCGAGAATAACGATTATGCGGAAAATAATTAAAATTTAATTGCATTATTTTGTAAAAACTGACTCCAACTATCAATACTTAAAATTTGAAATAAAAATTGAGCAGAAGTAATTTAAAAACTCAATGGATATTCAAACGTTCAAAAACAACTTGGAAAATAACAAGGAAATTTGAAATCTCAAAATTGAACGTGTTAAATCAATTATCTCAAAAACATGTTTTCTAATTCTTCAATAGCCACCATAGCGTGCTCCATCGCCAACTCCAAAAACTGATAATTTGTAAGTTTAAAGAAAGGGTGAGCGTTTCATAGAAATACTCATTAGACTCATCACCAATAATTAATTTCCAAAATAATTGAACACATAATTATGCAACTCATAGAGTGACATCATCATGGGCTCTTTTATTTTTTTTTTAAAAAATCATAGACTCTTTATGTAACACCCCAAGTTCAAGAATCTTAAACCTAGGTGTTAACTTCCCTTTTTCTTTTAATGCGGAAATAAATCATTTAAAACCATGCGGAATTTAAATCGTTTACACAATCAAAATGTTCATTTATCTACTATAAAATTTTACCAAAATTTCGGCAGAGTCTCCTCTATAAATTGGACATAACCAACCTGTAGAGAGACATCAAAAACAATTTTAAAAATTTAAAACATCAATCACATCTCAATCACATTCATTATCGCCAAAACCAATTCATGCATTTCCCAAACTCCTCAATCATAAGATTTTTTTTCCAAAATATCAACAAGTATTGACAAATGAAATAAGAGGTAACTTAACTCATAATACGTCGTCCATACTTAATCAAAACTAACTTCAACAAAACAATTCTCAATAATAATGAATTAAGGAATAAATTCAAATGATAACTTTAATAAATTTAACTTTATTAAATAATGTCGACAGCGGGTACTGTCTGAGTCAGCCGCCAAATGTTCTCCTCGGATCACCTAACTTTCCTCACCTGAAATGTTGGGGAGGGATTGGGGTGAGCTAAAGCTCAGTAAGTAAACTTTATGCATGAATGCATGCTTATGACATGAAATGCTTTAAACTTTGAAATATGTATCCCCATTCACTTTAACCTTTCAAAACTTTCAACATTTCGAACTTTCACTTAACATTTCAAAACTTTCACTTAACATTTCAAACTTTCACTTCATTCCATCGTGAGCTCACTTGATGTAACTTCTAGTCAATCAGATAACAGTGGGAAATTCTTATTTGGAACCAGATTAACATGCGCATTTCCACCGCGAAGCGGTTTAACATTGATTCCACCGCAAAGCGGCTCATTACATTGATTCCACCGCAAAGCGGCTCATTCACTTCATTCCACCGCAAAGCGGCTCATTACATTCGGGTACGTCGGTCCCCCGCGCCCCATTTCCCACTCGCATCTTTCATGACATAGAAGTACACCCATTCTTTCAAAAACTTGGGATACATAATTTTTGACAAAAATTGCACTTTGACACATTCCTTTCATTAAAACATTTGACTTTCCCATTTCGATGCCAATGCATGCTTGATGATGCAATGACATGATAATGTGCATGCTTGAACACTCTTCATAATAACATATACTTTCACAAAGTAAATGAAATTCACCAAAACAAACAAGTTGTAAGACAGTCATTTACACCTTTCACATTTACATTCAACTTCCATGAAAATAGGGGGAAGTTTACTTACTTGCAGTCCTTAGCATTTACCGTTATCTGAATTTGCAAGTGGAGGAGCTTCGACTGCCCGTGTCGTCAATGTACCAAAATATTAGTTGCATCTATTCATTTAGTAAAATATACTTTCAGTTCAAAATCACATTTTAAACTCTAAGCAAGGTTACAACTTCTATTTCATTCACAATTTAATCCCAACGTGACCTTACGCTAGGTCCAACACACAACACCATATTCGAAAATAAGATGTCAATTTCAATGTACTTTAGAAAGCTTTTCTTATCTATTAATTCAAACTCAAATTAAGAATTATAGAACTTAACTTTACCAAATTATTCAATTAATATTCTAAATATTAATAAATTTGAAAATCTCAAAGTAACTCAACATTCAAAAATTTCAATTAAACTAACTGAAATCAATTATCAGTTACACTAATTAGAACTAAATTTCCTAAATTCGAAAATACATTAAAATTCCAATTTAGTTATAAACTCAACAAAACCAATTAATTCAATGAATCCACAAATCTGAAATTATACAATATACATATATAATCTTACATATCTCCAATCTCAAATAAAAATTAAAAATTCAACAAATCCAATTAAGCCCCAAATCTGAAATTCATTCATATACAGTGCAAGATCCATATATATATTGAAATCTGAAAATCTACTGTGAAATTACACGTCCATATATATATATATATATATATATACACACACACACACACAGAGACATACACACTCATATAATTATGAACCAAAGTTCCAACTAATTATTTAAAATTCGAAATCTTGACAATTTCGAATCTGAAATATAAAATTTATACAAATACACATCACATACATAAAATTCCATATTTATACGAGTGTGTGTTCGTGTGGGTGTGTGTATAAGTGCGCAGGTGCGTGCGTTGTGTGTGAGGGGGCGGAAAAAGGGGCTACCGCGAGTTGGGCGGTGGTGCGCCGGCGAGTTGGCCGGTGGTGGGCCGACGAGAAACTGAGGGAGACACCAAGAGAGAAACGGAGGGATGAGGGAGAGCGGTGGTTGAGAGAGACAGAGGCGAACGGGAGAGTGAGGCAGAGCGAGAGAGTGAGGTCGTGAGGGAGCGGCGTGAGTGAGAGAGAGATAATGAGGGTTAGATATAAACTTTTGGAATTTGCAACTTGGCCCCTCAATTCTCTCAATTTAGAAATTTAAGTCCACAACTCCCAATAAAATTTCAATTCGCCCTAAACCTTTTCCCAATTTCAATTTAATGAAATTTAAACAACTTACTACTCAATGACAAATAGAATTTAACAAGCTTAACAAATAAAAATAATTAATTACACGTAGAGTTCATAAACAATTTATAAACTTTCGAATTGGTACATTGATCGAGACGGCGTCCAAGTCCTTCCACTGCAAAATAATTCCAATTTATAGATATTAAAAATTATCAATTTAAAATTTATAACATTAACATAAATCTCACGTGGGATTTCAGAATTACCCATAAGATGGAAAGCGGTCTTACAATTCCTTACCCCCTAAAAGAAATTTCGTCCTCGAAATTAAAATTTACCAAAAAGTTATGAATACTTGGCATGCATTTCGTCTTCGCATTCCAAAGTAGCAGCCTCTTCTACTGCATGATTCCTCCAAAGAACCTTAACTAACGTAATCTTCTTTCTTCTAAGTTCCTTATTTACTTTCATTAGGATTTTCACAAGTGACTCCTCATAAGTCAGATCCTCACAAAGATCTAATGACTCATAACTAAGACTATGGGAGGAATCCGAAATATACTTCCTCAACATTGATGCATGAAAAATATTGTGCTCACCCGATAACGCTGGTGACAATGCAACCCGATAAGTTAGGTCACCCATCCCTTTCAAGAATTCCAAAGGGTCGACAAAACATAGGCTTAACTTTTCTTTCTTCCCGAATCTCATAACTCTTTTCATATGAGCTACCTTCAAAAAGATCATATCTCCTTCAACGAATTCCAAGGTTTCCTTCTTCTGTCCACATAGCTTTTCTGTCTACTCTGTGCAATTTTCATTTGTGGACGAATCTTTTCAACAACTACTGCTGTCTATTGTACTATTTCTGGACCCAATAATCTTCTTTCTCCTACTTCATCCCAATGAACCGGCAATCTACATTTTCTATCGTATAGTACTCAATACGGATTGAAGTTTAATAGCTATTGTTGTAGGAGATCATCAACCAACATTATCCCACTTATGAATCCATTCACTAACTTTCCATTTCCAGCCTTTCATAGGATCTATTCTAACGTCTAAACCTTAATATATATATTGATTGCTCACATTCTTAAAACTAAAATCAAGATTGACCAAAATAAAACTTTATAATCCAGAATTATTGAAACTTGACGTCCATACCAAAATATACAGTAGAAATACTAAAACTTTGACAGAATCTTTCTGGAAAGATTTACAAACGAAATCCTTTCTAAACATGCTGACATTTCTTTTAAAATCAAAGGATCAACTTAAATCCTGTAATCCATACTTATATATTGTAATCAAGTATTCAGCATCATACACTCATCTTAAAACTAAAGCCAATGTACTAATTTAAGAATCCATGCTTTCAAAATCATCATAACGACAATACTCTAACCAAGTATTTTATAAATAAATCATTAACCTATCACCAATGAATAAGACTTTTGTGATTCATATAGGATTCCTCATCAAGTTTACTTAACCCAAAGATACAACCCCACTATAAGTAAAAGTCACACAACTGACCTCAAATAATCATATCAATCTCTCTAAGATTACAACATAATAACCATCATATCCTTCAGACGAACCTTTTACGTCAATATACTCACTAAGATTTTATATTAATCTCTCAAACTCAATAAATCTTGGACTCCGCCATTGTCACTCTTTCTGCCCACTACTCCATAATAAATAATCATTGTGAAGTCTTATCCTCATTTTCCACAAATCCTATCCACAAGGACAATTGTCTAAAATTTCATTTCTTATTTTTGAATCAAGATACCATCAATAATAATCTCCACCATTTCATGGTATGTACTATCATAAACTTTCCTCCGATCAGATGCATTACTTCTGCAATACTTGTACAAATCTAGGACCTGATAAAGTTTCTTTCATCAATTTCATCCAACAATCTCTCATATGATATTTTAGTATCATCAATGAAAACTTAACGTACCTCACTGAATCATTCAAATTACGATGAAACCTGATTTATTTTCCATGACTGAGATTCATCTTTCTTCGAATTCCACTGAAAACCAAATATAGCATAACTTATTCATGGAAAGTCAACTTATTTCATAATTTCAATACATCGTCACCTTCAGTTCTCACCATAAGAGCAATCGCATTATTCCTTATAATCATCTATTATACCTTTTATATACAATTGACCTTATGACAATCATTATCTCACATAATCCCAAACATTCAATCGCATGTCCCCAATTTCTCACTTTGAATAAGTGGTTACTCCTTTAAGGCATCTCACCATAAGATATTTTCAATATCTCCCATTCATGGTAATTGACTAATCCCAATAATCATATTACATGTAAATTCAACAGACGGTAAATGGTTTTCCTAACCATCACAAAGGTCTAAAATGCAAGCTCTCAACATAGCCTCTAAACTCTGTATAAAGAAATATTTGCTGATTACTTAAGTCGTTATTCAATAACCCAAATGACATCACGTCTCTTCACTAATCTCTGTAAGCCCATGGAAAAATTCTCTCCAAATTTCAATAAATCTTTACTATTTCTTTAAAAACATACCAAACCATAATAATTTGTCATCTCTAAAACTTCTTTATCGCCAAATATCACCAAAATAATTAAAACGATAGAAATTACCTGAATATTCTCTCTATGTAGTATATCCAATAACATATTATTCACAAATCAACATAATATCATCATCTTATCTTTAACATATCTTCCCGATCAAATTCCAAAATAAATCAACAGTATTATCTCATATCCTTATAATTTATAATATTCTCCAATACAAGTGATCATTCCTTACTAGTGATCAATCCGTTCCCAAGAATAATTAAGATTCTTCCCAATAACGCCATAATACTTGTCGTCACTCATCTTTTCAAAATATAACTTATCGTTTCCCAATGTATGGATCAAATCATTACATAACTTCATGTATACCTTGATATCCCAGAAAACCAATCCATAATTCCTCAACATAACAATTTCAAATCATAATTTCCAATATCAATATCTCACTTCCTTCAATACATTAGTTGGTTCAAAAGACTACTCATACTTATAAATATATGCCACAAATCATATTCCCAAAATTTCTTAGTTAAAAGACCAATCAACATTATAAATTTCTCTCAAAATCGATGAATAATTCACTTACTCAAACACAGTATACATTCCTTAATTCCCAATAATTAAGAATCAAATCTTTAAATCTCAAATTTCATAATTTTCCTCATAGAAGTCTCAATAAAATCATCACTCATAATCTCAACATCTCATCACAACTTCATAAAACTGGTTTTGCCATATCTAAAATCAATTATGCAAAATCTCATAAAACCGTATTTCTTCTTCATGTATAGCTCCTGAGCACCCCATGGAAAAAAGCTAGATCGAACAAAACCCTTGTCCACGAGATTCTATAGTTGCACTTTGAGCTCTCTTAAGTTACGAAGGAGCCATCCGACATTATACCTTGGATACTAGAGTTGTGCACTTAATCGATGACGAATTCAATTTCTCTTTTAGGCGGTAATTCACAAAGATTTTCTGAGAACATCTTTAGTCATTCTCGAATAATAGAAATTTGTTCGAGAGAAGTATTCACCTTAGACACTTCAATTATTGCAACTAGGTAGGCTTAATAACTCTTATTCATCAATTGACGAGCCTTCATCACTGATAATATCGAAATAGAAAGTTTCACTCTTACTTCAAAAAAGCGAAAAGGGTTTCATTTGAAGGTTTAAATACCACCTTAACGTAGCCAGTGATTGAAACCTTATACCATAATAATCATTCAATTCCTAGTATGACATCAAGTTTGTGGGTATTCAGTGTTATGAAATCCATCATCTACTCCTTCCCATTCACCATGATTGAGACATTCCTCAACACATAACTTTAGTTCAACAATTCTTCAAATGGCGTTGACAATATAAACTTGGTCTCCAGCTATTGAAATGGGTAATTCAATTTTCCTATAACTGTTGGACTATCAAATGAGTGGGTAGTCCCGTTATCAGACACGATAAGTGCTTAATACTAAGTTCGATGACTTCTCAACTTCTCGTTTGGACATTGTATACCCTCGTGCCGATATACCATTCATATCCATTTCTTATTTCACGAAAAGATCTAATAAACGGCACCCAAATTTTTAATAACCATTACTTTCTCACTTCCTCATTTACATAACCAAGATATACTCGTCATAATCACTGACAACATTCTTAACCTTTCACTTTCCAACATTACACATTAGCATTCAAGAATTTACAATAATTGGAACATCAAATAACATTTCATAATTTAAACTAAATTTAACTTACCAGATGATCCAGGGAGAAGCACTTGAGGCGTGACTCAGTACCCGAACCATTTTCAAATAAATTTTAAAAGTCTACAGAATCGCTTTTAAAACTCTTAGCTTTGATACCAAAAATGTAACAACCCAAGTTCAAGAATCTTAAACCTAGGTGTTAACTTCCCTTTTTCTTTTAATGCGGAAATAAATCATTTAAAACCATGCGGAATTTAAATCGTTTACACAATCAAAATGTTCATTTATCTACTATAAAATTTTACCAAAATTTCGGCAGAGTCTCCTCTATAAATTGGACATAACCAACCTGTAGAGGGACATCAAAAACCATTTTAAAAATTTAAAACATCCATCACATCTCAATCATATTCATTATCGCCAAAACCAATTCATGCATTTCCCAAACTCCTCAATCATAAGATTTTTTTTCCAAAATATCAACAAGTATTGACAAATGAAATAAGAGGTAACTTAACTCATAATACGTCGTCCATACTTAATCAAAACTAACTTCAACAAAACAATTCTCAATAATAATGAATTAAGGAATAAATTCAAATGATAACTTTAATAAATTTTACTTTATTAAATAATGTCGACAGCGGGTACTGTCTGAGTCAGCCGCCAAATGTTCTCCTCGGATCACCTAACTTTCCTCACCTGAAATGTTGGGGAGGGATTGGGGTGAGCTAAAGCTCAGTAAGTAAACTTTATGCATGAATTCATGCTTATGACATGAAATGCTTTAAACTTTGAAATATGTATCCCCATTCACTTTAACCTTTCAAAACTTTCAACATTTCGAACTTTCACTTAACATTTCAAAACTTTCACTTAACATTTCAAACTTTCACTTCATTCCATCGTGAGCTCACTTGATGTAACTTCTAGTCAATCAGATAACAGTGGGAAATTCTTATTTGGAACCAGATTAACATGCGCATTTCCACCGCGAAGCGGTTTAACATTGATTCCACCGCAAAGCGGCTCATTACATTGATTCCACCGCAAAGCGGCTCATTCACTTCATTCCACCGCAAAGCGGCTCATTACATTCGGGTACGCCGGTCCCCCGCGCCCCATTTCCCACTCGCATCTTTCATGACATAGAAGTACACCCATTCTTTTAAAAACTTGGGATACATAATTTTTGACAAAAATTGCACTTTGACACATTCCTTTCATTAAAACATTTGACTTTCCCATTTCGATGCCAATGCATGCTTGATGATGCAATGACATGATAATGTGCATGCTTGAACACTCTTCATAATAACATATACTTTCACAAAGTAAATGAAATTCACCAAAACAAACAAGTTGTAAGACAGTCATTTACACCTTTCACATTTACATTCAACTTCCATGAAAATAGGGGGAAGTTTACTTACTTGCAGTCCTTAGCATTTACCGTTATCTGAATTTGCAAGTGGAGGAGCTTCGACTGCCCGTGTCGTCAATGTACCAAAATATTAGTTGCATCTATTCATTTAGTAAAATATACTTTCAGTTCAAAATCACATTTTAAACTCTAAGCAAGGTTACAACTTCTATTTCATTCACAATTTAATCCCAACGTGACCTTACGCTAGGTCCAACACACAACACCATATTCGAAAATAAGATGTCAATTTCAATGTACTTTAGAAAGCTTTTCTTATCTATTAATTCAAACTCAAATTAAGAATTATAGAACTTAACTTTACCAAATTATTCAATTAATATTCTAAATATTAATAAATTTGAAAATCTCAAAGTAACTCAACATTCAAAAATTTCAATTAAACTAACTGAAATCAATTATCAGTTACACTAATTAGAACTAAATTTCCTAAATTCGAAAATACATTAAAATCCCAATTTAGTTATAAACTCAACAAAACCAATTAATTCAATGAATCCACAAATCTGAAATTATACAATATACATATATAATCTTACATATCTCCAATCTCAAATAAAAATTAAAAATTCAACAAATCCAATTAAGCCCCAAATCTGAAATTCATTCATATACAGTGCAAGATCCATATATATATTGAAATCTGAAAATCTACTGTGAAATTACACGTCCATATATATATATACACACACAGAGAGACATACACACTCATATAATTATGAACCAAAGTTCCAACTAATAATTTAAAATTCGAAATCTTGACAATTTCGAATCTGAAATATAAAATTTATACAAATACACATCACATACATAAAATTCCATATTTATACGAGTGTGTGTTCGTGTGGGTGTGTGTATAAGTGCGCGGGTGCGTGCGTTGTGTGTGAGGGGGCGGAAAAAGGGGCTACCGCGAGTTGGGCGGTGGTGCGCCGACGAGTTGGCCGGTGGTGCACCGACGAGAAACTGAGGGAGACACCAAGAGAGAGACGGAGGGATGAGGGAGAGCGGTGGTTGAGAGAGACGGAGGCGAACGGGAGAGTGAGGCAGAGTGAGAGAGTGAGGTCGTGAGGAAGCGGCGTGAGTGAGAGAGAGATAATGAGGGTTAGATATAAACTTTTGGAATTTGCAACTTGGCCCCTCAATTCTCTCAATTTAGAAATTTAAGTCCACAATTCCCAATAAAATTTCAATTCGCCCTAAACCTTTTCCCAATTTCAATTTAATGAAATTTAAACAACTTACTACTCAATGACAAATAGAATTTAACAAGCTTAACAAATAAAAATAATTAATTACACGTAGAGTTCATAAACAATTTATAAACTTTCGAATTGGTACATTGATCGAGACGGCGTCCAAGTCCTTCCACTGCAAAATAATTCCAATTTATAGATATTAAAAATTATCAATTTAAAATTTATAACATTAACATAAATCTCACGTGGGATTTCAGAATTACCCATAAGATGAAAAGCGGTCTTACACTTTAAAAACATAGGGTGTGGGTAGTCTCGTCTCATGCATTAAAGCACGTAAGTTATGCATAACATCATTTCTCATTTTATCTCATAAGAGATATTCTCATCTCTTCTCGTCTCATCTCGTCTCATGCATTAAATTAATATAAATTACGTAAAATCACATAATACATTCAATTATAATTTAAACTAATTAGTGAAAGCGAGTCTACCCTTATTCTTGAGTTTGTTGAGCGGGAAAACGTCAATCTTCTAAATGTCCAAACGCCTCGTCTAGCTAATATATAAAATAAATCTTAAATTAATATTTTAGAATTCAAATGTTTTAAAACAAAAGAGTTTTTAAAAGAAGAATAAAAGTTTATGGTTTTAATTGAAAATCAAACATAGTTGGGATTTGAAAAGATTTGGGACCAAAATAGATAATTCTAAAAATGGTTGGACTGACAATATAAAACATTTGGAGATGGAAAACTTATTTCCAAAAGTGCAAGGTTTGAATAAAAACAATTTTAAAAAACGTGGGATCGAATTAAATGACTTTCAAAAGATGGGGGACTAAGAGGAAAATTTGTAAAATCATATTTTTTAAAAAAAATCACTCATTCTCTCTCACACACACATTCGACACAATCAGAGAACGGAAGGTGCTTGGGCTCTGCCCATTTTTTGATTCAAGGTCGCTGCCTTCCAGACGACAGTAACACCGTCGTCGAGTGGCAGCACCGGGAGGATCCATGTGTGGTGAGGGTTGTTTTGGGTGAATTTCGTTGCAAAACCAATGGCAAACCGAGGCTTGGATTTGGTGTTGGGTGCGATTTTCGGCCTCGGTCCTGCACAAAGATCGAAGGTAGAGGTACATATTTGGCTAAGGTTAATTTATTCTTTAGATTTTTGTTGCTATTTGGGTGTCAGAGGTGGGGATTTCGAGATTGGAGGTGGCGGTTTAGGGTGTTGTAGTTGTGAAGGTGATGGAGGCTCGGGTGATTTGTGTTGTGGAAACTTTGGAGGTTCGGTTCTGAGGATGGATGATAGTAAACGTTTCTTAGTTGGATTTGGGACAGATTGTTGTTCGTTTGGTGAAGGTGGGATACTGATAGGAGGTTTGAGGCTCGACATTGGTTGAGTTCACGGTGATGCTTTGGTGTCAACCGGTGGTGGTCCGGTAATGGTTCGCTGTGTGATTGAAGTTCAGTTTGTGGCGGTCATTGATGGATTAATGTTGGTGATGGAGTTTTGGGAAATTGGTGGTGGTGATCGATATGTTGTTGGCTGTCAACAATGGTGTCGTATATGAGGCTTGGTGGTATTGGAATTAGGCCGTAGCTATCGTTTTGTGGTTATATTCGTGAATTGGATTGGGGCAATATATGGCTATATATAGATTGGTGTGGAATGTATCGTAGTTGGAATAGAATTTTGAATATGGAAACGTTTGAAATATGATTGTGAAAACTTGAGAAATAAGAAATCGAGTGGGAATAGAATACCTTTCAAAATAATTATTTAAAAGATAAGACTTGGATTAAATATAAATTTGGATAATAATAAAATTGAACTTTGAAACTTTAGACTTAAAAATAATTCGTATTTAAAATAAACAATAATTTTGGAGCTTAAATAAATTTGGACTCGATTTCATATCTTAGCTTGAAAATACTCAACATGGTTAGACGAATACGCTTTAATTTTAAAATAGGGGATATTATAGCGACACGTTTTTGAGGAATTAAATATTTATTTTATAATCAACTGAAAAATTCTCGGTCACTACAGTTGGCTTGTTGGGCGAGTCATCTAGATGATCATTCGATTATCTTGTCCTATATGGAATGTCCAAAAGGAAAAGGAGAGTGCCTCATGCTGAAAAGTTTGGATCATCCCCAAAGATATTTCCTCCACCTACAGGTTGGGGAGAACCGTTAAGAAGTGCTATGCAAGTGGGAAAGGTTCGGGGAGTCCAAGGTAAGGAAATGTTGCAAGTTGATATGTCCAGCAGAAATGAAATGGGATGAGGTAAACAAGAAGTAGAGTTTGAGTCAACAAAGAAGGTTATGTTTAGGAAACCTTCTTTGAGCTTGATCAAGCATTTAATCTTGTATATAAAGGCCTTATTTGATGCCATTCTAGTATCCAAGGTGCTCATTGAAAACGGGACAGCCATAAACATTATTCCATATAGAATGATAAGGAAGTTTTCCAAGTCTGACGCCGACATCATCCCAACAGAAGTTGTGTTGACTAGCCTCAATGGAGGAACAACTTCAGCCAAATAAGTGGTGCCTTTGGAGGTTACAGTGGGGAGTATTACCAAGACCATCGTCTTCTTCAGAATAGACAAACCAACCATTTACAATATATTATTAGGAAGAGACTGGATACACGAGAGTAAGTGCATTCTCTCATTGCTCCGTCAGTTCCTAATGTTTTGCAACAATAGGAGAAGCAGAAGTCGTGCAGGTTGATCAACGGTCTTTTGTAGCAGAAGCTAACTCGGTAGAGCAATTCATGTATGAAGGAGATTATGGACCAGTCAAGGTGGTGCAAAGAGAAGAAGAAACACAAATAATAGCAAAAAGTAAGAGTCATATTCAGTGGAGGCTCTTACAGAATTATTTACTCAAGTGAGGCTAAACATAGTGACCTTTGAAGAGTCGGTAATTGGAAAAAAGATAGTTAAGGAAGGGAATGCAAAATCAAACATAAAGTATTCTGGTTAAGATCACAGCTCTCAAAGCCAAATTAATTGTTTATGAAGATGAGTTCAACGAAAAGATGAAAGAAGAAAAAACTCTTGTATTGCTGAAAGACAAGATGATTGTATTCAGCCTGGAGCACAACTTACAAAAAGAAGTCAACAAGGTGGACTCTTTGGAAGAAAAATATACCTACATACTTAGGGATAATTTGATGAAGATTGCAAAGTTAGGACATACTCATCATCGATCATTTCATCAAGGTCCAGTTCAGTAAAATTGGTGAACATGTTTTTAGCCCTTGAAAACAAGCTCTTAATAAAATGGGCTTGGCCCATTTTAGGTTTTCCAGTCGTGGAAAAAAATGTCCACCCGACCTCCGGCCTAATAATATTTTAGCGCAGCATCACATCCCTCATGTCGGTAAAATATTGACCTAGGTAACATACGGACCAAATGGAACTCCATTCAGTGCAGAAAATATCTACCTCAATGCAAGTGGATTACCTAGGGCGGCATGATTCTGACAAATTGCCTTCCACACATCGCCTACTATAAAAATTACAAAGAATATTGCCACAGAGGGGCCACCATCACGTGGGTTATGCTTAAACTACAAGAAATCGGCGTCATTTGTATTGGTTATGTTGAAAGCAATATATATATTTTTTTTTTGCTACAGTAAACCCTAAATATTTGCCTATAAATTGAAGGGTTTGAGCCATTGTAATGCATGCAAAAATTGGGAATAAAAATGCTGTCAAAATAGTTTCAACCAAAGGACTTTTTTTCTTATATTTCTATAACATTGAATCCTTTATCAAATAACTCCAAAATTTCGATCTAAGTTGATAAAAGAGTTGCCAAGTGTCAATGACACTTTTCAACGTAAACAAGATCAATTGGTGATAAAGGAGAAGATCGTCCAACCTTTATTAACAAGTTATTTGATGAAGAGATTAGTGTCAAGTTAATTTCTTTACTGAAATAAAATAAATATTGTTTTACTTGGGAATATGAACAAATGTCCAACTTCGATAGGAATTTGGTAGAGTATAGATTACCCCAAATCTAACTTCAAGCATCATAAATAACCACCTAAACATTTTGCACCCAATCTATTGCCTGAAGTAAAGAAATAAACAGAGCAATTGCTAAAAGCATGTTTTATTAGAACAACAAAATGTGGAATGGTTGTCTAATACTTAACCCATCTTAAAAAATGGTAAAATAAGGGTGTGCATAGACTTTAGAAATTTAAATATGGCTACGCCTAAAGATAAATATCCAATGCCAACAATAGATTCCTTAGTTGATTCCTCTACTAGGCACACTATATAATCCTTTATGTGTCATTATTCTGGGTGTAATCAAATTTACATTGCTAAATAAGATGTATTTAACACTGCTTTTAAATTCCTAGGGGCCTTAGGATGTTATTAATGGATAGTCATGCCATTCGGCCCAAAAAATGGTGGTGCTACTTATCAATGAGTAATGACCTTAATTTTTCATAACATGATTGATGAACTTATGAAGGTTTATGTAGATAATATCGTGCTCAATCATTCAAAAAAGAAGATCATTTTCGTTAATTAAAATGAGCATTTGAACGAATGAGGAAATATAAATTGAAGCTGAATCCTTTAAAATGTGCATTTGTTGTATATTCATGTAATTTATTGGTTTCCTTGTACACAACAAGGAAATTGAGTTGGATAAAAATAAAGCAAAGGTCATATTAGATGCCTAACTTCCTAATAGCAAAAAAGGTTTACAAAGATTTTGGGTCAAGTTAATTTCTTAATGCATTTTATTTTCAATTGTACAAGGCGATCAAAAGATATTTCGCCTCTTTTAAAGCTCAAAAGCCAGGATGGTTTCTTGTAGAAAGAAGAAAATTTGAATGCTTTTGACATCTTGAAGACATACTTATCAGGTCCATCTGTAACAACCCGGAAATTCCGCACCTTAGTTGATCTATTTAGAAAGTTGAATTCAAGTACTTTCTTAGAAAATATCTAATTTCACATTTTGTATGATGAGATAGTATAGAATTTATAAGAAAAGGGAAGAAATTGGCGTTATTCATAATTTTGGAAACTATATTGGCATAAAATAAAGTTATATGTGACGTTTGAACTCAATCGGATTGAGTTTCATAGTTAAGGACTAAGCTGGAAAATCTAGAAACTCCTATTAATTACAGCTTTGTCATTGTGATGAACATGAATTTGGGATCATTTTGTGAAATATGTAGTGACCTTTAGCCATTGAATGTTACACCATTTTATAGTTCGTGATGAGATCTAAGTATTGATATCAATTTTGATCATAATAGAGGTCGAGAAGTGCTTCAAAAATCGAGCTAAAGTTGCATGTGAGAAATAGTTGGAATACTAAAATTCATCAAAAATTTCCCAAGTATAAATTGGTGGTCGAGCAGCAATGTTTGAGAGGATCCCATGAACAATATGTTAATCTGATATCTTTTCATGTTATACTACGTTATAGTTCACAATGAGATGTTCTTATTGGTATCAAATTCGAGCACAATTGATGTCGGGAAGTGCTTCAAAGATTGAGTTGAAATTGCATACTTGAAATGGTAAAGCTGCTAAAAATGCAGAAAATTGGTTGTGTTGGAAGCCAGTCGATTAGCCATTTTTGGACGAATGGTACTGGCTGTAGACAAGTTTGTTTTCATTGCATGTATAGGCTTTGCGAAGCTTGATGTATGAACTTTTCAACGGTATAAAGATTTGACAAAATGGAGCTCGTCTTAACTTTCAAATATTGACGGGAAGGTGGCACCTTAAAATAGAAAATCAGGAATTTTTAGTATTATAATAATACAAGAAGGAGATACTTATCATCCTACCATTCCTTCTTTAAGGGCATGTTTGGAAAATCAACTTATTTTGGTAGAAGCAATTATCTACCAAAAGTTATGGGATTTGAATGATAGATAGTAGGGATTGAAGGACTTAGTTTTCGATTAGTTTAAGGACTAACTTGTATTATATAATAACATGGGACTTGTCTTTAATTATATAATACATATATTCACTAAATTAGACTACAAATCCTTTTTTTTTTTTTTTACACAATTCCGTGGAGACAAGAGAAGAATAAAGTGAGGGCAGATTCTGGCCGAAAATTGGAGAGGGAAAAGGGGAAAGAGAAGGAAAAGAGAAAGGAAAGGAAGGGGAAGTAGGGGATGCTTTGCTTGAAAGTTGAGTTCTCGAAGTATGATTTTTCTTCTTAGATTCAAGAGGTGAGTAAAACTTTGTTTATGTTTTAATTGTGTTAGTTCTCATATGGTTCTGAAGGTTTTGACACGATTTATATGCCAAGTTTAATGTTAGAAGCAAAATTGTCTTTTAGGTGTTTGATGAAAGGTATGAGTAAAGAAGATGTTTTTTAATGACTTATTTCAAACTTTTTTGAAACTAAGTTGCTGTTTTTATGATAAATGAGCCTAAAACACCACTTTAAATTAGAGATATTCATATATTAAGGCTGGTTTTTAAGTGAGTAAGACTAGATTTATGTATTGTGGATGTTAGTTTCTCATTAGTGGTGAATTCTTCTATGTAGTTTATACCACTATAGTTGATTTGATTATGGGATGAATGTTGTGCCAAGATTAAGGTTAGAAATTCAAGTACTTTCTAAGCATTTGATTAAATGTATAAATGAAATATGTCTTAGCTTATCGAATCTTACATATAAGTTGTGAGTTTTATATAAAGAGTATGAACATGTAAAGATGGAAAGTTGTAGGAGGTCCTAAGTTGATGATTGAGATTTAAAGTGACTAAAAATTGTTGTTTCATAATGGATTTGTCATGTATTCAAATCTGAATTTTGTGGAAAATATTGATTTAGTTGGAATTTGAATACTAGATTATGTTCTATTTCATGACTGAATCATTTTTACGGTATACCTATATCAAAATCTTAATTTTTTTTTGATTTGGACATGATTTGGACATAAAGTTAAAGTTTCATAGTAGCAAGAAAAAGATTTGAAATTAAGTTTGGAAAATTAATGATGTTTTGATTTTATCAAAGAAACTTATTGTTGGGTTAAATCTTGCCTTCTTGCTAAACCACATGATTTAGATGTGATAAAGAAATTTCAAAAGGGTTCTAAAGACCTAATGGAGTTACACACTTGAAAGACCACTTTATATGTGTTGAAAGTTAGAATTTTGAAACTAGTTAATGTTGGATTTGATGTCTAAAACCTGTCATTAGCTTAAGTGCTATTTTATGTCAATACACAAGATTAAAAGCGTGATAAGATATCCTAAATATACTTTAAAAATCTACTAGAACTATCTTTTTAAAAGGTTCACTTTGCAAGTATTTAAAGCTAGATTTTAAGATTAAAAGATGTTAGACTTTATGTCTAAAACATGTTATTAGTTTAAGTTACATTCTAAGTTCAATAAACAAGAATAAAAGTGTGTTAAGATGTCATACGCTTGCTTTGAAAATCTACTGGGAATCCTCATTCAAAGTTATCACTTTGTAAGTGATTAAAACTATATTTTAAGGTCAAGTGATGTTGGATTTCATGTCTAAAATTTTTTAAAGGCTTAAGTTATGCTTTATGTTAAATACACATGATTAGAAGTGTGTTAAGAGGCACGTAACATAGTTTTAGAATCTGCTGGAAATCCTTATTTAAAAATGTCACTTTGCAAGTGTTTAAAACTAGATTTTGACGTCAAGTGGTGTTGGATTTCATGTCTAAAAATTTTAAAGGCTTAAATTATGTTTTATGTTCAATAAACATAATTAGAAGTGTGTTAAGAGGCACTTAACATTGTTTTAAAATCTATTGGAGATTCTTGTGTAAAGTTATCACTTTGTAAGTGTTTAAAAATAGATTTTGAGGTCAAGTGATTTGAACTTTATATCTAAAACTTGTTAAATGCTTAAGTTATATTTTATGTTAGAAGTGTGTTAAGAAACATTTAACAGGGTTTTAAAATCTGATGGAAATTCTCGTGTAAGCTTATCATTTTGCAAGTTTTTAAAACTAGTATTTGAGACTAAATGATGTTGGCCTTGATAGCTAAATATTTTTATAAGTTTAAGATATGTATATGTCTAACATATATGAGGAAAAGCATTGTAAGATGAGACAAACATGATTTACTGAAATTGTGTACTTAGACATATCACGTTGGTGTTATGGTTATGTGAAAAATTCTCATATGATGATGATATGATTGATAAGTACTTTTTTCCGTACTTATCTTGACTTTAAATTTAGACAATTGTAAGTATTTTAGGATATGATATTGTTAATTATATGTTTATTTTGTTTGTTTTAGGAAAAATCCAATTTTGAATGCGTTTGGATGCAAAACGAAAAAAATGGACTAAAACTATACAAAACGGACTCAATTGCATCATACAAAAAGTCTAGTGACCAATTTTCTTTCCCTGATATTATAATATGCATTTGTGGGCCTCAATCCATAAAATAGGACTAGACCTAATTGATTTAGAATGGCTCGGCTGGGAGATATTAATGGGGATTAGACTTTAGTTTTTGGTAGTTGGAATTATGTGGGAGTGTGTTGGTTTGGAATTAAAAGGAGAGTTCTTCTAATTAAAAGAGGAAGCTGGGCACCGACTTTTTTGGAGCTTGGAGGGCTGATTTGTTGTTTTATTGGGGAAACAAACATATTATAAAAAGAGGAAAGGAGCCGACAGTGGAATTCTGTGGAGAGAGGTTGGATTGGAATATTAAACATTGGAGAAATATACTCAAGCCATAGCCGAGTGGGGGAGACAATAGGAGAGAGTCGACAGAAGATATACTTACACATTAACAAGTGGGGGAATTAATTGGAGAGTTTTTGGTGGATTAAAGTGGAGCAGCCGGCTGGGATTCAATTAAAGTGGTGGCTGCAGGGAGTTGCTTGGAATATATATACATACACATAGCAGCCATGGGGAATTTGTAAGCTGGGAGTCGACTGTGCATTAAAGGAGAGAAAAGGTTGGTAGTTGAAATTAATTGGGAGAATATTTCATCAAAAGGGAAGGAGCAGCTTCGGGAAAATAAAGAAGGCGTAGGCTGCTGGTGGAATCCGGGAAAAAGAAAGAATGGGAGTTCCTTTTGTGCTATCAACCGGGTGATGTTTTTCCAATTATTTTTGTTTAATTTACATATTAAGATGCTAGGTTAATTTCTTTATGTATTGGATGAAGATGAAACTTGTTGTTTATTTATTTCAATTCAAGAATTGGTAGTTTAATAATTTCTTGTGTTATCTTGATTGATCTTGTATGCTTTATTGTTATTATTTGGCTACCAATTAAATATATCGTTACTTGTTGTAGTCTTGGAAAAGTCACAATATGTTTGAACTTTGCATGATCAACACTTGAATACTAGATGTTAGGAATAACACTATGACATGTGCAATTTAATTGATAATTGTGTGATTTAATGAGTCCTAAACATTAGTAATCGGACTAGGAATAGATTCGTTTCACGTTTAGGATATATTTAATTTGTCTTGGAAAAGAAAATTAATTGCATGAGAATTATCGATTATCAAGCAATGTATGAATGATTTAAACTACAAAATTGTGGAATTGAGGTAGATGGTAACAAGTGGATTCGAATTCCAATACATACTCCACATTCATATTTATTCCCCAACATTTTTATTTTCGTTAATATTTATTATTTTGCAATTTTTTAGAATAGATAGACAAACAAACCATGTTTTTATTTATTGTTTCAATTAATTGAATCGACGATGGACTGATAGTTAGGACTGGACCTTATTCCTCGCGGGAACGATAACTCTCAACTCATCACAATTATTACTTGTCAACGATCCCGTGCACTTGCGGGATTCACACCGAACAATGATATTGATGTCTAAATAAAGATCATGTGCAAATTGTTATGTCATGCTTGAATGAATAATTATGTGCAAATTGTTAAGTCATATATGAATAGATAATTAGATGTAAAGATTTGCATGACTATCGATGTGTCATGTGCATCATGATATCATAAGCATTTGTGATCATTTAAGCATTAGAGAGAAAAATGATATTTTCAAGAAATGATCATGAACATTAAAGAAGTCCTTATTTAGGTTGTTCACTTAGGGAGCAAGTCCCTATTTGAGGTCACAGGCTATTAGATGCCCTTGGGAGCAAGTCCTATTTGAGCTAGCATGCTCGTGAGCAAAGTGCTCTAAAGAAGAGTCAAGTTAGCTTACTCGTGAGTGTAAAAGAACACTTTTGTGACCTTGTGCTATAGAGAAAGTACTTTTGCGCCCATTGTACCATCCTAATATGGGAAGGGCCCCTAAAGTAAAAGACAAAGAAAGTATGAGAAAAGTGAAGCGTCTTTATCTTTCATGCATACCAGTTTTCAAAGAAAAAAAAGATTGAAAAGAGATGAAAATCATATAATTTATGCATATCATAACACGCATTACATTCCATCATCATGCTTATTGATTTGGCAATTGCTTTGATGTTGATGCTTTGAATTAGCTATGTGAGATTTGATTCTTATTTATATAATAGACATGAAATGAATTGTCAATTGTAGTAAACAACAAGTGATGAAATTTTCATAATGATTTCTATTGTTTCTTGGCAATTTTGATGATGAGTACGAAATCAAATGTTTTATATATGCTTTAAAGCCAATATACAATATGAGTACTGTGTTGGCATATATATATATATATATATATATATATATATAAATGATATGTTAAAGTGATTATGATTTCATTCCCATACATGAAAGATAACGTCAAAGTTAAGATGTGAAGTGCATGATCTATATTCATTCATAAGTTAAAGTTTGACAAGACAATATTGAAAATGATAAATGCTTATATGATTTTATCACTTTATGTTGAAATTAACCTCTTATTAAATATATCAAGTTTTATTTATTGGACCTTGCGGTTCACCATTGTTTTATGACTTTCTTTATAGGCAACGGAGCATTAGTTCGTGTATTTTTGGATTCCCTATTTAGGATGCCGACCTTGAATGAAGAGTACCTATTGGCAACCAAAATAGATGAATAATTAAGCCCTTTTGTACTTAGAACTATTTAGGGATGAAAAACTTATTCTTCTAGTATTTAAAAGCTAAATACTTTTTGGGGTTCGTTTTGAAATGTATAAGTAGATTTTTATGAAAATAAATTATTCTTGTATTTTTGAAGTTCCACTTAATATTTAAATATCATTCTTATGGTGTATTGAAAATGTTTTGACTCGGTTGTTATTGAAATGCTAAAGTCAAAGTAAGGATGATGATTCGAATAGTCTAACAAGGTAAACTCATTGTTTACAATAATTAAAATGATTTTAAACAAGTTTAGAAAGATTTTTTGGTAAATATTGTAAATCTACCCTATTTCAGAAAACACACTACTAGTATCTACATATAACTTTGTTCTCAGTTCATTTTATGCTGCTATTAGCCTCCAAAAAAAATTAGATGGGATTTTGGGATCGTCACACCACCTATGTTGGTCTCACCTATTCAAGGACGGCCGGTAAAAGTATAAATATCAGTAGAACAAGAGTCTATAGCCGGAATGGTTGTTCAAGAAGACCAATTAGGCAAGGAAAGAGCAATCGATTATCTTAGTAGACAGTTTAATAAATGTGAATGTAGTTATTCGGCTAAAGAAGATTTATGCCTAACTCTTTATTTTACATGTACAAAATTAAGGTCTTTCTTTGGCCTATGACTGTATATTTGGTATCAAAAGTAAATTCAACCAAGTATATGTTTTCTTGCCCCGTTTTGCATTAAAGAATTGGATTGTGGACTTTGAGTTTATCTGAGTTTGATAAAATACGTGCCACAAAAACTATAACAAATCAAGCATTGGTAGATTTCTTGGCCGATCATCCATGTGTTGATGTTCCAAGGGAAGTTGAATTAGAAATTGACTTATGCGACATAAAACCTTGGAAATTATACTTTGATTGTTCAAAGACTAACAAAATTGCAGGAGTTGGTGTTGTAGCGACCAAGATTTTACGCAATTAATAATTATTTTAATATTTAGAAAATTGTGTCGCTACTATTTCACCTATTATTTTGAAGTTAACGCCGCGACGGATTCGTCTAGCCAAGTCAATAAATATCGAATTTGTTCGATTTTAAATTAAATGTCCGAATTTCTAAAATTATGTTATTTTAATTATTTATTCAAAGTATTATTTTCAAAATCATTTGAATTCCAAATTTATTAAAATATCTCAATTTTCCTTATTCAAATTATTTCAAGTCCAAATACGTAATTCAATTTTATCTCAAAATTTATTTATTCTCAAATTATTTTCAGTCCAAAATATAATTGTTTTAATACAATTCTTAATCAAAATTAGTCCAAAATTTATCAAAATTTATCTACATAAATTTCTCCCACATGTTTTCTTCTTTCCACCTCATTTCAACACCCCCACGTTTTATTCATCCTTTTTCTTTTCTTTACACCAAACCCACCACTTCATGATTTCCATTAAAACCAATGATTCCCCTCCCCAAATTATTATGTCTCCCAATTGATCATTTTCTATGATTTTTATTCCATCATTATTTCCATAACAAACAATCATGATTTCCACTTAATCCTCTTCACTCAATTGTGCTTCCACTAATCTATTTGCTTTTTCCCCCACAATTCCCTCTATATAAATTGGAATCATCATCATCATCCCACAATCGCAAATCACCAATCAAACCTCTACCACCTCCTTCATCATTTTCATCACCTTTCTCTGCAAGACAACCCACAGCCGCAACCTTCATCATATACATCAATCTGTAATCAATCATCATTACCACAGCAAAACCAAACCCAGCACTGCCACCTTCTCCATCACCACCTGCGAAATCCATCACTATATCATCACCTGCAGAAACTTCATCACACAACTTGAATGATAGCCTGCAACCAATATTTCCAACACACATCCAGCAGCAACCACAAACCAACCATCTCAGCCATTAGCATTAATTTTGATATCCTGCAATCACATTTCCAATTCCAATCCACCACTGCCAACCCATCAAACTGAACCATAGCTATGACGATTACTTCATCAATCCAGTCAAGCACCACCAATTCGCCAACCTTCAGCCATGTCACAACCAACCACTACACTGGAATCACTCAATCTCCACCATCACAGTCTGCATCAACACCAAACCACTGCACAAACCATTTACACTGCAATCAGTATCATCACTGCCAAGTTACCACCTCCAACTCACAGTCCGAACCATCACATTTCAATCCAGCCACCACTGTCTGCACTCATCGACTGCAACTTCACCACCTAAAACCAACTGCTAATCCCAAATTCACACTTTGATTCACAGAAAAGTATTTTTCGTCCAAGCCACAAACTTGGATCTCTAATTTGCAGCCAACATCTACCCTCGGTTTCGACTCAAATCAAAATCAGAACCCAAATCAAACTCAAAACCCAAAACCCAAGAATATCCAAATACTTACCTCGATCGTTGATTTCCTAGCCGGAAAACCACGAATTTTCCGAGACCTAGAGCTACGGTTTCACTTCGAATCAACATCCAAATCGTGCCTTCCTACTACCAATACCATTTCCTTGTCACCGCCACCTTGTGCCGGCGTAGCGCCGGAAAATCCCCGGTGAAAGACCGGATTTCGCAACCCTCGCAACTCCGTCTCTCGCCTCTTTCGCCTGTCTCTCTCTAATGCTCTGATTTGCGAAGAATGAGAGAGAGAGGAGTAAAGAATAGATAATATATTCAATTTTCAGAATTTGCACTTAAAGCCCCCAAGTTTTGAAATGTTTCAAATCAGCCCTATGGTTTTAAAACAATCCAATTCAGTCCCTTTTAGTTTCAAAGGTTTTCGAATCAGTCCCTATGTTTTAAAAAGGTTTTATTTCAGTCCTTTCAGCTTTTAAACTTATCAATTTCAGCCCTTAAGTTTTTAAATGATTTTATTCAGCCTTCATTTTCAAAATCTACTATTTCAACCCTATTGTTTTGAGTTTCCGACTCAACTTTCAAAAGTATTCATTTTAGTCCCTCAACTTTCAAAACATCAATTTTAGTCCTCAAATTATAATTTATCATTTTGAACTATATATTCGATATACTAAAGTGACTTATTGGCTAAGACGAAGCGTACGGAGAATTCAAAGAAATTGAAGTCATTCCCGCTCAACTTTGCACTCGTCGGATTTGAGGTAGACTCGCACTTATTAATTGATTTAAATTATGATTTCATATGAATGTCATGTGACTTGTGAAAGTCAATTTTTAAGAAAAGCAAGTATGTTTTTATGAAAGGTAAATATACCTTATGTTTTTATGAAAAGTAAGTATGTTTTTATGAAAAGAAAATATACTTTATGTTTTTACGAAAAGTAAGTATACCCTATGCTTCACGAAAATGTTTTTTTGGATCATTGCTATGAAATCAATCTACCAAGATTGTTATGGGTCCCATATGATAAGTTATGATATGTTAAGGGGACCGGAGTTTTAGTAGCGCTACACATAAGAATTCTTGCCACGAAGTTCGGTAACATTCTTGTGTCTCCTATGTTTATGAGGATTTGCCACGAAGTTCGGTAAAATTCCTATGTTTCCATATGTTTATGAGGATTTACCACCTAAGTTCGGTAAAATTCCTGTCGCATATGTTTATGAGGATTTCGATCCTATCTTATGTTATGATGCAATTGATCCCTATGAATTTCAAAAATTATGCTTGGTATACTTACTACATAAGAATTCTTGCCACCGAAGTTCGGTAAAATTCTTATGTTTATGAGGATTTCGATCTTATCCTGTGTTATGATGGAAATGATCCCTATGCTTTCAAAAGAAAATTATGCTTGGCATAATTAAAATGTGTTTTTATAAGTATATGGTTTTCAAAGAGCTGTTTTCAAAGAGCTATTTTCAAAGAGCCTATGATTTGCAAAATATGTCCCGTGCTGTAATGCACAATATGAGTTTTATCAAGAGCAGTTTTATAAAGAAACTCTATCAATGCCCGTTTTATAAAGAGCCGGGATTTATGTGTTTAATCATCTTATAAATTAAATTAATTTGCGATGAGTCTACTGAGTATTTCCCCCATGAAATACTCACCCTACTTTTTAACAGTTTTGCAGATTTCGGAGACGGTGGCGAGCGATGAATGATGGTGGCAATAATCGTTAAACGGTTGAAAGTTTGACGTTAATGATTTCCGTATTTTTTCCAAACAATCGAATAATTTAGAGAAGTTCATTTATTTGAGAAATTATGACATTGTCAATTTCTTTACAAAATTAATGGTTCGATTTACTATTTCAAATGGTTTCATAAATGTTTTCAATTTTATCGGCCATTACAGTTTATTTAATGTTGCCAAAAATGAATTTCAATTATTTCTTCCGCAAAAATATTATTCGAAAAATTTAGACAGAAAATGACGTAGTGAATCGGGTATACGGAACTCGGGGCGCTACAGGTGTGGTATTAATAGATTTGTTTGGGGGTAAATCATTAATCCTTCTTTACCTTAGATGATCTATGCTCCAATAACCAAGCCAAATATGAGACACTCATTGTAGATAGAATTATTGCTAGAAATGGGGTAAAAAAATGTGATTGTTAAGGGAGATTCTCAATTAGTGGTTCATCAATTAGATGTTATATTCAAATACCAAACTAGGTTCATAATAAGTTTGTACAAGATCACCCAAGAGTTATTAGAAGAATTTTACCAAGTAGAGCTTCAATATGTAAGAAGAATTTACAATGACTTAGCAAATGTATTATCCCAATGGCCTCAAACTATTCTAAAGTATTAAATGTAGACTCCATATGTAAAGATGGAAAAATAATGATTGCAGTGCAAAGTAGGAAAAAATGTCTCAATTGTATAGAACATGGAGATACAAAAGATTGAAAATACGAAATCAAAAGGTTTCTATAGAAACCTCAAGAAAAAGGGTGAAAGAAAAATGAAGTTACACACTCAAAATTATGTGTTAATAGATGAAGAGTTGTACAAGAAATGTATAGATGGAGTCATGTAAAAATATGTAAGTCTAGCAGATGCTAAACCATTGTGGCAGAAGTACATGAAGGAATGTGGAGCTCACCAAGCAGGTCAAAAAAATGATATAGTTGATCATTAGGAGTGAATTTTTTTTGCCAAAAATGGGTGAATTATGTGTCCAATATGCTAAAAGTTGTTTAGCATATAAAAAATATTGACCAATTCAAAGAGTGCCAGCAAGTGAAATGGCTCATATCATTATCCCTCATCCAAGCAAAACACATTTATCACAGTAGCCACTATCTTTTTCACTAAGTGGGTTGGAGCAATTCCTTTTAAAAAATCTCTCAAGGAAACATCATAAATTTCATCCAAGATCATATAATCTATAGATTTGGGATACTTCAGGCCTTGATGATGGATCACGGGACTTCTTTGAATGGAGATCAAGTCAAACAATTATTGGGCGAGTTTGGTATTAAGTTAGTAAACTCAACATCTTATTATGTCCAATCAAATGGGCAGGCTGAATCTTCCAACAAAATTCTCAAAAATATTATAAGGAAGATGATAGACGAGAATTTAAAAAATTAGCATGAATGTTTAATTAAGGCTTTGTGGGCTTATAGAACATCTCCACGTTTAAGCACAAAAGTAACTCCATTTCAACTTGCGTACGAGCAACAGGCAATGTTGCCTATGGAGATCAACGTGAAATCAATTAGAGTGGATTTGCAAAATTATTTGGGCAATGAATAGTATACAGGAACCTTGGCTAAAACTAGTTAGAATTTGACGAACTAAAATTGGACGTCACAAACAAGCTACAAGTTTAGAAGCAAAAAATGGCTAAGTATTATAATAAGAAGGTTGTAGCCAAGTTTTTTTACTTTTGAGGAATAAGTTTGGAAAACAATAATTCCTTTGGATAGCATGAATCCAAAGTATGAAAAATGGTCACCAATTAAGAGTGTCCATATATGGTCAAAAGCGTGTTACCTAATGAAACATACAACTTAGAAGATTTAGACGAAACGAGACATGTGCAATATATTAATGGAAAATACTTAGAAAAATATGTTCCTTCAACATGGAAAAATAAGGCGTCACTGTCATGTTCTAAATCCTTCTTAACTTACAAATCATCCTATCTTGGTCCTTATATCTTATAAAATAAAGGACGGATATGGTCTAGTCTTATCTACTGTGACGCCCCGAGTTCTGAGGAGCGCGAGAACGTCACAGCGTGGTATCAGAGCGGGTCTACGTTTCTGTAGACTTGCAAATTTTGAAAAGATAAATTTTTTTTAAAGATAATAATAAATAATGTTTTGACGACTTTTGCCACTGCCATCGTTCGCTCCGCCAACTTCGAAGGTAAATGATTTTATCATGAAGTTTATGTTATGATGATTTCGGATACATGAGAAATGAAGTATTTTGAGAATTTGATGAGAAAGAATGAGAAAGATTTTTGTATCCGAAATAAGAAAGAAAGAAAGAAAACGAGTTTGAGCATAATTTGAAAGAGTTTTTAAATATTTTTACGTCCTCGTAATTTTAACTAAGAGAAATGGATAAACCCCGCCTAATTGGACTTTGCATAATTGGTTTAGAACATGGCACCTTTCACAAGAAGTCAACCGAAGAATTTAGATCTAGGATATGCTAGATATTTATTGTATAGGAGGCTCCTATCAAAAGGATAACAGACTATGTACGTAGATATTGCATCAGACGAAAATGGTTACTTTATAATGATTGATGATTATAACTTTGATTTTTTTTTTTGGGAAAATAGTGATTTAATTGGAATTTCGAGACTAGATCATATTCTATTTCATGATTGAATTAGGCTATGTTACACATACGTCAGAGATTTAATTTTGGGATTAGATATGAAGTTGAAGTTTATAGTAGCAAGAAGAAAGAGTTGAATTTTGGGTTTTTGATAATATAATGATGCTTAGACTTATTATTGGGTTAAGTTTTGTCTTCTTACTTAAGGATTTGATTGAGATTTGGATAAAAGGATTTATAACTTTTATTTGGCCAAGTGTATCTCTATAGGGAGTAACTATATTACTTAACAACTTGGCAATAAAGAATAAGTACCCACCGACAGTATTTATGGATTTGATGAACCGAGTCTTCCAACATTAATTTGGACATGTTTTTCACTGTATTCATGGACGATATTTTGGTTTATCCTAGAGATGGTAAACAATATGAGGAACATTTGAGGATTTTGTTGGAGACACTTCGAGATTATGAAAGGGAAATTTTGGTTGACCCATGAACAATGAGGAAATATTATTTTTCAAGTATAAGATGGTTGAGAGTTATTGGTTGTTTATTTACATTGCGGCTTAGGTAAACATGTTTACCACAAGAGTGAAATCTTGAACAGAGTATTGATTTGGAGTTAAAGTTTTGATAATTTTGGAGATTGTTATTTATAAACATCCTGATTGGTGAAGTGTGCAATCGATTAAGTATCAATGTATATGTGGAGTTATATGATCATTTGAGGTATACATAGGAAATACCAAGTTATATATTGCAGGAAATGTTGTGCATTCGGGAGCAGAATCTTAGTTACTTGGGAGCAAATTGTTTATTAATATTACTTGAATTTTGTAATATGTTTTGGTGACGTATATGGGAAGATGTTAGAAATCAAAATGGTGCATAAATGTACTATATGAATAGATTCTCGTATACGATAAGCTGATGATATTATGCTGATTTGTGAATAACATGTTATTAGGCATATTACACAGAAGAATATTCATGTGATTTCTAATGTTACAATTGATTTTGGATTATTCGTTATAAGAGGTTTGAGAAGATGAGGATAGGCTTCATAATGATTAATTATTATGGTGTGATATGATTTCTTAAAGAAATAGTAGAGATTAATAAAGAGGTTTCTCTAGTCAAAGTCCAATGGGGTAGACAGGTAGTGCTGAAACTACTTGAGAAAAGAAAGAAGTCTGGCTTAATACCCAGATATATTTAGATCAAGAAAGTTTAAAATTTCGAGGACGAAAATATTTGAAGTGAAGAAGGTTGTAGCGATCGAGAAATTTTCAAATTTAAAAGACTTGTTTTACCAAACTTGTCGCTACGACTCTCCAACCTTAACGGTTATTATTCAAAACCAGCGCTCTCGTCTCATATTAATTATTTTAAGATTTTAAGAAAGAAGAAATTTTAAAGTACCCAAGTATTTTAGATCAAGAAAATTTTTTTTGTAGCGTACCCGGTCCTCAAGGGCTGCCGGCCGTCTACTCATGGTCTTTCCACTCCCCCTAGTCGTCCTGCTCCTCAAGGGCTGGCAGCATCGTTTCCAGGAAGTGGATTTTTGCCTCCCCAGGGATTCGAACCTTGTACCTAGGGTTTAAGTACAAACTTCATGGAATTCCTGGTACCATTAGACCACTTGAAAAAAGGCGCCTTTTTTTTGTAGCGTACCCGGTCCTCAAGGGCTGCCGGCCGTCTACTCATGGTCTTTCCACTCCCCCCCTGGTCGTCCTGCTCCTCAAGGGCTGGCAGCCACGTTTCTAGGAAGTGGATTTTTGCCTCCCCTGGGATTCGAACCTTGTACCTAGAGGTTAAGTACAAACTTCATTGAATTCCTGGTACCATTAGAAAATGTTTATTTAAATGGACAAATTCATAGCGACACATATAAAAAAAATTTTATTTAAATTAGTCACGAAAGTTCTTGACGCGATCCCGGTCGGGGAATCTCGTCGAACACGCGGAATAACGATATTTAAAACCCTAGGATAGATCTAGATCAGATCGACACAAGACAAACAACGAAAAATAAGGATAGAACGACGGTAAAGCCTTGACCCGACAATCACGACGCAATTTATGGCGATGCGGATTGAAGAACCAAGATTGGTGAACTCCACAAGGACTTGTCAATTTCCTTGATAAGTATCGAATTTGGAAACGCCACAAATATTCTTGCGAATATTTGATAAGTTTGCTGGAAGAACGCCACAAAGATCGGATCTTTGATAAGTTCAAGAAAAAGGGAATAAACTCAACCTCTCAATTTTGGAGAATCCTCTCACAGATTTTATTAATCAACTCAAACTTGTCTGTTTACAATGAATTGAAAAAGCGTATAAATAAGCAAAATAACCTAGCATCTAATTTACTCAAAATAGAATTCTAATTAGACTAAAATTCTAAAATAGGAAAATAACCTAAAATAATAAAAGGAAACAAAATAATTGTAAAATCCGGAATCCTGAATTACGGCCGTGAATATATAGCTTACGGCCGTAATGAACATTATGTCTCAATTTTCAATTAGGTGTTACGGCCGTGATCAACATGTTACGGCCGTAAAATATTCCAATTTCAGTTTTACGGCCGTGATAAGCTTCTTACGGCCGTAATCAACGTTCTGCCTGTTTCTGCCTTAAGGATGTTACGGCCGTAAAAATGAAGGTTACGGCCGTGAATCACGTTCTGCCTTATTGTTTGATTTCCTGCCTCGACTCGATCCTTTCCCCTTCTCGGCTCGACCCCAACACGGAACTTGCTCCGTTTTGCACGTAGATCACTATCATATTGCCGATGGCTCGACTTCGCCCTTCGATGCCTGGTCCGGATCACATCATACTCCCTCTCTTGAAAAGGATTCGACCTCGAATCCATTTTTGGTCGACTTTTCAGACTCCTCCTGCTTTTCCGGGCTCGATGATCACGTGTAAGCTTTGTACAATCCTTTAGACTTTTGTGCTGCTTATTCTGGCCAATAAATTTCTGCCCCGTCTTAAATCCATGGCTTGATTTATTTCCCTGCAAAAATGATTTTAAAGAACTGGGAGGGAATTGTTAGCTCGGTTAAGTGCAAGGTGTGGATCCCCGTACACCAACCTATGTGCAAATAAACTCAATTTGGGGGTGGACTCTCTTTTCTTTTTGCACTCATTCTCTCCTTTTTCTGAGGTCATGGCCTCAACTCTCTTGTTTTCAACTTTCACACCCTCTCCTTTTTCTGAGGTCGTGGCCTCAACACTCTTATTATTATTTTTTTGAAACTCACTTTTGATTTTCAATTGATCATTTTGAGCTTCTTTTGGAGATAACGGCACAAGTGTAAATTTCTTCCCACCCTTCACAAATGAATATTGATTCTTAAACCCATCATGCACTACCCTCCTGTCATGTTGCCAGGGTCGGCCCAACAATATATGACCAACATGCATAGGTACCACGTCACAGACCACCTCATCCTTATAACCCCCGATCGCAAAATTGACCCTAGCCTGCTTATTTACCTTAATCTCTCCCGACTCGATCAGCCATTGCAACTTATAAGGGTTCGGATGTTTTATCAAGCTTAAACCTAATTTATCAACCAACATTGTACTAACCACATTAGTACAACTTCCCCCGTCAATCACCATACCACAAGCCTTTTTGCCCACCAAGCACCTAGTATGAAAAAGATTATCCCTTTGCTCACTAATTTCATCCACCCTAGCCCTAGCGCTAAGGACACGCCGATTAACAAATGATTCTTTTTCAGGATAGGTCAATCCTTCCTCATCACTACTACTAGCTCCAACATCCACTAACTTAGGCATTCCCTTAAATTCATCCTCGGAACTAATTTCACCATTATCACGTAAGAGCATTACCCTTTTATTTGGACACTATGATGCTATATGGCCCATCCCCAAACACTTAAAGCACTTAATATTTCTATCCCTAGTAGGTTGAGAATCAGAAATATTTTTACCTTTAGTAATAAGTTCCTCCTTTCCCTTCGGGACGTGCTCATCATTGTGATCCTTCCTTGGTTGTGATGTAGGATAAGTTTCCGGTGATTGTTTAGATGCCCCCTTTCGTCTTAATTGCCTTTCTACCTTCATTGCCATATGCACCATATCTTCTAGCTCCACATAGTGTTGCAGCTCAATGACATTGGCAATGTCTCTATTCAGCCCACTCAGAAACCTAGCCATCGTAGCTTCCCGATCCTCCACCACATTAGCCCGAATCATCGCTACCTCCATATCCTTGTGATAATCTTCTACACTCCTCGACCCCTGAGTCATACCCTGCAGCCTCTGGTAAATATCCCTATAATAATGAGTTGGCACAAACCGCTTCCTCATTATAGTTTTCAATTCACCCCAAGTCTCCACCGGTTCCTCTAGGTTCCTCCTCCTACCCGTCACTAGTTGATCCCACCAAATATTGGCATAATCTGTGAATTCAATCACAGCTAATTTAACCTTCTTCTTTTCCGAATAATTATTACAATCAAAAAGCCGTTTGACCTTTGTCTCCCAATCCAAGTATGCCTCCGGATCACTCCTACCCTAGAACGATGGTATTTTCACTTTAATTTTCCCAAGGTCGTCATCAACATCACCTCCACCCCCACGATGCCTCCTAGCATCCCGACGCTCCCTATCATGCCTTCTTTCGTACCTATCTCCTCTATCCCTCCTTCGCATGCTTCCCAACGATATACTTCCACTTTCACTACCCATGCCTTCATCATCCACACCAACCTCACGCCTATTATTTCTCCTAACCCGAGAACCATCATGAGACTGATCTCGAGGTCTCTATTCACGCCCTGCACCTCTATTCACCATCTGTGCCATAAATCTCTCAAATTGTGCCCTTATTGCTGCAATATCTCCATTACCCTGTTCATCCTTTCTATTCACACCCCTGGGTTGTTTCCTGTCTCCAACAGAAGATGAAGATGTAGAAGCCTCTCTATCAGACATTTTTAAGACACGAACAAGGAAATTCGGAATATTTGGGGAATATTTGGAAATTTTCGGATTTTTTTTTTAATCTGCCAGAGAATTAGACTACGAGTATGGCAGAAAAAATGGAACTGGATTTGGACGAAAAACGAACAACAAAAACACTTTTGAATTTTTTGGGACTGACTCTTATGGATCAAACTGAAAAAATATATGACTGACACGAAGAACGCGAAGAACACGAAAAAAATCAAGAAACGCAAGAATCTGAAATAGATCCAAGCTCTGATACCAGATGACGCGATCCCGGTTGGGGAATCTCGTCGAACAGGCGGAATAACGATATTTAAAACCCTAGGATAGATCTAGATCAGATCGACACAAGACAAACAACGAAAAATAAGGATAGAACGACGGTAAAGCCTTGACCCGACAATCACGACGCAATTTATGGCGATGTGGATTGAAGAACCAAGATTGGTGAACGCCACAAGGACTTGTCAATTTCCTTGATAAGTATCGAATTTGGAAACGCCACAAATATTCTTGCGAATATTTGATAAGTTTGCTGGAAGAACGCCACAAAGATCGGATCTTTGATAAGTTCAAGAAAAAGGGAATAAACTCAACCTCTCAATTTTGGAGAATCCTCTCACAAATTTTATTAATCAACTCAAACTTGTCTGTTTACAATGAATTGAAAAAGCGTATAAATAAGCAAAATAACCTAGCATCTAATTTACTCAAAATAGAATTCTAATTAGACTAAAATTCTAAAATAGGAAAATAACCTAAAATAATAAAAGGAAACAAAATAATTGTAAAATCCGGAATCCTGAATTACGGCCGTGAATATATAGCTTACGGCCGTAATGAACATTCTGTCTCAATTTTCAATTATGTTTTACGGCCGTGATCAACATGTTACGGCCGTAAAATATTTCAATTTCAGTTTTACGGCCGTGATAAACTTCTTACGGCCGTAATCAACGTTCTGCCTGTTTCTGCCTTAAGGATGTTACGGCCGTAAAAATGAAGGTTACGGCCGTGAATCACGTTCTGCCTTATTGTTTGATTTCCTGCCTCGACTCGATCCTTTCCCCTTCTCGGCTCGACCCCAACACGGAACTTGCTCCGTTTTGCACGTAGATCACTATCATATTGCCGATGGCTCGACTTCGCCCTTCGATGCCTAGTCCGGATCACATCAGTTCTTGGTCGCTACATCTACCCCTCTATAATAGATTTGAATTTAGTCTCTAAGCTTTAGCCAATCAGAATGATCAACAAGAATGTTCCTTTCATTTTTTATTGTGAACAAAGGAAGATAGGGAAAAAACGTCCAAATAAAGGATAGAGAGAAAAAAAGTTCAAATAAAGGATTTTTTTAACAGAATAATTCCTTATAATTAGTAATTGATGCAAATGCCCTACAGGCCATAATCTCAAAAAAGTCTATACAAAGAGCAGGCTATTATGATCTTCGTACTGAACTATTACGTCATCCTAAAAAAATCAGTCTTCATTTCCTCCCAAGATGAGTTGCCGTAAAGAGCACTCACCTTGGCCTTGTCATAGGAGTCAAGGCATCGTGGAGGCTGGAAATGGCTTGTCCATAGACTGAGAAGCACTCTTAGGAAGCAATGGGCTTCGTCTTAAGAATAATATTTCTAAAAATATTTACTATATCTCCCATACCGACGGAGGTATTTGGACTAATCGAAGATTTCACGAAGCCAATACAGTATTCGTTTTACTGGACTATGAGGGGTAGTTATTATTTTGGTTATTGAAAATTTAAAGTTGTCTGAATTTTATATTTAAACGAACTCACTATCACTGATTTTTCTGGACAGTAACATATTAACAGTGAATCGTTAAGATTTGTTTTAGTGGAATACCAGATGAATCTTGCTGATGCAGATTCGTCTGGATGGTAAAACGTAAATAGACAGTATAAAGTATGCAGAATTGTAAGAGGACAAGAACCCAATATTTGAGCTTAACGTGGGAAAAAACCCTAATAGGAAAATCCACGTGCCCGCACCCTGCAAACAAAAATCAATCACTATATAAGAAAATAGTTTATACAGATCAATCTAAACTACAGGATAAATCTACACATAGACTTATCAAACATCCAAGAAATAGATCACTCCTTGATCGTTCTATGGCATGTAATATAAGCTGACGTCCCACCACTCTTCAGTAGCTTTCTTTGAATATGCAACACTCTTCAGCAACCTCAAACTCCCGTTCGAATATGACTCAAACCTCCCGTTTGATCTTTAGGTTGAACGTCTTTTCTTCTCTTAGTAATTGATAATCTCTTCCCGGAGAACAAAGAACATAAAATGTTGTTGGACGTGTATTTTTGTAGCACCACCCGAATTTTCTTAATTCTACATTTCTCAAGGAAAACAATCAAGTTTTCCTTATTTATGTGCAAATTGAATTGCTTGTCCATCAAGAATTTTACTTGCACTCAATCTTGATTTCCTGCAATAAAATCAAGAATAAGATAAGGTAAGATAAATTAAGAATCTTTTCATAATTGATAATAAGGTAAGATAATTATCAATTCAATAATCTTGCCATAAGCAATGATAAGGTAAGATAATCACAATTGGTTATGGAATAAAAGATCTTACCATATGAAGTGATAAACTTGAATCCCAAGAATCAAGTCATCAAGATATTCGACCTAATCAAAAGATTATACTCGGCCAATGATACACTTGAATATCAAGGAATAAATCATGAAAAAACTCGATCCAATCACAAGATTTCGAGATCAACATATCTTGATTCTAATCATAAAAGATCGATATTTCTTGATTCAAACACAATCATTATCTCCATAAATAAAATGATACTCGGCCAATATATATATATATATATATATATATAGGAGATATTATATTCTAGAAATATTTACGTAATTTAATTAAATTTAACAAATTATTAAATACACATATTTATCAATTAAATTAAATTTTCTTAAATTACAGTCTTGTGGAAAAATAGAAAATGTCAATATTATTAAGTTAACAATCTCCCCATTTGGAGTTTTCTATTTTTTCGAAACCTAATCATCATTTCATAATCACATGAAGAAGTAGAATGTAAACACTAGGCTCCCCCTATCAAAAATCTCTCCCTTAAGTTATGCATCATAACAAGCAACATATGCATATAAAAAGTTAAGAGAATCATTACATAGGAAGCATAAACCAAAATTACTTCAACAGTAAAAAATTATGAAAAAGATGGTGAAAATAACTACTACTCCCTCTTTTCGGAACAAAGAGGGGAAGCCATCAGTCTCATAGAACCTGCACGCAGAAACCCAAACATAGACTAAAGGTGGTCACATAAACAATTGTTTTAAAACAAAATGCAATAGTTTCAAAAGTAATGAAAATGAGCAGATGCATCTGGCAGGGCGGAGATCAGTCATGGTTCTTCCTCTGATCCTACCTTCCTCTTTTCTTTGGCTGTCACTGGAGCCACATCTTTTGAAGAACCTCCAAGCTACTGATCTAGCGTGTCTTCAAGTCTTTTGACACAAACACTGAGGTCAGATACCTCTGCCTTTAATCCAACAATCTCCGCTTCTAGCTGGCCAATTCTGGCATCCTGGCCAGATGAATCCTATTTCACAGCAGTATCACCCTCTCTCTGTTTCTATTGAGAGGTCTGCACATCCAGTATTTTCCTGCAACTGACCCTGTTTAACACTTTGGGAGTGATCACTAGATCATCCTCCAGCGTCTGAATACCCTGATCATGAAGAAATTGTGAAATAATCCAAGGATAAACCAACAAATATGTATTACCTTGTTGAGGACCACTCCCAGAGACCCGAAAAACAATTGAATTCCAAATTCGACTAGCAAGATCAATGTTCTTTTTAGTCCCTAGAAGAAACAGTGTTCTAGCAGACTCCCTTTTAAAGCTTGAATCATGAATGAGCTGGTCAAAATTCGCCTTTACAATTTTATGTAGAATTTGATATTTCTTAGACATCTTAGACCATGGTAATTGTTTTAATCCTTTCACAAGCCACGTAACCTTGTTCCTTGACAACTCCATAGCTATTTCATCATTTGTGGCTTCCATTGAATCATCATCATCAAACACATCTTCATTCAACCCTAACCATCTCCTAAGGTCTTTTAAAGAAATCTTAACCAATTGGCCTCTAACAAATAAGGAAGTGGTAAATAGGCATTTCTTGGAGTTAAAGTCGATACGGATATTGGTGTAAAACTCTTTTACCAAAGTTTCATTGATCTCCCCCTTACATTCAGACAATTTTTTCAACCCAAAGTGGAACACTATATAATCAACCCCGAAATCATCAAACTCTTCTATAGATACCCTAGATTCATCGTGCATTCGTTTCCCCAAAATATGTTTTTGGAAATCAGCATATGCTTCAGACGACCAAAACATAAAATTGAAAGGGGTAAACATACCTCTTGCCGTCTGCATAGGGGTGCAGATAAATAAAGTAGTGTCAAATTTAGATCTCTCTGGATCCGCAGATACGTCTCCCTTAGACTTTTTCTTCATTGAACTTACTGCGGCTTCTTCCCCCTTCTTCTTTCCCTTTCTGTCAGGGATCACAGTTTCTTTCTCCGTCTCCTCCTCTGATTTCTCAGCTTCATCCACGTCCTCAGACTCCTCTGTTTCATTTGATTTTTCTTCACCTCCAGACTCTTCTGCTTCCTCATCCTCCTCCTCCTCAGGTTTTTCTAACTCACCAAACACATCCTGCTCTTCTGATTTTTCATTTTCATCTCCAGACTCAGATTCACCAGATTCATCGGCATCTTCAATCAAAATATTTGTATCCTTTTTATTTTTCTAACTTGCCCTCGTTGGTCTTCCACCAATTTCTCCTGCAAGTTTTAACTCACTATGAATATCTAATGGTGAAATATGGCTTGAAGTAAGAGTACCCGATGCAGGCTGTTCGGTTCGAATCCCGCAAGTGCACGGGATCGTTGACAAGTAATAATTGTGATGAGTTGAGAGTATCGTTCCCACGAGGAATAATGTTTAGTCCTAATTACTAGTTTATCGTCAACTCAATTAATGAAAACAATTAAAATAAAAAGATAATTTTGTTTGTCTATCTATTCTAAAAATTTGCAATAAATAAAACTTAAATAAAAACAAATGTTTGGGAGTAAAATATGAATGGAGAGCATGTATTGGAATCTGAATCCACTTGTTATCACCTATCTCAATTCAACAATTCGTAGTTTAAATCATTCATGCGTTTCTTGACAATCGATAATTCACATACAATTAATTTTCTTTTTCAAGACAAATTAAATCTATCACAAACATGAAACGAATCTATTCCTAGTCCGAATACGAATGTTTAGAACGCATTAAATCACACAATTATCAATTAGATTGCACATGTCATAGTGCTATTCCTAACATCTAGTGTTCATGTGTTGATCATGCAATGTTCCAACTTATTGTGACTTTTTCAAGACTACAACAAGTAACGATATATTTAACTGGTGGCCACTCAGTCAAATAATAATAACAATAAAGCATGCAAGATAAATCAAGACAACACAAGAAATTATTAAACTACTAGTTATCGAATCAAAATAAATTAATAACAAGTTTCATCTTCATCCAATACATAAAAGAGATTAGCCTAACATAATTGATGAATAATCGACAAGAGAATTGATAGACATCACCCGGTTGAATACACGATAAATTGGAATTCTACAGATTTCTCTTATCACCTCCAGCCGTTCACCTTCTGTCCAACCAAAAAAATTCCAGCTGACTTTAAATTCCAGCCTTCACTCCAATGTATCTCCACCAAGGTTGCCGACTTCTCAATGTGTAATATGTATATCCTCCCCTTTTTCACCAATTTATCTTCCACCGAAACTCCTCCCAGCCAACTAATCTGACAACCCCCAATATTGTCTCCTAAATTGGCTCCTTCCTCCAATTAATTAATCCCCAAAGTCAGCTCCTAATAATCTCTCTACTCAAAACCCAAAGTCACCATATGTATATATGTATATCTTCTGCCGAGTCGTCCACTTCTCCTAATTACTCCACCAGGCGGATTCTTTTTCCTAAATATGACAGCCCACTAATTGTATATGTTCTCCTCCCTTTTTTCAATCACCAGCCGAGCACCTTCCTTACTAAGTAAAAAATTATGCCGCTCTAATTTGCTCCCTCAATTCCGTCGGCTCTCCCCTTTTCTGCTCTCTAATGCCGTGTGTATATATATATATATATATATATATATATGAACATATATATATATCAATTAATTCAAGGCCCAATTGCACTAAGTAGGGTTTTGTTTAAAGACTCAATTTCTCAAATAAATCAAACTGGTCCTTGTGTTTTTAATTGTGCAATACATGTCTCCATTTATGTCACTTCGAGTTCTTCAATTTTTGGAAGTTGCACTTGAGTCCCACTTTGTCCCTTTTTTGTACGACTTTAGTCCATTTTTTCCGTTTCGCATCCAAACGCATTCAAAATTTGATTTTTCCTAAAACAAACAAAATAAATATATAATTAGCAATATCATATTCTAAAACACTTACAATTATCTAAATTTAAAGCCAAGATAAGTACGAAAAACGTACTTATCACAGGCATCAAGTTTACCCCCAAGGTTTGTGCTGTGGAGGAGATGCCTTGACTTAATTTGGCCAAGAGTAGAGCAGGGGTTGGAGTTGTACCAGAGAGAGAGAGCAAAGACGGTGCAGCGCTGGTGCCCGTCGTTGGGACCGCCACGATGGTCCCTGCACCTGGTGTCACAACCTCTGATGGGTCTGGTGGAGAAGGTTCTACATTGGCATTGCCTCCTCGAGTGACTCTCCTTCTTCTAGATTGCTTGCTCCTAGCCATACTCAAGATGGGTGACGATTTTGTCGAGGTAATGGAATGAAGAAGTTAGGGTTTTGATGAGAGGAGATTTGGGAGTTTGGGATGTGAGGTATATAAAAGTGTGAGGGTTTTTGGGTTTAAGTGGGACTCAAATATAAAAGGAATTAGAGTTCAATATGGTAACTTAGAAGATCTTGAGAGTCCTGATTCCCGCCAACTTCTTTCCTTCAAAAATAGGATAAATATAGAAATAGAATATTTTAAGAATTAAGAAACAAATATATTACCAAAATTGAGCCCCACAATCGACTGACTTGATCTGCAAGATTTGCTCATATTTGCCCACGATGCCTTAAAAATAAAGATTTCCAGAATAATATCTAAAATACGTAAATAAGGAAAAATCGAAATGCATCTGGATACCTGAGACATGTCTGAGCACTGTTGGTATCTGTTGATGCAGATACATCTGGCAGTATACAGTTCACCACATACATGATTAAGTTGATTAAAGGTGCGTGTGTGATCCGAGCAACCCTTAGTCATCCACATACTGTCAAAAATCATATGATTGCCCTGACTTATTGATTTGTCACCGTAGTGCACAATAAGACCGATCAATATCTATATTAAGTGCATTTTCTCAAATCCGGTTTGCCGACTTTTCAATAATATGGCAATGTCTTTTGGAGTTGGAAACAGCTTCACACAATCCCCAAAAATTATCTTACAAGATGTTCCTCTTTAGATTAGAAGAAAGGTATGAACTTGACTTGGATTGGTAGATTCACACAATCCCCATAAGTTATCTTACTAGATTTTCCCCATTTTCTTTGATAATTTCACTTTCTCCTCATATATTTCCTTTTAGACTAAAGGGTATGAACATGGCTTGGATAGGCGGCCTTCTTTTCCACTAGCCCTACTCTTGGATAATGAGAATATGCGTGCAATGCTATAAGCAAGAAACAGATCATAGGTCTACACACAAGATATGAAATCTCATCCAGTAGCAAACCATATGACTTAGATAGTACTGACTTAACCTTCCGATTGTCCAGATTTGAGTGCTAGTTAGATTCATCCGGAGACATGTTGACTTCCATCAGCCAGACGTATCTGTCTTGTTATCAGCCTCAAGCACTCAAATATATCTGCAAGCGAAGACATGATCTACTCAGTATAAGAGTATGATAAGTTAACCTAAATACATGCAATAAAAAGAAAAAAAATGCGTTTTTTTTTCTTTCAAATATGCATGTTCCTATTCAGGAGGAGGTGATACTCCAATTTATTTTCTAAGGATTTCAAATTTGGCAACATTAAATAAACTGTAATGGTCGATAAAATTGAAAACATTTATGAAACAATTTGAAATAGCAAATCGAACCATTAATATTGTAAAGCCATTGACAATGTCATATTTTCTCAAATAACTGAAATTCTCAAAATTATTCAATGTTTGGAAATATGGAAATCATTAAAGTAAGACTTTCAACCATTTAACGATTATTGCCACAATCATCCATCACTTGCCACTGTTCTCCGAAATCTGTAAAACTGTTAAAAGTGGAGTGAGCATTTCGAATGAAATACTCAGTAGACTCATCGCCAATTAATTAATCTACAATATAATTGAACACATGAATGCAGGCTCTTTAGAAATCATAGGGTGTGGGTTGCTCTTCTTGTGCATTAAAGCACGTGGCTTCTTTTTGAAAACTCATAGGCTCTTTAAAAATCATAAGGTGTGGATTGCTCTTCTTGTGCATTAAAGCACGTGGCTTCTCTTTGAAAATCATAGGCTCTTTAAAATCATCGGGTGTGGGTTGCTCTTTCTTCTCGTGCACATAAGGCACATAAGTTATGCATAACATCATCATTTATCTTGCAAGATATTCTCTTCTTTCTTTCTCATGCATAAAGCAAGTTATGACAAGCATAACAATATAAATATTTCATAAGAAATATATTCCCATCTCAACATAAATATTTCCGAAGAAATACATTCTTTTCTCTTTTCATAAAAATGACTTTCACATAAGTCACATATCATACACATTCACATGCAATCATAATTTAAATCAATTAATAGGGGCGAGTCTACCTTAAACTTGACGAGTGCAAAGTTGAGGGACTAAAATGAATATTTTGAAAGTTGAGGGACTAAAACGAATATTTTGAAAGTTGAGGGACTAAAATGAATATTTTGAAAGTTGAGGGACTAAAGTGAATATTTTGAAAGTTGAGGGACTAAAATGAATTTTTTTCAAAGTTGAGGGACTAAAACGAATATTTTGAAAGTTGAGGGACTAAAATGAATAATTTGAAAGTTGAGGGACTAAAATGAATATTTTGAAAGTTGAGGGACTAAAATGAATAATTTGAAAGTTAAGGGACTAAAATAACTACTTTTGAAAGTTGAGATTTATAATCAATTGAATTAAATCGTCAGGGACTGACATAAAATGAGTTTGATGCTTAGGGGCTAAAATAATAAGTTTGGAAATTTAAAGTAAGATTTAAAACATTTAAAGCTGCAGGGGCTGTTTAAAAATCATTTAGAACTTAAGGAGCTGAAACGATCGATTTTAAAACTGTAAGGACTGATAAAAATCATTTTGCAAATTTAGGGACTAAAGCTTCAAATATGCTGAAAATCAAAATATATAAAAATCAAATCTTTCTCTCTCTCCTACCCATTTCTTCAGACGAAGAGAGCGAGAGGGAGGAGGCTGCGAGATGGGGGGATCAACCTGGGGGAGTTCTGCAGGCGCCAACTGCCTGCGATACCGTGGCGGTATCATCGCCGTCGCGTGGCAGTGATACGGAGGAGGAGGCGATGACAAAAATAGCAAGGTTGGTGTGAAAAATCGAGAATAACCGAGGCTTGAATTCGTGATTTTCCGCACGAGCTTACCGGCGATTGAGGTAAGAGAAAGGATTTCTGGGGTTATGGGTTCTCTTCCTTGTGTTTTTGGTTTGATTTTGGTTGGGATTGGGCAGTGATGATGATGGGTGTGTGTGATGGTGTCGCGGCGGGATTGTGGCGGTTTTCGAACAGTGGTTGAGGTGGAAATGGGTGGTGATGTGCGTGATGGATGTTCGACAATGGTGGCTGGAAGGTTGTGGACTGGGTGTGTTGATGGCGGTGATGGTGGTTGGTGGTGTCGCTGCTGCAGGGGGTGGTGGTTCTTGGTCTTGCTGGGGGTTGTCCGAGACTGCAATGGGGCTGAGTTGGTTGCTGGAAATGGAATTGCGGTGGAGTTGGGAGGAGGCTGGTGGTGGAGGTGAGTTGGAGGTGGCGGTGGTGATGATGATGATGATTGGTGTTTGGGTTTGATTGGGCAATGGCGGTTTGGTAGTGGTTTGTTGGTGGTGCGATGAAGAAGGTGGCCCTGACTGAGGAGGTTGGAGTGAAGCAGCAATGGAGTGGGAGGTTGGTGAAGTGTGAATTTAGAGAGATTGGTGAAGTAGAAGTAGGGTGTGAGATTGGATGTGGTTGGTGGGAGGTATGGGTTGATTGGATAGTTTGGAAGACTTGGCAAGCAAAGTACGGAATTCGAGAAAAATAATACGCGTGAATCAACATGGTCGGAAATGAATCTGATAAAAACGAGCTTGACGTAATTTGGGATTTAAAATGATTTTGAAAATAATAATTTAAAATAAATAATTAAAATAATAAAATTTTGGAAATTCGGAATTTAATTAAAATCGAATTGACTTTACATTTCTCGACTTGGCTAGACGAACGCGTCGTGACGCTAACTTAAAAATAGATGAGATCGCAGCGACTCCGTTTTCATGATTTTAAAATAATTATTAAATGCATAAAAATTCTTGGTCGCTACATCAGTCTGTATGTGCTTCAAATTGATAATCTTTTGTTCCACCAATTCTCTGATGAAGTGGTGTCTGATGTCAATGTGTTTTGTTCTGGAGTGCTGGACAGGGTTTTTTGAGATGTTGATAGCACTAGTATCACAGTACATAGTGGCTTCTTTTGTAAATATCCCATAATCTTCCAACATTTTTTTCATCCAAAGCAACTACTGTCTGCAGTAAACTCCACTTCGACTGTGGAAAGGGACACTGAATTTTGTTTTCTGCTTCGCCATGCCACCAAGTTGTTTCCAATGTAAAAACAGCCTACAGATGTACTCTTTTGATCATCCACATTTCCAGCCCAGTCTGCATCTGAATAACCTGCAAGAAGGGTAGTGGTGTCTCTAGTAAACCAAATTCCATAACTTAATGTACCACTTACATATCTAATGATCCTTTTTACAGTAGCAACATGAGACTCCTTGGGTTTGGCCTGATATCTTGCACACTCACCAACACTGAAGGATATGTATGACCTACAGGTAGTAAGGTACAGAAGAGTTCCAATCATGCTTCTGTAGAGAGATAGATCTACATCCTTACCATTGTCATCCTTTGAAAGTTTCAATGTAGTTGCCATGGGAGTTCTCATAGCCTTTGCATCTTCAAGTCCAAATTTCTTTACCAGATTTTTAGCATACTTTGCTTGAGATATGAATATGCCAGATTCATCCTGCTGTACCTGCAAGCCAAGGAAAAATGTTAGTTCACCGACCATACTCATTTCAAATTCTCTTTTCATTGTATTTATATATTCATCAATTTTGGACTTAGATGTAGACCCAAATACAATGTCATCAACATATATTTGAGCTACAGTTAGTCCAGGATTTAGATGTTTAATGAAAAGAGTTTTATCAGTTCCTCAACTTTTGTATCCTTTACTTAGCAAGAACGATGTGAGCCTTTCATACCAAGCTCTGGAGGCTTGTTTCAATCCATACAAAGTCTTTTTTAGTATAAAGACATAGTTATGGTGAGATGGGTTTGCGAATCCTTGGGGCTACTCCACATAAGCGTACACCATTTAGGAATGCACTTTGACATCCATCTGGTATAGCCTGAAATTGATGTAGCAGGACACACAACTAGCAATAGCATGATGGATTCCAGTCTGGCTACCGGAGCAAATGTTTCTTCAAAGTCTATCCCTTCAATCTAGGTATAGCCTTGAGCAACAAGTCTTGCTTTATTTCTAACAACGTTTCCCTGTTCATCTGATTTGTTCTTGAAGACTCATTTAGTTCCAATTACATTACCTTCTTTAGGACGTGGTACCAGTTCCCAGACATTGTTTCTTTCAAATTGGTTGAGTTTCTACTGCATAGCCTGTACCCAGTTTTCATCTATCAAAGCTTCCTTGACATTTTTTGGTTCAATTTGTGACATATGACAGATGTTTCCCATATCAGCAGCAAATTTTCTTCTGGTTACATTTCTTTTAGACAGATCAGTGAGAATGTTGTCAAGTGGATGAGCTTTTTGAATCCTAGCCGGTGATTTTTTCGATACTTCTGATTCTGCAATATCAGGTGTATCTGGGTAGTCAGATGCGTCAGGATATGTAGATGTTACTGGGTGTCCAGATTCATCCTGGTCGCATTCTTCACTATCATTGAGACTTCTTGCTCGGTGATGTTCCTCTTCTGATTTTTCAGTTTCGACTTGCTCTTTTGGTGGAATTTCCAGTTGATCAGCATTTGCTTCCTACAAATTCGAGTTTAAACTATTAGTGTCATCCACTTTCACATTAGCTGACTCAAGAACGGTTTGGGTTCTAAGATTGTAAACTCTATAGGCCCTACTATTTTCAGCATAATCCAAAAATATTCCTTCATCCGATTTTGAGTCAAATTTTCCTAGATGTTCCATATCTTTTAAAATGTAACATTTACTTCCAAAGGCATGAAAGTAATCAACCCTAGGTTTTCTACCCTTCCAAATTTCATATGCAGTTTGATTTGTTCATGTTCTAAACATGACTCTATTGATAATATAACAAGCAGTATTTATGACTTCTGCCCAAAATTTTGTAGGCAATTTATTGTTGTTTAGCATGACACGAGCCATCTCTTGTAGAGTTCTATTTTTTCTTTCCACCACTCCATACTGTTTAGGAGTCTTTGGGGATGAGTACTCATGCTTGATTCCATATTGGATACAAAAATCAGCAAGGTCAGAGTTTTCAAACTCTCTTCCATGATCACTTCTGATCCTTTTGACTCTTACCTATTCGTCAACCTTTTCATTGCACAATTTCTGAAACAAATTAGAAAAATTGTCAAAGGCATCAGATTTATCACGAATAAACATGACCCAGGTGTATCTAGAGATATCATCAACACACACATAAATATACCTCTTACCACCAATACTTTCCTTTTGAATAGGACCCATCAGATCCATGTAAATTAGTTCAAGTATATGGAAAGTATTAATAGATGTACATGATTTGTGTTGACTTTTGATTTGCTTACCCTTTTGACAGTCACTGCAGATTTTATCTGAAATGTTTTTTATGCTAGGCAACCCTCTCACAGCCTGTAGTCTGGTCAGCTTCATGAGATCATGGTAGTTTAGATGCCCTTATCTATTATTCCACAGTTTCTCATTTTTGGTCCTACCAGAATTGCAAGTTATGTGACTTTCAACTGTAAATCATTTGTCTCTGGACTTAACTCCCTTAAACAAAATACTTTTTAACGGATTAGAATTCTCGTCACAACATAAAACCTTGCAATAATCTTTAGAAAACATGACAAGTAGGTTATCATCACACAATTGTCCTACACTGATCAAATTTGTCTTCAGTCCTATAACATATAAAACATTGGTTAATGTAGACAGTCCCTTGATGTTGATGATACCAGATCCATCTATCTTACCCTTTTGACCATCACCAAAGGTAACAACACCTGTCTCACCTTTTTCAAAATGTGACAGCAAATAGATATCACCCGTCATGTGTTTGGAACATCTACTATTAAAGTACCATGTGTTAGGAATCAGAGCACTTAAAGATAATTGAATAAGCATTAGTTCGAATTTTCTTTTCTTGTCTAGAAACAAGTCTTCTTTTGTGTGAATTGATTAACTTCAAGTACTCATGATATCTAAATACATCATGACCAGATTTAGTACAAAAATTACAGAATACTTGGAAGACAGATGTATCCTGCCGACTCTGACAGGGTTGAAATTTTTTTCCGATCTAACAGACAGATTCATCTCGCTTGTACAGATTCGGTTGAACTTTTCTTCATGTATAGTTTCTGGCTAGATGTGAGTTTTGAGTTCCAGCAGCATTGAGTTGATAATGGTAGGAGGTAGATGCATCTGTATAATTTCTACTTTACCCCTTGTATCCATATCCAGATTCTCTTACAAAGTTCATTTTATTGTCATGAATTTTACCTTTACCTTCATATCTAAGACCTGTTTTCAAGCTAACAGGTCTGCCACTGTTCAAGATTTCAACAAATTGGACAGATCCAAGTGCCAGTTTTTTTATTTTTTCTTGTGCTTTAGCAAGTTCTGAACTTAACCTGCTTACCTCATTTTGTTCGTCATCTGGGAATGCAGATGCGTCCAGATGTCTTTTCCTACTGTGTTTAGCGAAGGCCTGCAATAGTTGGATCTTTTATTTTTGTTTCCCCTTTGAGGAATTTTTTAAATTGTCTGATGAGAAGTGCGAAGCTTTTATCTTCATCTGTCTCTTCAGATTGGTTTGGATCTTCACTGTGTTTACCTTGAAAACAATCCCTGGTTTTTTTGTCTTTCTTTCTTCTAGCCAGATTAACTCATAGGTCATTAATTATCCTACAAGTTCCTCAACTCTCATGGTTGAAAGATCCTTGCTTTCTTCAATAGCTGTTACTTTTGCATGGAACCTGTCTAGTAAAGATTGAAGGAATTTTTGTACAATTTGCTCATTTGAGTAAGTGTTCTCAAGAGCTTCACCTGAATTGGTGAGATCACGCAATCTGGCATAGAAGCTTTTGAAGTCTTCTCGCTCATCCATAGATAGTTGTTCAAACTCAAGAGTGATCATCTGCAGTTTGGAGGTTTTGACAGCATTGGTTCCTTCATTTGATATCCTCAAAGCATCTCATGCTTCCTTGGAGATTCTTAAGGAAGAGATCAGCCTGAATTGACCTGGATCAACAAAAGAAACAATAGCATTAAGTGCTTTAGAATTCCAATTTGCATTTGCTAATTCATCTGCAGTATATGCACTTCTAGATACAGCTGTAACAACACCTCCAGCAGTGACAGTGGGTGCTGTGTAACCCTCAAGGACAGATGTCCAACAACGTTCATCAATAGACTAAATAAAAATTTACAAACAAATTTTTCAATATGCATAATTACTACCAGTTAACAAAGGTGGCCTAAGAGATACAAAATTTTCCATTATAGAAAACCGGATCTCACTTTCTAAAGTGAACTTGCTCTGATACCAATTGAAAATTTAAAGTTATCTAAATTTTATGTTTAAACGAACTCACGGTCACATATTTTTCTGGAAAGTAACAGATTAACAGTGAATCGTTAAGATTTGTTTTAGTGGAATAATAGATGAATCTTGCTGATGCAGATTCGTTTGAATTGTAAAACGTAAATAGACAGTATAAAGCATGCAGAATTATAAGAGGACAAGAACCCAATATTTGAGCTTAACGTGGGAAAAATCCTAAATGGGAAAACCCACGTGTCTGCACCCTGCGAACAAAAATCAATCACTATATAAGAAAAGAGTTTATACAGATCAATCTAAACTACATGATAAATCTACACATAGACTTATCAAACATCCAAGAAATAGATCACTCCCTGATCCTTCTATGGCAATTAATATGAGCTGGCGTCCCACCACTCTTTAGTAGCTTTCTTTGAATCTACAACACTCTTTAGCAACCTCAAACTCCCATTCGAATATGACTCAAACCTCTAGTTTGATCTTTACGTTGAACGTATTTTCTTCTCTGAGTGATTGATAATCTCCTCCCGACGAACCAAGAACACAAGATGTTGTTGGACGTGTATTTTTGAAGCACCACATATATTTTCTTAATTCTACACGTCTCAAGGAAAACAATTCAAGTTTTCCTTACTTATGTGCAATCGGATTGCTTGTCCATCAAGAATCTTACTTGCACTCAATCTTGATTTCCTGCAATAAAATCAAGAATAAGATAAGGTAAGATAAATTAAGAATATTTTCATAATTGATAATAAGGTAAGATAATTATCAATTCAATAATCTTGTCATAAGCAATGATAAGGTAAGATAATCACAATTGGTTATGGAATAAAAGATCTTACCATATTAAGTGATAAACTTGAATCCCAAGAATCAAGTCATCAAGATATTCGACATAATCGAAAGATTATACTCGGCCAATGATACACTTGAATATCAAGGAATAAATCATCAAAAAAACTCGATCCAATCACAAGATTTCGAGATCAACATATCTTGGTTCTAATCATAAAAGATCGATATTTCTTGATTCAAACACAATCATTATCTCCATAAATAAAATGATACTCGGCCAATATATATATATATATATCGTAGATATTATATTCAAGAAGTATTTACGTAATTTAATTAAACTTAACAAATTGCTAAATACACATATTTAGTAATTAAATTAAATTTTCTTAAATTACAGTCTTGTGGAAAAATAGAAAATATCAATATTATCAAGTTAACAGTTATCACCAGGGCAGTGTTTGCTGGATAAAAGCGAAGACGGTGGGAGATAAAAGTTGTAGAAAAGAAGATATTCAAGGATCCAACTCTATTTATGGGATATCAAAAGTTAAAGAGACATAATGTGAACAACCATGTATTTATGGAGTGATGAAAATCAGAGGATTAGATTTCAGAAAACTGAGCCACAAGAAGAATACACACGTTGGAGCTAAAAGTTGGAGGGATTTTCAAAAGTGTTGTGCTTTTTTGAGATTTCTTAACTGAGAAATCGTGCAAATACTTTGAATATAACAAAATTAATGATTACACATTAATTTAGCCATATTGCTGAATAATTGTTAACACATAAAATTATCTGATTTGAAAGTCCAACATAAAAGCCCAATCGATGTTGAGGAGTCTAAGCAATTGAGCTATTGGACATGTGGAGCAAAGTTTGGGCGATGAAGCTTCGAATAATACACGAGGTCCAGGGAAATCTGTGGCAGCCATTGTGAGCGATTATCATAACGTGAACAGTTGATGAGATCGTGGACAACTAGTGAAATGTTGGACGTTTGTGAGAACGATGACAACTCATGTCTGTTGATCGTGGGAAGTTACTAAAGGAAGTTAATCAACGCAGAGGAGTGAACTACAATTACTCCAAACTAGTTACAAAGCAAAAGAAGCAGTTTTCAGTAGTGATGATATATATTATAAAAACGTAAGCATTTAGAAAAATCAACAAATCAAAACTCTCAAATAAAAATGCAATTTTCTTGTCTTAAATTTTATTAGAATTTCTCTAGTTTGATTTGTGTGCTTGTGCTCCTTGAAAGCGTCTTGTAAATTAAGCTGTGCAAAACACCATCTTTTGGGACTTTGTTCAAAAGGGTTGTCTATTACATTTTCGTTTGATCCCTTTTAATTGTTAGAACGAACAAAACAAAACAAAACAAAACCCGGAAGAAACAAGTATATATTCAAACATTACAGTGTCTAACTTGATTAAATGGTTGAACTAATCCCTATTTTTAGGGGTGGGCGTGGGTTGGGTTGGATCGGTTTTTTGCCCAATCCGAACCCAACCCACTATGGTCGGGTTGATAAAAGATTAACCAAACACAACCCAAACATGAGTTCAAACACAACCCAACCAAATCAAGTTTCGGTCGGGTCGGGTCGGGTTGGGTTAGGTGGTTTGAGCTTTAGTCCAATTAGCTAAAAATTTTAGAAAATTAAAAAATTATGTCCATAAATCAACTATTAACTCAAATAAATTATATACAATACAATAAGCTCAAATATAATAAATTGAATACTTGCTAATAAAACTAAAATATGTTCAAATCATATTTGAGTTTCATCCAAATTAAAAACGGGCTTAAGATTTTTGAAATTTAAATGGTCTTATATTTTTAAAATTTTGATTGGGTTGGGTTGGGTCGGGTTGGGTTTGTCACTCAACCCAACCCAAACAATTTTTTTTTGGGCTATTCACATAATTATACTACTTTTAGGGATCAAATTGAAATTTACTTGAATTTTATAAAAATTGAAAATTACTTATAATAAAATCATAAAAACTGAAAAATACTTCATAATCATGTGAAGATATACAATTTGATACTTTTGATACTTCTCAAATATGTTAGTATCACAGTATGATACATATGATACTTTTCAATTTTTTTAGTAATAATGAAGTATTTTTCAAAATTTTTTATTTGGGTAGTAAAAATCATTTTTATTATCTAAAGTAAGTAATCTATACAATTAATCATTTTTTTTTATTTAGAATCCAACCCAACCCAATTTTCATCAAAATCCAACCCAAACCAATCGGGTCGGGTTGGGTGGATTTGGCGGATTAATGCTGGCCCTACCTGTTTTAGCATAAGGGTCCGGTCCATTTTCTTAGTTTTATTCAGCACGTACGTCAGGAAATCCCCGTGCTGAGATGATGCAAATTAGGTTTGCGTGTTCTGAACAATTCAATGGGTCTTTGAAACTAACTTGGATGGTACCATATTCCAAATAATTGCTTCCCAGGGGCGATAAGAAGTTTCAACAAGAAAATTGAGAAAAAATGCACTAAGACAAGACACTTTTGAGGTATTTACCCAAAAAACTTCACCGCCAAAAGAATAAAAACCCGAAGGATCGATAACTCGCAACTGCGAATGGTGAAGGATTGAGGATGCGTAGGGCGAACAATTGAAAACATTGAAGGACATTTTTACATTTTTAATTCTCACCTCCTCGCCCAACCACACTTGATCCCAATATGCTCAATATCAAATTCAAAAATATCTGAACCAAAGTAGCCCTAACAATTGCACATTAACAACTTGTAAAAATCACAATTCAAAACCGTGTCAGTTCAATCTGTATTAACACAAATTCCAGCAACATTATCTTCAATCGATTATTATGCCCTCTTAGTGTTTTCACCATTGAATAAATTCGGATTTGAACGGAAAGTGAAATCGAGGATAAAGATGGTCTCTGATTTTACATTACGAATGTGGAGCTTAAGAAAAAGGTTTGAGCAGAAAATTCTCTGTTTGTTAAAAGTTTTTTGTTTAAAAACATGTTTTTTTATGTTTTCTAGGTAAAATGTGTGGTTGAAAAATGGAGAGAGAAAATGTTTGTGGTTAAAAAATGATTTGGGGAATTGTGTAGGAAAAAACATGTTTAAAAACATGTTTTGCCAAACGGAGGCGAATTTTAAGATTGATTCTGTTCGAAACTGATGCCAGTATTACAAACCCAACCTTGGGGTTGCTCATAAACTAGTTTTGAAGGAAATGCTAGTTAAATACAAATCAAACCCATTCCCGGCATTAATCAACCATTTTTCCAAATTTCCAAATTTCTGCAAAATATATTCATTACAAATGGAAATGAATTGTTCTATGTAATTAATTGTTCTAATTGACACAAGTTCAATTTCATTTCATTAGAAGAACCACACAAACAATTACCAGACTAGAAGAAAATCGTAGTCGAAAATTTTATTAATTGCAAAAACATGATGAAATTGCATACAAACAAATTACTCAGATCCAGATTCGGCGGGCGGTGGAGCACTACCTGAAGAAGAAGAAGACAGGGCGGGGGTGGCGCCATCAGTAGTGACAAGAGTCCAGTCCGGAGGTAACGTAGGAAGAGGAGGATAGACGGTGGGTCCACGGCGGATGTCCCAACCCTGAGACTTACGCGGGCGAGTCTTCATGTGGTGTTTCGTGGCCTTCTTCTGTGGCCTCGACGAGCACTCTATCATCATTCCACCGCCGGACACCAATCTAGCTGGAGTCACCATCTTGGTGGAACCACCGTTGATTCCGGCCCAGTATGACGGTGGCGCCACCGTTGTACCGAATACGGCTGACAGTAACATTTTCTTCTTTTGTGTGGTGGAAGAGAGTGAAATTGGATAACGTAAGGATTGTTGAGATGATTACTTCTTAAGTTTTATCCACTGCTCATTTGACTGGGCTTCGAGTCGGACCAAATAGAGCTCCATTTACATGTTTGGGTCCATAGGTTGTGGCCGAATAACAAGGGGGAATCGGATTGATACCGTCTTTTATGCTAGCAATTGTAATTATGCCACTCCCTGATGGCTTAATAGTAGCAATAATAAGATTCGATGACTTCAAATTCACCTTCCCCTCAAATCAATTATATAGGTTTACAAATATTAGACCAGCACGAGTTAGAGAGAGACGCTCTCGCCAGGCGATTTTCTTCCAAAAGTCACGCTGGTGCTCGTTGCTTGTGGGTTCATCATCTGTGCATCAATTTTTCTGCAGATTTTGGTGTTTATTACTACATTTAAGGTTGGACAATCACTATACCTACCTTCATTTGTAGTTATTTCAGCATTAAATCCACTTTCCAGCCCTAAATCACGATGTGAACTTTCCCGGTTACTGTTCATCCGCGAGTTTCTCTTCAAATTTGGGGCTCGTTTTGTGGTTTTCGTGGCATCTCTTGGTCTGGGCTTTCTAATTACAGCTGGAATACATCCTTTACCATGATTATTACATAGTTTTGGAAGGATATTTGAAGATTTCGGCTCAAAGTGCACGGTTGCTGTCTTCGAACTGGAGCAGTGATTTTTTACGTGTTCTTGCTTAAATTTCTGGAATTTCTTGCTGATTTCTATTGGGTTTTATACTTGGCACTTTGGGGAAGCTTGTTGGGGTGTTTTTTCAGCTTGTTGGAGCTCCATTGCTGCCCATTTCTGCTCAATTACTGTACATACGGGATTTGGACAGATTTCTTGAGCTGAACTCGTGGATTGCAGGTGGTGGAGAACCGGTTTTCACTCCATTCACCCTGCATTAGTCTCTTCCAGGTTAGTAAGGCTAACTTGTGGCCTTGCCGGCCTTATTTTTGCAGCCTTGTCGGCATTTACTTTCAGTTGCCTTGTCGGCATTTGCATTATATTTGTGTAAATTGTTGGTTGGGTGTTGGGTTTGTTGTGTATCTGTTGGAGTGGTCTGCGGTTTGGGGGTGATTGTTGGGAGTGTTGGTTTGTCTATGCCTCTTGCTGATCATGGCGAAGAAGAAGAATAAACAAACACTCAGTCCCTTGAATCTTAATCAGACTTCGGCCAGCCACCCTGATGAGGGTTCGGTTCTTTCACCTGCTGGGAATCTTTTGTTTAAGGTGGATAAGGATACTAGCACAACTGGTGAAACTACAGTCTTGCCGGAAAACTCCGAGGAGAGCTCCCGGACTCTTGGAGACGTTGACAGTGAAACGGAGGATTCTCTTGATGGGGGGAATATGCACAATACTGGCCAGAATGTTACTCCTAAGAAAGGGGCAGATTTTGAACGGAATAATGCTGATACCTCCTCTTGGAGGAACCTCTTCAGGGACAATAGAGTTCAAAACAAAGGAATTTCATTGCGCCGGGTTGATTTTCAAACAACAGATTATTGCATTAAGAGTGAGGATGTGAGCAATCTTAATGACTGGGGATTCTGCTTAATTGGTTATTTTGCTGCCAAGTTTCCGGGGAAGAATGCTCTTATTCAAATTTGTAAGAGTTGGGAAGTTAAATATGAACTCACTTTGCATGAAAGTGGATGGCTTGTTTTCAAATTTAACTCACATGCGGATAGGGAGAAGGTTTTGGAGGAAGGGCCATATTTTGTGTTCGGTAGGCAACTTATGCTTAAAATCATGCCGGATTTATTTAGGTTTGACAACCATGAATTTTCCATTATGCCAATCTGGATTAACCTGCATGGATTACCGCTTGAATGTTGGAATTCTACTGTGCTAAGCGGCATAGCATCCCGTGTGGGCACTCCTATTTGTACCGATAAACTAACAGCTACTAGGGAGAGGATTTCTTATGCACGAGTTTTAGTTGAAGTTGATGTTTCGGTTGAATTGACTAGAGAAATCAAGGTTACATTGCCGAATGGGAAAAGTTTTGCTCAAAGCATTGTCTATGAATATGAACCAAAATTTTGCTCAGATTGTAAAGTTTTTGGGCACACAGCAAAAGGTTGTAAGTTCATGGAGCCACTTAATAACAAGGGCAGCACTAAGGAGAAAAATAAAACAGAACTTGAGCAAGGTGGGAAAGACAAAAGGGCTGGGCAGAAACCGGAAAATAGGACATATGCAACTACAAAGGAACGGCCAGACTCAAGCATCCCTACTATGCGAGCAGTGGGTCAAGAGGTGAGTGATATAATCAGTGATCCCTCTAACAGTCAGACTGCAGGCCTTTCAGGCGTTAATACAATGCAGTCGGGCGCTGCCCAGGAAAAAATGGAGCCTGTTACGCAGCCTCAATTGAAAACGGCTACTGAAGAAGATCCTGAGCAGCCTTTCACAGTTGTGGGGCGAAGGGGTAAGGCTAAAGTAGTGGAAGGGGACGCTCAAAGTGGGGGCCCCAGAAGGATTACACCAATGCCAATATTGGGGGGCACTAACTCGAAAGAAAAGCCAAGACCAGCTCCTAAGAAGTCGCGGGTTTCTAAAACAGTTAAGGGGCAAGCACCCCTAGGCAAGCCTTTTACATGAAGGTTGCCTGTTGGAATATTAGGGGCTTCCATAAGGCCCTTAAACAAAATGGGATTAAGAATATGATGCTTAAGAATTCGATCGATATTTTTGGTATTTTGGAGACGAAGCTTTGTGAATGGAAACTGACCCGGATCATGAATAATAAATTTCAGGATTGGGAATGCATTCACAATTTTGATACTCACGAGGCTGGGAGAATCCTTGTCCTTTGGAAACCTTCCAAAGTTGATGTGGAGAGCTTGGGCATCAGTGAGCAAGTTATTCATCTGAGAGTCACTTGCAAAATTTCTAATTTTGTTTTTCATTTGAGTTTTGCTTATGGACTTCATTCAATTGTTAGCCGAAGGCCCCTTTGGAATAGCATAATGGATTTCAGTCAAGTTCACGCCTCCCCTTGGTTGTTGATGGGTGATTTTAACAGCATTCTTCGAGAGGAGGAAAGACAGAATGGGGTCTCGAACTGCACCACATATGAACTCAATGACTTTTGGGAATGTTGTGTCAACTCGGGACTATCGGATTTAAACTCTATTGGATGTCAATATACATGGTATAGAAATGGAGTCTGGACTAAACTTGATAGAGCCATGGTTAACTACTCTTGGGCAGACTGTGGTCTATTTGGGCTTGCTAACTTCTTGCATCCGGGATGCCTCTCGGACCACTCCCCATGCATAGTTACTTTGTTCCAGCCTGATGAGAACAAACATAAACCGTTTAAGTTCTTCAACATGTGGGCATCTCATGAAGAATTTATTAATGTTGTACAGCAGTCTTGGTTTTCCCAGCACTATGGAACAGCCCAGTTTAGGCTTTGTAAGAAGCTGAAGGAACTGAAGCGCCCTCTTCGAAGCCTTAATAAGAAGCACTTCTCTCATATCTCCTCAAGGGCAGAAATGGCCAGAGAGAACCTGAAGTCAGCCCAGCTGCGCCTCCACGATGACCCTGCTAATATTGAACTTCAAGTTCATACAGCCGAACTCAAAAAGGCAGCAGCAAGTTTAAGTGAATCTGAAAGGAGTTTCTATTTTCAGCAAGCTAAGTGTGCATACTTAAAGAATTGTGACAAGGGGACTAAATTCTTTTACTCTATTGTCAAGCGGAACATGAAACGCAACCACATTGCAACAGTTGTGAAATCTGATGGAAGTAATACTTGCTCGCAGGAAGAAGTTGCGGCTGAGTTCCTTTCATTTTACCGAAACTTGCTGGGCATAAAAGTGTGCTGCCGGCAACTGGACCTCTCAGTCCTACAGCATGGCTCGGTCATTTCAGATGAGCAGTCGAATGGGGTACTGAGGCCTGTTTCTGCAGAGGAAATCAGGGATGCCGTCTTTGATATTGGGGATGATCGGTCCCCAGGCCCGGATGGTTTTTCTTCTTGTTTCTTCAAGAAGGCTTGGCACGTGATTGGGGATGATTTTTGCAGAGCAATCATGGAGTTTTTTGAGTCTGGCTCGTTGCTTAAGCAACTTAACCATTCGGTCATTGCACTGGTGCCAAAATCAAATCACACTCCCTCAGTCAGCGATTTCAGACCGATCTCTTGCTGCAATGTGGTGTATAAGGTTATCTCCAAAATTCTAGCTTCTCGGATTGCTCCCACATTATGTTCCATTGTTGATAAAGCCCAGTCAGCGTTTGTTGAAGGCAGAAGTATGACAGAAAATATACATTTAGCGCAAGAGCTTCTCAAGCAGTATAATAGAAAGAGAATTTCACCGAGATGCATATTCAAAATTGATCTTAAAAAAGCTTTTGACACCATTTGTTGGGATTTCTTGAGGGACGTCCTCACGGGGTTAGGTTACCCCCCCACTTTTATTGGATGGATTATGGAATGTGTCACCTCCCCAACATATTCTATACGTTTGAATGGGCAGTTACATGGTTTCTTCAGAGGCGAGCGGGGCATCAGGCAGGGAGACCCTCTTTCTCCATTTTTGTTTGTTCTTTGCCTTGAATATCTTTCAAGGTCTCTGAATTTGGCTACGGCAGGCAGCGATTTCAATTATCATCCGAAATGTGGTCCCCTTCGGATCACCCATCTGGCTTTCGCGGATGATCTACTACTTCTTGCAAGGGGTGACACCCCTTCTATTCAGATTCTTCTTGATTGCTTACAGGATTTTGGGGATATCTCGGGGCTTAAGATGAATGTTTTGAAGTCCTCTGTTTTCACAGCAGGAATTGATGAGGATACTTTGACTGACATCCTCTCTCTGACGTGTATTCCGAAAGGTACTATGCCTTTCAGGTACCTTGGTATTCCTCTTATAGCCGAAAGGCTTCGGGTCACCCACTATGCTCCTTTCGTTGATAAAGTTGCAGATTCTATTAAAGCATGGCCAAAGAATTCTCTTACTCATGCTGGCAGAGCTGAATTGATAAGGAGCGTTGTTCAAGGAATTGAAAGCTTTTGGCTCTCTATCCTCCCTATTCCTTCCACAGTTTTCGACAAGATTATAAAGCTCTGTAGAAATTTCCTGTGGAATGGAGGTAAGCCGCTGGTAGCCTGGAAGAATATTTGTTCGCCCAAATCTGAGGGGGGGTTGGATTTCAAGGATCTTAAAGGTTGGAACGCGTCATTATTGGCAAAAGTCCTTTGGAATTTTCATGCCGAGAAAGACTCTTTGTGGATTCGTTGGATACATCAAGTTTACCTACGGGGCATTTCCATCTGGGAAGTTCAAGCCCGAAAGGACGATTCAGCACTCTTTAAGAGAATCCTTGGTATTCGAGACACTATTATTCGCCTTGAGGGTAATAAGGATGCTGCTGTCCGCAAACTTAATAGCTGGAAAGTTGGGGATAAATTCCAGAATAATGCAGCATATAATTATTTTAGAGAAAAGGGCAGTGATAAAGTTTGGGCGAAAACAGTTTGGAGAACTGGAATTATGCCCAAAATGGCGTTCCACCTCTGGTTAGTTGTCTTGGGGAAAATCCACACCAAGGACAAACTAACCTTTCTTGATATTGATCTTAAGTGTGAGTTTTGTGATCATCCGATGGAAACACAGCAGCATATCTATTTTCAGTGCACGTTTACTGCAGGTATTTGGGACAGAATCAGAAGATGGATTGGAATTACACGTGCCATGACCACGGCACCAAGTGCGGTCAAGTGGTTAAAGAAGGAAGCAAGGGGCACCAGTTTGTTATCGAGAGCCAAACATTTTGCTTTGGCGGCCACTATCTACCACATTTGGATTGCTCGCAATCGATTGCGGTTTGAGGATCTTAAGCCGAGCGAGGATAGCATTGTCCACAGAATCAAAACACATGTATACAAAGCTATTTTTGATTTGTATCCTCATGTTTTGAATCTTTACGAATCTTCTACCACTGAATGAGTTGTAGTTATCCATCATTTGCCCGGGTATGCCCGGTGTATTTTGTAACTAATTGATACTTCTTTTGTTTTGCCGGGTATGCCCGCGCTTGCAGTAGGCTGATTTGGCATGTTGGCCACGGTCTATCCCAGGAATGCCTGGCGATTTTGTAATCATTTTTGATCTATTAATTTTTACATTTCCGATCAAAAAAAAAAAATTATATAGGTTTACCTTCAATTTTCATTGTTGCATATCTCGAAGAGTATTAGAATTTGTATGAGATTAAAGCATATTATTTAGAACCATAAAAATGTTGCAACAAGTAACAGTTTGGTGATGTTTATGTTATAAAAAATGAATTTACCTAGAGAGGTTGGAGACGAAATCATTGAATGTCACTTGAAGAATCACAAGACAAAACACATGAAATCATCCACTTGAAATCATGATATGAATGGAATAACACCGAATTATGGAATCAAACGAGATGCTTGAACACGTGATTACACGTTATCCTAAAAGTACATTTGCCCACTCTCGTTCGAGATGCTTAAAGGGTTAGATAGCAAATGTTTTAGCAGATTAATCAAGCCTTCAAACCATGTATTTATTAAGCACTAATAATCCACAGAAAAATGAACAAAAAACAATTGAAAAATGAGTATTGATTTTGGTGGAAAATGGCTTCTATTATTTTATGGATGTTCTCACTCATATTTCATATATTAAATTGATCAATATAACATCCTTTATATAGAGTTTAATCCACTTTTTATGAAAGTACACACCTCTTAAACAAAAGGGCACCTTTTGGTGCAAAAAATCAACTTAGGCACCAAAATATGTCTTTCGAAAACCACCACGCGATCGCTCGGTACAAGGCTCACGCGATCGCGTGATGCCTCTTTATTTTGAACAGATTCAAATCCGTTGAACCAAGCGATCGCTCGACCATGAACCACGCAATCGCGTGGTTCATATTTTGGCCTCTTATGTTCCTATTTTTCTCATTCTTTTGTCTTCCTTATCAATACCTCTTTGTATTGATTTAATTGTGTACTTCATCTTATCATCTTTAAATATTTGAACAACCGTTTGGAAACACAATTTTCCAACAATCCCTTGTTCAAATATTTTCACCAACTCATTTTATAACGGTGTTATGCATAAAGTAAGGTATCTTTCGATTTGAACCTTAGCTTAGTGTAAACGTCGCAAAGTATTATCGAAATCCCGGGTAACCTTAGTTTTTAACCCTTTATTCCATGTGACAATACCGGCAACATCACACACACAACACTCAAAGTCTTTTGTTCCGCACAAGTTTTGCTTTAGCGCGTTAATGACCTTACGCCTATCCGATTCGTGAACTTTTCAGAATGTAACTCCAAACTTTCCTTGAAGTGGCACCACTTCTAAGTTCATATAGGTGAAGTTCTTCCAGTATCTTTGTTACATTTAGCGATACTTGTAATTCTGAACTTCATTAAGAGTTTTAAAACTCAGCCCTCCAACTCTAACAACCAACACTTTTAATCTAGAATGAGGTATGTTTTGAAAAAATGTTGAAAATATCCACTTATTGAAAGACTTGTTGTAATACCATTTCTTCGTTTTATGTGCGTTCTTGATTTCACGTAATTTTTATATTGATGACATTATGAATTATTTATTGTAATTATTATTGTCAGCTGTTTAAGTTATTTTGCAGTGGAAGAATTTGGACGCCGTCTCGATCAATGTGCCAATTAAAAAGTTTATAAATTGTTTACGTAGAATTCAATGTCTATTTTTATTTTAATTGTTGAAATTGCCAATTTCTATTTTTATTAAATGTTAAGTCACCAAATTTGCATGAATGTGAAGTTGGGGGAAAGTTAGAGGCAATTGGAGAGTAAATAGAACTTATGAACTTGATTAGGCACATGGAGAGAAATGAGGGACTAAATTGCAAATTCCCAAAATATAAACTTTAAACCTAATCTAATCCCTCATCTCTCATACCTCACTCACGACACTCAACTCTCGCCTCACTCCCTCGTCTCTCGGCTCTCTCTCTCTCTCTCGCGACCTCTCCCTCACGCCTTAGACCGCCGCCACCCTCCCTTCCGGTGCCGACCGCCTCCCCAACACTGGTAAGGACCCAATTTTCCCCTTTTTGTGCCCTGCCGCACCCGACACACACACACTGTCACACAGATCGCGTGGCCACACCACGAACCCGCACACAACAGTTCACACACACACACACACACATTCGAATACTTTGTAAATTATGGTTTAAATTATATATATTTATTTGAGTTTGAATTTAAAGGTAAGAATATTTTCTAATTCGCAATGAAATTTTTTTTTTTGTGTTGGAAATATGTCATGCTAGATGTGTGACATAACTTTAAACCTCATTTGGATTAAATTGAAGTTTTAATTGTTGTTTAGAAGTATTTTTAGTTCATAAAGGATAATGAATGTGTTTTGAACTAAATTTTATTGTTAGTTACTAATATGGTATGTTTACTTCGCTTAAATTCCCGTTTGAGTTGAATTGTAAATCAAATAGTAGTGTTGATCTCCGTTGGGATTTGGATAACATTAAAAAGAATTTCAAATGTGTTTCGAGTTAAAAATTATATTTATTAATGAATGCGAATAATTAGGATATCTGGCACATTGACGTCAAGGGACACCGAGACTCTTCCACTTGCAAATCAAGATAACGGTAAATGCTAAGGATGTCAAGTAAGTAAACTTCCCCTTCTCTCAGCATAGTTGAATGTTCAATGTGGTATTATGTGCTGAATTGACATTCGTGTTAATTATGGAATTCTAATGCTTTTGGTCTACCATATGCAATTATGTGTATTTAAGGAAATGTTCAAGCATGCACGTTATCATGTCATTGCATCATTAAGCATGCATTGACATCGAAATGGGGAAGTTAAATGTTTTAATGAAAGGAATGTGTCAAAGTGCAATTTTTGTTAAAAAAGATGTATCCCAAGTTTTAAGAATAAATTGATGTACTTCTATGCCATGAAAGGTGTGAGTGGGAAATGAGGCGCGGGAGACCGGCGTACCCGAATTAAATCGATGTTGCAGTGGTGGATATTAAACCGCCTTGCGGTGACGATTGCCTAACCGTTTGGCGGTGGCAAATATTAAACCGCTTTGCGGTGACGATTGCCTAACCGCTTGGCAGTGGCAAATATTAAACCGCTTTGCGGTGACGATTGCCTAACCGCTTGGCGGTGGCAAATTTTAAACCGCTATGCGGTGGAAAAGTGATAACCTGGTTTAAATAAGGGAAATTGCCCACTGCATTGTGATTGGCTAGAAGATACACTAAGTGAGTTCACGATAGAAATGAAGTTAAAGTTCTTTTTGAAATATTTAAGTGAAAGTTTGGAAAGTATGAATGTCTTGAAAAGTAAAGTAAATGAGGGTAATTACTTTGAATGGTCTAAGGAATTTCATGTCATGAGCATGCATCACGTGCATAAAGTTTACTTACTGAGCTTTAGCTCACCCCAATCCCTCCCCAACATATCAGGTGATGAAAGCTAGGTGATCCGAGGAGAGCACTTGGCGGCTGACTCAGACAGTACCACGATTTATCATTTTAAATAGGGTTTGAAGTGGAAATTTCATAAATGTTTTAGTTATTTTTATTAGTTCATTCTTTTAATTGTTTATTGGATTTAGTTTTTGATAAGTCATTTATCTCTTTAGTAGTTTATCAATCCTCTATTTAGTTAAATAAAGAGCTCATGGTTTAAATTTATTTATGTTGAGGAGTTTGGGAATTGATGTTGAAGTTAAATTTTGGAATTGTGGTTGGATGTTGAATGTTGGATGTTGAATGAGTTAAGAATTGCATTTGTATTGTAGGTATGATGTCCCTCTACAGGTTGGCTATGTCCAAGTTATAGAGGAGACTCTGCCGAAATTTATGTAAAAATTTTATAATAGAAAATGAAAGTTTAAATGTTTTAAACGATTATTTTCGCATTTAATGTGAATGGAAGTTAACACGCCTAGGTTTTAGATTTTAAACTTGGGGTATTACACTTGTTGTTACCCTTTGAACATGTGAATTACTCATTTCGTAATGACAGGTAGGGTTTGTAGCGCCCCGAGTTCCGTATACCCGATTCACTACGTCATTTTCTGTCTAAATTTTTCGAATAATATTTTTGCGGAAGAAATAATTGAAATTCATTTTTTGGCAACATTAAATAAACTGTAATGGCCGCTAAAATTGAAAACATTTATGAAACCATTTGAAATAGTAAATCGAACCATTAATATTGTAAAGAAATTGCCAATATCATAATTTCTCAAATAAATGAACTTCTCTAAATTATTCGATTGTTTGGAAAATACGGAAATCATTAACGTCAAACTTTCAACCGTTCAACGATTATTGCCACCATCATTCATCGCTCGCCACCGTCTCCGAAATCTGCAAAACTGTTAAAAGTAGGGTGAGTATTTCATGGGGGAAATACTCAGTAGACTCATCGCGAATTAATTTAATTTATAAGATGATTAAACATATAAATCCCTGCTCTTTATAAAACGGGCATTGATAGAGCTTCTTTATAAAACTGCTCTTGATAAAACTCATATTGTGCATTACAGCACGGGACATATTTTGCAAATCATAGGCTCTTTGAAAATAGCTCTTTGAAAACCATATACTTATAAAAACATTTTAATTATGCCAAGCATAATTTCTTTTGAAAGCATAACATAAGATAGGATTGAAATCCTCATAAACATAAGAAGACACAAGAACTTTACCGAACTTAGGTGGCAAGAATTCTTATGCAGTAAAATCATAATAACAGTAAGTTTTCATCATAACATAGGATAATATCGAAATCCTCATAAACATAAGAATTTTACCGAACTTAGGTGGTAAGAATTCTTATGTAGTAAGTATACCAAGCATAATTTTCTGAAATTCATAGGGATCAATTGCATCATAACATAAGATAGGATCGAAATCCTCATAAACATATGCGACAGGAATTTTACCGAACTTAGGTGGTAAATCCTCATAAACATATGGAAAGATAGGAATTTTACCGAACTTCGTGGCAAATCCTCATAAACATAGGAGACACAAGAATGTTACCGAACTTAGGTGGCAAGAATTCTTATGTGTAGCGCTACTAAAACTCCGGTCCCCTTAACATATCATAACTTATCATATGGGACCCAAAACAATCTTGGTAGATTGATTTCATAGCAATGATCCAAAAAAACATTTTCGTGAAGCATAGGGTATACTTACTTTTCGTAAAAACATAAAGTATATTTTCTTTTCATAAAAACATACTTACTTTTCATAACAACATAAGGTATATTTACCTTTCATAAAAACATACTTGTTTTTCTTAAAAATTGACTTTCACAAGTCACATGACATTCATATGAAATCATAATTTAAATCAATTAATAAGTGCGAGTCTACCTCAAATCCGACGAGTGCAAAGTTGAGCGGGAATGACTTCAATTTCTTTAAATTCTCCGTACGCTTCGTCTTAGCCAATAAGTCACTTTAGTATATCGAATATATAGTTCAAAATGATAAATTATAATTTGAGGACTAAAATTGATGTTTTGAAAGTTGAGGGACTAAAATGAATACTTTTGAAAGTTCAGGGACTAAAATAGATATTTTGAAAGTTAAGGGACTAAAATGAATACTTTTAAAACTTGGGCTTAAAAGTAAATCAGCAGGTACTGAAATAAAAGAGTTTAAAGTTAAAGGGCTGAAGTAAATCATTTTAAAGCTTTGAGGCTGAAATGGATGAGTTTAAAACAGTAGGGACTGAATTAAAACAATTTAAAACATCAGGGACTGATTTGCAAATTCTGGAAATAAATAATATATCATTCAGATCTTTTCTCTCTCTCTCATAACTCACTCACTCTCTCACGATCTCTCGCTCGATTCACTCTTTCTCTCAACCTCTCCTCATCCGATCCGACTGGAGAAGGGCTCTTCCAGCCGGCGATATGATCGGCGAAACGCCGGCGCAAGGTAGAGGCGTGCAGCGGACAGGTATTGGTTCAGATTTTTGAGGGATTTGTTGCGATTTTGAGTGCGAGACCGAGGCTAAAACAGTGGCTAAAATCACGATTTCCGGTGGTAGAAAATCGGTCAGCGTAGTCGGGGTCGAAGTAAGTAACTGGGTAATTGATTTTCTTGGGTTTTTGGGTTTGATTTGGGTTTGGGCAGCGAAGGGTACGAAGATGGTGAACGGTGAGGGCTCTGCAGGTTTGTGTGGTTGGGGTCAGCCGGTAGTACAAACTGGCCGTGGTGGTGACTGTCAATTACTTTGGTGATTTGAAGGTGGCGGTTTGAGTGGCTCAGATGCTTGGTTGAGCAGGGGTTGTAGGTGGAGGCTTGGGTTTGGTTGGCTGCGGATGGTTGCTACTTAATTCGGTGATGATGATTCCTGGTGAAGATTCTGCAGACTTGATTTTGGCTGGTCGTGGAAGAGTCATGGTGGTGGCTGCTGTTGGACTGAAAGCAGCGTTTTCAAAATTTGGTTCTTGGGTGATTGGTGGTGACTGGATTGAAGGATTGTGCTGTGATGGTGGATTGGTGATGATAAGGATCAGAATGTGGTGGTGTTGGACTGTGGCCTGGAAACAGGGGTTGCAGTGGTGGTGTTTGATTCTGATGATTGGTGGTTGGTTCATTTGTGTTGTGGTTGTGGCTTGATTTGGAGTGGCAAGGTTAATGGCAGTCGTGAGGTTGGTGGAGATTGCAGTGAAGTGGTTCGGTTGTGAGGGATGGTTTCTGCAGGCTTGATGGTGAATTGGAGATTGGCAGTTGAAGTGGTTTGGTGAAAATGATTCGATTTCTGGCTGTGGTACGTGGTTGAGGTGAGACCGATTTTGGTAATACTGTCGTGGTGGTGGTGGCTGCTCAATAGTTTGGTTGAATGGTGTTGATAAATTGTGAAGTTGGGTGGTTGATTTGGTGATGATGATGACTGATTGTAGCTGGGCAGTATAATGCAGTTTGGTGATGGTTTGATCGATGATGGAGGAGTGATGTTGCTGAAATAGGTTATATGAGTGCAGATTGAAGTGGTAGGTTGGAATTGGTGATAAAGGAGAAGAAAGGTGCTAGAAAATGGAGCTGTAAAGTAAAGGTAGGGGTTGTAACGGTAATGTGGAAAAGAAAACGCGTGGGGTGTGGTGATGATGGTGTTTTGTGGAATCTAGGTAGGTGGGGTTAGATTAGGTGTTTAGATATAATTTTGGATAATACACGTATTTAAAACAGATATATTTTGGACTTAAAATAATTTGATAAGGATCATTGGGATATTTTAATAAATTTGGAATTCAAAATGATATTGAAAATAATACTTTGAATAAATAATTAAAATAACATAATTTTAGAAATTCGAATTTTAATTTAAAATCGAACAATATTCGATATTTCTTGACTTGGCTAGACGAATCCGTCGCGGCATTAATTTCAAAACAATAGCGACTCAATTTTCTAAATATTAAAATAATTATTTATTGCATAAAAATTCTGGGTTGCTATAATCTTACCTCCTTAAAATAATTTCGTCCTCGAAATTAAACTTACTTAATCTTATAATTTCTGAATACTTAATCAGAATCTCTTCTTCTTATCATCGAAAATTCTCAAAATAATCAAAACAATTACTTGAATATCATCTCTACGCAATATACCCAAACATATCAACATAATATCATCAACTTATCTTTCCAATATTTGTAACCCAAAATTCAGTAAACAAATATCTCCCAAAACTAAGATTATATACTTAAATGTCACCACATTTCCTGCAAAGTATTTCTTTCACTTGTATATACGTATGAATTCTGATTCAATACGGTACTCATTTTACTTTCCACGTATCATCACACTATACCAAGATTATCATTATTAAAACAAAATATCAGTACCCATAATCCAAGAAAATATTCCAAATCTCCAATCAAATCTCCTTTATCGATAAAATTTAACAGCGCATTACTTCTTGTCTCCTCTTTTCATTAAAATAATCCTGCGCTTTCTTGCTGGTCACAACATTACGCGGATTCACTCAGATCCTTTGCGCTTTTAAATAGTTCATGCTGGGAAGAGGTTGAATCATCAAACAATGGATATCATTCTTTCTAACATTCGCAAGTATTATTCCAGTCTTCCTATGAATGATCTGAGAAAGATCTATAAAATAAGGCTCGAAAGATTGAGGTTGCTAATGGCTCATGATATTCCAGAAGATGTTCGCTGGTTGATAGAAGCAAAGGTTCGACTATCTGGTGAATTACCATCAACATTTCCAAAACATATGCCTGGTTTAGGCAAAAGCACGTTCGCAAAGAAACGAAGAGCAAAAAGGCTGGGTGGTTGCTACAAATGTGCTCGTTGGAACTGTAATACACGTTGCAAATCAGTAGGATATTCTTCTACTAATCGGGATGATAAAATCGAATTCATAAAGGGTGGACTGAGTAAGGAGTCTTTGGATGATATTCGACTGACTCTTGAGACGCACCCAAGTGGTTATGTACAACGTGAACTTCTCTCCTTATACGCTCAGTTTAACGAGGACAAAAATCGTTATAGTCTCCAAAATATAATATCGAAAGATCCTGTTTGCCAGTCTGTTTTACAAAATGAGGCTTCTGGCAGTTTAGCAATGATATAAGGTAAATCTTTTTAAAATATTTTGCTGCTTTCTTTCACGCGTTTTGGAAATAAAATATATTTTCCTTTCTCGAGGTTTGATAAAGCTGGAAATAAATATTTAATCGCCGAAAGATGACAGCCTCGATACGATAAAAATATTCAAAAGTGGGCTGATTTTGTCAAAAGTAAATCTTTACTTTTTCAGAATCAATCAAAAACAGTAAATTTTTCCGGCTTTAAATAGTCAAACATATTTCATAGTTCAGGCATCCCAAAATCACATCTTCTTCGTAAGTTTTCTCTTCTATACTATCAAAGATGGAAGCACCAAAACTTCGACAAATCAAAACTATTTGTGTATTTTGTGGATCAAAAGTAGGGAAAGGCTTCGGTTATCTAGAAGCGGCTGTAGATCTTGGAAAGAAACTGGGGGAAAAAGGTATCACTCTTGTGTATGGGGGTGGTAGCAGTGGTCTAATGGGTTGTGTTTCCCAATCTGCTCTTGCAGAGAAATCAAAAGTAATCGGTGTCATACCTGTCCCTTTGGTAGATGTTGCAGGCAAAACACGAGGGCATGAAGTTCAAACCCTATCCATCCATGAACGCATAACTTGTATGCTATATGGTTCTGATGCCTTTATAGCCCTGCCCGGAGGTTTTGGTACCTTAGAAGAAATCTTTAACATTACCTCGTGGGCTCAACTAGATCTCCATACTAAGCCTATTGGGCTTCTGAATGTTAACAATTTCTTTGATGGTTTGTTAACCTTTCTTGATTATGCTGTGGAACAGGGATTCATCTCTCCATTTTCCAGAAGGCTTCTTATTTCTGCTCCTACTATTGATGAACTACTGGATAAGCTGCAGTCATATATCTCAATACAAGATCCAGCAGGAGTTAAAATAGATTGGTCGCAAGGAAGGGGAATCAAGCGAAAATGGAGTCCGGTTAATGTAAATTTAACTCTTTGAATCTTAGAATAGGTGGGGGTAGAGTACGGAGTATTCTCACTCTCGAGACACCCCTCCATTTACTAGGATTTCCTTAATGTTTAAATCTTGTGTGTACCTCAAAGGTTCCAGGTGGTAGATTACGGAGTATTCTTACTCTCGAAACACACCTCTTTGAAGGTTTTCTCTTTATATCCTCAAAAGATCAGAGGTGGTAGGATACGGCTACTCCGGAAACACATCTCTCATTCTGAGGATCTTTCCATGTTTTTCTCTTATGCTTTTGTGTGTTTCATGTATTTCCTTTCCAGTGTGACTCTTGTGTGTTCTCCTTATGAGAAAATAATAAAATTTCTGCTATCATCTACTAAATCTCGTTTGTGATGTAAATGATCTTGCATGTCTAACCTTAATTTCTTTAGTGGATGCTTATCATATTATGCTCTTAATTCCAAATGATAAAATTCTGGATAGAGTCTCCCTTGTAATTTGGACTTATCCAAACCATAAGCATACTTCATAACTCACAATAATAAATAACTCCACATTTGATCACAACGATCTAAAATATTGAAAACGATTCCAACACTTCAATATCATCAAAATATCCCATAATTCAATTCATAATTCCTCAACATAGAAATTTCAAATCATATTTTTCAATATCACAATATTACTTCCTTCCATACCTTAATTGGCTAAAAAGTTACTCATACTTATAAATATATGCCATAAATCATATTCCCAAAATTTATTCACAAAGCCAAACTTCATAATAAATTTCTCTTCAACATAGAGGCATAATAAATTAACTCAACATAATATCCATTACTTAATTCTCAATAAAATCATATTATTCCCATTATGCTCAACACTCGTTTTCTTAAAAAAAATTTCTCATAATCATTAAAGCATATAAGTTATGACAAAGCATAACAACATCATTATTTTCGAAGAAATACATTCTTATTTCTCATAAATCATAAGTATCCGAAATACTCTTCATTCTTTCTCATAAATCAATAAAATGAGTATTCGAAATACTGAAATAACTTTAAACATCATAAACTTCTTTACCTCGGAGTTGGTGGAACGAATGATGGCAGTGGCAATCTTCATCAATAAAATTTTATAATGGAAAATGTTTCTTGAAAATTCTTTTTGAAAATTTTTCCAGTCTACAGAAACGCAGACTATCTCTGATACCAACTTGTAGCGCCCCGAGTTCCGTATACCCGATTCACTACGTCATTTTCTGTCTAAATTTTTCGAATAATATTTTTGCGGAAGAAATAATTGAAATTCATTTTTTGGCAACATTAAATAAACTGTAATGGCCGCTAAAATTGAAAACATTTATGAAACCATTTGAAATAGTAAATCGAACCATTAATATTGTAAAGAAATTGCCAATATCATAATTTCTCAAATAAATGAACTTCTCTAAATTATTCGATTGTTTGGAAAATACGGAAATCATTAACGTCAAACTTTCAACCGTTCAACGATTATTGCCACCATCATTCATCGCTCGCCACCGTCTCCGAAATCTGCAAAACTGTTAAAAGTAGGGTGAGTATTTCATGGGGGAAATACTCAGTAGACTCATCGCGAATTAATTTAATTTATAAGATGATTAAACATATAAATCCCTGCTCTTTATAAAACGGGCATTGATAGAGCTTCTTTATAAAACTGCTCTTGATAAAACTCATATTGTGCATTACAGCACGGGACATATTTTGCAAATCATAGGCTCTTTGAAAATAGCTCTTTGAAAACCATATACTTATAAAAACATTTTAATTATGCCAAGCATAATTTCTTTTGAAAGCATAACATAAGATAGGATTGAAATCCTCATAAACATAAGAAGACACAAGAACTTTACCGAACTTAGGTGGCAAGAATTCTTATGCAGTAAAATCATAATAACAGTAAGTTTTCATCATAACATAGGATAATATCGAAATCCTCATAAACATAAGAATTTTACCGAACTTAGGTGGTAAGAATTCTTATGTAGTAAGTATACCAAGCATAATTTTCTGAAATTCATAGGGATCAATTGCATCATAACATAAGATAGGATCGAAATCCTCATAAACATATGCGACAGGAATTTTACCGAACTTAGGTGGTAAATCCTCATAAACATATGGAAAGATAGGAATTTTACCGAACTTCGTGGCAAATCCTCATAAACATAGGAGACACAAGAATGTTACCGAACTTAGGTGGCAAGAATTCTTATGTGTAGCGCTACTAAAACTCCGGTCCCCTTAACATATCATAACTTATCATATGGGACCCAAAACAATCTTGGTAGATTGATTTCATAGCAATGATCCAAAAAAACATTTTCGTGAAGCATAGGGTATACTTACTTTTCGTAAAAACATAAAGTATATTTTCTTTTCATAAAAACATACTTACTTTTCATAACAACATAAGGTATATTTACCTTTCATAAAAACATACTTGTTTTTCTTAAAAATTGACTTTCACAAGTCACATGACATTCATATGAAATCATAATTTAAATCAATTAATAAGTGCGAGTCTACCTCAAATCCGACGAGTGCAAAGTTGAGCGGGAATGACTTCAATTTCTTTAAATTCTCCGTACGCTTCGTCTTAGCCAATAAGTCACTTTAGTATATCGAATATATAGTTCAAAATGATAAATTATAATTTGAGGACTAAAATTGATGTTTTGAAAGTTGAGGGACTAAAATGAATACTTTTGAAAGTTCAGGGACTAAAATAGATATTTTGAAAGTTAAGGGACTAAAATGAATACTTTTAAAACTTGGGCTTAAAAGTAAATCAGCAGGTACTGAAATAAAAGAGTTTAAAGTTAAAGGGCTGAAGTAAATCATTTTAAAGCTTTGAGGCTGAAATGGATGAGTTTAAAACAGTAGGGACTGAATTAAAACAATTTAAAACATCAGGGACTGATTTGCAAATTCTGGAAATAAATAATATATCATTCAGATCTTTTCTCTCTCTCTCATAACTCACTCACTCTCTCACGATCTCTCGCTCGATTCACTCTTTCTCTCAACCTCTCCTCATCCGATCCGACTGGAGAAGGGCTCTTCCAGCCGGCGATATGATCGGCGAAACGCCGGCGCAAGGTAGAGGCGTGCAGCGGACAGGTATTGGTTCAGATTTTTGAGGGATTTGTTGCGATTTTGAGTGCGAGACCGAGGCTAAAACAGTGGCTAAAATCACGATTTCCGGTGGTAGAAAATCGGTCAGCGTAGTCGGGGTCGAAGTAAGTAACTGGGTAATTGATTTTCTTGGGTTTTTGGGTTTGATTTGGGTTTGGGCAGCGAAGGGTACGAAGATGGTGAACGGTGAGGGCTCTGCAGGTTTGTGTGGTTGGGGTCAGCCGGTAGTACAAACTGGCCGTGGTGGTGACTGTCAATTACTTTGGTGATTTGAAGGTGGCGGTTTGAGTGGCTCAGATGCTTGGTTGAGCAGGGGTTGTAGGTGGAGGCTTGGGTTTGGTTGGCTGCGGATGGTTGCTACTTAATTCGGTGATGATGATTCCTGGTGAAGATTCTGCAGACTTGATTTTGGCTGGTCGTGGAAGAGTCATGGTGGTGGCTGCTGTTGGACTGAAAGCAGCGTTTTCAAAATTTGGTTCTTGGGTGATTGGTGGTGACTGGATTGAAGGATTGTGCTGTGATGGTGGATTGGTGATGATAAGGATCAGAATGTGGTGGTGTTGGACTGTGGCCTGGAAACAGGGGTTGCAGTGGTGGTGTTTGATTCTGATGATTGGTGGTTGGTTCATTTGTGTTGTGGTTGTGGCTTGATTTGGAGTGGCAAGGTTAATGGCAGTCGTGAGGTTGGTGGAGATTGCAGTGAAGTGGTTCGGTTGTGAGGGATGGTTTCTGCAGGCTTGATGGTGAATTGGAGATTGGCAGTTGAAGTGGTTTGGTGAAAATGATTCGATTTCTGGCTGTGGTACGTGGTTGAGGTGAGACCGATTTTGGTAATACTGTCGTGGTGGTGGTGGCTGCTCAATAGTTTGGTTGAATGGTGTTGATAAATTGTGAAGTTGGGTGGTTGATTTGGTGATGATGATGACTGATTGTAGCTGGGCAGTATAATGCAGTTTGGTGATGGTTTGATCGATGATGGAGGAGTGATGTTGCTGAAATAGGTTATATGAGTGCAGATTGAAGTGGTAGGTTGGAATTGGTGATAAAGGAGAAGAAAGGTGCTAGAAAATGGAGCTGTAAAGTAAAGGTAGGGGTTGTAACGGTAATGTGGAAAAGAAAACGCGTGGGGTGTGGTGATGATGGTGTTTTGTGGAATCTAGGTAGGTGGGGTTAGATTAGGTGTTTAGATATAATTTTGGATAATACACGTATTTAAAACAGATATATTTTGGACTTAAAATAATTTGATAAGGATCATTGGGATATTTTAATAAATTTGGAATTCAAAATGATATTGAAAATAATACTTTGAATAAATAATTAAAATAACATAATTTTAGAAATTCGAATTTTAATTTAAAATCGAACAATATTCGATATTTCTTGACTTGGCTAGACGAATCCGTCGCGGCATTAATTTCAAAACAATAGCGACTCAATTTTCTAAATATTAAAATAATTATTTATTGCATAAAAATTCTGGGTTGCTATAGGGTTGCTGTCATTGGCGGATCTTTTATAAAGGAGTTTCACCTCATCCTACTCGATTATGTTCTTATGATTTTACATAAGATATAAAGTCAAGTTTTAACTTAACTTTTTCATAAGTTATTGAATCACTTTTTGATTCAATTTATGTCTAGACTTCTTTAAATTATTTAAATGTGATCAATTCTCAATTATTTGACAACACTTGTCAAATATTTCACAATATTTTGTAGTCTATTTTGTGCACTTTATAGACTTCAAAATAATATTACTCTAAACTTTATTTAAAGTTTAGTTGTACTACCCACACTTATAGGGCAGACTCAAAAAATTATTCTTTCACTCAATGAAAGAATCTAACTTTATATTACAATTTATTTGTTTCATAAATAAATTGTTTTTCGCAATTCTTTCACTCAATTGAAAGAAATAGAATTGTAATTCTATGAACACAATTGTTCTATTCAAAATTTAATTGTCTCCTCAACGAGTACAATAAATATTTTACAATATTTGTTTGAGTGTTACCCCCACACTTTGGGATAATCTTCAAATTCTCAATTTCATTTAAGTGAATGATTCTCTTTGTGAACTACAATGTTCAACAATAATTCATATTCACTTGTATGTTTCATATTATTACTCTCCATTAGTAATAATGCTTTTCACATATATATGATATCAACCATTGATATCAATATCAATTAGATAGATTCATTCTATCATATCATCTTGCATACTTTCTCAAATTATATAATAATCAAACTGGATTATACACAATAGTATGAAATAAGATGATAACAATTTGAACAAAAATTTCATAAAATGTATTTATGTAGAGTAAATAAACTTCTATTTGTTCAAGTTTCTCAAACAAGACAAATTGATAATAAATACTTCACATAAGTATTTGCAAATGATTCACATGTTTTAAGACAAAAATAATTTATTGTTGCGTGATAAATGTTTATCATTTGCCTCATATCAATGCCTTATAATTATCTCATATACCAAATCAATTTAGTATGTAGCAATTTATACTATGAATAAATGTAGCATATATTTATTCCTCAAAGAGTCCAAGCAAATGAAATTTACATGATTCAACATTTATATCATGTTATTATAAAGAGTAACATACTTATCAAAAATGAGAATTTAAGGAAACCACTATGGTTATTAAAATCTCATGCATTCATGAAACTCTAATTTCATAAATTTAAACCTTGAAAATCATATATTTCATCATTTTCAACTAAATAAGCAATATGCTATAATCAAGTTAGAGTCTCAATGATATGTTATATGTCAAAATAAGGTATAACAATATAGTATTCTATATTGCAAATTTGACATCCATTCCATGCATAGAATATATGATAAGGTTCGAAACGCGGAAGAAACGCCGAAAAGTTCCGAACTCAGGTTGTGATTGGACGGATGAATCATGACCCGATATTCACGACGTGATGGCTCGACAATGCGAAATAAAGAACCACGACTTTCGAAACGCCACAAGGAATTGTCCAATCTCCCTGATAAGTTTCTGGTTTTGAACGCCACAAATATTCTTGCAAATATTTGATAAGTTCGGAATGAACACCACAAGATGATAATCTTGATAAGTTCTATGAAATATAGGAATCCACATATATGTTTTATTAAATCCTCAATAAACTATTTAATCAAAATCAAATCTTAATTACAATGAATGAAAAAAGCGTATAAATAAGCAAACAAAAACCCTAACCACTAATTGACTCAAAATAGAATCCTAATTAAACTAAAATAGCTAAAATAACTAAAATTGGAAAAAGAAAATAAAATAATCAAGATCCTGCGAAATTTGATCCGCTCCTTAGTTACGGCCGTAAATACCAAAATTGATCATTTTTGCCTCGTTTTTGCTCCAATTTGGCTTGAATTATAGATTTTTCCGTCAAACCTGCTATGACTCCGATTGTCGAGGGTCCGGAACACATCATACCCTCCTTCTTTATGATGATTTGTCCCGAATCATAGCTTTGTTCATGAATGCAACTGCTCCCCCTGGATAAAACGGAAAATTTCTGCTTCTCTGCCATGAGTTTAATAAATTATGCTCATTTGACTGGAAAATATGGAATAGATGGAGCTTGAACTCCCTTTTCCATACGTAGTGTGGTTGAAGCTTCCAAACATAATTAACCTACAAAAAATATTTAAACAAAATGGTGAGGGACATGTTAGCTTCATGAAGTACAAGGTGTGAATCCTTGTATTCATGATAAACCACCACTAACTCCACTTCTTGAACCACGAGGCTCTTCTCTTCGCCTCTTTTCTCTTTTGCAACTTCTTGTTCAAATTTTTGATCTTCAAACCCAACCACATCTCCTAACTCCACACTTTTATCACCATGCTCGTGCACTACCCCATCACTACCCAAATGTGGATCTTCCAATTCAATGCTCAAATCTTGAACTTCCACCTCAACTCCCAATTCCACCTTCTCCTCATCAAATTTTGGAGTTTGTTTATTTGTTTTTAATTTCAATTCACCCTCCTTCTTTTCAATATCCTTATCCCCACGATGCCTCCTATTACACCACTTTCACTCTCCTTCCTTACCCTCCGTGAATCTTCTAGTACTTCTTCTAATGTCAACCCATATAGTGCGCATGCTTTTCCTTTTTTAAGGAATGTGTATATAGGGACCAAATTGCCACAATTAGAAGTTGGAGGACTTGGGTGCAAATAAAAGAGGACCAACTTAAAAATGGATAAGTGGTAATTGCACTCCGGCGGTGAACCATGCGGCCACGGGATCTATGGCTGCGCGGTTGTGCGATTACTAAGCAAATTAACAGAAGCGAAAATCAACCAACTGTGTGGCCACATGAGTTTCTACTGTGCGTCCGCACCCCTTTCCAAATAGGCCGAATGCTGGACTTTTTACTCGGAATTCAACGAGGACTTGGATGCAAATAAAGGATGACCAACTTAAATAAGAATGAAAAGTGATAATCTTACTCCAGCGGCAAACCACGTGGTCACCGGATCCATAGCTGCTCGGTTGCACGACTACCAAGCAAATTAATAGAATCGGAAATCAAACAACTGCGCGACCACGAGAGTTTTTACTTCACGGCTGCGCCCTTTTCCAACTGGGTCGAATGCTAGGCTTTTTATGCGAAATTCAACAGCTTTCACCTAAATCGCCTAGGTTTCGCCTAAAACTATAAATATATGTTGTCTTGCACTAATTAAGGGTTCCCAACTTGTATGCAAATTTCTCTTCAATTGTCGAGAGATCCACGCGAAGCCAAAAGTAAGACTGGAGATACAAGAACAAGGAGATAAACCAGGTGATCTCTTTTCATTATTCTTGTAATTTATTTTCATTCATATATATAGGCTAGACGTTTAGTGTTAGGAATTGTGATGAAGCTTTAATATTTTGAATATGTGTTTTGACTTGTGTTTAATTTATATATTTCATGAGTTTGAGTAATTAAATCATGCTTTTATTTTTATGCAAATTTCTAGCCAACTTTTTTATAACCGTGTGACGTTTTCTTATATTGAGATAGTAGGAAAATATAAGATATATTTAATTACCACAAGGTATGACAGGGGATAGAAATATACCACATATAACTTGTGTTAACCTTAAAAAGTGTTCTCAAAACTAAAATACTTTTCTAGTGTTCAATTCGTCACAGAGATATAGTCAGATTACATTTTAGAAAAATATTTTTAATGCATCCTCAAGAGAGGACTTAAATACTATTAGGAACAAAGATTTTCAAAACTCCATGAATTGTAGTTAAACAAATAAGTCAAAATATAGAGGATAGTAGGGATGGCAAAACGGCTCGTCGGCTCGAGCCGCTCGGGCTCGGCTCGAAAAAAGCTCGAGCTAAGCTCGGCTCCCGGCTCGAGATTTTGAGCCAAAGCTCGAGCCGGGCTTTTTTTGAGAGACGGGCTTTGGCTCGGCTCGGCTCGAGCAAAAAAAAAAAGCCCGCTAAAAAAGCTCGATGGGAGCTCGAGCAATGAATTTCGACCACGAGCTCGGTCCAACTTACTATATATACACATTTTCAAACAAATTTTATGAATTTCTTCTATAAATATTTAAAAAAATTAAAAGCTCGGGACTTTGCTCTGCTCGGCTTGGCTCGAGATAAAGCTCGAGTCGAGCCTTATTTTTGGGGACGAGCTTTAGCTCGGCTCGGCTCGGGCCAAAAAAAGCTCGACCCCTAAAAGCTCGAGCCAAGCTCGAGCCTTGATCTTCGGCTCGGCTCGTTGACATCCCTAGAGGATAGAGTTAACTTGGATTCTCAATTTCCAACACGCTTGCTTTCATTTTTTTTAAATCAATTCTTTATTATTATTTTTTTTAGTTTAATTCTTAGTTCATATTCATTTAAACAAATCACTTTTGAATTTCTCGTTCCAGTTAAGGAATTTGACCTAAAATACAATTTACTCAATCCACGTAGGTACGATATCCAAACTCTAAAGTCCACTGTATTACTTGTGTGATCCGTACACTTGCAGTTCACAACAATTACGGCATGCAACATTTTACTATTTGTTGAAGTCTTGTATGAATCTTGAGAAGTATTTGGAACATAATGGTCGTTCAGATATTAATGGAGATAATTTATGTTCGGAATTACAAGTTTTGAGGTGCTATATACCAAGTGAAGCAACAAGAGCATTTGAAGGGCTACAATATTTAAAGACATCGAATTGTTTTTTTCCAAATATTGATATTGCGTACAAGATTTTGCTAACCATACTTGTTACAACTACATCCGCAAAAAGAAGTTTCTCCAAATCGAAGTTGATCAAGACTTATTTTCGATCAACTATGTCACAAGACAGATTGAATGTATTGACTATGTTATAAATTGAAAAAGAAATTGTTGAATAACTAGATTATTCTAATATGATTAATGTTTTTGTCTCTTAAAACTCTTGCGAGAATACTATTTATATATAATCAATTTTGTTTGATTATATATATACCATTGACATAGGAACTATCTAATTTTTAAAGTCAAATATGTAGTTATGAATGATGCCTAAAATTTCTTGGTAACTGATGCATAAAAATCAGCCCGCATGTGTCCATATACTTTCTTATAAAGCGATAAACTCAAGATCTATTGGCTCTAAATAATTTCAAGGGAGAACATAAAAAAACCATCTACTTTAGCAAACAGAATAGGGATGTAACGCCCCGAGTTCCGAGAAACGCGAGAACGTCACTTTTCTAGATTTTTGAATAAACTTTATTTCGGAAAATGACTAAATATTAAATATCACATTTATTGAATAAAAGTTTAACGATAATTCAGATGGAATAAAGTAATTCGTACAAATTCATAAAAATGACAATTCTTGATAAAATGAAATATTTATTTCAAAATTCACGACTTTCGAAAAATATCAATTTGTAATTTGCCGTCATTGCCCATCACTCGCCACCGTCTCCGAAATTTGCAAAATTTGTTTAAACAACGGGGTGAGCATTTCAAAATGAAATACTCAGTAGACTCAACTCCAATAATTAATCTACAAGATAATTGGACAAGTAATTATGCAATTAATGTAGTGATATTCTTTTCTTATTTATAAGCATCATAAAATGAGTGCAAATGAACACATTTTTTTCTTGTCTCATGCTAGCAGATAAGTTATGACGTGCATAACATAAATTCTCAAATTTATCTCATACGAGATATTCTTTTCTTTTCTCATGCAATTAAGCATATAAAAATCACACAAATCCACATAATCACGTGCAATTATAATCTAAATTAATTAGTGGGGCGAGTCTACTTTTAACTTTACGAGTTCTCAAAAATCGGAGCGGGAATAGTACGTCAGCTTCTCAAATCACCAACTGTTTCGTCTAGCCAAAAAGTAAATTAATTAAATTAGTATTTTAGAAATTTAAAGATTTAATCGTGACAAAAATAAAGTTTGAGGGCTAGATTGAAATTTTGAGAAAACTAAATTTTAAGAATTTTGGGACCGAAATAGTATTTTACGAAAATAAGGGCTGATTCGTTAATTATAGGAACATTTGTAACTAAATTGAAAATATTTTAAAAGAAGGGACTGAAATGAATATGTTCTCAAAACTTGGGCTCAAAGATTAATTTTTAAAATATAAAACCATATTTTTCCTCATTCCTCTCTCTCTCTCTCTCTCTCTCTCTCTCTCTCTCTCTCTCTCTCTCTCTCTCTCTCTCTCTCTCTCTCTCTCTCTCTCTCTCTCTCTCTCTCTCTCTCTCCTCCGGTTCACGCCGCCGTCGACGACGACGATGGAACCGCCTGCACGTGGCGGCGGTAGGTATGGTGCGAGGGTGAGGGATTAGAAATGTTTTGGGTGGTTTGATGTGCGAAACCGAGACTAGACGGAGGCTGTGAAGCTTGGTGTTTGTGGCTTTCCGGCGACAGAAACTCCGGTAAGGTAGACGTAAGTTATGGGTATTGTTTAAATCTTGGTTTTTGGGTTTGATTTTGGAGAAAATGGTGTGGATTGAGGTTGGGTAGTGGTTGGTGGCGATGCGGTCGTGGGAGTGGGGTGTGCGGTCGTGATGGCGGTTGTGGGATTGGAGTTGAAAGTAGGATGTGGCTGCTGTTTTGGGTTGGTAGGTGGTGGTCCGGTTATTGACCACGAATAAGGCAAATGCGGTGGTTGTTGGCTGTGAATTTGAATTAGCGGCAGTGGGTTACGGGTGGTGGTTGTGGCTGTCGTGTGGGGTGGCTTGTGGTGGTGATGAGGGTTGTGAAATTGTGCCTTGCTCGTGGTGTTTGAGCTCTGCTGGGGCAATCACAATGGGGTTCGTGGTGGTACTGATTGGTTGGGTCGATGGTGAAGGTTTTGTTGTGGAATTCGAATCACAGGCAGTGTGTTAGGTTCGACTGCGATAGAGGGAGAAGGCTGGTGGTGGTGTGAGACCATTTCAGTGGAGTGGGAGAGAAAAATTACCAAATTGCTTATTTGGCTTGAGTGAGTTTCGTATGGGAGGAAAATGGGATATATTATCTTAGCTGTTTTGCCGAATTTGGTAGGTTGAGGGAGTCTGCTGATTGAGGATGAAATGTAGGATTTTGCAATAAAAATGGTAATTGTTATTTAGGAAGGAGGGAATCAGGGAGTGTGAAGATGGAAGGGAGGTGGAATTATTGGAAATTAAGGACCATCAATGAAAAGCTGGAGCTTGGAATCTGAAAATGGAAAATTGCTTGCGTTCATCTGATTGGGAAGAATTGCAGGGGGTTGCAGAGTGTTAAATGTTGTTTTAGGAGGTAAATTTTATGGAAATGTGGGGGAAAAGAATTGTTCATACCAATTGGGATTGTGATGAATAACTAAGTTTGGGGATTAAAGAAATTTAAATTAGACAAGGATCAAAATGTTGAAATAAATGAATTTGGACTTTAAAATCATTAAAATTTAAATTAAGATTTAAAATGGTGACATTGGAATATTTTGAATAAAATTCGGAAATTAAAATACGATGAAAATTAATTTAATTTCATTTATAATTTGGCCAAACGAATACTCTTTTAAATTAAATGGGAAAAAGTCGTAGCGACGCGCATTTAAAGTTCTAAAAATATTTTATTTAGAAAGAAATGAAAATTCCCGGTCATTACAACCCTACCACCTTAAAATAATTTCGTACTCGAAATTTAAAACTTACTTGGTCTAAAATATCTGGATACTTGGCCAGAATTTCTTCTTCTTTTTCCCATGTAGCCTCATCGCTACTATGTCTACCCCACTGGACTTTGACTAGAGAAATTTCTTTATTTCTGAGGACATGGACTTTTCTATCGATGATGCACATGGGTGCCTCTTCATAATATAGATTCTTCTGAATTGGGATTGACTGAAAGTTGGGATCGTGAACATATTTTCTCAACAGAGAGACGTGAAAAACATTGTGTATAGCCGAGAGTTTGGGTGGCAATGCTAAACAGTAAGCTACATTACCTACTTTCTCCAATATTTCAAAAGGTCCGATAAACCGAGGCCTTAATTGCCCTTTCTTGCCAAAACGAATAGTGCCCTTCATAGGAGAGATTTTTAAAAACACTTTCTCTCCAATCTCGAACTCCAAGTCTTTTCTCCTCTGATCGGCATAGCTTTTCTGTCTATCCTGGGCAGCTTTAATTCGCAATCTGATTTTCTCGATCGCCTCTACTGTCTTTTCAATTAATTCGGGACCCAATAACTTCCTCTCGCCAACCTCATCCCAATATACCGACGATCGACATCTTCTCCCATACAGTGATTCATACGATGCCATACCAATGGTGGCCTGTAAACTGTTATTGTAAGCAAACTCCACCAATGGCAAGTGAGTTTCCCAATTGCCACTTAGGTCCAGCACACAGGCTCTAAGCATATCCTCTAAAGTCTGAATGGTGCGTTCAGACTGTCCGTTTGTCTGTGGGTGGTAAGCGCTACTAAAGTTTAATTTAGTCCCCATAGCCGTATGTAAGCTCTTCCAAAATCTCGAAGTGAATCTCGGATCCCTATCTGAAACAATAGACGCTGGAACCCCGTGAAGTCGAACGATCTCCCTGATGTAAATCTGGGCCAAGTAATCTATATTAAGAGTCATCTGCACTGGAAGAAAATGGGCTGACTTTGTAAGTCGGTCTACAATAACCCAGATGGCGTCATGTCCCCTCACTGTTCTTGGTAAGCCTGTTACGAAATCCATGGAAATTTTCTCCCATTTCCATTCTGGAATGTCTAAAGGATTTAGCAGTCCTGACGGTCTCTGATGTTCAGCCTTGACCTGCTGGCAGGTCATGCATCGTGAGACAAACTTGGCAATACACCCTTTCATATTCCTCCACCAAAATGTAGTACGCAAATCTCGGTACATCTTTGTTCCTCCTAGATGAGCTGCATATGGAGCTGAGTGGGCTTCCCTCAATATTTCATTCCTGATCTGATCATTTTTAGGTACACACAGGCGACCCTTGAATAATAGTGCCTTGTCAATTCCGATTTCAAAATCCGCTCTCTTGCCAGTTCCAACTTCAGCTTTGATCTTTTCCAAAAACTTATCACTTTCCTGAGCCATCACAGTTCTGCTTCTCAAATCTGGTTTAACTGTCAAATTAGCCAATCTGCTAGAACTTTGGATTCCTGGGTTTCTCACTTCAATTCTCAAGTTCTGAAAATCCCGAATCAACTGTTCTTGTACGGTTCCCAAAACTGATAATTGACCCACATCTTTCCTGCTTCGTGCATCTGCAACTTTATTAGCCTTACCCGGGTGGTAAAGAATAGCGCAATCATTATCCTTCACCAGTTCCAGCCATCGACGCTGTCTCATGTTCAATTCCTTCTGAGTGAAGAAATACTTAAGGCTTTTATGGTTGGTGTAAATCTCGCATTTACTCCCATATAGGTAATGTCGCCAAATCTTAAGAGCGTGTAAAATGACTGCCAGTTCTAGATCATGCGTCGGATAGTTTTTCTCGTATGGCTTCAACTGTCTCGAAACATAGGCAATCACTTTACCTTTTTGCATTAACACACATCCTAAACCATGTTTCGAGGCATCATTGTATATCACAAAACCCTCAGATCCATCCGGCACTGCTAACACTGGTGCTGAAACCAGTTTATTCTTTAATTCCTGGAAGCTTCGTTCACACTGATCTGTCCACTGGAATTTTACACCCTTCCGTGTCCACTGAGTCATGGGACCCGCAATCTTAGAGAAACCCTCTATAAATCGTTGGTAATATCCAGCTAGTCCCAAAAAGCTTCTTACATCACCGGCATTCGCTGGCGTGGTCCAATTACTCACTGTCTCCACCTTTGACTGATCAACTTCGATGCCACTGATTGTGCAATATGACCCAGAAAGCCTATCTTCTCAAGTCAAAATTCACATTTCTTGAATTTGGCGTATAGCTTTTCTGCCCGTAGTGTCTCCAACACGATTCTCAAATGTTCTGCATGTTGTTGTGAATCTTTAGAATAGACTAGAATATCGTCAATGAAGACAATGACAAACTTATCCAGGTACTGATGGAAAACCCGGTTCATCAAGTCCATAAATACTGTAGGTGCATTCGTAAGACTGAATGGCATCACCGTGAACTCATAGTGTCCATATCGAGTCCTAAATGCTGTCTTTTGTATATCAGCAGACTTGATCTTCAATTGATGGTAACCGAACCTTAAGTCCATCTTTGAAAATACCTCAGCTCCTTTCAGTTGATCGAATAAATCTTCGATTCTAGGCATGGGGTACTTGTTCTTTATTGTCAACTTGTTCAATTCCCGATAGTCAATGCACATTCTCATACTGCCATCCTCCTTCTTCACAAATAGAACAGGTGCTCCCCACGGAGACATACTTGGCCTAATAAAGCCCTTCTCTAGCAATTCTTCCAGTTGGACCTTCAATTCTTGCAATTCTTTTGGTGCCATACGATACGGAGCTTTTGAAAGAGGGGCAGCTCCCGGCATCAAGTCAATAACAAATTCTACCTGTCTATCTGGCGGGGTGCCAGATAGGTCTTCTGGAAATACATCTTGAAAGTCACACACAACTGGCACTGACTCCAATTTGATTTCCTCGGCAAGCTTTCCTTGGAGGTTAACCAGATAACTCTGACGTTTCCCTTGGCAATCAGCTTTTCGGCTTGCATACCCGAGATAAGGCGAGGGAGTGCTTTAACCTTCAAACCGTAAAATCTGAACACCTCATCCCCATTCTTCCGAAATACTACTTCTTTCTCATGGCACATGATCGCGGCACGGTTAGAACTCAGCCAGTCCATTCCTAGGATAATGTCGAAGTCCTTCATCGGAATAATATTCAGGTTTGCCTCAAGCACTATCCCATCGAAATCTATTCGTACAGACTTGACTATCCTATTAGTATCAAGAATTTCTTCTGACGGTAAGCTCACTTCAAGCACACTACCAGTTGTTTCACCCATTAAATTTAATCTAGTTGAGCATGAGTCGGGAATAAATGAATGTGTAGCACCTGAATCTATTAGGACGTATACGGGGATACCAGAAACAGATAAAATGCCTGCAATCACGTCGGAGTTCTCAACGGCGTCCATGGCAAATACTCTAGCCTTCCCCTTCGTGTTCTGGTCTATGTTCTTCTTCTGGTCCGAGCCTTGAGCAGGTGCTGTGTTGCAATCTCGAGCAAAGTGGCCCGGTTGGCCACATCGGTAACAAACAACTCTGTTGCTAAAGAGGCATTCTCCTTTATGTGTCTTCTGGCACTTCGGACATGGTGGAAGGAAACTGGTCACCTGACCTCTGCTAGGTCCTGTATTCTATCTCTTATTGAAATTCTGGTTCCTGTTCTGATGATGACCACGCCATTTTTGTTTACCTTGATGCCCTTGATTGTTCCGATTGCCTTGGGTGCCAATCTTTGTACCAGCATAAGCTACAGCCTGAGCCTTCTTCACAACTTCTCAGTAGGTGGGCAGTTCATGTGAGCCAACAATCTGCCTGATATCCGAACGCAGGCCTCTCTCAAATCGGTGTGCCTTCTTAACCTCGGTCTCTACTAGATGTGGAGCATATCGTGACAGTTCCTCAAACTTCCGTTCATATTCAGTGATGTCCATCTCACCCTGAACTAGCTGTAAAAATTCGGTCTCCTTGTGGTCTTAGAGGGCTTGTGGGAAGAACTTGTCTTTGATCTCTTCCTTAAACTCTTCCCAGGTCAACGCTGCCTGTTCCTCTGCGGTCCTAGTCCGTGATGCGGACTCCCACCAAAAGCCGGCCCTACCGATCAACATAAATTCTGCGCAAGTAACCTTCTTGTCCTCAGGGCAAGAGATATGCTTGAAAATCCTCTCGATCCCCTCTAACCACTCCTCCACAGCCAATGGATTGTCCCCCGCCATCAAAAGTGGGCAGGCGATACCTCCTGAATTGTTCGATAATTGGCACTGAGGAACCTGTTGGGGCCTGCCTCAAATCTTGCACGGCTAGAAGTAAGTCCCTGATAATACAGGATTGGGCCGTGGGGCCCTGTCCTGAGTTCTCTTGCTTAGATGTAGCACAGTCCATTATACTCATGTTAATGCGTCTTGCCATTCCCTTTAAAAATGAAAACAAGGAGTGTGTTTGTAACTTCTGATAAAAAAATTTGAACCAAATAAATTCAACTCCAATATGGACGAAAATGAAAATATTCTCATTAATTTTTTAAAATTCCTTCAATTGAGGGTACAAAACATGGAACTGCCAATACGAGGAATGGGAATAATGCTAGAAAAAAATTTAAGATAACTATCATATATTCTACATCTTTAGTGGTGACATAGGAGATATCGATCCTGGTGTGCCAGGAGTATAATCTGGTGCGCCCAGGGTCATAGTCGGTGAGTCAAAGGTATACCCTGGTGAGTCGGAGTATAGTCGGGTGCACCCGGTGTCATACTCGGAGAGTAAGAAATATAACCCGGTGAGCTAGGAGTATAGTCATATATGCCTGACTCGGCGTCGGGTATTTCAACTGGTTCTTCCTCGTCATCTGATAGGATAATTACCTCTGGTGCTGGAGCATGGGTTAGGTAGCGGTCCTACTGCATTACAAATTCGTCACAAACAGTCTGGAAATTCACGTCCTCTCCTAGACGTCTCTTCACGTCATTATAAAACTCGATCGCTAATCCACACGACATTCTGGAAATGTTGACAAAAGGTGGCTAATAGATTGAGCATCAGTCAGCCTAAGTCCACTAGCTATGGCGTCATGACGTATGGCGGAAAAACGAAGGATATGGTTCGATATCCCGTCAATTGGTGCCATGTCTAGAATCAAATTTGCAAAGTCCAGTTAGGGTTTTATTATTTATTTAAATCTAGGGACGAAATATTTTATGAAAAATATGTTAAATCATAATAATTCCCATTATGCTCCAGAACTCGTTTCTTTCTTTCTTTATCATTATTTCGGATACTAGTTTCCAATTCTTTCCCGTCTTCTCTTTTCTTTATTTTCTCGTCAAATTCTCAAAACATTTATTTTCTCGAGTATCCGAAATAAATAAATAAGTATACTAAAGTTCTTTACCTTCGGAGTCGGCGGAAAGAGTGATGGCAGTGGCAAATGTCGTCAAAACATTATTTTCTATTATTTTTAGAAAAATCTTAGCCCCTGTTCTCTTTGCTGTTTTGAGGTCGTTTTCTGTTTTTATTTTCGAAAACGCTAAAACCGCGTTCTCTTTACCATTTTCGAAAACCCATTTTGGAAAACAAAAAAAAAATTTGTACACAAAACGGAAAACGCCCGAAACATCGTTTTGGGCGTTTTGTGTGTATTTCGACAAAAAATGTCCAAAACGCGGAAAACGCGTTTTGGGAATATATATATATTTTTTTTTTAGAATTATCTTAACTTAGAACTAAGCTTAATATAAAGTTTTTATTTTTTTATTATTTTTTTTAGAATTATCCTAGCTTGGAACTAAGTCTAAATAAAGAATTTTTTTTTTTTTTTTTTGAGAATTATCCTAACTTGGAACTTAGTTTAAATAAAGTTTTATTTAATTCAATATCAACATTACAAAAAAAAAAAAAATTAAATGAGAATTCTTGTTGTTATATTTCAAAAAATGTAATGATAAATGGACTCTAATGGTTTTGAAAGAACTTGCATTTTCTGAATTTTAATAGAAGTAGAGCTTTCTCAAGTCCCGAACCTGACCAAGCTGTGTTAATATAAACTCTTAATGCTCACATTAGTGTGTTGCATGTAACCATATTTTTCGTGTATTGTGAAAGGAAATTTGAGTTGGAGTTAGTAGTATTCTGCAAGCAAATTAATTAAAAATAGTTTAAATAGTGTTCTACAAAATTTCAAACAGAACGTGTTTTCCAGCTTTTCATTTTCAAAAACAGTTTTCAGAAATGACAAACCAAACGCGTTTTCAGCAAATTTGAAAACAAAAATGAAAACACAAAACATTTTCGAAAATGAAAATACAAAATAAAATACAAACAGAACGCCACCTTATTTTCTTGTTTTAAAATTTTTTTTGCAAGTCTATAGAAACGTAGACCCGCTCTGATACCACGTTGTAACGACCCGGGTCCCACTTAACGGGCTGTCCCGGTCGTTAGATGACGGCGTACTGTCCCCGCTGTACCATCACGAGTCTTTTCAGCATACTTTGTCCTCACTCGCACGCTCCCCGAGAAAACTTCCCAGGAGGTCACCCATCCCAGAATTCTCCAAGTCAAGCACGCTTAACTGTGGAGTTTCTAACGATGGACTTCCGGAAAAGAAGGTGCACCTTGTTGGTATGAATAGTACCTATTATTTCTTTTAAGCTTTCTTAGTTGGGGTATTACAATCACCCCTGTTAGACTCGCGACGTCCTCGTCGCGCTTAACCCATCTGAGGATCTGTTGCCAGGCGTTGAGATTCTAAAGGTGGCTCCCGCCCTATGGCGTAGCACTTAGTTCCCGATTTCCGGCTGACGATCAGCTCTGATACCACGCTGTAACGCCCCGAGTTCCGAGAAACGCGGGAACGTCACTTTTCTAAATTTTTGAATAAACTTTATTTATGAAAATGACTAAATATTAAATATCACATTTATTGAATAAAAGTTTAGCGATAATTCAGATGGAATAAAGTAATTCGTACAAATTTATAAAAATGACAATTCTTGATAAAATGAAATATTTATTTCAAAATTCACGACTTTCGAAAAATATCAATTTATAATTTTTCGTCATTGCCCATCACTCGCCACCGTCTCTGAAATTTGCAAAATTTGTTTAAACAACGGGGTGAGCATTTCAAAATGAAATGCTCAGTAGACTCAACTCCAATAATTAATTTACAAGATAATTGGACAAGTAATTATGCAATTAATGTAGTGATATTCTTTTCTTATTCATAAGCATCATAAAATGAGTGCAAATGAACACATTTTTTTTCTTATCTCATGCTAGCAGATAAGTTATGACGTGCATAATATAAATTCTCAAATTTATCTCATACGAGATATTCTTTTCTTTTCTCATGCAATTAAGCATATAAAAATCACACAAATCCACATAATCACGTGCAATTATAGTCTAAATCAATTAGTGGGGGCGAGTCTACCTTTAACTTTACGAGTTCTCAAAAATCGGAGCGGGAATAGTACGTCAGCTTCTCAAATCACCAACTGTTTCGTCTAGCCAAAAAGTAAATTAATTTAATTAGTATTTTAGAAATTTAAAGATTTAATTGTGACAAAAATAAAGTTTGAGGGCTAGATTGAAATTTTGAGAAAACTAAATTTTAAGAATTTTGAGACTGAAATAGTATTTTACGAAAATAAGGGTTGATTCGTTAATTACAGGAACATTTGTAACTAAATTGAAAATATTTTAAAAGAAGGGATTGAAATGAATATGTTCTCAACACTTGGGCTCAAAGATTAGGTGGCGTTCTGTTTGTATTTTATTTTGTATTTTCATTTTCAAAAATGTTTTGTGTTTCCTGTTTTCATTTTTGTTTTCAATTTTGCTGAAAACGTGTTTGGTTTGTCATTTCTGAAAACTATTTTTGAAAATGAAAAGCTGGAAAACACGTTCTGTTTGAAATTTTGCAGAATACTACTTAAACTATTTTTAATTAATTTGCTTGCAGAATACTACTAATTCAAACTCAAATTTCCTTTCACAATACACTGAAAACATGGTTACATGCAACACACTAATGTAAGCATTACGAGTCTATATTAACACAGCTTGGTCAGGTTCGGGATTTGAAAAAGTTCTACTTCTATTAAAATTCAGAAAATGCAAGTTCTTTCAAAACCACCAGAGTCCATTTATCAGTGCATTTTTTGAAATATAATAACAAAAATTCTCACTTAATTTTTTTTTTGTAATGTTGATAGTGAATTCAATAAAACTTTATTTAAACTTAGTTCCAAGTTAGGATAATTCTAAAAAAAAAATTATTTAGGCTTAGTTCCAAGTTAGAATAATTCTAAAAAAAGTAATAAAAAATTAAAAAAATAAAAACTTTATATTAAGCTTAGTTCTAAGTTAAGATAATTCTTTATATAAAAAAAAAATTAAAAAAATCCCAAAACGTTTTTTCCGCATTTTGGACATATTTTGTTGAAATACACACAAAACGCCCAAAACGAGCGTTTTGTGTACAAATTTTTTTTTTTTTTTTCCAAAATGCGTTTTCGAAAATGGTAAAGAGAATGCGTTTTTAGCGTTTTCGAAAATAAAAACAGAAAACGACCTCAAAACAGCAAAGAGAATAGGGGCTTAATTTTTAAAATATAAAACCATATTTTCCCTCATTCCTCTCTCCCTCTCTCTATTTTCGTTATACAGAGCATTAGAGAGAGAGATCGAGGGCGGAGATGGAGAGGGCTATGTCCCTCTCCTCCGGTTCACGCCGCCGTCGATGACGGCGATGGAACCGTCTGCACGTGGCGGCGGTAGGTATGGTGCGAGGGTGAGGGATTAGAAAAGTTTTGGGTGGTTTGATGTGCGAAACTGAGAGCAGACCGAGGCTGTGAAGCTTGGTATTTGTGGCTTTCTGGCGACGGAAACTCCGGTAAGGTGGAGGTAAGTTATGGGTATTGTTTAAATCTTGGTTTTTGGGTTTGATTTTGGGGAAAATGGTGTGGATTGAGGTTGGGTAGTGGTTGGTGGCGATGCGGTCGTGCGAGTGGGGTGTGCGGTCGTTATGGCGATTGTGGGATTGGAGTTGAAAGTAGGATGTGGCTGCTATCTTGGGTTGGTAGGTGGTGGTCCGGTTATTGACTACGAATGAGGCAAGTGCGGTGGTGGTTGGCTGTGAATTTGAATTAGCGGCAGTGGGTTACGGGTGGTGGTTGTGGCTGTCGTGTGGGGTGGCTTGTGGTGGTGATGAGGGTTGTGAAATTGTGCCTTGCTCGTGGTGTTTGAGCTCTGCTGGGGCAATTACAATGGGGTTCGTGGTGGTGCTGATTGGTTGGGTCGATGGTGAAGGTTTTGTTGTGGAATTCGAATCACAGGCAGTGTGTTAGGTTCGACTGGGATAGAGGGAGAAGGCTGGTGGTGATGTGAGACCATTTCAGTGGAGTGGGAGAGAAAAATTACCAAATTGCTTATTTGGCTTGAGTGAGTTTTGTATGGGAGGAAAATGGGATATATTATCTAAGCTGTTTTGCTGAATTTGGTAGGTTGAGGGAATCTGCTGATTGAGGATGAAATGTACGAATTTGCAGTAAAAATGGTAATTGTTATTTAGGAAGGAGGGAATCAGGGAGTGTGAAGATGGAAGGGGAGGTGGAATTATTGGAAATTAAGGACCATCAATGAAAAGCTGGAGCTTGAAATCTGAAAATGGAAAGTTGCTTGCGTTTGTCTGATTGGGAAGAATTGCAGGGGGTTGCGGGGGTTAAATGTTATTTTAGGAGGTAAATTTTATGGAAATGTACGGGGGAAAAGAATTGTTCATACCAATTGGGATTGTGATGAATAACTAAGTTTGGGGATTACAGAAATTTAAATTGGACAAGGATCAAAATGTTGAAATAAATGAATTTGGACTTTAAAATCATTAAAATTTAAATTAAGATTTAAAATGGGGACATTGGAATATTTTGAATAAAATTCGGAAATTTAAATAAGATGAAAATTAATTTAATTTTATTTATAATTTGGCTAGACGAATACTCTTTTAAATTAAATGGGAAAAAGTCGTAGCGACGCGCATTTAAAGTTCTAAAAATATTTTATTTAGAAAGAAATGAAAATTCCCGATCGCTACAAAAGGGACGTTTGTGTGAGATGAAATATTATTGTCCTTAGTTCAATACTACTTGTCAATGAGAAATTCATTGCCCGAAAAAACTAAGAATGCTCTTAATATAGCTTCTACAAATCTGGCCCCAAAATTGCCATTCCTTTTTTTTTTTTTTGGTTGCAAAAATAGGAACTGTTTTAAGTGATATGATTCATATGAATGGCGGACTCACTTAAATAAATAAATAAATACTATAACAATTACAATCTATCAACGAAACAGTATGGATAATCGATTATCCACATAAAACCTAATGGTATACAAGCGAAATGGTGACAATTAACTTCAAACAAGTAAACCCATGGTTTGAAATATAGGAAGTATCTAAGGTTCTATTGAGAAAATACCGCTAATGGAATTGTGAAAAGGGAAGAAGACGTTCTTATGGGGTTGACAATTCGTAAAAGATTATAGAAAATTTCTAAAACTATGCACGTGTTAATTTGCACTGCTCATAAAAATAGTGCATGCCTGGTCCACATGTTTTGGGTTTGATATGAATAACTTCTTATTCAAAGTTATTTGCTTACAGTTACTTACCTGGATAGACTATACAATTTCTAAATATTTGTTGAAATCAAAACTCTTATAACTTCAAGCAAATCAATTTAACCGTTGAGAATTTAAAAAACATAGGATATGCTTGTTTCACTTTCTAACAAGAGAGTTGATGTCAGAATGTTTACTATTAAGTGCGTGTTTGGCCCCCACTTTTTGGAAAAAACTATGATTTTGAATAGAATTTTGTTGAGAATGCGTGATTAAGAAATGTTTGAAAAGTCAAAAATGGTAAGCTTAACTAAAATGGATGGTTTAGATTGAATGTTGAATAAACTTGGTTTGAAAAAAATTGGGGCCAAACATGGGCTAAATCAGTAACATCAACGACGCCAATGATGCTATGACCATTATCTCCATTATGAACCATACTTCCAACTCTCTTGTAAGCCTACAAATTAACAAAATAGAAACTAATTGAACAGACCGTTCGTTTAACCTGTGACAATATTAGGGGGGAAATGCAGGGACAATAGGAACAACCAAATCCACCAAAAAAAAAAAGAATTAAAGATTCAATTGTAAAATATATTCATGTCTACAAGTAATATTTACTGAAAGATGATGCTAGAAAGTTTGATTCATGTAAATGTAAGCACGGATAGAATATATTTCCTATTACCTAGTAGATACTCCCCAACCCTAACCTCATTCCATGTGAGATAAACTAATAATGAGTTTTTTTTTTTTTTTTTTTTTCACATCAACCAATGGTTTCACGTGAACAATACATTTTCTCCCTATGTCACAGGTATAAATTTATAATATAAACAAAAGCACTTGCATTGACATGTGCATAAGAATATTGAAATAGTTTTGACAACCTTAAGTAGAAATGATTAATGTCAAACCTCTCTCTAGTTCTGTTCAATAAGATAACTTGATATAATCATAAACATAATATTTACCATTTCTTAGTAGGTAATTACGAAGGCTAGTCTTATCTGTGGGTTTTGGTCCAAAGATGGGTATCATGTCTTCGTAATTATTCTTTGCGTGTAGGAGATTTACATAGTAAAGGCAAAGCATAATAACTACAGTTAAGATGTTCATCTCTTCAACGGCTGGAAGTTCTACGATAGGTCACATGATACATCCTTGACCTTGCAGTGTGAGGAGAATGATGAAGATGAAAACACTTTAAAGATGAAAGTGAAATCAAATTTAGAATGAAAAATAAAGTATCTCACAAGACAAATAATCTGTTAATGTCATTCGCCAACCAATTCAAAATCCATGTCCTCTAGTCATTTTAAAATTTTAAACTTCCATTATTGCCTTGTGGTTGAGCAATCTATTCGCAGTAACTTCAAATTTCATTGCAAGCTTTCTCTCTGAACTTTTTGGTTAGACAAATGGTCTGTGCCTTCATTTCATGCCTAATTCGATTAAAACATTAAAATTGGTAATTTAATAGCTGTACAGTGTCACAACCCACTTTAACTTTACAAGCCAAATAATTATTTTATCAAGTCAACATTTATTTTTGATCAATTTAGTTCAAGTGGGGACCAATTTAAATGAGTGGATATTTTGAGGATCATTTAAATTTGGTTATATGTTGGGCGACTTAACTTATTATCATTTATATTTGGGATTTTATTGGAATGATAGATTAAGGACCCAACATGCAATTTCTACCAAACTTAAATTTGTCTTGACATTAGTAGACAAAATAATTCAACCACCAAACACTCCACTCACACATTTTCATTACCAGAGAGGGAGAGAGGTTACGCAGAGAAAGAAAAAAAAAGGGAAAAAGGAAGAAAGAAAAGAAAAAGGAAGGAAGAAAAGAGAAGGAAAAAGGGGAATTTTCATTCAACCTTCAAGACTTCATTTTCACCTTCAAGAGGTAAGGCAATACCCATTTATTTGAGATATGATGTTGATTTTAGGGTTTTGATTTTTGAGTTAAATGCTAGATTTTGGATGGATTTATAGTTTATTTGAAGATATTGAGCTAAATATTCAAGTTTGGTTGAATACTTTGTGGTTACATGCTAGGGTTTGTAATAATAGTGGATTAAATTCATGATTTGGGCAAGATTAAGTTATTGGAGCCTATGTTAAATTATTTCATGCTTAAATGCTTAATTTGGTGATATTTATTTGGAGATTAAATTACCCATATAATTAAGTTGAAGAATTAGTACATTACTAGTTTCTTGGAAATGGGTTTTGGTGTCTATGAGCATTCCATTGAGGTATTGGTTAAATAAAGAATATATGAGTTATAATGAAGTTATATTTCACATAAGAGAAGGTTGGTTGGATGTAATGTTGGAGGCATATGAAATTTGTGGTTATTGTATAGGATGTTATTTCATTTTGGACATTTGTTAAATATTTGTAATTATTGGAGTTGATCCAAGGTTTTAATTTAATTTTCAGGAGGCGACACGGAGATTGACCAAGTATATCAGCCAAACTAGGTTTTAGTCACTGTGAGTGGAGAAACTTATTTTTCCTTAAAGTTAAATTTTAATATTTAATGGCATAAATTTTCCATACGATTCATGTTTTCAATTAAGTAGCCAAGTTACGGAAATTACTCCTTTTCGCAAATACAAGTTTAGAAGCATGATTTGAGACTTCTTCTTTTAAAATTTAGAGTTAATCAAATTATAAATTTAGTACATTATTCTATAAAAGAATTTGTTACATGTAAATTATTATTGTGAAAAACTATCAGAAAGTACCCAGGTGATATTACCCGCTCTGCACTGATGTGAATTCGTTTCTGTAAGGTCCCAAATATTTTCATAAAGCAAAATTTATTTTCTTTATATGCTATTATACATGCTTTGAAGGTTAGGAGCTAAGTGGTAAATATACAAAATTTCTTTCAATTTACCCCATATATATATAAGTTTTTATGAGATATTGATAAATATATCAATATTGGGCTCGTTGGATAGCTTGTATTTAATCATGTATGATAGGCTCGAGAAAGTTTGATTCGGATTAATGAAGCCTAATTTATTTAAGATTAAGGAAGTTATCAATAAATGTTATTTTACTATTTGTGTTTGAGTTATAATGGTTAAGTTATGGCCGTTGAGATTTTAGAGAGAATATGAGGTTTCTTGGATTTTAGTGGTTTTAGATTAGATAGGTAGGATAGAAATGGTCTCTTCCTTTCATGATGATGTGTCCCATCAAGTATATTTTATAAGATATTTCACATTTCATGATGATGTGTCCCATCAAGTATATTTTATAAGATATTTCATATTTCATGATGATAGAGACGTGAGGATATTTTACACAATCCTATTCAAGTATCACCACTCTTCCTTCACGTGTATATATATCTCTTTAAGTATATTTTTATTTGCAAACGCAAATAGAATTCATCCAAAATCTTCATAGTCTACGAAGAAAGAAATATATTATCAAGTCTTGAGCAGTTTTAAGGAGTACAAAATTTATTTTGTGAGCAGCAAATCAAGTTTTTCAAAGACTTAAGGTAGGATAACGAGGTGCAGTTGATTTTATCCTGTTTAAATTATTTTTCCATGTTGTTAATTTATCATGCTTATGAAAGTAAATGATATGATATGATATGATGTTTATGGCCATCCGGTACCAAAGATATGATATGATTGAGCTCTTACCGGTTTTCTAAAGATATGATGACGGTATGATATTCTTGGCACATGCGTTTGATATTTTATTCGGGATAGCACCATAATTTTCGTGTCCTACTGAGTATTCCATATACTCACCCCTACTATTTTACAGATTAGAACGGATCGTTGATTGGAGGTTGATGCAGTGGTGTCGAGATGCCAGGATCTAAGGATTTCAATAATTAAATCTGGCGTAATTTTTATTAAATAACTTTATTACTAGTAGTATTTCATTTTGTTAATTTACGGATATTTCTATTGTTCCGTTTCTGATTTTGGATTTAAGAATGTTTTCTACGCTGTTCTACATGAACGTATGATATTTACGCATTTATTGTTTTGACCAACTTCATGAATTGTTACGTATCTATCCCCTATGGAAATTTTAAACTTTAGCCTGACACCTAGTTCTTTTGACAATGATGGTGCATTCTAGTAGACATTATTAGAATAATGTTCTGTCTCTATCAATTGTATTTTCATTAGGACTAGTATTTAAATCAAATTTGTGAATTGTTCCAAATTCTACAAGCAGGCAAGCGTAGGACATGCTATACGTAAATGCTCTAACTGATCCGATTTCTTTTAAAATAGAGTTTGGTATTATATTAGTCTCAATGATATATTTTAAATTGAGTTTGAATGATAAAAATTTCATTCATATGGTTTACTTTGATTTCTTTTTATATAAATAATAAGGTTTATAACTAACAAGATCCTTTATAAAATTATAAACTATAACAGAAATAAAGCTTGCACGACCGGTCAAGTTCTATAATTTTGGGTTGTTACAGTTTCCACAGTGTATGACCATATTATCAGATTATCAGAGGTCTTTGGGACCCACTCTTGTGCACATATAGGTTTTGGGCCGTGTACTAGGGTGCTTTAGCCTGTGGGGCAGTCTATGCGCATATGACACAGTTTATCAGATTATCAGCTTATCAGATTTGAATGGCTTTGCCTTATACATCGAGTGTACTCTGTACTTGAGTAAAGTTGTTCATTGGGTACACTTTGATGTGATTCCTTTCAGTACAGTATGATATATTTATTCATAGAAAAATATTTCAGCTTCTCAGTACAGTTCAACGAATTTTTAGTATTATCAGACAGTTATCACAATTTATGCCATGGTTTCAGTATTTTAAATTCTCATTTCAGCTAGATGTGCTTTTCAGATAAGTAAAATCTTTTCTTATGTCAATCAAAAGTTATAGTTACAAAACAAATAGTGATTTTATAAAGAATTATAAACGAGAAAAGTATGACTAATTTTCAACCCTCCACTCACTGAGTTAAAATCTCATATTTTTGTAACATTTTCCTTACCAGGATACTTTTGAGTTTTGAGAGGACGTTGGAAAACCTGCCAAAGAGCTACAAGATCATTTAGTTGTATGTTTCTAGTTTTAATCATTCTTTTGTGATCCATGTATATATATTTAATTTGGTCCACTCTCGAGTTATTGTTTTGTCAAGTAATTAGTTGATTAGAATGATCTGTTGATGTATCATATATAAGTGGAATGGATGATATGTAGTAAGAACTAGATGGGCAGGCATGAGCTCTTTTGACTTACGATATGATGATGAGAAGGGATATGAATCCCTAATATTTTACATGTGATTGTTTGAGGATTTGTTGATTTTGTTATAGGGAGGTTATATCCAATATTTAAAGGGAACTCTGTCGATTTTTTTTTAAAATCAGGGGGTATTACGAGAAGATTTATAGAATTTGAATAGTTTCAGTAGCCTTGGTGGTGGGTCCAGTATCTAGCTGGCATTCATCATCTGCGCACGCTACGTCTCGGGTCCACACAGGGTGATTCGAGACGGGGTCGTGTCATACAGTCGTGAAAGAATGATAACAAGCAATACTAGGGATAAATTTATAGAGAAAGTCGTAACAAGCGATAGAAGACGGGAAAAATCTAGATTATCAAGAAGTTATGTCAAAAATATACGCAGCCTAAATTTAGGAACTATCTCTTGTACCCAACAAGTTCAACATGCTGATTAGGTTGAACTTATCAGACACGGATTGAAATTCAGTTCAAATGAAGCATAAAGATGAAAAAAAAATCTAGTCAATGCAAGACACATATCATCGAGATAGAAAAGCAACAACATAAAAACCCAACAAGATGCAGTTTAGTCAATTTTGTGGAAAATGAATAAGCAAAGAGTATTGAATGATTAATTATGGTTATTCCATACCAGACTCGATAAATAATTGAATGTAGAAGGTGATCCCCTTGAAAAAAGAAAGCGAGGACTTTCTTTTAGCAACTGGCCCAAAAATAACACATTGTTTCACATTTCAGAATCAGGGATTCGGGAATAGGTTTTAATTCAAAACATTCAATAGTGAAATTAAGTTTGAGGCTACTGGATAAAAAACTTTTTATACATTTAGTTAAGAACACAGAAACTGCATTCTCACCTCAATTAAACGGCCATGCCAAAATAGAAACATTCCACAATTTGCTTGTTCCCATTCTAATTGAGAACGGGGAAGAGTAAGTTCCATGACAATGCCATTTTCAATGATGGTCTTGTTCAAAGATTTTGCCAAGGGTCGACATTCTACCTATTAAGAAATGCATATTAACAGTGCAATCATCTCAAAGGAAAGACATTGGAAATTTTTTGAAGCAAAGAGAAAGCCTTGAGACAGTAAGGCCCCGTTCTCTTTGTCGTTTTCCAGCCGTTTTCTATTTTCTGTCTCCGAAAACGCGGAAAACGCGTTCTGTTAATGCATTTTCGAAAAAAAAATTCAGAAAACATTTTCCAATTTTGTATTGAAACTGGAAAACGCGGAAATATCGTTTTCCGCGTTTTCCTTGTAAATTCTGGAAAATCCGAAAACGCGCTGATCTCGCGTTTTCCAGATTTAAAAAAAAAAAAAAATAAACAAAACATGAACTGAAGCCTTCACTCCACAGAAGCAACGCACGGTCCATCATCCTCTCCCTCAGCTCGCGTTCCCTGTCTCTGCCAGCGTCCACCGCCGTCGTCCGCCGCCCGCAACCTTCGCCCGGCACCACCAGCCACCTCCACCGGAAACCGTAAGCTTGATATTTGTCCTAATTTTTTTCTTTTCTTCACTGGGTAGGGCACAAAGAAAGGGAAAAAATGTTCAAATCACACCTCACCCCATTATCACCACCACACATAATTGATTCAGCTCAATGTTTATCATATTTCTCTGTAGGAGTCCAATTGTATCTGATTTTGAACCATTTTTCTCAGCTATGAAGAAGCTAGGTTTCGGGTTACTGTTCATCATCTTTTTTTTTTTTTTTTCTCCCGAATTTGAATATTTTTCTCAATGTAAATGTTGTGTTATTATTAGTACTGTTGAGGAGTCCCCCCCCCCCCCGGATTCAGAATTTTTTTGGTAAATGTAGATATATGAATTGTTGTGGGCATAGTGGGCTTAATTTATTGACAAAGTCACATTCTTTGAAATGCAAAACCAACCAAATTGAATATATTTGTACTCCAATTGTGGCAGACTGCAGTAGCCATTTTTTATTAGCTTAGATGTTGAACAAAGATTTTATCAATTGGTGGGAGTCGGAATTCTTCAGGTTTTGCTGGGGCTGATATTTACATAAACAATCCTACCAAAAACCAAACTTGTTTCTTTATGCTTGATGGATACATGATGAAACCAAAACAAATTTTGGTCAAGGAATATGGCAAATTAAAAAAATCTGTAATTCATAGGCATAGCACAGAACCTTCAAGGAAAACATATTCAGCAGTGTGTGGGTGACATTTTAGATAAAATGCAAACATGGAAAATGTGCATGTATAACTAGATACAAAGTCATCCAATAGATTTCAATTGGCCAAATATTATTACTTAAGATGCAACCTATAATGTACCAGTGATCATTTTGACATTCACTCCAAGATTTAAAGCTCTTCTAATAGTCTCTGCACTGTCATGCCTGGGTGGGTCAAAGAGAGGCATGAGAGCAATAAATTGCGACGGCCCTCCAAGACTCTCTTTTCTACCCTGTGGGACTTCCTGTGAGAAAATGTAGTGCATGCCCATGGAATAATTAAATTTTTTTTCTTGGCAACAAACAATACAATTCATTATAAGAACATTCCTCTGGCATAAAAATACTATTTAGTTTACCTGGTATGCCACAGCAAGTGACCTCAACCCTCTTTCTGCAAATTCATCAATCACAGCATGTACCCTTCGCTCTATTTCCAATCTATTATGTGCAAGATTTAGAATGTACAACACGTGAGGCAGAAATTAGAACTACAAAATAACAGAAGACCCATAATGGAAAGGCGCTATTTACCTGTTCAGGTGCACCTTTGCTGACCCTGTGCATTTTCCCTTCTCTATCTAAATAGGTCAATGTTGTTCATTTTTTACTTGATATTGTATTGTAATTTATTTTTATGGACTCCTCGTCCTAGAAAAAATAATTGTCGTTACTTTTTTCCCTATGTCAGATTTTATAAGTTACATGTGTGGCTGATATGATTAATTATTACTACATTTAAAATTTTATTTCCCTAGTGTTTATGTTATTTTTTATTCGATCAAAAGATCAGCCTAGTGATGCTAGTTGGATTGCTAAAACGCAGTTTTCCATATGGATTTTTATCTTCTGTATGACTACTTGAAGTATTACTCATGAGAATCAAGTTCTTTTTAGTCGGGGGATAGATGATGCAAAATTCCATACAAGAAGTAAACACTGTTTAATTGACTAGGGTTTCTTTATTGTAGTTTTTCCGTTTACTTCATTTTATTACCACCTTTAGTTAGACATGGTAAGTCCTAGTATTGTTATTTTATATAGGATGTATTCAAGACAAGGTTATTACCACCTTTGAATTTACGATGCTTCGACAGATTTCAAGCGTTGCATCACTCTTTTTCTTGTGCTATATTTGGGGATATCATGTTAGCTTACTATATGCAACACACCTCTCAAATTTTTAGACTAGTATACTAGTAATACCATGGTTCAAAGGTTCTTGTTAAGGGTATTAGTGCATGTTATCAAGTCTTAACTATTTGTGAAACAATGAATACTAGTATGAATCAATATAAAGTTTCAACTGAAGTTAAACCTTCTTTATAGACAATATGGGCGGTCAAAGAAATGCTAGGGAAACCACTATGATGTGGACTAATCAAAAAGAGACTGCATTTATCCAAATATGCTACGATTATGTAAAAGCTGGTAAATTACAATGTTCAACATTTAAGGAAGAGTGTTGGGGGAAAATTAGTGAAGATTTGAAACGCGTCATAAATGAGGACTGTGAAATTGCTCAACTAAAGGGTAAATGGAACCGGTTGCGGAGCCTTCATCGGGCGTTTTCTGAACTTATTAAGCATACAGGAGTCACATGGGATTCAGATACATGCACAGTAAGTGCTCCTGAAGAAGTTTGGCAAGCATTTTTTGCGGTAAATATTCCTTCGCATAATACCTTTTTTAATCATTAACCTTTACTGTTTATCAAGTTACATTACTTATGTTTTTTAATATGTACATATTATTTCATGTTACTTCTTCTTAATCTGTACATATTATCTCATGTATCTGTGTTATTTAATGTAGAAAAATGCAAAGATTTACAAGAAATTCAAGAAAGATGGATGCCCACATTATGAGATGCTTGGAGAACTCTTTGGTGGAACAACGGCGACTGGAGGGTTAGGCACCCCCTCAACTCAGCTTCCACCCTCTTCAGATGATGAACGACAGATGGAGAACGATTTTCTAACAAAGGGCGTTCATGTACGGGTACATAATGTCGATGAACCGGAGATTGAAAAGCCTCCCCGTCGTCGCAAAACACCTAAGATCAGTAAATCGGAGAAGATAGATGAGGCCCTGGCGCGTTGGGAGTCCACTATGAATAAAAGAGAGGAGGAAAGTGAACTTCGACAAACTTAGTTGAAGGAGAAGATTGCAAAAATGCAAGGAAAATCATCTATCGGTACCAGTGGGAGTGAAGCAACTAGCCAAGACCCTTTTACGCAAGCGAAGTGCATGGCCATATTAAACAATATGGAAGCATTGACTGATGAGATTTTCGCTAACGCTATGAAGGCACTCAGAGATCCAAAATTTAGGGTGCAATTTGTGTTGATGCCTGAGAGTAGGAGGATGAATGTGTTGAAATTCCTTTAAGTGATTTCCTATCGTGTAGGTTGATTTGACCAAGTTGCTTTATTTGTATTTGTTCTATGGATGATGTCTGTTTGATGTTGTATTGTACTATGGATAGCGTAATTGTGTTGATGTTCTGTATTATCAGTACGTTGAGACTAGATGTGGATGTGGCAAGGTTTCTATGTATGAACTTGTTGTATTGTACTATGGATTGCATAATTGTGTTGATGTTCTGTATTATCAGTACGTTGTGACTAGATGTGGATTTACCAGGGTTTCTATATATGAACTTGATGTGATGTGGTGTGGTCTTCGTGACATGTAGTGGAGATATTAACAACGTTGCAATTTTACACGTTGGACTAAATCTTAGTGATATGCATTTGTGCAGGAAATGTCTTCTTCAGGTCAAATTTCGTCCGATGAATCAAGTCACGAAGATCTGTTCCTCATAGATGACGAACCTGATGAATCCGTAGAAATGATGGGCTTGCAAATTGTACAATTTGCATGTGAAGGGATCAGTAGGACGCCAAGAAGAACTTCATTGCTTACTGGAAGGATGTATATATATGAGGTATTAAACGGACATCCAGATGTGTGTCATGATAATTTTCGCATGCAGAAACATGTATTTGAGAACTTTTGTAGCACTTTGAAAGAAAAAGGTTTATTGAGAGATGGAAAAAAAGTTAGCGTCGAGGAAGGGGTCGCAATGTTTTTGATGATCGTTGGGCACAGTACACGGTATAGAATTATAGGTGACAGATTCCAACATGGAAATCACACAATACACAAATGGTTTAAGAAAGTCCTTCGTGCTGTTCGTGAGTTAGGCATTGAGCTAATACGCCCAACGAACCGAGGTGTTGTACATGAGCGTATCTTGCAGAGATACCCGTACTTCAAGGATTGTATTGGTGCAATTGATGGAACACATGTGGCAGCTTGGGCGCCAGCTTCGAGACAAACAGCTTTTCGAGGACGAAAAACAACTGTAACACAAAATGTAATGGTAGTCTGTGATTTTGATATGAAGGTCACATATGTGCATGCTGGATGGGAAGGGTCGGCCAATGATTCTCGGGTATTCATTGACGCTGTTACTATCGGCGCAAATGGATTTCCAATGCCATGTGGAGGTATATTGCATTACTTTTTAAATTTTCGAGTAAAACTCCTTTGACATATAAGTTTAGACTATATTATTTTATGCACAGATGAATTTTACTTGGTTGATGCTGGATATCCAAATATACCCGGGTTTCTTGCCCCTTATCGAGGACGTCGATATCATCTACGTGATTACGTAGGAGGAGGACGACTGCGTGGAAAAGAAGAATTGTTCAATTACAGACATTCCTCATGCCGCAATGTGATCGAGCGATGCATTGGAGTTATAAAGGCTAGATTTCCTATTTTGAAGTTCATCAGTAATTTTCCTCTTACTAGGCAAAGACACATACCTGCTGCGTGCTGCACAATACATAACTTCATTCTCAAAGAGCACGCATTGGATAAGTTGTTTACAGAATATTCTCAAGAAAATATGATATTTGATGAAGAACCTGAATCATCTGATGCACGTGAACCCATTCAATTTGATTCCAACCAGACGGCTCAGATGGCACAAGTACGAGAACAAATTGCTACCCAAATGTGGAATGATTACTCTAGAAGGGCAACATGATTTTTTAAACTTTTTGGCAGCAACAAATTGTGTGATTGAGGCTAATCTATTTATTTTTGTTGTTCCAAACTCAAATATGACGACTCTATTTCAGTTATATTGTGTTTATCATATATGTATGAATGTTCAATGCATATATATATTCACCAGAAATATAATTACGACTACACAAAATGTGTGTTTGATATTGTTTAAAAATATTTTTTTTTAAAATTAATAGTAATTTTTAGGAGAATTGGTGATTCATATTTGGTTGAAAAGTCAAATATTGTGGAATTCGCTTTGAATGAGAATCAAATAAAGACAAAATAATTTTCTGCAAAAAAACTCAAACAGAACGTGTTTTCCAACTTTTCATTTTCGAAAACAGTTTTCAGAAATAACAAACCAAACGCATTTTCAGCAATTTTGAAAACATTCCCAGAAAACGGAAAATGGAAAACATTTTCGAAAATGAAAACGGAAAACGGAAATATAAAGAGAACGGGGCCTAAGAGTTTACCTACCCAAGTTGATTTTTATTTTCTTAACAAATGAAATATGTATACAAGTAACGAAAATAAAGTAATGCCTGAACTTATTGCATGTAACAACAGTCTTATAGAGACCCAAAATATGGAGCACAAAATTCTAAACTAAAATCAGGCACAAGTACATGGAAACCAAATAATAAAGAAGTTATAGTCTAGGACAAGAGAGAAAAATATCCAAATTGATAAATATTAATGAGAAAGTCATCTCAAAATTTATTTTATAGTGTTTTGAGACCCAAGTTCTTTAATGTACAATTTCCTTATTATGTTGAGGCATATATGCCAAATTCTTATGGCATGATTTCAGATTCTTAGCCACAATTAGTCTTTTCATTTTTGTCGAATTACATCGCGAGGAGCAGCGTTTTCTTACATGGGCTACATTTCAACAAGATTCTAGAATTTTAAATCTTGATCTACCAGTCTATACAACCTATGGGAAAGGGAAGGGTAAGGATAAGGATATGCACCAAGTCCATTGTTTCAGTACGTTTGTCACAAATAATGTAAATAAATCATGCAACTACCGTAAGAAACATGGCCATTTTATCGAGACAGCCTCAAAATCATAACGCCAGAGCTTATCAGGCTGCAGTGAACACTGTTCATGTACCATTGAGACTGATCAATCTTCTCTTACTCCGAAAATGGTACAACAGATGATAATGTCTAACTTTTCTGTTGCAAGGTCTAAGGTAGTGGTACTACTTTGGCTTGTTGATTTTGGTGCATCCAATCATAGGAAAGATTCATCTGACGCTCTTGGGAATATTTGTCCCTATCACGGTTAATCTCATATTCAGATAACTAATGGGACTATAAATGAAATTGGTGATATTAATTCTTCTTTCAAAATTTATATGTATCTTCAAAAATTTCTACTATTCTATTCCTATTTCAGTTGGCCAATTAGTTGATAATTTTGATATCCATTTTTCTCGTATGTCGAGAAAGATTGTTGCGGAAGAGGCCTAAAGTTGGCAAACTATTTTCTCTGCATTTTTAATTCGTAGTTTGTTTTTGGCTTGTAGGATATTTAAAATTTTGAGTGAAGTATGGTACAAACATTTTGTTCATCCCACTTCTATTGTTGTGTCTCATATGTTCAATTATAGTTTGTTAGGCAATAAAGACAAGTTTCTAAGCCCCTGTTCTGCAAATGTATAATGTCTATAAACACAGTTTCCAGTCCCAACTGACGTGATAGCAGCCTCAAAATTCTGTGTGAAGTGCAGAGCAATAATGTCCCATGGCAGTAACAGTGAGGAGCTTTTTTACTTTTATTTCCCAGATCATCTTAGATATTCCCACCAGTACCGTCTACGTAGAACATTTCACTATCAATTATGACAGTTTTTACGAACTTTTTAGATTATTCCCACTAGTACCGGCTACCTATTCCTTGTTATCAACATCATCCTAGTTATCTAAATCTATATACTTTTGGTTGTGTTTCTTTCGTTCATTTACCTTCAGAGCATCACAAATATTCTTCAAGTGAATTAAATGCGCATTTATGTTCTATAATCTTTCCTACTAAGGTTATGTTTGTCGATGCCTGTTGTAACAAATTTGAGATTGTTCCAACGATTTCTCCTAGGATTGAATAGCCATTTGAGACATTTCTGATCAGCTTTGAGCTTGACATGCCCTCTAAGCCTAGTTTTAGCGACCTAGAATTTTTCAAATAATTATAAAATAAATATTTAATTTTCTCTAAAACGTGTCGCTATAATTTCACCGATTTTTAAATTAAAGCGTGTTCATCTACTCATATAAATTATTTCGAGCCAATAAAATATAATTTGAATTTCATTCGATTTCTAGCCAAATTTCATATTTTCAAACATTGTCCAAATCCAAAATTCGGTTTAAGTCCAAATTATTATTTATTTTAAATTTGAATCATTTTAAGTCTAAAATCTCAAAGTACAATTTTATTATTATCCAAATTTATTTATTTTCATCCAAGTTTTATATCTTAAATAATTATTAAGGTATTCTATTTTATTAGCACTCGTACTCTTGTATCCCAAGTTTTCACAATTCTATTTGAATTCAAATATTTTCCATATCCAGCGTTTCACAATTCTATTCCAACTACAACACTTTCCATACCAAATCTATATATATACATATATTTCCCCATTACAATTCACAAAATCATAGCAGCACTTTTCAATTTCCTTATCGGCAAGTTTTCTACCTTCAACCGATCAACACTACCATCACGCAGCCTTCAATTCAAGCAATCACCACCAATGTTGAATTCTAAACACCAAGTCGCAGCCACAATCAAACCAATGACGACCACAATCGATCATCACCACCAACCACAGTCTTCACTGTCCCTGCCTCAGTGAAAATTCAACCAAGCCACCACAAACCATGTAACAAACCAATTATTATTTTTTAGTCAAACTTTTACTAGTCAAAGTCATATATGGAATAGTCAAGTCAAAGTTAAATTAGGACCAAATTATATTATTTTATTTGTTGAGGTTATTTTTCTAAAACTTATATAATTTGAGGATTATATTAAATCATGGAAATAAGAGTGGGGACCTTTTGGCAATAACTAAATACTTTACATATTATAACACAAAATATAACAACCAATTGCCAAAAGGAAAAAGAAGGACCAACAGAGGTTTCGAGAGAGAGAGAGAGAAACCGGAAGAAGAAAGGGGAAAAAAAAAAGAGAAAAAGAAGAAAAGAAAAAGAAAGGAAAGAAAGAAGAAAGGAGAGCCATCCAACCCAAGTGTGGTGTTGTTATTCTACCATATTTTCATAACATTAGGAGGTAAGTGGTAAAATATTTATTGTTCAATAATGTGTAAAATTAGTGCTTTTGAATTATACTTTAAATGTAAGTTATATATGAATGTGGGAATGATGATTTTGGTGATTCTAGTTATATGGTTAAGTTTATTGAAATAAATGCTTGATATTAAAGATTAGGGTTTATGTCATTGGGTTAAATTAGTGATTAAGTTGAGATAAACTTGTATTTTGGTTTGTTTTGTGCTAGAAATGAAATTGTTGGTGTTGATGATGAATGTTGGTTTAGTTATGAAGATGGGTATATAAACTAGTAAGCTTGTAAAAATGGAAAATTGGGATTTAGATCAATGTGGCTCTAATTTTGAAATCTTAAGTGATATTAGAACTTAATTAGTCTTTAGAGGTGATTTTATGTTCCTAAGTAAAAAGGGTAAGTATGGTGTAATATGAGAAAACAAGTTGAATGGGTTAATTCAAGAATGAGGTTCTTTTGCTATATTATCTATTAAGGTGATTTAAATGTTGATGTAAAGATTTTATTTTATCTCAGGAGGTGACGAGGAAGTTGGCGCTATATATCGACCAAGCTAGCGGATTGTCAATTATTTTGTGAGTGGAGAAAACTTAAAAGAATTTACGTTATTCAAGTTTTCTATTCATAATGATTTTCTACGAGTTACAAATGATTTTTAAATTACTTACTTTTAGCGTGATCATCAAAACAAATGTTTTAAAATTAAGTTTGTTTATCATGATGACTCTTTTTACTATGTTTTACGAGCATGATTAGTTAAGTTGGCATGTATGATTTCAAAACTACCAGAAGTACCCGATGTGGTTATCTGTTCTTGTGTTAGTGCACGGAGGGGGCCTTGGGCCCGTGTACTAGCGGATATTATTTGTGATCTTAAGGCTCTGTCACGGAGGGGGCCTATGGCCCGTGTTCAGATGATCTTAAGATCCACTCTTATGCACGGAGGGGGCCTATGGCCCGTGTGTAAGGGTGTATATATGAGGTCTTTGGGACCCACTTTTGTACCCAGAGGGGCTTTGGGCCGGGTACGGAGGTGCTCTGTAGTATACGCGCGTATGACTAGATACAGATTTCAGATGATTTAGTTGGGTACCTTTGATGTGATTTTCTTATGTATTGCAGTTTATCAGTTAAGCCACAGATGATTATTCCACTATCTTTATGATTATTCTTAGCATGGATGATTTGATTTAAAGTGGTAAAAGCTTATGAAATAAATTATGTTTTCAAAAATGATTTATAAAGGAAATTACTTCATAAACTCCACTCACTGAGTTACAAGCTCACATTTCTCCTTATCTCTTCCTTATAGGAAAAAGTTACAGATTTTGAGCAGCTTGGATAGAGACATCGCCGCCAGACGAGCTAAACGTAGGCATTTCTATGGTCTATTCTGATATAGCATTTAGAAGTTATCTTTTGGGCTCATATTATAGGCTGTGATATTCTTTTGTGGCCTTGTCGGTAATAGGCCCGATGATTATGTAATATGGGTTGTATGAGTATATATTAAAAGAATTGACTAAGAATTTCAATTGTCTTATTGCATTAATGTTATGTTTGGAAGGTTTTGGGAAGTCTTTATAATTATTATGCATGACTGTTGGGGATGTGACGTTGAATTACAGGTTGGTTATGTCAATAATATAGGGGAGACTCTGTCAAAATTTTTATAAATTCGTATGGGATCAAATTTATTTAAAAGGTGAATATGAAAGATAAGAAAAGTCAAGTTTGCCTTGGTGGTGGGTCCAACATCTAGTTGTCGTCTGCCATCGGCACACGTCACGTTTCAGGTCCAGTAGGGTGATCTGGGACGGGTCGTGACAATTGGTATCAGAGCATGGTTATTGGCGTTTGGGCAGTATATGATTATTTAGTCTACAAGTTGTGCTATTCATTTCTGATCTGTCAACCTGTAATGCATATTTTTAGGTGCAAGATGGCTAGAGGTGGTAAGACACGTCCACAACCTCGAAATCAAAATACTCTCCAAAGAGCAAATGTTAGGGGATTAAATCAGGGAGAAGAATCGGTCCACCAAGCACCAGTACAACAGAATCAGGGAAATGTACCAGCACAACAGAATCCGGGGAATGCAGCTGGGAATGATCCCTTGACTGAGAGAATTGCTACGGCCATTGCCTCTCTCTTACCAAATGTATTACAGAACCCAGCTAGAGATGATAGCATCGAAAGAGCTATTAAGCTTGGGGCAAAACAGTTTGAGAGCACGGGCAATCCAGCAGATGCTGAGGTTTGGATGAGGAGCTTGGAGAACATTTTCGATGTCATGGAATGTTCTGATGCTACTAAGTTGCGCCTTGCCTCCTTCTTATTAAAAGGAGTTGCGGAAGATTGGTGGACTACATATCGGGGTCGGTATCCTGATCCTAGTACTATTACTTGGACCATGTCCAAGGAAGCATTTAATGAGACGTACTATCCCCCGAGCTACCGTGCGGCCAGACAAAGGGAGTTTTTGAATCTTGTACAGGGATCATACACTGTAGCTGAGTACCAGAAGAGGTTTGTGGAATTATCCAAGTATGCTATTGATTTTGTAGCTGATGAAAGAAACAAATGCAGGCGGTTTGAGGAAGGATTGAGGACAGAAATTAGAGCTATGGTGACAGGTCATGGGTATCATAGTTTCAGTGAACTTGTAGAAGCGGCCTCAAGAGTCGAGACGGCACTTTTGGAAGGACAAAATCAGGGAGTGCAAATGCTATTTCGTGGCGGTAACAGTCAGACGGGGACTTATAGTGGACAGTCAAAGAAGGATAAGAAAGGATTTTGGCCAGGTGTCACACAAACTGGGAGCTTCAAATCTAAGTCTCGAAGTACAGGATTTAGTAGAGGATCAGGACATAGCCAGAGTTCTGTACGGCAGCCAGTACATGGCCGTTCTCACATGCAAGTTCCTTCTCAGAGATCTTTTGCCCCTAGATCGGCTGATAGTGGTAGTGGTCCCAGATTTTCGCAGTGTCAGTTGTGTGGCAAGTTTCATATGGGAGAGTGCCTCAAGAGTAGTGGTGGTTGTTTTCGTTGTGGTCAGATGGGACATTTGAAGAAGGATTGTCCAGTTCGATTTCAGGAGGGTAGTGCATCACAGATGGCTCCACAGAGTGAAGCTAACAGTGCGAGACAGAATCAGAATAGGAAAGATAATGTGGGATCATCGAGTGGGACCCATTCAAATCTTGCAGGCCATCGTGTTACTAGTCAGAGAGGACAGGCGGGACGTCCGAAGTCCCAAGGTAGAGTTTTTACGATGACACAGCAGCAGGCTGAGGAGTCACCAGATGTTGTTATGGGTATGATATCTGTAACGCCCCGAGTTCCGAGGAGCCGGGAACGTCACTTTTCTAAATTCTTGAATAAAACTTTTGTTGCGAAAAATGATTAAATATTAAATATCGCATTTATTGAATAAAAGTTTAGCGATAATTCAAATGGAATAGGTAAATTCGTACAAATTTATAAAAATGACAATTCTTGATAAAATGAAATAATTATTTCAAAGCTCACGACTTTTAAAAATATCAATTTGTAATTTTCCGTCATTGCCCATCACTCGCCACCGTCTCCGAAATCTGTAAAAGATTTTTAAAAACGGGTTGAGCATTTCATAGAAATACTCAGTAGACTCGCGCATAATAATCATTTAACGTTATAAATTAAAACACATAATCATGATATTCAAGTCTCAGGTGTCTAACGATCACCAGTATTCTCATGAACATAAAGTTCAAGTTCTCATGCATTTAAGCAAGTAATTCTCATGAACATAAAGTTCAAGTTCTCATGCATTTAAGCAAGTAATTCTCATGAACATAAAGTTCAAGTTCTCATGCATTTAAGCAAGTAATTCTCATGAACACAATCATACATGCTAAACTTATAAATCAAATAATTATTGATGCGCACTTTTGAAAAACGTAAATTTGTAGATAAGAGTCTACCTTAAATCTGACGAGTGTAAAGTTGAGCGGGAAACGACTTAACTCCTTTAAAATCTCCGTACGCTTCGTCTAGCCAATTAGAAGATCAAGTCGAATTAGTCTTTTGAAATCTATAGTTTAAAATGATATATTACAATTTGGGGACTTAAATTGATGATTTGAAAGTTGATGGACTAAAATGAATAATTTGAAAGTTCAAGGACTAAAATGAATACTTTTGAAAGTTGAGGGACTACAATGTAAATTTTCCAAAAGTTGGGTCGAAGCTTAAAATGAACTTTAAATTAGAGGGCTTGAAATAATTGATTTTAAGAATGAGGGCCGAATAAAATCATTTAGAACTTAAGGGGACTGAAATAAAACATTTGGAACTTTGGGGGCTAAAATGTAAACCTTTTAAAACTTAGGCTTCAAATCAAATAAATTAAATCAGCAAGGACCAAAGTAAAATGGGTTTGATACTTAGGGTTAAAATAATAACTTTTGAAACTTTAAAGTAAGATTTAAAAATATTTAAACTATAGGGACTGATTTAGATTATTTTAAAACTTGAGGACTAATTTGAAACAATTTAAAACCTCAGGGACCAAGCTGAAATTCTGAATAATCAAAATTAAATAAAACCCCTCTCACTCTATCTCTCTACCATATCGGACGCAGAGAGAGGGGAGGAGCGAGCGACGCCGGCGAGGTCCCCCCTCTGCGCAACTGCGATTTCGCCGGTGAAACGCCGGCGCTGGACGCAGCGAGCGACGGCCAAGGAAGGGAGTCGGATTTTTGGGATCAGGGTGCGGGAGTAGGTGCGAATCCGAAGTGCAACCGAGGCTTGATTGCGCGATCTGGGTCTGAAATTCCGGCGAATAGGTCGGCGGTAGAGGTAAGTTTCTGGGTTTCTTTGATTCTTGGGTTTATTGATTTGGTTTTGGTTGGGATTGGGCAGTGATGATGCTGGGTGTGTGTGGTGGTGTCGCGGGGGAATTGTGGCGGTGGTGGTGACTGTGGTGCTTGGTGGTGATGATGATGATGATTATGATTGGTGTTTGGGTTTGAGTCTCGGTTGAGAGGGCAGTGGGCGAAAGTGGTTGCGGTGTCTGTGTGTGGTGGTGGCGGCGGTAGAGGTCGTGGTTTGGGCGTGGTGATGATGGTGCTGATGATGACGATGAATGGCTAGGCAGTGGAGGCCGATGGTGTGAACTGTGGTGTTGGTTTGACATGGCAGTAGCATGGGTGATGACTGGAACTTGTGCAGTTATGCTGCTATTCTTGCCTTGCTGATCTGTATGGCAGTGCTGGAATGATGGAAAACCGGGTGTTGGTTTGTGCTGAAGAGGCTGGTGAAGATGGGGTCTTTGAGGGTTGGATTGTGCAGTGTATAAGGGAGTGTGTTGGGTGAAGTGAGAGCAACAGGGTATGGGCTTGGGTTGGTGGAAGGATGGGTTGTGTTAGTGGGAGTTTGGTTTGAGGTAGGATATATATTGGGAATCTATGTGGAATATTTGACAATTACGAAACGAAACCGAGACAAATAATACGCGTGAATTCAACTGAAATTGGAAAATGGATCTGATAAGATGATCTCAACACGATTCGGATTTTGAGACGATTTTTAAAGAAATAAAATAAATAAGTAAAATGATATAATTTTAGAAATTCGGAATTTATTATTAAAATGGAATTAATTCGATATTTCTCGATGTGGCTAGACGAACGCGTCGTGACGTTAATTTAAAATGAGTGAGATTGCAGCGACACAATTTTCGTGACTTTAAAAATAAATATTAAATTGCGTAAAAATTCTTGGTCGCTACAACCTTACCCCCTTAAAATAATTTCGTCCTCGAAATTAAACTTTCTTGATCTATTCTTTCTGGATACTTGGCTAGGATCTCTTCTTCATTTCCCAAGTAACTTCATCATTATTATGTCTACCCCACTGGACTTTGACTAAAGGAATCTTTTTGTTTCTTAAGACATGGACTTCTCCTCTCTACTATGCACATAGGTGCCTCTCTATAAGTCAAATCTTTCTGAACTGCAAGAGACTGATAAATCACCACATGACTAGAATTATGAACATACTTTCTCAACAGAGAAACATGAAAAATATTGTGAACAACTGCAAGTTCTGGTGGCAAAGCCAAATAATAAGTCACATTATCCACTTCTCTAGTATTTCAAATGGTTCGACAAAACAAGACCTAAATTTCTCTTCCTTGCCGAAGCAAAAGTACCCTTCATAGGAGTTACTTTCAAGAACACTTTCTCTCTGATCTCAAATATCAAGTCTTCTATTCTTTGATCGCCATAACATTTCTGTCTGTCTTGGGCAGCTCTAATTCGTACTCTGATCTTTCTCAATAGCATCAACTGTTCTTCTCAATTAATTCTGAACCCAATGATTTCTTCTCATTAACTTCATCCCACTCGATTGGCGATCAACATCGCCATCCATACAAAGCTTCATAGGGTGCCATACCAATGGTAGCTCGAAAATTATTTGTTGTAGGCAATCTCTACTGATAGAAAATGTATCTCTCAATTACCATTTGAGTCTAGAACACATGCCATAAGCATATCTTTCAATGTCTGAATCTGGAGATGGTATAATTTAGTACCCATTGCCACATGTAAACTGTTCCAAATCTCGAAGTAAAACTCGAATCTCTATCCGAAAAATGAACACTAACAATACATGAAATCGGACAACTTCTCTAACATATATCTGTACCTCATACGAAGCTATGCGAAAATACGCTCGATAGCTATTGAGTAGAACTAAATCAATCATCCGTCATTATCCAACTTATTAACTCATTCATTAACCTTCTACTCCCAAACTTTCCAGAATCTATACTGATATCGAATCCACGATATAAACATCAATTATTCAAATGCTTAAACTAGAAACCGAGAAGATTGATCAAGAATAATACCTTATCACCCAAAACATAGAAACGCGGTATCAATTCCAAAACATTTGGGTACAAACTCAAACTTGGCAGAATCTTTCTGAAGAGATTTACAAACGAAATCATTTCTAAACTCGACTGAAACTTCCCTTTCAAGATGAAGGAATTCAAACTTAAATCCTTTAGTCTATACTGTTTAATCATGTATCAAGTACTTGATATCACTTACTCATTCTAGCTGAGGACAAAGGTACTACTTAAAGTATCATCACAAGAATCAAATCTGATATTCTGAACTTAAGAAACCTCACTAACTTTCCAATCTGAAGTTCAAGATTCAATTTCCCTGTTCTCCCAAAACTTCACTTCATGTTACCATTTGAACAATACTCTGATTAAGTCTATCACCATTGGCCAAGACTTCTGTGAATCATATAGGATTCCTCATCAAGTTTACTTAACCCAAATATACAATCTCTTTATAGATAAAGTCACACAACTGGTCATCTCAGGTTTTCCATCATTGTAGTAAAACATCTTACTCACATCAAAAGTACAACTGATAACAAGTAATCGAAGCTGCATAACCAAAATCTTAAGTAAATCTCTATATCTTATGACTCAAAATGAAGATTCTTAATCGTAGGTAATATTTCACCGTAATTCAAATAACCATCAAAATAGATCATTTGACTCAATATAATCACACAATCCTTCGCGGGATAACCATAACATCTATTACCCGTCTAGTCACCATATCTTGTAGTAATCATGTAACATGTCACTTATCGTCGCATCATATGACCTCAAATAATCATATCAATCTCTCTAAGATTACCATATAATAACCATCATATCTATCACGTGAACCTTATACGTCAATCTGCTCGCTAAGATTATATATCAATCTCTTAAACTAAATAAACCTTGGATTCTGCCATAAGTCACTATTTCTGCACACTACTCCGTAATAAGGCATTACTGTGAAGTCTGATCCTCATTTCCACAAATTCTATCCATAAGGACAAATACATAAAATTTCATTTCTTGTTTTCGAACCAAAATACCATTAGTAACTCTTTCCAAAATTTCAAGGTAGGATCTTATCATAAACTTTCCTCCGTTCCAATGCATTACTTCTGCAATACTTGAGCAAATTTAGGACCTGATAAAATTTCCGTCATCACTTTCATCCAACAATTTTCTCTCATGATCTTCTAATATTATAAATGAAAACTTAATGTACATCTGTGAATCATTCACATTACGAGGAAACCCTGATTCATTTCCATGACTGTGACTCATCTTTCCTCGAATTCTACTTAGAACCAAATATAGCATAACTGATTCATGAAAAGTCAACTTACTTCATAATCTCAATACATCGCCACCTTCAGTTCTCATCATCACATTACTCCTTATAATCATCTATTGCACCCTTAATATTCAAACGACCTTATGACCATTATCATAATCTCACATAGTCCCAATCATTCGATCATATGTCTCCAAATTCTCACTATAATAAATCTCGATACTTTAAGGGCGTCATACTGTAAAATACTTCCAATATCTCTCATTCATGATAACTGACTTTTCCAAATAATCTTATTACTTATAAACAACCAAATCTTACGCATCATCTACCAATCAACTTCCAAAACAAATCAACAGTATTATCATATATCCTCATCATTTATAATATTCTCCAATACAAGTGATCATCTCCAACTAGTACTCAATTCGTTCTCAAAATAATCAAGATTCTTCTCAATAACACCCTAATATTTGTCTTCACTGTCTTTCAAAATATAATTTGACATTTCCCAATGTATGCATCAATTCATCACATCACTTCACGTATATCTTGATATCCCAATAGTTGTATACATCATTCTGTTTTGAAATTGTGCAACAAGGAGATCATTTCAATATAACTATCTCCAATACAAAATGATTATGCTTCGAATAAGCCAAAAATATCTCAAGAGTCATTATCCCTTTAAATCACTTACTAAATCTTGCTTGCGGTGTAAATGAACTTGCAACTCTAACCTCAATTCTCTTAGTTGGTTGCTTTACTATACCATGCTCTTAACTCAAACTGATAAAATTCCGGACAGAGTCTCCCTTGTAATATGGACTTATCCAACCTGTAGGTATACTTCATAACCAACAATAACAACCTGTAGTTATATTCCACATCTGACCACCACGATTAAATATTGGCAACAATTCCAACATACTTCAATACTACCAAAATATCCCAGAAAGTTAATTCATCATTCCTCAACATAACGATCTCAAATTATATTTTCCAATATCACGATATCACTTTTTCAATACATTAATTGGCTCAAATGACCACTCATTCATCATACTTATAAAATATATGCCACAAATCAATATCTCCAAAATTTCTTCACAAGGTCAAACTTCATAATCAATTTCTCTTCAACATAGAGGAATAATTCACTTACTCAAACACAATATCAATTCTTAATTCTCAATAATTTAGAATCAAAACTTTAAATCTCAAAGTTCATAATTCTTCTCATACAAGTCTCAATAAAATCATATTACTCATAATCGCAACATCTCATCACATCTTCATAAAATTGGCTTGCTATCTCTCGTTGATATATTCCGAAAATATTGTCTAATCCTTTCTTTTGACTTCTCGTAAATGGTGCCATGTCTAAAATAAATTATGCAAAGTCCAGTTAGGGTTCATCATTTCTAAGTTCGAGGACAAAAATTATTATAAAATCATTCTTAAGTCATATTATTCCCATTATGCTCAACACTCGTTCTCTTTCTTTTCTTTTCTTTCTGAAAAAAAATTTCTCGTTATGCTTCAAAACTCATCTCTTTCTTTCTTATTCGGATAAAATCTCTTTCTCTTTGGTAACGACCCGGCTCCCTCGCTGGGGCCTTATCCGAGTCGTACTCATAGTCTTTACTTCTTTCTCATGCATTTAAGCAAGTAAGTTTTAACAAGCATAACGACATCATAAATCTTCTTTCTCTTTCTCATAAATCATTAAAATAAGTATCCGAAATACTCTTCATTCTTTCTCATAAATCAGTAAAATAAGTATTCGAAATACTGAAATAACTTTAAACATCTTATATTTCTTTACCTCGGAGTCGGTGGAACGAATGATGGCAGTGACAATCTTCATTAATAATTACATAACGGAAAACGTTTTCTTGAAAATTTCTTTTTGAAACTTACCAGTCTACAGAAACGCAGACTGGCTCTGATACCAAGCTGTAACGCCCCGAGTTCCGAGGAGCCGGGAACGTCACTTTTCTAAATTCTTGAATAAAACTTTTGTTGCGGAAAATGATTAAATATTAAATATCGCATTTATTGAATAAAAGTTTAGCGATAATTCAAATGGAATAGGTAAATTCGTACAAATTTATAAAAATGACAATTCTTGATAAAATGAAATAATTATTTCAAAGCTCACGACTTTTAAAAATATCAATTTGTAATTTTCCGTCATTGCCCATCACTCGCCACCGTCTCCGAAATCTGTAAAAGATTTTTAAAAACGGGTTGAGCATTTCATAGAAATACTCAGTAGACTCGCGCATAATAATCATTTAACGTTATAAATTAAAACACATAATCATGATATTCAAGTCTCAGGTGTCTAACGATCACCAGTATTCTCATGAACATAAAGTTCAAGTTCTCATGCATTTAAGCAAGTAATTCTCATGAACATAAAGTTCAAGTTCTCATGCATTTAAGCAAGTAATTCTCATGAACATAAAGTTCAAGTTCTCATGCATTTAAGCAAGTAATTCTCATGAACACAATCATACATGCTAAACTTATAAATCAAATAATTATTGATGCGCACTTTTGAAAAACGTAAATTTGTAGATAAGAGTCTACCTTAAATCTGACGAGTGTAAAGTTGAGCGGGAAACGACTTAACTCCTTTAAAATCTCCGTACGCTTCGTCTAGCCAATTAGAAGATCAAGTCGAATTAGTCTTTTGAAATCTATAGTTTAAAATGATATATTACAATTTGGGGACTTAAATTGATGATTTGAAAGTTGATGGACTAAAATGAATAATTTGAAAGTTCAAGGACTAAAATGAATACTTTTGAAAGTTGAGGGACTACAATGTAAATTTTCCAAAAGTTGGGTCGAAGCTTAAAATGAACTTTAAATTAGAGGGCTTGAAATAATTGATTTTAAGAATGAGGGCCGAATAAAATCATTTAGAACTTAAGGGGACTGAAATAAAACATTTGGAACTTTGGGGGCTAAAATGTAAACCTTTTAAAACTTAGGCTTCAAATCAAATAAATTAAATCAGCAAGGACCAAAGTAAAATGGGTTTGATACTTAGGGTTAAAATAATAACTTTTGAAACTTTAAAGTAAGATTTAAAAATATTTAAACTATAGGGACTGATTTAGATTATTTTAAAACTTGAGGACTAATTTGAAACAATTTAAAACCTCAGGGACCAAGCTGAAATTCTGAATAATCAAAATTAAATAAAACCCCTCTCACTCTATCTCTCTACCATATCGGACGCAGAGAGAGGGGAGGAGCGAGCGACGCCGGCGAGGTCCCCCCTCTGCGCAACTGCGATTTCGCCGGTGAAACGCCGGCGCTGGACGCAGCGAGCGACGGCCAAGGAAGGGAGTCGGATTTTTGGGATCAGGGTGCGGGAGTAGGTGCGAATCCGAAGTGCAACCGAGGCTTGATTGCGCGATCTGGGTCTGAAATTCCGGCGAATAGGTCGGCGGTAGAGGTAAGTTTCTGGGTTTCTTTGATTCTTGGGTTTATTGATTTGGTTTTGGTTGGGATTGGGCAGTGATGATGCTGGGTGTGTGTGGTGGTGTCGCGGGGGAATTGTGGCGGTGGTGGTGACTGTGGTGCTTGGTGGTGATGATGATGATGATTATGATTGGTGTTTGGGTTTGAGTCTCGGTTGAGAGGGCAGTGGGCGAAAGTGGTTGCGGTGTCTGTGTGTGGTGGTGGCGGCGGTAGAGGTCGTGGTTTGGGCGTGGTGATGATGGTGCTGATGATGACGATGAATGGCTAGGCAGTGGAGGCCGATGGTGTGAACTGTGGTGTTGGTTTGACATGGCAGTAGCATGGGTGATGACTGGAACTTGTGCAGTTATGCTGCTATTCTTGCCTTGCTGATCTGTATGGCAGTGCTGGAATGATGGAAAACCGGGTGTTGGTTTGTGCTGAAGAGGCTGGTGAAGATGGGGTCTATGAGGGTTGGATTGTGCAGTGTATAAGGGAGTGTGTTGGGTGAAGTGAGAGCAACAGGGTATGGGCTTGGGTTGGTGGAAGGATGGGTTGTGTTAGTGGGAGTTTGGTTTGAGGTAGGATATATATTGGGAATCTATGTGGAATATTTGACAATTACGAAACGAAACCGAGACAAATAATACGCGTGAATTCAACTGAAATTGGAAAATGGATCTGATAAGATGATCTCAACATTATTCGGATTTTGATACGATTTTTAAAGAAATAAAATAAATAAGTAAAATGATATAATTTTAGAAATTCGGAATTTATTATTAAAATGGAATTAATTCGATATTTCTCGATGTGGCTAGACGAACGCGTCGTGACGTTAATTTAAAATGAGTGAGATTGCAGCGACACAATTTTCGTGACTTTAAAAATAAATATTAAATTGCGTAAAAATTCTTGGTCGCTACAATATCTATTTTTGGTAAAAGTGTTCATGCATTAATTGATTCTGGTGCTACTCATTCCTTTATTTCTTATGCACTTACTAAATATGCGGATAAGATATTAGAGCCCTTAGACAATGAGTTAGTCGTAGCTACACCGGTGGGAAAATCTCTTTTAGCTAATGATGTCTTCAAGGGTTGTGTGATTCGAGTAAATGATCATGAGCTGAAAGCTGATCTAATTCCACTTGATATTCATGACTTTGATATTATTTTGGGCATGGACTTTTTAACTATGAATCGTGCTACAGTTGACTGTTTTCGTAAAGAAGTTACATTCAGGGGGTCTGGAGATGTTGAGATTATTCTTAAAGGAGAGAGGAGAATTTTACCATCATGTTTGATATCAGCTCTTGATGCTCGTAGACTTCTGAAGAAAGGTTGTCAAGGATATTTAGCTCATGTGATTGATACTCAGACTAGTAAGCCTAAACTTGAGGATATATCTGTTGTGAGAGATTTCTCAGATGTGTTTCCAGATGATCTTCCAGGGTTACCGCCGGACAGAGAATTCGAATTTACTATCGAGATATTGCCTGGTACAACTCCTATTTCTCAAGCACCTTATAGAATGGCCCCGACTGAGTTAAAAGAATTGAAAGTGCAATTACAAGAATTGGTTGATAAGGGTTTCATCAGACCTAGTGCATCACCATGGGGAGCTCCGGTTTTGTTTGTGAAAAAGAAAGATGGAACTATGAGATTGTGTATTGATTACCGAAAATTGAATAAGGTAACGATTCGCAACAAGTATCCACTACCTCGTATTGATGACTTGTTTGACCAACTTCGAGATGCCAAGGTATTCTCTAAGATCGATTTGCGTTCGGGGTATCATCAGCTTAAAATTCGAGATATTGATGTGCCAAAGACTGCATTTAGGACTCGCTATGGTCATTATGAGTTTCTAGTGATGCCGTTTGGTTTAACGAACGCCCCAGCCGCTTTCATGGATTTGATGAACATGATTCTACATCCTTATTTGGATAGATTTGTTATTGTCTTTATTGATGATATATTGATTTTTTCTTCCAACCATGATGAGCATGCAGAGCATTTGAAGATTATTTTGCAGACCTTGCGAGATAAACAATTATATGCTAAGTTCTCAAAATGTGAGTTTTGGCTAGACAAGGTTGTATTTTTAGGACATGTGATTTCAGCTGAAGGAATTTATGTTGATCCTGTAAAGACAGAGGCAGTGATGAAATGGGAACGTCCTAATAATGTGACTGAGGTGAGGAGTTTTCTTGGTTTAGCCGGATATTATCGTCGTTTTGTGGAGGGATTTTCTAAGATTGCCCTTCCATTGACCAGTTTGACACGGAAGAGCTCAAAGTTTGTTTGGACTGAAGAGTGTGAGAAGAGTTTTCAAAAATTGAAGAATAGGTTGGTTTCTGCTCCTATACTTACACTTCCATCACCAGGTGAAGAATTTGTGATTTATAGTGATGCTTCGAGACAAGGTCTGGGATGTGTTTTGATGCAAAATGGAAAAGTTGTGGCCTATGCTTCAAGACAATTGAAGAAACATGAATTGAATTATCCCACTCATGATTTAGAATTGGCTGCGGTGGTTTTGGCTCTCAAAATTTGGAGGCACTATTTATATGGTGAGAGGTGTCAGATTTTCACCGATCACAAGAGCTTGAAGTATATTTTTACTCAGAAAGAATTGAACTTGAGGCAAAGAAGATGGTTAGAATTGATTAAGGATTATGATTGTAAAATTGATTACCATCCAGGTAAAGCAAATGTAGTTGCTGATGCACTTAGTCGAAAAGCCAGTAGTACCTCGAACCAAACAAATGCAGTATGTGCTTCTTTGATGTGTGAATTTAGAAACTTGAATGCTCGGTTATCAGCCACTACTTCAGGGGCAGTGCTAGCTATGTTTCAGGTGAAGCCTCGCCTAGTGGATAAGGTTAAACATGCCCAGTCTGAGGATCTATCATTGAGAATACTGAAAGCAGAAGTTGAAGCTGGAATACGAACAGATTTTTCTATCCTAGATGATGGCACTCTAGTTATGGGAGACAGATTGTGTGTTCCAAATATTTTAGAGTTGAAAAACGAGATACTAGAAGAAGCCCATAATTCAGCTTATGCAATGCATCCAGGCAGCACAAAAATGTATCATATGTTGAAGGAACATTACTGGTGGCCAGGCATGAAGAGAGAGATTGCCGAGTTTGTGTCTAGATGTTTTATTTGCCAACAAGTGAAACCGGTTCGTCAGAAATCCGCTGGAACTTTGCAACCATTGCCTATTCCAGAGTGGAAGTGGGAGCACATCACTATGGATTTTCTATTTGGTCTTCCTCGTACTCAGAGTGGTAATGATGGTGTTTGGGTGGTTGTGGATAGGTTGACCAAGACTGCAAGGTTTTTACCGATTAAAGCTACATTTACATTGACTAAGTTAGCAAAATTATATGTCGATGAGGTAGTCTGTCTATATGGGGCTCCAGTATCTATTGTGTCTGATAGAGATCCTCGATTCACGTCTCAATTTTGGCCGAAGTTGCAGAGTGCTTTGGGCACAAAGGTTCAGTTTAGTACTGCATTTCACCCACAGACGGATGGTCAATCTGAGAGAACCATTCAAACCCTAGAAGATATGCTTCGAGCTTGCGCTCTCGAGTTCAAAGGGAGTTGGGATACTCATTTACGCTGGATGGAGTTTGCTTATAATAACAGTTATCATTCCAGTATTGAGATGGCTCCTTTCGAGGCACTATATGGTAGGAGGTGCAGGACTCCAGTTTGTTGGACCGAAGTGGGTGAGAGAAAGTTAGTAGGCCCTGAGATGGTTCAAATGGCAACTGAAAAGGTAAAAATTATTCAAGAAAGACTAAAGATAGCACAAGATCGACAAAAGAGTTATGCTGACAGACGCAGAAAGGATTTGGAGTTTGAAGTTGGGGATAGAGTCTTCTTAAAGTTATCGCCATGGAAAGGTATTTTGAGGTTTGGAAAGAGAGGGAAGCTGAGTCCCAGGTATATTGGACCCTATGAGATTGTTGAGAGGATTGGTCCAGTTGCTTATCGACTTACTTTGCCAGATGAGTTGTCTAGAATACACGATGTGTTTCATGTATCTATGCTTCGTAAGTACATCCCTGACGTGTCTCATGTATTGGAATCCCAACCAGTGGAGCTAAAGGAGAATTTGAGCTATGAAGAACAACCTGTTGAAATATTGGAGCGGAAGGAGCAAATTGATGAAAATGAGATGGTTTCATTAGTAAAGGTCCGATGGGGAAATCACCCAGCAGAAGAGGCAACATGGGAACATGAGGAGCAAATTCGTGTTCAATATCCTCATCTATTTGGTGACTGAATTTCGAGGACGAAATTCTTTGAAGGAGGTAAGATTGTAACAACCCAATTATTATTTTTTAGTCAAACTTTTACTAGTCAAAGTCATATATGGAATAGTCAAGTCAAAGTTAAATTAGGACCAAATTATATTATTTTATTTGTTGGGGTTATTTTTCTAAAACTTATATAATTTGAGGATTATATTAAATCATGGAAATAAGAGTGGGGACCTTTTGGCAATAACTAAATACTTTACATATTATAACACAAAATATAACAACCAATTGCCAAAAGGAAAAAGAAGGACCAACAGAGGCTTCGAGAGAGAGAGACAGAAACCGGAAGAAGAAAGGGGGAAAAAAAAGAGAAAAAGAAGAAAAGAAAAAGAAAGGAAAGAAAGAAGAAGGGAGAGTCATCCAACCCAAGTGTGGTGTTGTTATTCTACCATATTTTCATAACATTAGGAGGTAAGTGGTAAAATATTTATTGTTCAATAATGTGTAAAATTAGGGCTTTTGAATTATACTTTAAATGTGAGTTATATATGAATGTGGGAATGATGATTTTGGTGATTCTAGTTATATGGTTAAGTTTATTGAAATAAATGCTTGATATTAAAGATTAGGGTTTATGTCATTGGGTTAAATTAGTGATTAAGTTGAGATAAACTTGTATTTTGGTTTGTTTTGTGCTAGAAATGAAATTGTTGGTGTTGATGATGAATGTTGGTTTAGTTATGAAGATGGGTATATAAACTAGTAAGCTTGTAAAAATGGAAAATTGGGATTTAGATCAATGTGACTCTAATTTTGAAATCTTAAGTGATATTAGAACTTAATTAGTCTTTAGAGGTGATTTTATGTTCCTAAGTAAAAAGGGTAAGTATGGTGTAATATGAGAAAACAAGTTGAATGGGTTAATTCAAGAATGAGGTTCTTTTGCTATATTATTTATTAAGGTGATTTAAATGTTGATGTAAATATTTTATTTTATCTCAGGAGGTGACGAGGAAGTTGGCGCTATATATCGACCAAGCTAGCGGATTGTCAATTATTTTGTGAGTGGAGAAAACTTAAAAGAATTTACGTTATTCAAGTTTTCTATTCATAATGATTTTCTACGAGTTACAAATGATTTTTAAATTACTTACTTTTAGCGTGATCATCAAAACAAATGTTTTAAAATTAAGTTTGTTTATCATGATGACTCTTTTTACTATGTTTTACGAGCATGATTAGTTAAGTTGGCATGTATGATTTCAAAACTACCAGAAGTACCCGATGTGGTTATCTGTTCTTGTGTTAGTGCACGGAGGGGGCCTTGGGCCCGTGTACTAGCGGATATTATTTGTGATCTTAAGGCTCTGTCACGGAGGGGGCCTATGGCCCGTGTTCAGATGATCTTAAGATCCACTCTTATGCACGGAGGGGGCCTATGGCCCGTGTGTAAGGGTGTATATATGAGGTCTTTGGGACCCACTTTTGTACCCAGAGGGGCTTTGGGCCGGGTACGGAGGTGCTCTGTAGTATACGCGCGTATGACTAGATACAGATTTCAGATGATTTAGTTGGGTACCTTTGATGTGATTTTCTTATGTATTGCAATTTATCAGTTAAGCCACAGATGATTATTCCACTATCTTTATGATTATTCTTAGCATGGATGATTTGATTTAAAGTGGTAAAAGCTTATGAAATAAATTATGTTTTCAAAAATGATTTATAAAGGAAATTACTTCATAAACTCCACTCACTGAGTTACAAGCTCACATTTCTCCTTATCTCTTCCTTATAGGAAAAAGTTACAGATTTTGAGCAGCTTGGATAGAGACATCGCCGCCAGACGAGCTAAACGTAGGCATTTCTATGGTCTATTCTGATATAGCATTTAGAAGTTATCTTTTGGGCTCATATTATAGGCTGTGATATTCTTTTGTGGCCTTGTCGGTAATAGGCCCGATGATTATGTAATATGGGTTGTATGAGTATATATTAAAAGAATTGACTAAGAATTTCAATTGTCTTATTGCATTAATGTTATGTTTGGAAGGTTTTGGGAAGTCTTTATAATTATTATGCATGACTGTTGGGGATGTGACGTTGAATTACAGGTTGGTTATGTCAATAATATAGGGGAGACTCTGTCAAAATTTTTATAAATTCGTATGGGATCAAATTTATTTAAAAGGTGAATATGAAAGATAAGAAAAGTCAAGTTTGCCTTGGTGGTGGGTCCAACATCTAGTTGTCGCCTGCCATCGGCACACGTCACGTTTCAGGTCCAGTAGGGTGATCTGGGACGGGTCGTGACAAACTACCTCCATCTCTGACCTGCAAGCCTCCCAAAATCTGCAATTAAACAGAAAATCACCACTATCACAACTTCTGTTGATCCAAATCTTCACCAACCGAGCATCACCTCTTCCACACCACCGCAACCGCTGACAGCCACCCCAAGAAAACATCCACTGCCTAGCTCATTTATCAGCCCTCAAATTCATCCAAGAACAAACCCTAAACCAAGAATAAACTATATCAGCTACTTACCATGACCACCGATCGAATTATCGCCGGAATCATAGCTCCAAACCACAACCTCAAGCTTCGGTTCTTGCACCAAAATCAAGCCCCAACCTCCTTCCTCTTCTGCCCCTTACATCGCCATCATCACCACTCCTCGATGGCTATGTCACCGTCAGCAGATCATTGACGGCGCCAACACCAAGAGGAGCACCGGCTCCCCTCTCACTCACCTCTCTCTCGGTTTCGAATGAAGAGAGAGGAACAAAATCTTATACTTTTAAAGTTGATTTTATAAGAATTACCTTTAAGCCCTATTCTTTGAAAGTCATTACTTCGGTCCCAAGTTTTTAAAATGTTCTTAATTTCAGCTCCAAAGTTTTCTAATCTTTATTTAAGTCCTTTGATTTTAAAACGTTTATATTCAGTCTCTGTAGTTTTTGAAATATTTTATTCAGCTCTTAAGTTTTGCAAATCATTTAACCTCGCCCAAATTGTTTTAAAAATAAATTAGTTAGCCCGCAAGTTCTAAAAGTATTTATTTCAGTCCCTTTATTTTAAAAGTTTTATTTTAGCCCTGACTTTCTAAAATGAATTCTCCAGCCCTAAAGTCCTTTTAAAACATATGAGTCAGCCCAATAGCTTTCACAATCATTTATTTTGGTCCCCAACTCTTTTCAAATTCTAACTATGTTTGATTTTCTATTTAATCCCTAAAACTCTTACTTCTTCTTTTAAAAACTCTTTCATTTTAAAACTTTTGAATTCCAAAATATTAGTTTAAGATTTATTTTATATATTGACTAAACGAGGCATTTGGACGTTTAGAAGATTGACATTTTTCCCGCTCAACAAACACGAGAAATAAGGTAGACTCCTCCTTACAAACTCATTTTCTAAAATGCGCATAAATAATTATTTGTATTATAGATCTTGCATGTATGAATATGTTCATGACAATTTCTTGCCTCTAGACATGACAATTACTTGCCTTCGGGCATGACAATTTCTTGTCTTTGGACATGAGATTAATGACAATTACTTGTCTTCGGACATGAGACTACTTGCCTCCAGGTAAGACAATTACTTGTCTTCCGACATGAGACTGCTTGTCTCCGGGCATGACAATTACTTGCTTGTTTAAGGATGATGTTATGAGAATTTACTTGCTTAAGTGTACGAGACTTGAACTTGTATTTATTACTTGTTCATGAGACTACTTGAATATAATGATTATGTGCTCTATTTGTAATACCAATTATTATTTTGCGCATAGTTTACTGAGTATTTCTATGAATTGCTCAACCTTTCTTTAAACTTACAAATTTTCAGATTTTGAAGTTGGCGACGGAGCATGCGATGGTGGCTATTGAAGAATTATTAATTATGTTTTGAGAAAATAAATTGAACACATGTATTTCCAGATTTCGAGTTCCTCATTATGGTCTATGTTATTTTTGAAAGTTGAATTATTGACCAATGAGTTTTTAAATGAAATTAAATTTTTAGCTGCTTCTGCTTAATTTTATTTGAAATTTGAAGTGTTAATTGTTGGAGTCAATTTTTACAAAATAATGCGATTGAGTTTCAGTTATTTTTCACTCAATAATTATGTTTCGAAAATTATTTCTAAAGGATGACGTGGCATTTCGGGTACTTAGAACTCGGGGCGTTACACTAGTCCTCGACGATTTGCCAAATCCTCACATCCTCCTAATCTTCTCATAATATTGCTTTGTATTCTATTTATATTCCTACATGCTATTCCAAGGTTGCCAAGCATGAATGTTGCGAAATGTGATGGATAAGGAACTTCAGGCTCTCAAAGAAAATCACACAAAAAAAGGTGGTTCCTTACCCCTTTAACGTCCAAGTAATCATACGTAAAAAGGATAACTGGATCAAGCTCTAATTTGATTTGACTCTAGACCGGTACATGGCACAATTAGTTACCTTTGAAAACACGCAAGAATATGGGGTAGATTATGAGACGTTTGCTCCAATGTCAAAGATAATTATGGTTCTATTGTTCCCTCCTAAAGCTATTTATTCACTAGATAAATATTAAGCTCCTGTTTGGAAGGAATTATAATCTAGATTTTAACGTAAGTCAAAGTCAACAATTAATATCAATCACATATTTTATGGAATCTACAACTTTTTAACTGCACATTTCATCAACTTTTTTCGAAATCTAATAAAAAATTGATTTTAATCCTTACCAAACATGGGCTAAAAATATTTCACTATATGACTATTAAATATACTTTCCTTCATAGTGATCTTAAAGTGGATAATTATTACTTCTCATCAGATTTATTATCTTTTAAGACTTCCGTTGTGTGCAAGTTGAAACGGTCTCTATGGCTCAAAATAGGCTCTCGAGATATGGTTGGTTTGAGAAGTTCAAGTCTAGTCTGCTTTGATTCTCCTTTGTCCAAAGTCAATATGACTCATCTTTATTTCTTTGCAAGACTACGGTTGGTCTCGTTCTTTTACTAGTATATGTGAATGATATTATCATTATTGATATTGATTGTGTGTGTGTGAGAAAGAGTTTGTGTGTCAGTCATGCATGCAAGTACCCTAGCTCGTTGTACATAGATCTTCATACGTGGATCTAAGAAGATGACGATCGAAGAGAATAATCCAAAGGAACCTAAAATAAAAAGAAATTACAATCTCATTTGTATGCGGAACAACTATTATACAGATCAAATTAAATGATATATACCGTTTGAGATAATTTAATCCTCCTGGAACGAATGAGTATGTCACCTTGATGGAAAGAACTCCCCCCACTCATCCCTCCAGACTATAATTTGATCCCCATACATCTAAATTCCATATAAATATTTGTGTACCTGTCCTATTTCCACTGAACCAATAAGGTACTTATATCAAATGGAGAAAATTCCTTAATGATTTTCATACATATTTGGCATAGGTTATGGCTCGTGGTGGTAAGACTCGCAAGCTCCAGGTGGCGTTGCCTCAACCAAATGTTGCTCCTGATAGGAAAATGTTAGAGAAGTTAACAGAGTTGAGGCATTAGTTCCTCAGACTAATGAGCAGCGAGAACAAGGAATGTTACTCAGAATGATCCTCTGGTGGATAGGATTGTTACAACTGTTGCTTCTGCTCTACGAAGCACCGATAAAGAATATAGTATTGAACGAGCAACTAAATTGGGGGCTAAAGTATTTACTGGCACAGCTGATCCCGCCATAGGTGAATCATGGATAGAGAAAATTGAAAGGGTTTTTGAGGTTATGGGTTGTCCTGGTGATTGGAAACTACGCCTTGCTACCTTCTTGCTTAAAGGACGTGCATATGACTGGTGGAGATCAATTCAGAGTAGATATACTGATCAAACTGTTATTACATGGGATAATTTTAAGGATGAATTTAATGAATATTACTACCCTCCTTCTTATAGAGATGACAAGCAGAATGAATTTTTGAAATTAGTACAGACGTCTACTGTGGCTAAATACCAGAAGAAGTTCGTGAAGTTATCAAAGTATGCTAAAGTTCTTGTAGCTGAGGAAGCTGATAAATGTAAAAGGTTTGAAAATGATTTAAAGGAGGAAATCAGATCAGTTGTGACAGCTATCGAGTATCAAAATTTTGGTAAACTGGTAGAAGCAGCTTTGAGAGTGGAGAAGAGCCTTTCTGAGCGTCATCATAGTACAGAACCTATGAGGCACAAAATTGGTAGCAGTCAACTTTTGGCAGGAGCCTCCCTTGATAGGCCTTCGAGAAGGGATCGTATAGGAGTTGGACTGGGTATTTCCTCTTCAGGAAGCTTCAAGTCTAGGTCCCGAAGAGGCCAGAGTGCAAGAGCGAGTCAGGGATCAGTACAACAGCCATGGTATAGACATCCTCAGACCAAGGGATCTTTCCAGAGTTCATTTACTCCCCGGACAGGGTGATAGTTCTGGTGTTGCTAGATTTCCTCAGTGTCAGTCATGTGGAAAATTTCACCCTAGTGAGTGCCTTAAGGGTGTTGGTATATATTATCATTGTGGTCAAGTTGGACACATGAGAAGAGAGTGCCCCATGGGCCTACAGCCAGGTGGTTCATCACAGGGGATGTCTTCACAGGCAGGTGTCAGTATAGCTAGACAGAATCAGAACAGGAATACATTGGCAGAGAAAGTAGGTACTATTAGTGTTGTTCAATCTGATGTCGTTGGTAGTAGTGGTACTAGACAGAAGGGTCAGGAATGACATCCGAGAACACAAGGGAGAGTTTTTGTAGTGACTCAGCATGATGCCAATGAGTCACCAGATGTAGTCATGGGTACGTTATCTATTTTTGGTAAAAAGGCTCATTCTTTAATTGATTCAGGTGCTACACATTCATTCATTTCTTATGCATTTGCTAATCATGCAAACCATGTGTTAGAACCATTAGGTAGTGAATTGGTAGTGGCCACTCCATTGGGAGATTCTCTATTGGCTACCAATGTGTGCAAAAATTGTACAATTAGAGTGAATGACCAAGAGTTGAAAGCAAATTTAATTCCACTTGATATTCATGATTTTGATGTTATCTTGGGCACGGATTTTTTAGCTGCAAATCATGCTTCAGTTGATTATTTTCGTAAGGAAGTGGTATTCAGAAGGCCTGGAGAGCCTGAAATTGTTCTTAGTGGTGAGCGGAGAATATTGCCATCCTGTATTATATCCGCAGTGGATGCTGGTAGACTACTCAGAAAAGGTTGTCATGCATATTTGGCTCACGTAATTGACACATAAATCACTAAGTCAAAAACTTGAAGATATACCAGTTGCACGAGATTTTCCCGATGTCTTCCCCGAAGACTTTCCCGGATTACCACCAGATAGGGAAATTGAGTTTACTATTGACTTAGTCCCAAGGACTACTCCTATTTCACAAACACCTTATAGAATGGCTCCAGCTGAGTTGAAGGAGTTGAAGGTACAATTACAAGATTTAGTTGATAAGGGTTTCAGTAGGCCCAACGTATCTCCATGGGGAGCCCCGATTTTATTTGTCAAGAAGAAAGATGGCACCATGATACTATGTATTGATTATCGACAGTTGAACAAGGTGACAATTCGAAACAAATATTCTTTGCCTCGTATAGATGATCTGTTTGACCAACTCCGAGGTGCCACGGTGTTTTCTAAGATTGACTTGCGATCAGGGTATCACCAGCTCAAAATTAGAGAGGCTGATGTGCAGAAAACGGCTTTTAGATCGCGATATGGCCACTATGAGTTTTTGGTGATGCCATTTGGATTGACTAATGTCCCAGCCGCATTTATGGATCTAACGAACAGGGTACTTCATTCACATTTAGATAAATTTGTGATTGTTTTTATTGATGACATGTTGGTTTATTCTCGCAGTCATGACGAACATGCTGAGCACTTGAGGATTATTTTGCAAACTTTGCGTGATAAGCAGTTGTATGCTAAGCTTAGTAAATGTGGATTTCGGCTTGACAAAGTTGTATTTTTGGGTCATGTTATTTCAGCAAAAGGCATTTATGCAAATCCTTTTAAAACTGAGGCAGTAATGAATTGGGAGCGCCCTACTAATGTGACCGAAGTGTGGAGTTTTCCTAGGTTAGCAAGCTATTATCGTCGATTTGTAGAGGATTTCTCTAGAATTGCCCTCCCTTTGACTAGTTTGACTCGGAAAGATCATAAATTCTTGTGGACGGAGGAATGTGAAAAGAGCTTTCAAGAGTTGAAGAACAAATTAGCTTCTACCCCTATTCTTACTCTTCCATCTCTATGAAAAGAGTTTGTGATTTACATTGATGCTTCACTTCATGGTTTGGGATGTGTTTTAATGCAGGATGGAAAAGTTATAGCTTATGCTTCAAGACAATTAAAGAAGCATGAGTTAAACTACCCAACGCATGATTTGGAGTTAGCTGCAGTGGTGTTAGAACTGAAGATTTGGAGGCATTACCTTTATGGTGAGAAATGTCAAATATTTACTGATAACAAAAGTTTGAAGTATATTTTTTATCAAAAGGAGTTGAATTTGAGACAAAGAAGATGGTTGGAATTGATAAAGGATTATGATTGTAAGATTGACTACCATCCAGGGAAGGCTAATGTTATTTCAGATGCTCTTAGTAGAAAGAATAGTTTCGTGTCTCAATCCAGTGCAATGGACGCTTCTTTAATTTGTGAGTTCAAAAAGTTGAATGCCAAATTGTCAGCTACTACTTCAAGGGCGATATTAGCTCATTTTCAGTTAAGACCTACTTTAATTGATAAGATTAAAGAAGCTCAATCTCAAGACCTGGTTATGAGAACATTGAAGGTTGAAGTTAGGATGGGGTTGAGGACAGATTATGTGATTAGAGATGATGGTGCTTTGGCTATAGGAAATAGATTATGTGTTCCAAACATTCCAAAATTGAAGAAAGAGATTTTAGAAGAGGCACACAGTTCAGCTTATGCTATGCATCCCGGTAGTATTAAAATGTATCATACATTGAAAGATCATTACTGGTGGTTGGGCATGAAGAGGGAAATAACAGATTTTGTATCACAATGCATTGTCTGTCAACAGGTTAAGCTAGTTCGTTAGAAATCAGCAGGATTATTGCAGCCATTACCTATTCCAGAATGGAAATGGGAACACATTACCATGGACTTTTTGTTTGGTCTGCCTCTTACAAAAAGTGGTCATGATGGTGTTTGGGTGATTGTGGATAGATTGACCAAAACTGCTAGATTTTTTCCGATCAAAGCTACTTATTCTTTGAATAAGTTGGCAAAATTGTATGTTGATGAGATAGTTAGCTTATATGGTGCTCCATTATCTATAGTGTCAGATAGAGATCCTCGTTTTGGTCTAGTTTGCAGGAAGCTATGGGCACTAAACTACATTTTAGTACAACTTTCCATCCACAGACAGATGGTCAGTCAGAGAGAACCATACAGACTCTTGAGGATATGTTGAGAGCATGTGTTTTGGAGTTCAAAGGTAGCTGGGATACTCACTTGTCTTTGATAGAGTTTGCTTACAACAACAGTTACCACTCTAGTATTGAAATGGCTCCTTTTGAAGCATTATATGGTAAGAAGTGCAGAACACCAGTTTGTTGGGATGAAGCTGGTAGGAGGAAATTAGGAGGCCCTGAATTGACTCACATTGCTTCAGACAATGTGAGAATTATCAGAGAAAATTTGAAAGCAGCACAAGACAGACAGAAAAGCTATGCAGATAGAAGAAGGAAAGATCTTGAATTTTCAGTTGGAGATAAAGTCTTTCTGAAATTGTCGTCATGGAAGGGAGTGTTGAGGTTTGGAAAGCGAGGAAAATTGAGTCCGCGTTATATAGGGCCTTATGAGATCGTTAAGAGAATTGGTCCGGTTGCATACCAATTGGCTTTACCGGTTGAATTATCCAGGATCCATGATGTTTTCCATGTTTCTATGCTTCGCAAATACATCGCAAATCCTTCACATGTTCTAGAGCCACAGCCTGTTGAACTTAAAGAGAATTTAACTTACGACGAGGAGCCAGAAGGGATACTTGAAAGAAAAGAACAAATTCAGCGCAACAAGATCATTCCACTAGTCAAAGTTCTTTGGAAGAATCATCCAGTAGATAAGGCTACATGGGAACATGAAGATCAAATACGGGCCAAGTATCCTCACCTTCTTAGATGGTAACCGACTGAATCTCGAGGACGAAATTCTTTAAAGGAGGTAAGATTGTCACAACTCAATTTTATTTAGTCAAAGTCATAGTTCAATAAGGACTAAAATGGACTAAATATTTATTTTGGGTATATTTTGCAATTAAATATACTTGAGGGGGTTTAAATGGATTATATAGAAGTTGGGGAATTTATTTTATTATTATAACTATTTATGGACCTAAGTGTTAAGTAAAAAGGAAATGAGGGACTTGCCTTGTAAAAAGTAGAGTTAGTGGTCCACTAACTAAACAATTAAACCCATTTTCTTACATTTTTGAAAGAACCAGAAGCTGGGAACGTAAAAAAGGGCTAAAATCGTGAGAAAAAGGAAGAAAAAGGGGAAGGAAAAGGAGAAGAAAAAGGGAAAAGAAAAGGAGGAAGTGGTCTTGGATGCCAACTCGAAATTAAGCTTCAATTTTCGTTTTTCAAGAGGTAAGAAATCATAGAATTATGAGATATTTTTGGTAATTGATTAGGGATTTAACTTACTACTTCCATTATTTTTCTGTTTGAGAAGGAAAGCTCAATTACAAGCTAAACACCTTAATTTTCATCTCTATTTTCAGCAAGGTAAGAAATTAAAATTATGGCAAACCCTAGGATTTTATTTGGGTTCTTGAATGTATGAAATGTTGGGGAAATCAATGTTTTTAGTGAGATGATTATTTGAAGGAATTGTTGTAGGGGTTAAACTAAGAATATAAATGGAGCATTATGGTTCATGGTTTGTTAGAATAAAAAAAGGGAATGTTACCATGCTATTTAGTTTGATGGTAAATTTGATGATTATAGATTATTAAAGAGATAAGAAAATTGAGTAATATTATATTGATTAAAGGAATTTAAGAATTTTGGTAAGTATGGAGATTCTAAGTCATTATGGTCTTATATATATTTGGGGGTTGTAGTAGTCGTTTATGTGATTATTTATATTATATTTCAGACGGTGAAGAGGAGGATGGGAAAGCATATTGACCTTCCTAGTTGTGGCTCATACCTAGTGAGTGGAATAATTATTTGAAGAAAATAAGCACTTATTTCAATTATTTCAATTCCAAGCCTTTTATGAAAGGTTTATGTTACATAGTGCATGTTGATATTCATTTCTATTGTAGAAGTTGAATATTTCTATTTTTCACTTATAGTTGTGATTTTCAGAATGAAGCGAATTTTTATAAATAAGTATTTATTCTTAAGAGTTTTGAACAGTTCAGTCTAAGCTCTTGAAATTGACAAAATATCAATATTATATATTTTAGAATATTTAGAGATTTATTATTTAAAACCATCAAAAGTACCCAGGTAATTTTACCCCAGTCTACACTGATGTGAATTCGTTTCCACGGTGTTTGACCTGATATGGTTATTTTATCCGCTCTCCACTGTTGTGAATTTGTTTCCATAGTGTATGACCTGATTATAGCCTTCGGGCAGCTCTGCGCGCCTATGACCAGAATTACAGAATTTCAGAATCACAGAATTATAGAACTTCAGAATTATCAGATTATGGGTACCTTTGGTGTTACCAGAATTCAAGAAATTTAGAATGCAGCTATTTAATTTACAGAATATAGATTTCAACTTATAGTATCTGTAAATGATATTTTACTCTTGTTTTCATTGATATAAGGTTATTTACACTCACATGATTTACAGTTACTCATCTAGAATAAACAGCGAAGTGTTTAATGTTTCAAGATAAAGTATGTATAATGATTAGAGAATAATTAAAGCTTTTCTAGTATATATGCAAAAAAGGGTAAAGTATATTTATTTTCGAGCTATCCACTCACTGAGTTACAAACTCACGAAATCCTTTTCTATTTCTCTTATCAGATAGTACCTGAGTTGAGCAACATTGGAGCCTGTTGATCCACCGAGTCGAGCCGCGTTTTGTTACTAGTTGTATGACTCATCTTGTCATTTTTTATAATTTATATTTCTTTTGGAGTATGCTTATCATGTTAGATAAGTCATTTTGAGTTTGTATATAAATGTTGGGCTCGCTGCATTTTGCATAGTCAGTATAATATGGGGCTTTTTAATTCTAAAACACAGAAAGGTCGATTCGTAAGTAATTATTTTGACTAGTTGGTTGTTATAGGGACATGGGTGCCCATTTGAAATCAAATTTTTATGTTTGAGAAAATTGTTGCTTTTCAGGTGGTTTTTAGTCCATTTTCTAAAAGAAATTCTGTCAAATTTTTTAAAAAAATATTTTTCATAGTCAATTAGTCAATGTAGTCTTGGTGGTAGGTTCAGTATCAAGCTGGCGTCTTCAACCGGCACACGGCACGTCTTGAGTCTATTAGGGTGGTTTGAGACGGGTCATGTCATGTATCTACTTCCATAAACTGCCCAATTCTTTCGACAGGGATCTCCAAATTCTACAGCATAAGATTAAGATTCACATTAGAAAGTAGATAATTAATTTAGACAAGAATAGATAATATGTAAAGAAGATATGGGATTAAACAATGAATTTCATGCATACATTTTTTCCTTCGTTTAGTGACTGGGAAAGAAATGCAATTGATCTGGAGTTTTCAGTTTGGGTAAGAACCAAACCATCCTTTCCAAGCTGTCTGAGAAATAATGTCTATTAAACATAATACCACATCATGTACGCTAGGAGAAACAATTTGAAACTAGAAAGATTAAATTTCAAAGGAAACCAATACCACACTATTAAATAAAGAAAAAAAGAAGAAGATGGTTTAACCATTTCTTATTAAAATAATTCTATAGAATTAACTCTATCCAATTTATTGTTTACTTAAATTAAATATAAAGCTAAAAGATTAGGCAACATTCTCACAGTTACCTTTATCTCGGCTACTCACAAATTGTTTTCTTCACGTTTAAAACACCAAATCAAGCACCACTACTCATTAATGAATTATCTAACGTGAAACATCCTTTGTACTCGATATCAAATTTTCAGGATTTCAACACTACGCTCAGCCAACTCATGAAAATCCAATTTATAAAAACAATCATTTAGCAAGGGAAAAGTTTTCCACTTTCCATTATGAACGGGAAATATAAACATTATTTTGGGTCTCTGGTTGGTTGGGGGTATAAATCTGGGTTTAAAAGCTCATATGTAAATCAATGATGTCTCATCCCAAAACTTTTATACAAATCTATCATATTTAGAAGCAAATTGGGACAAAGTCACAAGTCATGCTTCTCTGTCCATATCCTCCCTCATATTTGCTAACAAGTGGACAAGAAAAAAATTAATAAATAATACACACATAAAAAATGAATACCGACGGCAAACATAAACAGTATGATAAGTTTGAGCTCTAATACCCAGTCAAACACCACCTCACTTTGTTATTTATATGACCACAAGGGTTTAATTTAAATCCAACAAGTAATGCATGCTTACCTAAAAATTAGTATATTGTACTCAAGTTTTTTTCTCAATTCTTTGTTATTTTGGTTCCCCGAGATATATAACAAATACGTCCTTACACTGCATGAAGGAATGTGATTAATTTCATTGAAGCCATAAAATTTCCATTATTGAAATTAAATTAACCTTTAAAGAACATTCCTTTATGCATGTAACAGTATAATTAAGCTACATATAATGGAATAAGTTCAATATTCCTTTTTTCTTTTTTTCTTTCTCCAGTATGTTAATCACAATTTATTTTATATTTCTGCCTTTGGCTGATACGGATGAGTTTTAAATCCATTTTATCAGCATAACCCAAAATCTAAACATGCAAGTTTTTTATGTACGTGTTGTGTTTAGTCATAATCTCCAAAATTGAGGCTGAAAAGTTTCAATCGACAAAGGCAAGTGTCATATTCGACAATAATGCAATTGGAGACTGCTAAAATAATTGTCAAAGACACACTATAGTGAATAAAAGCACAATGCAACACCAAGCATGCTTCACTTTCTCAAGTATTCAAGTTATATAATATATTAATGCTCACCTCCCTCACAACAAAATTTTATAGTGCCCCTCGTTCATTGATTCAACACAATAGAAGAAACTATGATATAGTTCCCTACCAAACTCTCGATGGATGCTAAACTAGGTCACAACTCTTGTCGGTATCTTGTACTTCCAGAGCATGCCAATGATGGCCACAATGCAATTGACATTTGACCACCTGCTTATTTTTTATATTTTCGAGTCTTACCTTGATTTTCTCATGGTCAGGACAGGTTACAACTGCCAATGATTTGTCACTATAAAAAGTTCAAGAAAAAACCATGGAATATCTGGAGTGTGTTTTTGGCTAGTTTGAAAAGATGGATCAAATTGAAGAGGTTTCTCTATTTTATCTTCTTCTGCTTCTGATGTTTGGGTTATTAGGAAAGATTTTGATTGCCCAGGGATCGGGATTTTGCATCCACCATCCCTTGACTATGTTGCTATTGAGTTGAAGCCAATTCCATCATCTTAATGGTTTTTCTCCTCCTGTAACCTTCTAATTCAATCCACTCTTTCCCATGTAGATCGAGCTTTCTTACCTATGAAGCAAACATATTATGTTTCTCCAGACCCAAGACCCCGCACAGATTAATGACCAGTAATATCATAAAAACACCAAGACTTCTCCACATGGACGATAATTTACTGTCGGGAACAATTTTTTGCCTCTCATCACCGATTACAAATTTCTCAATCAAGGATCATGGACTTACTTTACATACCCATCAAAAGATAGGGTTGAGATAAAGACAAATATTATTAGAAATATACTTTGGCCAAACGAATGTTAACTATTTATCAGAGCAAACCAAATCTAGTCACCTACACTTTATGGAATTAACTGATGATCTTTATAGAGGAATGGAACATCAATTTATTGTAAATGATGATTAAAATCTTAGTGTACTGTCAAAATTTCAATACAAGACAAATCAACCAGAGAAAGGGTCCTCTTCCTTCTTTTTTCTGTATCATAAGTGACAAAAGAAAAAAAAAATAAAATGAACGATCAATGATTATCACACCAGGCTATAACGGACCATGATATCACTTGTCAGTAACCAGTTGGGAAATGTCATGAAGTATATGATATTATGAGAGCATCTGCAGCCATGCGCCAAAATGGCGTTCAGGGCACACCTGTTGGGAACCCGGGTTGCTCTACTCACAAAAATTGATTTTTTGTGATAGATCATCCCGTTACAGGATTTTCTGTTCTATGTATTCAACTTGGAATAAATAATTTCGCGCACAATTAAGGATTTTGAGAAGATTACCTTTGTAGCGTGCTTTACAATAATCTTCATCAACTGCTTCTTGATTCCACCAAAGCTTCAAACCCTCAAGCTTTCCTCGGTGTTCTCTAATGGCAGTTACGCAGGTGTGTGGTCACCTTTCTCAAGATCTAGGTTAAACTAGGATTAGGGTTTCTTTGTAAAGAGGAAATACACACTACACACTTTAGTGTGTGTTTCGCCACTTTTCACATTAGGTTAAGAAAAATAGTCTTGGGAGACTATTTGTAACCTCTTTACACTCCAAAACCCTACCAGGCCTAGTACCATAACCCAGGCCCATTTCTGCACAACCCAATACAGGTAATAAGCCTGTATAAACCCATTATAGTGAAGCCACCGAGGGAAGCTGATCGGACCCAATTAAACTAAGCTCCAATAAATTAATTATGACCCGATCAACTCTTGATCAGTCAAAATTAATTTATTAATCACGTTCTATTCCACTAAAAGAACGAGATTGCACTCTTAGTAAAATTGAAATTACTGAAACAATTAATCAATAATTATATCCTCTGACTTATCGTTCTTACATGTTACCCCCGTCGATCAACTCGAATATTCGGAGCAAGTTACAATGACCAAAATGCCCTTCTCTGAATATTCATAAATTCTCAACTCTCATCTTCTATCTGACAGTTCGATGTGATCCCATCACATCATAGAATTCAAGCTCAGATTCAACTGTCCATTAGAAGAACCAGTGAGATTATGATCATACCTAAAAGGTGACGGATTCCATAATACGAATATATGTTCCTCGTTAGTTCACTTTAATTCCCAAAGTACCGAGATATTGTTCAGCAATTGATCTCACCCATTGATACCTCAAAGAACTTCAAGTTAGTAATCGAAGTCCATTATCCGATTAGGATTAACGTCCCACGTGCGATAATCAAGTGAAATTAAATTTGTATGGTCAATGTCACAAATTAATTTCACGTGGTCCCGTCCAATACGTTCCAAACATACTCTCGATTTTATTACCAAAGTCAAAGACAGACTTTAATAAAATCGAGACGATCTTATCAAAATAAATTGTCCATATTTATTTACTGATCGTGAACGTTAATTTTAGATCGAATCACAAATTGAATCTTTCTGTGTTTAACAACTTAAACACTCAATTTGTAATATCAAATCGACCCGTGGACAAACACAACATCATATTAATACAATCAATTAATATTTTACTTTTAAATGTCATGAATTATACTCTATGGGCATATATAATTCCAACAATCTCCCACTTGCCCTTAGAGTATACATGAAACATCGAATCATCCATCTTGTCAACATCGTCATTACACTAATGATTATGTTCTCAACCAAGATAGTAACTCCTTTCGATGTAAGTTACGGTTGTATAACAAACAATCCAAGATTGTGTTATTCCCAACCAATTAACCACATTATCTCCCAGTTATATTCCAATTTTGACGACTCTCGAGAATCCTAGTCAAATCAGATCTTAATTAGTTTTAATCCATCAGATCACCAACTGAATAGATAAGCAAATATTTACTCGTTTTCCAAAAACGCTTCAGTACGTGCTTTACCTCTATTCAATGATCTGATCCTGGATCAAACTAATAATCACCAATAATATCCCCAGCATAAGATATGACCTATCTAGTGCAAAGTAAGGCTTCCTATAGCCGGAGCATAAGGAACCTTCTCTATCTTACCATGAGTATTAGGAGAATACTCATAAGATAGATAAAGTCCACAAAGAACATTATTCCTTTCAAGACTTCAATATTGCAAATGTAGATAGTATCTTATTATTACATGAAACTTGAGACTATTCTATTCCATTTTTCTCCCACTCCGAAAAGTACGGATGTCTAGAAAAATAGACAGTCATCTACAAGTCCTTCATATCTAATTGCTGGTACCAACTACTATTTAATGAAAATACTCTCACACATAAGTAGAGTGTCATTCAAATAAATAGTCGTGAAAACTGTCTCATCTTTCTGTATACACAAGTATACTTAAGATATATCAAGATTTTGATCAAGAACATGTATCACAATCGTTCGATCAAATTTCTATGTTCCATATCTTGAACAATTACCCAAATCCAAAGTTGGAAACTTGTAAGTCATGAATTTTACTTTCATGGTCTTTAATATGAACTCATTAGATTACACTTTGCAAATGATTTCCTCAAGATGTATTCAAGAAACAACATCTTGATATCCATTTGTCGTACCTCATTTTCACAATGAACGACAATGGATAAAAGATCCAGGTAAACTTTTGCATGGCTATTGGCGAGAAGGGTTTCACAAACCCACAACCATAAGTCTTGCACTAAAGGTATCAACCTTTCCATCTACCATTCTTTTATCATCTTAAAAATCATCACACCCTATAGGTTTGACCCCATTGGGTGCGTCTACAAATATCCAAACTTGTTGGATTACTAGGAATCTAATTCCGAGTTCACATTCACCTTCCATGATTTCAAGTCTATAACTTCTACCACTTCCCTAAATGAGGAGTTCTTCTCTTATTTCAGTAGAGACTGTCTAAAAAGACTCTCCGTAGAATAAGCGTCAAGAAGGTGGTCTTACAACCCTCCCACTCCAATTAGTCGCTGGAAGTGTATTTCCATTTTGTCCAAACAGAGTCCCTTCCTCTCCTCCCACTAGTTGGTATATCCCTAATTGGGATCAACCTCTTCACTGCCTCTTTATGAACATAAGGAAGAGGCAGAACAGTGAGAACAACTTCGACTACTACCTTTGATTTTTCCCTGTCCATTGGGTTCACCAGGCAAAATTAGTGGTTGAACCACTTGCCTATTTCTCCCACTAGGATCAACAACCATCAGTTCCGTAGGAAGTCCCAAATCATCAAGATTAATTCTATGCGGAAACCTGGAATCAAGTTGTTTGAACCACGTTCTAACATCTCATCCAATAGAATTTTACTTATTGATTTGTATTCTTCTATATGCCTTATCCTCTAAGAAAGCTACATTTGTACTCAACAAATACTTTCTTGACGAGAGGATTATAGATGGAATAATTTCTAGTTTCATTGTATACCTTATATATAATCAAACCTTCATTGTTGCCAACATCTCGTCAATCCTTGCTTTCAGCTAGTGTGCCAAAAGTCCCCAAATCTGAATGTGGTGTAAACTGAGCTTGCACCCATGCCACAACTCTAGGGGTATTTCAGGAAACGAATCAATGGTACTAGGCTATGAAGGAACCTGACTATCTCCGGTATACATTCCCAAATGAAACTAGTAACGAGGATAATTCATCATTGATTTGGTATTACCTTGTTCTCCTTTTCCGATAAATGGTTCCTAAACTCATATGAGAGATACACAAACCTCGATCAAATTGAAGTATTTCGATTCTCTTAATTACTTATCAACTTCTATCCAAAATTCTAGAATTTCTTCAACATTTCGGATTAATGAGATATTAAGTATATAATCGAGATCTGGAGTGATCATCAATAAAAGTGATGAATTACTCGTACTCTCTCGTATCTTGAGCACAAAAGAATCCATTCATATCGAAGTGTATTAATCCTCAAACTCTTAAGTCCATATAATGTATAAGGACTCTTGGTTATATAATCCTCTAAACAAGATTCAGAAAAATAGTATAGATTCCACCTCAGATCCCTTTGAGATCCATCCCTTACTAGTATTAGAATCGAGTTTTGGATAAGTGTAACCAAGCCTAAAATCTTAATGATTTTACCCTCTAAATAAAATTCAAAAGCCCACATAGATTCCACCTCCAAAATACTTAGAGGTTATCTTTACTAGTCTTTCAATCTTATTTAGATAAATATGATTATCTTAAGATCTTATCAAAGAGTTCATTAATACAAGGAGTCATCTATCCCTTATTACTTGTAGTAATATTACACTTAGAACCATTTACAAGGCTTTGAGATTGTTAACCATTTGTCTCGCAACAATAAGAGCATTATTTAACTTAATTCCAACTAATGACTAGAGATTAAGCGCTAAATAATTCCGCTCAAATAATAAAGAGACAAAATAACAATCAAATTGTTTCGCAAACATAAAAGCCCAACGGCTCTTTCTATATTACCATACCCGTGCTTATCCTTATAGTATACTCTATCTCATTGTGTCATTTGGTCACCTAGGACCATATTGCAACAACTTGCAATGGCGATTAGTTATTCTAGAATCTATAATCAAGATAGACTCAATTACTAACCATAACACAATGAATAGAGTCTTACTCCATTATAGAGTTTCCAAGAAAGGCTACTTCCTCATTAATCCTATCTTTGCTCAAAAGCAAAAAGGTTAGAGGGCCTACCATACTATCCGTTGCTTTAAAATAATCTCTTCTCTATGAATAGCTTACATTGAACCTTTCAGGGACACGTTCATCCTGGTGAATATAGTCCACACTGAACCGTAAGAGATCATCTTAAAAGATTTCTCAAGCATTATGTCACATGAATCAATGTTTGCAAGTGGAACCTCCACCACGTTAAAGTGACCAATCATGTTTTACCAAATGGTCTCTTATAAAAACGTGATCGGTTCATAAGTAGAGATATAATATAGCTTGATAGCATATTTTGTATAATTAAAATGTTCAAATTATCATAAATACCCTTCCATCGAGAAAATAAATATGGTATCCCATTTTGATATTTTTATTGCGAAGTACTTGATATGAGAATCAAAACTATGCAATATACCATCTCATCAAAATAAAACCATTTTCATTGGAAGATTTATAATTATTTTGAACAAGGATCTTCTAGCACGAACAAATGTCATAAGTGGAAAGAATTATAACGAGACATGTTACAGTTTTCGCAAATTAGTTGGTGATGCCTAAATATATAACTAGTTGTGGAAATACGACATTCAAATAAAATAAATGTATTAAACACGAGTTGTATAAATGATGAATACTTTCATATATGATGCATGAATAAAAAATTATGCACAAGTAGACCCATAACTACTATAATATGACGACAACCTAAAACCCCAAAATCTTAAACACATTTCTCTATAGGAGAAATAAATGTGATTTATGGCTAGGCTGGGACCCTCCCACTAAATTAAATATATCTAGCATCTCATGCAATATTTAATTTAGAGTCGTTAAAATTTGGCCATCATTGACATCGTTTGGATATTCTATAGGAAGTCCCCACGATATCATTGATTTAAGTGTCTAACCCCTATATTGATAATATTTCAAGTACCAAATTAATTACGTCACCTATAGGGTAATCATGATTAATTCACACTTAAAAATTATCACCTAATTGGGCCCACTCCAGTAACCAAAACAGTGCAGCCCTCCTATAGGGAGACTAATTAGATTAGCACGAGGCATACACAATTTTTTACTATTGGGCTAATAGGGGAGGCCGTGGGTTCAAAATATTTTGCACCCTCACTCACTTAATATTTTGAACTGTTGGGTTTTAATTTAATAATTACCAATCAATTTTAACTCTTAAAATCAATTTAATTATTAATAAATATATTTATTTTCTAATCTAACATTTAGAAAAGAAAATAAAATACAAAACAATGCATGACAGTATAGTACCTAGAGCGGTGTATATGCGATCTACATGACATGTTATTTAATGACATTCATTCACAAATTATTAAAGCAATAAATAAATGCGATAATAAAATAAATATGAACATAATTTATGGCCAAAACCTAGACACAAAAATTACAAATTAATTAAAGAGTCTATTGAGCCACAAGCCGGCCCAATCCTTCAATTCCCATTTGTAAGTGTCAGTCCAAAACTGCAAGCCTTCAGTCTTCAGCCCAAATGTCAAATTGTAATGATCCAATTAAATATTCCAGCCCATTGTAAAATTTAGTCAACATTGCGTTGGCCCAGCTAAACGATTTAGCCCACATTGCAATTAATTAAAATAGACCAATTTTACAATTTCAGGGCCATATTTAATTCCATCTATATCTGGCCCAATCTGTAAAGCTTTAATTCTGTACATAAATCGGGTCTTAAGAAGAAGTCACATCCGGCCCAAGAAGTCGTCACAGCCGGATTGAATTAACTCTTTCTGACCCCTGCATTTATCTACAGAGAACTGGGCGTAAATGGAGAATGACGCCGCCAGCTGCCCATACCATGCCATGCCATGCCATCGCCGGAAGTGAGCCTCATCACGGTATTAAGGAGTCGGTGACCAGAGCCGTCACGTCATCATGACAGTATCCGGGCCACGTACGGGTACGACATCAGCACTGTGGCTCCTCGCCGTCTTCGCCATTCGCAGGAGAGAAGATCGAGGAACGCGAGGAGTTGGAGATTCACATGGTGTCACCACTGCCGCCATGACTGCGCATCGACAGTGTTTGGATCGCCACCGCGTCGCACATATGGCGACAGCGACATCATGTCGCCATCTTCTTCTGCAGCCACACAATTGGTTCCGTTGCCACCGCAGTAAGGTCAGGACAGCAACGCCTTCGTGCGTCAAGCCCATCGGTATCACCTGTAGTGCGGCTGTTGGCTTTTCCATGTTTTTAGCGAATTTTCAGTTCTGGTCCTTGTGCTTTGGAGATGGTGAAGTTGAGTCCAAATTCTGAAATTGCACCAATGGTCCTCCGATTTTGCAATAGAAGTCCTTCAATTTGAAAAACTGCAGATATGGTCCTCTGATTTGAAACTGCAGATCTGGTCCTTAGATTTTACAATTACAATAGAAATAATACAAACCCTAATTCTATTGCAAAAATAAAAAAAATCAAAAGGGAAAACATGGAATCGTAATCCACCCCTTTTGTTACAAGACTCGATAATACAAATACAAGATTTCACGACAAAAATTTAAGGCCATAAATTTGTTCAATAAAAAATATCATTCATCCAATAACAATCAAATCACATAAAACCTAACACCGCTCAACTAACACATGCATAGACAAAAATATTTATTCCTAAATACACAAAACAGTATCAAAAACCTTGCTCTGATACCAATTGTTGGGAACCCGGGTTGCTCTACTCACAAAAATTGATTTTTTGTGATAGATCATCCCGTTACAGGATTTTCTGTTCTATGTATTCAACTTGGAATAAATAATTTCGCGCACAATTAAGGATTTTGAGAAGATAACCTTTGTAGCGTGCTTTACAATAATCTTCATCAACTGCTTCTTGATTCCACCAAAGCTTCAAACCCTCAAGCTTTCCTCGGTGTTCTCTAATGGTAGTTGCGCAGGTGTGTGGTCACCTTTCTCAAGATCTAGGTTAAACTAGGATTAGGGTTTCTTTGTAAAGAGGAAACATACACTACACACTTTAGTGTGTGTTTCGCCACTTTTCACATTAGGTTAAGAAAAATAGTCTTGGGAGACTATTTGTAACCTCTTTACACTCCAAAACCCTACCAGGCCTAGTACCATAACCCAGGCCCATTTCTGCACAACCCAATACAGGTAATAAGCCTGTATAAACCCATTATAGTGAAGCCACCGAGGGAAGCTGATCGGACCCAATTAAACTAAGCTCCAATAAATTAATTATGACCCGATCAACTCTTGATCAGTCAAAATTAATTTATTAATCACGTTCTATTCCACTAAAAGAACGAGATTGCACTCTTAGTAAAATTGAAATTACTGAAACAATTAATCAATAATTATATCCTCTGACTTATCGTTCTTACATGTTACCCCCGTCGATCAACTCGAATATTCGGAGCAAGTTACAATGAC